>OZ023328.1:16778803-16856303 GCA_964007535.1 Brachyptera risi | reverse complement strand
GGACATAATATAATCATAATTTAGAGGATAAGCCTGCATTTTATGAACTAGTCGCTTAGGAGAATGTGGATCCTTCCGGAATATAAAGGTGAAAAGAATTTTTCTTTTAAAGTTTCATAATTTCTCATTCGTATACCCTCAAATAAAAACAATAGAACTCAAACAATATAACCATCATTACACCAGTTCGTGCATAGATGAACTTTCTGGAAGCAAATAAAAAATACAAATAATAATAGGCTACCCAATTGGACATATTCCCTTCACATGTTTAAACACATCGAAAAGTGTTAAATGTTCTTTAAATTGTCGTTTTTGTAAACTTTCTATAGATATATTGAAGCCAGAGCAAAAAAAAAAACATTTTTTGTATATGAAACCAGCTGACAGCGTCATTAATTAATTAAATAATTATTGTTATTAACATTTATACTGATTTTTTGTATAGCTATACGAAGTATCAATCGGAACTATAATAATGTATTTTAAACATAGGGCCTATACATGCCATCACACGTATTGAATATAACCGGGAAAAAACCAAGGTCTATACCCGTCTCTGATATGAAAAAAGGCATCAATTAACTTTATATAATATATTATTATTTGATGTACAACTAACTGCCTTGTTTCTGTTTCCATGCATACAGTATATACGCTAATAGCCATTGGCAGAATACAGTCATTAGAGTGAATATCAGTTCAAGGTCAACACTTTTCCTCCTGAATCTCATTAAACAGTAAGGTTTAAGGCACCCTAGTATTCATTCTCTAAAAGTTACCGCCAGGGTGATTTCATATAGATATAAATGGTCATAAAACTTGAACCGTGGAAGGTACAAAAGTAACAAATAATCGTCTGATGCAGATATTATTTGTCGAAAATCCTGACGAGTCTTATTTTAATTTTTAACAAAGTTGGAAAGATCACTTGTATGTAACAGTAACACCTCGATATTTTTGCCATCGATTTTTACCTCACAGTCTACCGTTTTTACATATACAAATAACCGAGAGGTTAACTACTCTTGAAGTCTGGTGTGCACTTCTCATGAGATCTCCTTGAAATCCCGTGAAATCTTCTGGAAATATCCCGTGAATCGTGAAATCTCCCTGAAATTCCTTGAAATCTGAAATCATGGTGTGAGTTTCACCAAATTGACCAGTTGTTTACCCTTTGCAAATAACACGTAACATATTGTGAATGTTGATTATGGACATTTCTTTGGAAGATAATTCTCTGCACGGTGTGAAGCAGTTTCATCACAATGTCTCCATCCGGAAAGTTACAATGATCAGGGGTGGGAGCCAGGGGGTCAGGGGGGGTCAGCTAACCCCTCCCCCCCAATAATTATTTGATAGGCCTAACTATAATAAAGAACTATATAATAACAAACGTGACAACTTTATCAATCTTGACCCGTCAGTAATGTTAGGGCTCCGCCGCCTACGACTGCGATCATTTATATATTACGTTGACACTGAAAATGTTACGTTGTGGATGGGAACAGTTTTCGGATGACCGTAAGCGAAGACCCAATCTTACCGTATTGAAAAAAATGAAAGTGTTCTCTGTTTCTTGTTAGCTCTCCACAAGTCAAGCGAAAGCACACATTTTTATGAAACTTGTCATACTCATATAGGCCCATGTCATTCATCATCTAACTCGGTACTGTCTAGTTTAGAGGCGCAATCGCAAAAACCACTTTTGAGGAGTACTATATATATTTCGAAGTATTAAAACACTCCATACGATAACCCGAAGGCCAGAGGGGAAAATTTGGAGAAAATTTTTTTTCGAATATATTCACATTTTTACGGAATTTATAAGTACTAATCCAAAACTCACGTAGACTCGGATCAGCCGTTTTGAACAATAAATTAAGTAATATATATTTTTTAGAATAATTGAAGCTATGAAGAAGATCAACAGGTAAAACCAATCAGAGCGTAAACATGAACATGCACATCAATTAGAATAAAAAGGGAGTGACTTTTAGATAATTTCAAAATCAATGTGTGTATGTCTTTCATGTTTCAAGTACATTTCATATAAACATCTCGCTCATCTTACAACGTAGGAATATATGCTGCGTTTTTCTATAGTAATTACTATAATTAGTAATATTTGCATTCACTATAATATTTACCGAACAGATGATTAAATTTACTTTTTAGCGAATTATTTTTAAAGAGTCAACTTGGTTTGTATTGTTAAAAGTTGAAACTTTTAAGTCTTCTCGCATCAGTCACACTAACGCTATATTTACACTCGTGTATATACACAGATTACAGGTTCATTTGTTTTCTCTTTCAATTATAGTCCACTTATATTCGAAATTGAAAATCAAATATTTTGTAACTGTCTCGAAATGACGGATGCCTATTATATATTGACAATATTGTAGTATATTATTGAACATCGAACGCATAATGATTTGCAATTTACATATTATTTCTTCATATTCATGCTGGTATCTTTTAGTTGTTTGTTGAAGCCTGCCAGTTAAATCAGAGTCAACAAATTACAATCATTACTCATTTGTATCGACAAATAAGTTTTACAGTGAATACAAAAGTACTCTTAGCTTATATCATTTACTTCATTTATCAAACTATCATTTGGTTTTATCGTTTATCACAACAATTTGGAGTTCCTCTACAGATTCCCATCATATTTCTAATACTATTTTCATATTTCTTGTACTATAGGCCTATACACATTTGAAATAATATACATATAATAATGAATAGCAATACCAAAATCTCACAAAAAATGTCAAATTGCAATTTAAATGAATCATTTCGGAAATCTGACACCAATCTATCTAGTATCTATATTTCATCTGAATCTCAATTTCTAAAATCGCTGCTAATTCCTTGAAACTATGTCAATCGATCCAGCTAAATAGAAAGTGGATTATGTAAAGATTATCATAATCATAAGGTTATCTCTAATTGCACCATAAAATTATTGTGATCAAGAATATACTCTTGCATTTTCCTATAATAGCTCATACCATCTTACAACCACATTAGACTAAGATTCCGATCGACCGTCTCCCCTATCCCACACCAGCAACGCACGGGTGACTCGCACCTTCATCTCTCGCGGACACCACCGATTCGATGGCAGCTGGTGTTGTTGCCAGTCTCAGATTTAGGCAGATGTGAATTAAATTGTAAGTGTGTGTGAGTGTGTGTGTGTGTGAGGCAGCAGACGACTTATGCAGGCTGGCACCTGGCGGTAAGGAATGCCCGAAAAGGGCAGCATATCAGCTGCTACCCAATATCTTCCGACCTCGGTGGTTCGCTGAAGACGTGCGTGCAGATGCGACCGGGCGCGTGGCACCCATATGTAGGGGTGGGTTTTTTAAAAATACTTGAGTTTGGTTGTTGGAGAACCTCCTTGTTGAAAGGATCATGACTTGGTTATTTCACAGCGTGCTGCATTATGATGGTGCCAACCTCCTCCCTCCTTCATATATGTATACTTATCTTCGCTACGGGCTTGATTATAGATTCGGTCGGGTCCCTGTCACGAGTCACAACCGTCTCTTTTAGGCACTCAAAGACAATTTTATTGTTGCTTATAAACTGAACATAAAATAGAGAACTTACTACATTTTATTTTTAGTTAGATTGCTAATTTGCTATACAGAGAATAATGGGGGAAAACATGTGTTTTGTGGATTAGGGAGGGATGTGAACAGATGAAAGAACAAATTAAATGTGTAAAGGTATATAGTTATAGAAATAGATTGTCATCAAAATTGTACAAAAATATATATTTCCTAGAACACACTTACCTACAAATAATAATAACCTCTGCAATTTTTTAAAATTTGATTCGTTGCTACAAATAGATCACTATTTTCACAGTTGTTACACAAACTGAACATTTGTAAACAAAGACAATTTTTTTTTAAATCACGTTCAATATATGTCTAAAAAAAATAAACTGAACATTTGTAAACAAAGACAATTTTTTTTTAAATCACGTTCAATATATGTCTAAAAAAAAATAAACAGCAAAAAATATACACAAAACAGTTTAAGATAGTTGGGAAATCACAATCACTAGTTTGTTCTCTTATTACTGTTTATTTATAGTGTATAAATAAAGTTGACATCTGGTGGAGAAGAAACATTCGTTTATTGTTAATAGTTTATGTTGGATTGTTCTGGATATATCAGAAATAACGGTATTACCTATAAAATGTGTTCCAGACAAAAGGATACTGGAATACTTTCATTTCCGGTGAATAAGCATGATCGCACACAGTACAGTCTGGCAGTCGAAATTCTCTATAATAATCGACAAGACTGCTGGAAGTGTTAACATTACCAACCCCGCTTATAAAAGCAAGGTCTATGCAGACTTGGGTGTCGTAACCCGTAGCGGCCGTTGTTGTAGGCCTAGTTGTCGTCGTCGTCGTCGTCGTCGTCGTCGTCGTCGTCGTCGTCGTCGTCGTCCGTCGTTGTTGTTGTTGTTGTTGTTGTTGTTGTTGTTGTTGTTGTTGTTGGTGGTGGTGGTGGTGTTGTTGTTGTTGGTGTTGTTGTTGTTGTTGTTGTTGTTGTCGTCGTCGTCGTCGTCGTCGTCGTCGTCGTCGTCGTCGTCGTCGTCGTCGTCGTCGATGTTGTTGTCGTTTATGTTGTGGTTGTTGTTGTTGTTGTTGTTGTTGTTGCTGTTGTTACGAGTAATCTAAATTAACGAAAGATTATACCTGATCTACCCAACCAACCTAATCTAAACTAATTCAACATAACTTAAGACTAACATAATTTGATCTAAATTTGAAGTTATACTATATAACAGTGCCCAACAGGTCTGTTTGTAAATAGCCATTTCGGCTTTATTCATCTTTATCCGTAATGGGAACAATAACGATTATAAATCAAGATTTTGATGACGTTAAGAAAAAAATATTCTCTCGTAATAACAAAATCTCTTGTAAATACAAGAAATGTTTTGAAATTTATTTTAACAAGTCTATCGTGATATGAATTCTATTAATTATTACTACACATTTTAATATAATTAATTACAAATCCCTCTTCGTGTGTGTCGACATGGAAGTGTTGTTGTGCCTGCGAAGTGCGAAGGAAATAACTGTTAATATATTATTCAGTTAATCGTGGTTTACACAATGCAGTTGGGGGTCAAAACTCAAGTTCGTTGTAGATAAGCCTCAGTCAGGTCGCGTCATTAGAATGGATGCATGCAGGTAATTATTGCCAACTTGAGCAACAGGCGATGAAGTAACCGCTGCACGTCAAGACTTGTCTTATCACCGCCACCCGGATCCTTTGAATGTCAAACCCGACGTCTTTATTTATCTTATGTGATATACACGGAAAGACAACAATGAAAGTTCGAATCACCCGTGCGATATTGGTGTGAATTGGAAGGGACGGTTAATCGGAACCTTCTTCTTTTGTGAATATAAGTATATATACATCTATAGGCCTACACAAAAAGTGAAGGATCGAATCACCTGCGCGATATTGGTGTGAAATGGAAGGGAGAATCAACCGGAACCTTCTTCTTTATTAATGTAAGTATTTATACTTATATCCACAAACGATGAAGGTGCGAACCACCCGTGCGCTAGTGGTGTAGAATAGGGGGGGACGATCGATCGGAACAATGATACAAGTACTTATATGACCTCCCTTATTTAATATTCTCACCTTGGGCTCCTATTGGTGTTTGTTCTATTTGTTCACAGTGACTAAACTTCTTGACATTGGCCAAGTTATTTGCATGGTTGCTTATTGCATACCTGTGGTTCATTTACCACGACCTCTCAGTTCCGGCCCGGTCCCGAGATTAACGCCTTCTCCAGTGGCGTATTGAGGTGGGGCACTTGTTTGTCTTTTCACTTGGAAATATTATACTTGGTGTCGGGTGAGTGGACGGATTTGGATCGTGACCTCATGCTAAAGACGAGTATTTTTCTAGTACCGTTGAAGAGATTTAAAATATTTGAATATTCATAATTTTTTATATATGCTATATAAAGTGAAGGGAAGAGCGCATGCTATATGCTTATATCCACGAAAGAAGAAAGTTCCGATCGACCGTCTCCCTAGCCAACACCATTAACGCGCGAATGGTTCGCGCCTTCTTCTTTCATGGAGGCTTGTTTATATATATATATATATATATATATATATATATATATATATATATATATATATATATATATATATATATATATATATATATATTTATATATATATATATATATATACATATATATATATATATTTATATATATATATATATATATATATATATATATATATATATATTCATATATATATTTATATATATATATATATATAAAATTATTTATATATATATATATATATATATATATATATATATATATATATATATATATATATATATATATATATATACATATATATATAGATGCTTTTGAACTTTTAACGGAAGAAGATATCCATGAATTTACCCAAAATGTGTCTATTCAATCACACACATATATATATATATATATATATATATATATATATATATATATATGATCAATAATTTAATCATTATGGATAATTAAAAGTCGCGTTGACGAAGATATATTTATTTAATTGCCCGACGTTTCGACTACAATATAGTGGTCATTTTCGAGGGCTGAAAATGAAAATAATTATACAAATGATAAATAATATGAACCAAAGAACAGATTCTTATGAAGAAAAACACATCTTCGATGTAATTTTAATTATCTTTTAATTATCTTTCAATTTTACTTTTAATCATCCATAAAGATTCGATTATTGATCACATAATGAGTTGTGAAAGCTTTCAACAAAACACATATATATATATATATATATATATATATATATATATATATATATATATATATATGTATATATATATATATATATATATATATAAATATATATATATATATATATATATATATATATATATATATATTTATATATATATATATATATATATATATATATATATATATATATATATATATATATATATATATATATATATATATATATATATATAATATATATATGTATATATATAGGCCTCACACAATGCAGAAAATTGATTGCACTTAAAACTAAATCTACCTATAACGGCCATCATATCTGTTTCCATGATGGTTCCACAATTCCACCTCATGTAGCATGAATAAATTATAGACCCATTACGAATCTTTGCCCCCAAAATCGCGGATGCGGATGGATATTGTATTATTGTCCCCGCCAATACTAAATGTTCTATCAGTGTGAACAACGAAACTTCAACGGTATTTTCCTGTATTGATGATGGTATATCTGCAAAATAAGAGATGATTCATAGATACAGGATCGACCCAGATATCTGCCACTCCTCTCAGTGTCTCGAAAACAGTTCCGAGATTCATTAAAATATTCCGAATTTGGCATTAGAATCAACATTCTTTATTCATAGCCAAAACAATCTGGAAATAATGTTATAATTTATGCCTAGACTGATAATACTAATTAAATACAGCAATATTAACCATTAAAATAATTCCTCATTTTATATCTCTCATTCAATTCCAAACAAATTTAAACCCATTAAATTTAAAACACTTACAAAAAACGTATATACATTTATAAAAATTACCTGAGGGGTATATAATTATGGTGGGCGTTTTACGGCTTACAGTCCCAAACCCCCGCGGGCCGCAAGCTCACCTATATCAATGAATTTATATCAGAGTCTTTTCAGTCTGGATTGTATTTTTGGAATTATGATATAGGGCATAACCTTTCATTTGGGACTGACGATTTCACCCTCTGAGCCAGCGAGACTTGCACGATTTTCACCTGTCTTTCCCAGCTTATATAATACTAATTGAAATACACATCTCGACGTCCTTGCGGCTTGCACACAATTATGTATGGCAGCTGAGAGCCACACACATACTTGGAACTTGCAGTTGCAGGTTAAGGAATGCGGGTTCGAGACCAGCTTAGAGCATCGATTCTCGTGTTCCTCAAGTTCTATAAGCTGTATATCGTGTAGAGACATTCGATTTGAGTCGTTGCTACAGCAAATACCTGTCATCAAATTAAGGCAGTTATTGACAATTGTATTTTAGTATATATCTTGAATTATTTTGTAGGAGTTTGCCTTTTCGTAATCGTAAATGAATCGATTAACGTGTTTTATTAAACGTTCTAAAGTGTAATTTGAGGGGATGTAACCATATCATATATATAAAAGCAAATAAATTACGGTTGTTTTATAGATCCCACCGAATAAACCAACGATTTAGAAGGCACCGATTTAGATACTTCAAGCATAAGGCATGGGTTTTTGTAAATATCCTTCATGTATCATCCGCTCATCTCCCAAATAACCAAGCTGCTTTAACATAATCATCATCACAAATAAATTGTGTATGATACACATATTTGTGAACATTGGTATGCGGTGAACGAATAGATATAATTTTCAACTGTTAGTGATAACCATCATATGTTCATTTATTCACGTAACAACACGTTCTTCAAGAACTGTCATACAAAGCGCAACATTAATTCACGAAATCTCAGAACCTTGGACCCTCAAATCTCATTCACATAGCGTGCTGGTATGTTGTTATTGTCATAAACGGAAAAAATAAAACATCGAAAAATGTTATATTCTTTAGGGCATTTGATGAATATACTTTAATTGTTTAATATAGCTTGAGCGGCTGACTGTAAGAAACTCCCGAGCGATGATGTATGTAGATAGGGGGGGCGGTAGATCGGAAACATCTAAATAGATTTTGTTCGCCACTGTTCGTCTCCCCCACCTGCCCATGCCAACCTGCCCTGAACCTGCCTGCCATAACTCGCTCAGACACTCCACGTACGAGTCGTATCTTGTCCATGTTATGTTTGCGGTCGTTCTCTTGAGCTGTATATCTATCTATTCGGACTGATACCTTTTCATCAAGGTCGCCGTGTGTATTGTTTAGAGTCTATCACGCACGTCCTACAGGACTTCCGGTCACAAATGGAAAACTCGGAGAAAATAACTTGGTATTTACGTCTCCTGACGGTTGATGATGATAAAAAATGTTGGGCCTACACAACGAGCAGTTGGCAGGACGGTTTATATATTATTCTTGCTTTGTTGTTGCGAATTACCATTCAAATTAATCACATTAGTATTCATGTTTTGTTGTTTGGATGAAACTAAAATGGCAGAAAAGTGAGTTAGTTATAATGATTGTTGTTGGATAAGAATTGAGGTGAAAAAGGTTCTCATTTAATTACTGAATTTTCCGAAGAAATAAATGGGTCATATAATCATAGTTACAAGGGAAATTAGGTCGAGTATTGCCTGTTTGGTAATAGTGTTAACGTCAATTTTATCTCGGTAGACTAATTTTCATTACACAAATGAAGCATGAACGAAGTGAACAAATAATGGAATTATGAAATATTTCAACAGAAAAAAGAACAATTTGAATAGGTGAATAGAGATGCCGATATCCTAGTCCATATTTCGTAATTTGTTCATCAAATATATCGACATATTGTCGATATTCCTTAGTACTCAACAACTTATATGTATAATCTCTATAATAATATACTTATAGATTTTATCCTCAAGCCTAGACTTCTTTCAAGTGTTGTCACACATTTTTGTAAAATAGTGGACAACAATGTTTTTCAAATCTTTTCCCAAATTCCCAATTCTCAAATTCCCCAAATTGTGTACCCCAATCACAACTTTTTCAGTATTAGCTTGCTTGCCCCTTGGACCTCTTACTTTTCTTCAGTTGCTACGGTACTTATTATTATTATCATTATTATTTATTATTATTATTATAAACATTCAGTCCATTTCCCTCCATACATATTCTTATCATTCTTTACATAATTATACTACCGTAAATTCTGATTTACCTTGATAATTTGTGTCAAAACTCAAACGTTTTACACAATAAGCGATACCCCAAATTCATACATTTGTATAACTCATACAATAAGATCAAGGATCTTGGTAAGTGGTAATCGTAGTTCTAATTTTGAATTTTCCTATTCGAAAATAGAACGCCATATCATTCTGTGCGTGAGGTTAAACGTCTTTTCACTCCCACGTCGCTCATATACATCAAGAATAGCGTGTTTAATCCGCGTGGTTGATATTATTTAAAGACGCTTTTAGTAATAAGGATTCTCTCCTTGAATTTAGAAACGAGAGGTTCACTTTACTTCAAGCAATAATTAGGTATAATTCTATACATTTAACGATCTTTTTTGTAACGTCGATAGATTTGGAGGCTTTCGACGATAACTTTGAAACTTGAAATGTATAAGTGATTTGCTTGTATGTTGTTCAATTCATCTATGATTTAGCTGTTTTATTTATTATAGTATGAAGTAGCTTATTGGGGCTTACTATGGAGCGTCAACAGACTGTATTTTATTTCCAAATTTTTCTAGAAAAAATAGAATACATTGATCAGTTTGGAAGTTCCTTCTTTCTTTCTTGAACTATATGGTACGTTCAATTTCTCCATAATATGATGACTTCGATGCATGTTCCGCAAAACTTTGAAAAACTTTTGGACAAAACTAGCTTACTGACTGTTAATCACCTTTGCAGCCATAACTGTGAAGCCTTATTCTAATTTTAATGAAACGTCGGTTCTCACTCAAAATACCATCATCATTTTTATCTCTAAAAAGTAAAAACAAAGATTTGAAGGGAAGATAATTGTGGGCTCGATTTCCTGCATGCACGCCATGCAGACGGAAGCAAAATAACGCCAATTTATCGTTTATTTATTAATTTATAGTGACTCGTTCAAATGTTTTCATAAATGATAGGAAATAATGATGACTGAATATCCCCACTGAATTTTTAATGCAAAAAGTCTAAATCGTATACAAAAATAGTGAGAAAAAAAATATAGGCCTAATAAGAAATGTGTGACGCTGAAAGTTTAAAAAAGGATTAATATGTAAATTATTTCCTAGAATAGTCT
The DNA here is from genome assembly GCA_964007535.1 of Brachyptera risi. Lineage (NCBI taxonomy): Eukaryota > Metazoa > Arthropoda > Insecta > Plecoptera > Taeniopterygidae > Brachyptera > Brachyptera risi. The sequence goes on along the minus strand of OZ023328.1, from coordinate 16,845,285 downwards.
CCACTGTACAAAAAGTCTGCCAGAACTTCTGATTTCTGATTGTTACAAATACTTCGAGGCGACTGAATGGTATATAGGCTTATGTGAGCCGTCGTGCCCTACATTAATGTAATTTGTCAACATTTTTCATTTGTTATTGTCCCATTGTGTGTACTCAAATAAATACTAAATTATATCCACGAAAGAAGATTTTCTATAACTAGATCAGAAGGAATCAAACAATTTTCAGTGCAAAACTAAAATGTGTACATTTCCAAAATGGTGATGACACTCAGCTGTGATGAATTTCAGCAAAACTACATTTAATAATATTGTTTCTAGGTTAACATCACATGTCTTTTTGTCACTGTCAAGTAAAATATATAGTCCCGTGATCCCAAAATCACATTTAGTATTTTATTTTGTTTTAGTTGGTATCCCTGATTACTTCAACTCTCTAAATGCTTGCTGGTTAGTTGAATTTTAAAGATATTCAAATTACAATTAATTATATTGTTTCTAGGTTAACATCATAAATATTTGTGACTCAAGTTTTATTAGTTCAATAAATAAAGTCAAAGTGATTATAATATAGTCCCGTGATTCCAAAATCACATTTAGTATTTTATTTTAGTTGGTATCCCTGATTACTTCAACTCTCTGAATGCTCGCTGATTAGTTGAATTCTAATGAAACAGGTGTACCAATATGGATGTACTGACGATCCTACAACCCTCGACCTTCTTTTACTGCAGTACAAAAAAACAAACAATGGGCCTTTACATGGCCCACGTAACAGCTGTGTTTGCACCTTGCTAGTAAAATTATTGTACTAAATTTTGTTGTATTACACACAAATGTAAACAGCACAAAAGTAATTCTTCAAATAACCATAATCACGACTATTGAAGACTAAGATGAAATAAGCTATGATATATATATTTTTTTAAATTTAAATTCTTCTTAATGGGTAATTTCATTGTTTGAATTATTAATTGATTATGTATTGTTATATAAGAACATTTGCCACCAGTATTTATTTATAGATTACAAGTATTAATTGAATTGCATTGTATCAGTTACAATAAGTATAAAATGACGTTATACTCTAAATTCCAATAAGTATAAAACAGCGTTACCTGCTATAAACACTTACACTGTATACCACTTACAAGACGGCAATAAGTGACATAATAGCGCATAAGTGTTCCGGGTTTGCTTTCAATGCAAGTTGCAGTAGCAGTGCGATGACAAAACTAGCTTTCAACTGCGACTGCACTTTCAGTTCGTGTTGTCGCCATGACATTCATCCAGCTTACCTTGAAGTTCCAGTTGATTTCATAATGATTGATTTTTACTTATCTCAATGCTCAATTGGCCTTGTTACCGTACTGTAGGAAAACACAACACATGGGTTGTTGGGTGAGCGATATAGGCATATCTATATGGAATGGAATACTATATGTATATACACAATTTGAGTTTGAAACAATTATGTCACTGCCTTCGTGTTTTATTTGTTGTTCATTCTAGTCGTTTTACAATTCAATTGAACACTAGTGATAGGCGTGGCTAATCGCCAGGCCACCTAGATCTATACTTCATGTGGGCATTTAGAGAGATACTCTGATAGGTAAATGTCAAATTTCCCACATAACAAAGCCCATTTGATTGGATGTTTTGTGACGTTTGTGGGCGGGTCAATCACTAGTCGTCAATTGGATATACTTTTTGCTTTTCTCAATAGGTTTCCTAATATTTTAAATCGATTCAAAATATTACATTGGGCATACATTTGTTTTTTCGGAAAAATCCGATTTACGTGAAAATTCTGAATAATATAGGCCTATCATTATTATATTTCAATTCCATGAAATTTTTTTTTTTCGAGGAGAAAATTTTCCCCACATTTTCTCTTTTAAGTTTTTCGAATGTTTTTTGTTCAATTAAATCGAAATGTTTTTTTCCCAAAAGTGGTGCAACCAATTGCGTTTCAGAGCCATCAACATTATCGAGTTAGAATGTTATATGGTGACACATGTGTATATCTATGTCAAAAAAGTTTCAACACATTTTTTACTTTCTTCAGACATGTAGAGCGCGAACAACAAAAAACTTCTTCATTTAAAATTTACAAGTACAGTAAAATTGAGACTTCGCTTCGCTCATCCCAGTAACTATATACGAGCTAGCATAACGCAAAGACCTACGTATGCCTTTGTCGGCATTCAATAATTGAACTGATTAAAAGAATACGCCCATGCAGTTATAGACCCTATACAGTTTTTATTTTCAATGACAAACCACATTCAACACCATTATCAATCTCATTTCTCATTTTTAGTCCATTTTTAGTCTCTGTTTTTGAGAAACAATTAAATAAGTGGAAAAGAATGTATTTTGAACTATTTTCGTACAGTAATGTAGAGCGTGACACATAAAGGCCTACTAATCGACAAGGCATGAATGGAATTTAGATTTAGTTTCAATTTACACACATTGAATGTGTTTTACATGGAAGTTTAATAATATAGTATCTAGCCAAAAGTGAAAACTTGACAATTTGGATTTAAAAGTGTAATTCAAACTTGAAAGTAGTTGTCACTTACCATCCGTAATGGGTTCACTTTAAAATAACACTTGCCTAAAACAATCGTTACCCTGTAATACATTTATGTATTTCTATTTATATTGGGTTTAACGACGCATTGTATTAATGACTACGATCTATTGGCATCGGTGAATGATACATGAGATGATGGGATGATGAGATGAAAGTTCATTTTATTATGTATTTTTGAATAGTGTGAACAGTCGTGGCCTGTTGAACCATTCCAGTATTGACTTGAACGACGAAGGGAAACCACAAAAAAAAACTGTCAGTATGATCGACCATGGCGGGAATCGAACTCCGGACTCCTGAATGACGGTTCTGTGTCTCGGCCACACGTCTCAGCAATACATTAGGCCTGAAGTAGACTGGGGAACCATCAATGATAGGGATTACTTCTAATATCATATATAATTGGTGGGTATTGTTGTCGAACTGAGACGAGTGGTCGAGTGGCTAGCATACTGAACCGTCATTCAGGAGACCTTGGTTTGATCCCTTCATGGCCGACCATCCTGACAGGTATTTCGTGGTTTCCCTCTGCCGTTCAGGTCAATACTGGGATGGTTCTCCTTAGTAACAGGCCAAGACCGACTTCTTCCCACTATGCAAAAACACGTAGTAAACTGAAACAATTTTTTTTAAAACAAATATATTTATATTATATTTATTTATATTTTTTTAATATATTTTTATATTATAAATATATTTATAAAACAATATTGTTTTATAACAATTTCAATCTCATCATTCTAACATCTCATATATCATTCACCGACGCCAATAGATCGTAATCATCGTAATCAGAGCATCGTTAATAGACGCAATATAAATAAATTATAATACAAACAATATATATAATCAAGTCTTATATAGACATAGGCCTATGAATGAGCTTGACATTGCATGTAGTTGATGGGACAATGGAAAACCTTCACTAAGGTCAAATTAATAATCATCAAAGAGTATAAAGACTACAATTTTTTCATGTTTTCGGATGGAAATGACTCTTCCAATCACACTATTCTCATCACTAATCGGTAATTTCTTGCCTCTTCATTTCGTCCTGAGTGATTTATAAAAGCGTACAATTGTAATTTGTTCACGGAAGGAGGGCGTCAGCGAAAACCTGACTACGACTTCCGTTCACTTCACTTCAATTCCTCTTCTTTTTAATATAAGCGTCTCGAGTTCTTTCTGTAATTGCCTCACCAAACAATAGACATGACAACATTCCTTGCTAAACATTCCTTCCCACAGACCATAGTCACTGATGCTCTCATATATTATTCTACATACTTCACCTTATTCTCTCTTTTCTGTCTTACTTTTTTTCTATTACACATGGGTCATGTCATAGCTTTCAATATTATACTATACTAATTTATATCGGACATTGTTTGGTAGTGAATTGTGCAATTGGTGAATATATTTAACAACTATAACCTGGATGTATTTGTCCAATTAATTACTGCATGTTGGTGCACGCATTTGGGCCTATTCGCGAACTTGATGACGTATTTACATGGTTAATTATTTATCTAGGACATGTTATGTGTGTGATAACATTATGTTACTCTATATAATACAATGTGATTCAATTCATTCTGAATAAGAGCTAGATAGATAAGATACTATATATACAAATTCGTTAGTAAAATCTGTGTTTTTTTTAGTATTAAAAAAAAAACATTTAGTTGCCGCAATAGACCAATATATTTATAATTAAACAGATGATGTCAGAACTAAAGAAACTGTACATTGCTCAAACAATTGCACAATAGAAGTACGGTTTATATCAAAACCTCTTTGGTTTAAATAAGTAAGACAGCTAGAGTACACAGTCAGGGCCGTATCAAGGCTTAGGCGGATCTAGGGCGGTAAATTTAAAAAGGCCTCATAAATTAATTGAGGTGAATATATCGTAAAAAAAATGTAGAAAAAGTGAACAAAAATCGTTCATTTTCATATAATATGTAGGCCTATTCACGTTATGAGATGCCAATTAATGCAAAGAGAGCAAACAATGTTCTGTCCTGCTACAGTTTTCTTCCAGTGATACAATATAGTCATTTGTAATAATTTTGTCTTGCTATTTAACACATTTCAATATATTATTTAGTCACGGTCAAAATTTATAAAATAATCCAATTCTCATTGATGGTTCAAGGCAATTACCCAACACAATGATTGAAATGTGTTTCTGAATAAACACCCAGTGCTCGTCATATTTCTGAGATAGTGCACTATATTACTAGACTTGATGGGGGCGGGGGAGGGAGGGGGGAGGGAGGGGGGGGGGGTGTCAAAAAAGTTCGGGCCTAGGGGCTCAGAGCCAACGAAACTGTATGTCCAGAAAATTGCACAATGAAGTGCCGTACAGTTTATACAAGTAAGATAGTAAGGCCTATACACAGTGCAGTATACGTGATACACATTTTTTTTTTTTTTTTTTCACCGAGACGCGTGGCCGAGTGGTAACACACTGAACCGTCATTCGGGAGACCGTGGTTCGATTCCCGCCATGGTCGACTATCCTAACAGGGGTTTTTCGTGGTTTCCCTCTGTCGTTCAGGTTGATACTAGGATGGAATTCCTTATCAACAGGCCACGACCGACTCCTTCCCACCATCCAAAACACCTAATGAAATAACCTTTCATCTCAACATCCCACCATCATCTCATTCATCATCCACCGACGCCAATGGATCGTAGCCATCAGTATAGTGCGTCGTTAAAACCAATATTAAAAAAATACATTTTTTTGTATCGACCCAGATGGTCGATACATATCGAAGTGGCTATTTGTCGGACCGGAAGTAGTTTTCAGATTAGTTTTACTTCAGATAAAATTAGTTCAGGATGTGTGTTAGGTTAGGTAAGTTTGGATAGGCTAGGTTGATCAAGTGAGCTAGATTTGGTTGGTTAAATTTAATTAAAAACAAAACAACAAAGTCCGTATGAGAAATTAATATTATGTATGCTTGCGTATTATGGCGCGGGCAAGCAGAGACCCGTGGGCCGAAGTTTGGTATAAAGACTCTTGCAGAACACTGTTTAGACAATTTGGAATATTGACAAATGTTAGCTTATACATTGTCAGTATACCATTATGTTCGTACTGGGGAACAACCGAGACGGTATAACACAGTCATGACAAACGGCATGATTTCAACACAAGAAACAAATCCGCATTCGTCTTGGAGGCTCACAAGCTGGAGCCGTTTATGCTGGGTGTAGATTTTTCAATGCTTAACCTATTATGCTGAAAGATGCCAGCAAACTCGTTTCCAAATATGTATTCAAAAAAAGACTACGCAGCTATCCTAATTGAAAAATGCTTTTATAGGTAAGATGAGTTTTTTCAAGTGAGATTATATTGAAATTTGTATATTGAATATTTTGAATTTTTTGTACATTATTTCCTTATGACTTTTCACCATATCATGTGATGATCTACAAGGGAATAAAATCATTATTATCATTATTATTATTATTATTCTACTTTTGAGTTAATTTGCAATAAAAATTGGAAAAAGCCAAAAAAACTAAAACTTGGATGACTGAGGCTTTGTTGGTTCTTGTTAAAGAATAGTTAAATTATTTAAGAAATGGAAAAATTGTCAAAACGTCATCTTAAAAGATATTTGTCGTGTTGAGTATGAAAAGCAGCGTAATAATGTGAATAAACAAATTAATGCTAGCGGGATACAATTTTATAAGGACTCAATTAATATTTTTTTTTATTTCAATGCCTAGTAGAAGTGAAACACGATATGTGAAAACATAATATGTTATCTTACCCCTACATTCAAGCCAGCATTCTTGGCTTTGTAGGATTTCATGATGATTGTTTCTATAATAATGTATTCAATGTGTGGCCAATGAAAAAAAAAAATTATTATAATACACCGAAGGCCCGATAAATATAAAGGCTGCCAAAACATATCTCAAAAATTCACAATATATCAATAACCTATAAGTCATATAGACCTAAGCGTGATGCATGCTTGACCTTTAGTGTGCAGCCAAAAAGAATCCTTACAAAAAACACTCACAAAGAATGTCGCACGTTTCAAAGCCTCCATTAAGAGCCACTTAAAAGTGGATACATCTTGAACTGATCGAGTACAACTATACAAGAACATGTGTGTATATCAGTCCTGCTTTATTTCATTCATATATATTCAAAGAAAAGAGCAGAAGCCAGAAGTTCTTTTTTATTTTCTCATATCAAAATAGCATTTCTTATATATTTATGAATTACAAAATAATAGGCGGCTATAAAGTGAATGTGGTTGGTATACTTGGTATCCACGAAAGAATATGGTCGCCTACCAACATTAAAAACAAAAAATATTTCATAGTTTTGTTTATTATGTCTGTGGTATTTTTAGGGTATTATTATTATTACTTCGGACATGAAAATCAAATCATAAAACTATCTTTCAAAAGCGTTAAATCCTAAAAGTTGCAAAGAGATTATGTAATTATACCGAAGTTTTTCCAGTTATTTAATTGGTGGACGGTCATTCTTCTTTCTCGGATCCGAGTATGTTGAATGTGGTCGGTTTATTTGACGCCATATGGTGATGGAACATACATCGTATGAGATGAGAACCTTCACAGTATCCCACGATATCCCAATTGTATCGTCAGCATCTAGTAGGCCTACTTCGTCATCTAGTTAGTATGGTGTGCTACTGTCTTGGCCTAATATATATGATACCATTTTCAGTTTATATTCACAATGTTGATACGAAGCTGTATTATATAATTTATGTAAAAAAATGTATACATTTAGTTTAGAAATAACGTTATAAAGTTTTCTGCGAATATCAACAAAGACAACACAATATTAAGTATTATATAAAGTATATAAACACAATATTTTTTTAGATAAGTACGGTGCTATCCGGGATTCGCGGATAGTACAGTTAAGACAATTTAAATACTGCTATAATTAAGAGTATCATAGTATAATTATTATGCTATCATCATTATGAGAATTGGCCTGAATCGAAGTAAAAAGTATATATATATATATATATATATATATATATATATATATATATATATATATATATATATATATATATATATATATATATATAATTAGAAGTTTAAAGATAGTTTATAACGTTCAGAAATATTTTTTCATTTTGATTTGAATGTTGGAATGATTTAAATAGGGTGGTAAGCTCGCCCCTGTGGTGTCCCGTCCAAACGATCCTATTTTAATCCATAGCCTTAATTGGGCAAGAATGATTCTGTATCAAGTTTTGACAAGTTGATTAAAAAAAGTTCAAGTAAGGCAACCATAGTTGAAAATAGTTTATATAACTTATACTAGGCCCTACTTTTTATAAATATATTATAGTATTATATTTAAAAAATCACTTTCTGGTATCTGTCTTGTGAAACATATACGTCTTGTGAACGTCTTGTGAAATAGATAGGTAAGGTTATAGTTCCCAAATGCTGTCATATTATATTTTTCAATTGTTTTATTGCTTATGCCTTGAAGGAAATAACCAATTTCAACTACATTTATTCAACAAACTAAAATTAATCAATATATAATGTACAATTCTCTAATTTGTGTCAGATGATACCTTCGATTCTTCTATATAGATTATTATCTATAAGGCTCGGTTATTTTTCAATATAGTTCGTAAAAGAATCCGACATGCTGATCGACTGGTTATTCCATGAAATAACACATAACAATTAATCAACATTTGATTAACTTTCACTGACGAACTATCGAAAAACCGGTCATAAATCTACATTTCTTCGATTATTCTTCTTCTTTCATATTTTCCTTGATGGTTCTACTCATCATAATATTTTTCTTGATTGTTGTTTTCAATATTATTTTATTGTCTCATAGATGTTATTTGTTGTTGATCCCAAAATGCATTGACGTGACTTGTATTGTCTTTTTCTCCTCAAAGCGGTTATCAAATCGCGGGTAGCAGTCTTTCAAGGGAGATGTTTCTCTCATCATTATCCTGCGACATTTGACAGTTCATATAATTGAGCAGAAATCTAAATAAATGCGATAATTGTAACTGAATAAATGAGCTCTAATACATTCAATATTATTGTTTATATTTAGTCTACAATTATTTTTAATTGAAAGTTTTCATATAGCTCATAGGCCTACTCTCATCACCGCCACACACGTGATCAGTATCAATCAATAATCATTGTAATTAAACGACAGTTTTTATCTATTTTTGTATTCATTGTGCGTACTTCTTCAATTACCTTGTTTACCTAATTTTGTTGGTAGTATATTAATTTTAAATACCGGTGATTAGGCCTATACCGTTCACACCTTTTATTGTCAATATTGACATAATCTATTCTTCAGCTAGTCTTCAAGTACCGGCGCGTACCGCTAAATGCTTTATGCTCCTTGGAACTATAATTCTCAGGTAAGCAAGCTTCTCATAATAGCCCTTGTCCCCTTGGCAATGAAATCTGACACCGTCTTGTGCTTTGGTCTTGTGGGTCATCGCATCCAATCATCATTTAAGGGGACATTGTACGCTATTTCTTAATCATTTTGAGATTTTTTTCTGTTAGATTCGTAGATTATAATGCACAACCATGTTTTATTGAATAGGTGCTGTAAGAATGATCGAGTTATTCAAAGTGGATCTGATGAATTATATTAATCCTTTCATTTAGTACTTTGTATAAGCCTATACTTCTCAAATTTCAGTGCGACCTACATTTGTGCGATTATTTTCTTAATACAGCTATTTCGGAACATTATTTTCTCGATACCAGTCCTGATTCTCTGAAACTATTCAAGATAATCACTTCACATTTTTACCACATTTAGATATTTATAACTAAGTACTCCGTACAATTGTGTATGAAGTCTTTTTGTATTCATGTATAAAATAACATTACTGAGAATCAAAATTGTTGTGTGCTTAAAAATGTAATAGTGAAATGTAATATGTAAAGTTCGTATTTTTACTTTTTAGACGTTTTTTTGAAAAAAATTACAATTGATTATTTTCCTCCTTTTTTGTCAGTATACATGTGTACAAAGCTCTTACGTAACTATCGTGAACATTTTGTACATGCCACTTTCTCAGTTCTTCTATAGTTTGTGGATGAGAAACAAGTACGGAAATAGTGGGTTTACAACGTCCCCTTGGAGGCTGGAGCAATAAACTTATATGAAGCCGCCCTCGGTAGCTCGATGAGCTGAGGCACCGCTTCAGAAACTGAAGACACCGTCGGGCGTGAGTTCGAGTCCCGCATAAGGCATGGGTTTTTGTAAGCGTCCTTTCACTTATCATCACATCATAGTTTCATAATCACCTGCTCATTCGTACCCCCGTATATCTTAACTATAATGGTGCAGGGGTTGTTAAGCAAACAATAATAATCATCAACTTATATAAATTCTGACGAATCATTCTACTATAAGGAAGATCATGCGATTATAAATAGGCTAGTTCTTTAGTTCCTTCAATATCTCTACAAGATCATGATTGTCAGTGTCAGATTAGGCCCTACCATAGCAAACATGTAAAGTTGGGAGTGAACAAACTAAATACCGAAGTTTTGATTGGAGTACTCAAATCGGGAATTGTTTATAACAATGCATGACATCACTTGAAAGTTGAAAGAAGTCGATTGGATTTGGTTACAGCGAAAAGCGAATAAATATCCGCTGGAGAAATATACCATATAACGGAAACTCGAGTAGTCGAGCAGGGGTTGGTTACAATTTGATTCAATTTCAATAGATTGTAAAAGCAACTCGAAATTAATATTGAAGACAGATGTTGGATGTAATATCAAACATTATTCATTACTTCATCACAAACATAACAAAATACATTGCTGATCGTCATTTCAAATTACACTTGGGCCTGTGTTTTAATTTTTGCTCAGATTGAGTCAGCTAGGTTTGTTTGAGTTTGTCTGTAGAGTCCTCACTTTGTTCATCCAAAAAATATTGACAGTAGATATTTTCCCTGGGGATATTTTTTCCATCTAATAATTGAGGATATTTTTTCCACCAAATAATTGAGGAAATTTTCACCTTGATATTTCTTCGGTGATTCAATTGAACTCATTTATACATGCAGCATCTAACCAATTGAACTAAATCATCAAAACGATTCCATTCACAAATTCCTTTCAGAATTCCTCATCCGGCGACATGCCTTGACTTTGGTATTTCGTCCATTCATTTCCATTTAGAATTCATTGTAATTCAAAAATCCTTGTAGAAAAGTCACCATCCGGAGCAGAATCCAACCTTTTCGACGTAACAACACTTGTAACTGAATAGGTCGTATTCAATTATTCATTCATTCAGCGAAAAGTGATGAATTTAAAAAAAAATCAGTTTGAAGTTTAAACGGTCAGCTGAGGGAGCGGATGTTGAGAGTACACGACCTCTTAGGCCCCTCCTTATTTCGACCCTAGACACGAAAGATTTCGTTAGATTTAAATTTTGTTTTATAACCATTTAAAATGTATGTTTAAATTCTACAAATGCTGAATATATAATTATCATCTGCTCAGCCCTTCGCGATCTTGGGCGATTTAACGGTTGATGATGGTAATTGTTATATTTTAACCCAGATCTCTAGGTGATATGATGATGATAGGCCTACTTGATTGCTTAGCGACCCCATCAACAGCTAGTTAACTTTGGGGTACGAATAAGCAGGTGATAAGGAAATTGTGAAGTAATGATAAGTGAAAGGAAGTTTACAAAAAAACTTATTTGTTTTGAATAATTAAAATGGGGTGGTAAGATCGCCCTTGTGGTGCCTCGTCCAAACGATCCTACTTTTCATCCATAGCCTTAATTGGGGAACAATAATTTTGTATCAAGTTTAGATGTTATAAAAAAATAAAAAAACGGTCTTTTTGCGAGACTCGATGACGTAGGTTTTTGAAGCTTTGTCTTAGTTGACTGAGCTACGGAGGTGGCAGGTGATAGGAATAGGACATGTATTTTTCATATCAACTTATCAAAAATTTGAAACAAAGTTATTTTTTCCCAATTAAGTCTAAAGACGAGAAGGTAGGATCGTTGGGACGGGGCGCCACAAGAGCGATCTTATATACCACCCCCACCAGATGAATTATAACTTTTTATAATCCTTTCAACAGAATGTAAATATTTTGGTAATGGACAGTTGAAACATTTCTGTTTAACATTTCTTTATTGTCTTCTTTGTAAGCCTTTCTAAACCTAGGCCTATTGTGTCCCAATTTTGGTTTCAAAATTATTTCATCCTTTTTTTCTTCTTTTCTATACATTTTCAATTCTTAATTTTTAAAATAGTAAAATATGTGGCATGAGGTCTATTATGCCTTAGCATAGTCTTCACAGATAAACCAAAGCCAGCTAAGATATTCTGAAATATGGAAAGGTTCAACTTTTCTGTCCCCCCTTTCCACTTTATTGCTGTGACTTCTAAATCCAAGATGTATTGAGGTCTGCGTTGTGGTCGGTCTCTCATACCAGCCGACCAACACAGAAACCCTCAATAAGTTATATCTTATGTAAAACCAATACCACTTTTTAGTTAAGATTATTCTAATCTGCACCTGTCCCTCAGATTACATCGTTTCCATTCGGACTTCCATCCATAACGCGCATCATCTTCTCTATTTTGTTGTCATCAATTACCAACCTCCTTGTCTTAAGGTCAAGTACGTCAAGCCGAAGTCAACACCGTCGTTGTCATCAAGTACTCGTCTGATACACACTCTTACCAGCATGCATCTACCGGCAATGCCCTCAGCAAGACTTCCATCTCTCTCCATCCTCCGCTAATTATTATTGCCCGATGTGTTCTCCAACCTGTTCATACTCGACTTCCTTTAATGAACATGTATATACACCTCTCTTTGTCGCACTTCCTCCTGGGCACCTGCCCCCCGGTATCCTTGCGTGCATACAAGTCAAGACTAGCTGCTCCGACTCCGAGTCTCCGCTCACCTTTAGTTCGGTCTTCAGTCGACGTCTACGCTCCAACAAGTAAGCAACCACTTTGTGCCGACACGGCCCACGAAACCTAATTACACGCATCGTGTGCACCACACAAATATTACAGCGGCTAAGAGAGAAGAAGAAGATGCCAGTCGGGTTGATTTTCAATGTGGCCAGGTAAGAAATGCTTTATATTGGGTTAATTAGGGGGGTGACAGGTGTAAGTTACACTTCTGTGTCGACAATAGTCGAGCTTTGTTTTGTGTTGACATCTATCAAGTGTCTCCAGTTTACCAGTTTTCTGATTTATGCTGTCAGTAGGTTGGTTTATTGATCAGATATTTTGATTGTGTGTTTACCGGATTAAAGTGGGAGAATTCGAGCTGATATGTGAATGTTGTGTTTACCCGGACGTTTGTTTACTTTATTTTGTGTTGAGAGGGGTGGGAAATAGGAGGCGTATAAGGAGTGAAGAGCTTGGCGGTTGTTAATCCCTCGAGTATTGACTTTTGGAATTGATTTTCAACTAATAATAAATTCCCTGTGGCATATCCGCATAATCCAGATTTATTTACGTATCATATACTATTGCATATTATTGTGGGACTGAGTTGACCTCAAACACAAACAGGCCTATTGACAGAGATCCTCGTGGGAAGTTGAGAATAAGTTGAGAAGAAGTTTTTTTACACATTGGTTTAGGCTTCTTTCTAGTGATGTCACACTCGCACGTATCATGTCTCCAGAATTCGTTTGTTTGACCCTAACTTTTCTTCTTGGTATGGTAACCTGACTAAACATGTGAGATTGTCTGTGATGAGAAGTAATCAAGCTGTCCTTTCGTCATTATTTTGTCATTATTTTGTCATTATTTTATATTAATTGTTTTCGACAAATTAATGGTGAAATACCGGTACACTTTGGAAAGATTTAACAAGCTAGTTTTATTAATTATAAAGTAGGTCTACAATACAAAGAAAAGAAGCAGGTATCTATCTAGATAGCAGAAATCAGAATCAACGTAATAGGTTGTGGGTTGTACAAATAGGTTGTTCATTGTTGCAAAATATCTTGCAAGTTGTAGTTGATGTACAAGAAAAGAGACTCGGATGAGTGCTTGTTATCTATTTGCAGCTTGCCTCATTTCCTTTATAGCTAGATGCCATCAATAATAATTTACCGTAACTAAAAACCCCGATGTCATTTCAAAATTCAATACCGGTGACTCGATTACTCAATTCGCCATGAAATCTTAATCTTATATATATACGATGCATACTGTTTCATTTTTTTAAAAATAGACTTATTCACTCATTTTAATAGTTCGTACTTTCAAGTTCAAACTGTTGTCTTCAATTCTCATATATTCTATTCTATATAAATGAGTGGGAAGTTTATTGCGGTACTCATTTGTGTGGTTGCCATGGGATGTAATTCCAAGCAAAACCTCGTGTTGTGCATCCGTCGGTCGGTCATGGGCTGCCGAGCAAATCACCAAGAACACATTCAAAGAGTTAACCAAGAATAAATGGAATGCAATACTCTGTCGTGCATTCCATCCTTAGTGCTGATTAGTAATTAATTAATCTCGTGTATATAACTGCTGACCGATGACCTGTGAGCACCTGACCTAAGTACGACGACGAGTGTTTAGAAGCCGTTGGTTGCATTACAATGCACTCACAAAATGTCACTTCAATGTTCGAAATCCCCGAGCGTTGTTGCTATTCATATCACAACGCTCTTGTCTCTGGCCTTCATCGCATATGTGAAACCGGGTATATATACATTCTCTCTACGTTCAATGTCGTCTAGACGTTTATGCTAGTTTTTAGATGGGATAAACCTGTTCCCATCCTTGTTTTAACTCTATATGAAAGTATCATAATAATATTACCTATACATTTTGATCCATTTTATTTAATATCGACCATATAGATATAAATTTCGCTGTCAAATTAACGTACCATGCCCTGTCACCTGCTAATGAGTTCGGCATAATATTTAGATGTGTGAGACGGTTGAATAAAAAGTAGTTTCGTCCTAAAATGGAGTGTATATGAAATAAAAGTGGAATGGGGTGCGCTGTGTAGCTACTTCCTACACGTATGAGACATTTAAATTTGGTTGTTGAGTCCTGCGAATTTGTCTCACGCCTTAGATTCCTGCGTGGTAAGAATTGGCTGCGAGGAATGAAGTCTGTTGTACAGTTGGTTAGGAATGTTTGGTAAATAAGAATAAGATCAACTCATTGTCTGACTGCCAGATAATATGTTAATTATACAGAACAGAGTTTTTGTTGTTAGTTGAAGGTAATTATAAAATGTAAGTTTCGTTTCGCTTTGACACTTCACGGTGGTATAAATATGGGCTGTTTTTTTTCAAGGGAACACGGTCCAGCGCCGGCCCTCTAGTTTTAAATGAAGATTCGTCCACTATTAGGCCTACCTCACAGCTACCCTTGCGTGAATTAAAAAACGATTACATTTTCATTTTAGTATAATGATTTATAATTGAGAATTGCAACATATGGATGGCAGTGAATAATTACGTTTGTGTGATTATAAGCTTGGTGACTTTGGTGACCATCATCAGAAAACCAGCCATAGTCAGCTTTCAATATCACCTAAAGTTCTAACCACAAACTAAATTCTTTGGTATATGCCCAAACTGAGCTCTTCCAATTAGCTGTAACATGATGCGTATTTTAGTGTACATGCTCCCCTATGGTGGTCTGTGGTAATGGTATACCCAATATAGGCCTACCACTCGACTGTAAAAAAAATTTGATGGGTAACTTGATTCAGATTCACCAACTTTTTTCATCAACTTTGCACTAATATATAGACTAACCCTCCTCCCCCCACCCTTCAAAAAATCAACACGTTTGATTTCTATAAGGTGAAATCTGTATATACTATATAGCATGACATTTTATAGTTTAAATACTTTGTATTTTCTATGTGAGGTCTCATAATTGAGAATTCTATATCTAAAATTATTCTTTCGGTTTTCTATGTCGATTTTTTCCAAAAATCCGACGAAACGATTTTTCTCAAAAACAATCTCAACCTATTCCGATATGACACCAATCTTCAGAAAAAGTTCCAATTCGATTGGTTAATTTGTCTGACCTGTAAGCCGCAAAAGAGATATACATAAAAACGCAAATTCCGATTTATTCTGTAAACCAAATGGAAGTCTTCACTTTACGCTCATCTAAATATGTTATGGTGAACATTAAACAAGAAATCACCTCCGGTTCAACATTAAATGTTTTATATTATATACACCACTTATACATATTAAAGGTTGCACCTACATCTTACAGTCACTATAGTCACACCGACCATCTAATGTATTACGGACGAGACTGTGGTATTACACTATCCTATTAGATATTTACCAACAGCAGAGTTAATGGCTCGACACATCCAATGGGTAATACTAATTGATAAGAGAGACACCCGTTCGGGGCAGTCGACACGTGTACGAGCTTCTCGTTACTGCCGTTACGCCCTGCCCCCGAGGCTGTATCATTGGTCCGTTCTTTTCTAGGTTATTTCTAGACTTGTAATGGTCAGTCTCTAGTCACTCGCCATCGATTGTTTATTTATTTATATTGCGTTTTTTTTTATATATAATGATTAGGATCTATTTGTGTCGGTGGGCGTATAGCGATGGGAAGATGAGAGGATAGGGAATTTCATTTTATCATGTGTTTTTGAATAGTTTGATCAGTTTTGAATCCAGGCATACCTGCGGGGAGGCTTTGCTCCCCCGCAGCTCGTCGTTTGCCCCCCCCCCCCGAGATAAAAACATCAAGCACTATATAGGTATATAGTGTATGTTTTGAGAAACTTATTTCGGTTTTCCCTTGCCCCCCCGGAAAAAAAAGCTCCCCCGCAACAAAATCTATTAATTCAACACTGAGTGGGACAGTCGTTACAATCGTCATCAAGGTGGATATACGGATAGATATAGATAGTTTATTGTCTTTTTCTACATCCCTTCACACAGCTAATTGATCAATAACTAACTATACATAGGATAATAGAGACATTACAATGCTATATTATATTATAGGAAAACCAAACATAAATTGAAAATTATAAATATA
This sequence comes from Brachyptera risi, assembly GCA_964007535.1. Taxonomy (NCBI): domain Eukaryota; kingdom Metazoa; phylum Arthropoda; class Insecta; order Plecoptera; family Taeniopterygidae; genus Brachyptera; species Brachyptera risi. The sequence continues at coordinate 16,828,587 of OZ023328.1, read as the reverse complement.
ATTGAAGGTGATGACATCTCTTTGTATTTAAGCGTGTTAGAATGTTATGTTGAAATAATCATCAACTTTATAAATAACTTCATTGACTAGTCGGCATTGAATTATTTTCTTGAAAGATATTTCATTTGTGATGGTAGTATTCACTAAGTGGTAGTTTATTGTACAGTTTGAACCCTTAACAGTGTGGACCTTCTTCGTAGATGCCAAGCTATGCGTTGGTGTTGGAAAATTGTTTGCATTACGTGTGGTATGACCATGGACGAATGACTGAATACAAAAACTGGATCTAAATTTTAAAATATACATAAGTGACTCGACCGGCACATGCAGTGCAGTGGCTAACGCACGCGCTTCATGTGATCCGGGAGGTGATGGGGCATATCGGACCTGGTTCGATCCCCACCACCGTCCATCTTTACAGGGGTTTATCGTGGTTTCCCTCTGCAGTCTAGGGCTAATGCTGGGATGGTCCATACAATATAGGCCACGACTGCTTTCTTACCACTATTCTTCCCATAAGAAAACCTTCATCTCATCATTCCACCATCTCATTAATCATTATCCGACGTCAATAGATCGTAGTTATCATTATAGTGCTTCGTTAAACCCAATAATATATATATATATATATATATATATATATATATATATATATATATACATATATATATATATATATATACAGTGGCGTAACTACCGCAGGGGGAGCCGGGGCAGCCGCCCCGGGGCCCACGGCCACGGGGGCCCATGCTGTATCATCGAAAATACTTTTCAACGATTACCGAAAAATAATGAAAATATATCTATTTATATAGCTGAAAAAAATAACTTATTAAATAGCAATATATAATGAAAGAACTCGAAAAATGACTTGAGTTGTTGACATTTTTGCTGATAAAGAAAGCACGCAAGATGATGCTGAAATGATGTGGAGTGAAGCAGCACGCACAATAGTAATAGTATCATATCAAGTCATTAAGTCTAAGTCATAATAAAGTATTATTTAGTCAAATATTGAGTATATTGAGTCCTATCAAGTCATATTAGAGTTTAATTGAAGTCATTTCATCGTTTGGTCATAATAAAAATGTAATTTTGAAAATAATTCTACGATGGGGAAATTCAAGTTGAACCTCACTGAATAAGTATATTCTTGAATACAAATCGTAGGAACACTGATATTTTTTGGCTGAACTTGAAGCACTTGAGGGGGGCAAGAAAGCCCTATACTGACGATGTTAAAATTTACCAATATTCAGGTACACTTCTCTCAAAGTTCCCTCAAGTCAGAGGACGCAACTTTTTGTGTGAGTGAAAAGATACATTTCTAACAACTGGTGTGTATGATTTTTTTGTTGGCCAAAAATTTTTCAGCGTTCCGATTTTTTAGAGCAACGACCAAATTTTATGACACATTCAAGCAAACAATATTTTTCATTTTCAGACGAATTCACTCAAAAAAACTAAATTTCTTGCACACCAGTTATGGTGAATCTATCTATCGGTATGTTGAAGATTTCAGCTCTTCAACACAAAAATTGCAGGAAATATGTGTACCCGGACAAGATAAAGTATACTTTTGAGGAATCAAATGTTAACACATTATTAGCAAACAGTGAAAGGCAATGTAAAAAATGTTATTTTCAAACAATGGTGACCATCTTCTTTTCCAATGAAAACAGCAGTCTATCAAGTCATGAAAAATGAATTCCCCAGGCTTTGCTGAATCCAAAACCACCAGCACAAGAACTGTATCATTAAAGTTTAGCTTTCATAGTATAGTTAATGAAATATGGAAATTTGGGTAATGAATGAAGACTTGAGTAGAAATAAGAAAGTGAACAGAAGAATCATTATTTTCATGGACACGTACATAGCCTACCAGATATGTATATCGAACTTATTTTATTTTCAGTTATGAATCTACAAAAACTTCATTCATGGAATAAAAAAATAAAAAATCATTTTTTGAAAAAAATGCTTTCTTGCCCCCCTTAGAATGAATATGGGCTTGTCACTTCGACTACATTCTGGTGAAAAGTAAACTATTTTTCCTCTCAAGAGTGAGTGTCATTTAATCTGTATCTTCAATTGAACCATTTTGTTTCATAAAATTACACGCCTAATTGTGAATGTATTCTGATAATAATTTTGAGTGTATTTTAATCGTCTTCAATAGTAAATTGAAAAAACATGAGATATGGAGGTTGTATGTTGAATGATATCGAAATTTCATCATTTGAATTTATATATTCTGTTTTGGAGGGGGGGAGGTCCCATGTGTGTCCTTTGCCCCGGGGCCCAAAATTCCTAGTTACGCCACTGTATATATATATATATATATATATAAACATATATATATATATATATATATATATATATATATATATATATATATATATATATATATAATATATATAATTTATATATAATATAATTTATATATATTTATATATATATATATATATATATATATATATATATATATATATATATATATATATATATATATATATATATATATTATATATATAATGAAATATGAATAATTAATGAATATGAATATAATGAATATAATGAAATATTAGGAATATTAGGGAAATAATAATGAAATAATGAAATATTAATGAAATAGAATGAATAATGTATATTAGGGTTTTAAGGCGCATCGACAGCGAGGTCATTTAGCGCCTGATATATATATATATATATATATATATATATATATGCTCGTCTTAATTCAATCAATAAGTTTTCAATAATCTACGTATTTACGAGCCCCATTGTTATTTTTTCTATTATTTCGACTGCCATATTTTCTAATCTCTTGTAGGCCTAAGTATTATTCTTAGACGCAGATTCAAACTGAATGTGAAACGCATAAAGCTCGTTTTATTCTAGAAGACTCCCCCCAACTATAGACATGGATTTCATATTTTTCTATGTTCATCATTTTTATCAGTGACCATTGAAGAAAGAAATTTACCGTTTTCTCTAACCCAGTTTTTACTTTTCTCATTTCCATGACTGTAATTAATTATCAACTTATATATTAACTCGGTAAGCAATTATCGCCATAATCATTTGCTAATAATGAGTAACACATTTTATTATTTACATCTTCATTATTGTTTTTGTTACTGGATTGCATTGTTTAGTATTTTAATAACTGAAGTAATAATACTTTCTCAGCTGAATGTAGGCACAGGTCAGGTCCTGTTTCACTTTTTGTGTGATTAATGTGTATAATCTAATCAATCTTGATCGGCCAACATCTTCTTGATGATGAACTAATTTATTCATGCAAATATGAAAGCAAAATATATACAAAATGAAATGCCGCTCATATATATATATATATATATATATATATATATATATATATATATATATATATATATGTATATATATATATATATATATATATATATATATATATATATATATATGTATATATATATATATATATATATATATATATATATATATATATATATATATATATATGTATATGTATATATATATATATATATATATATATATATATATATATATATATATATATATCAAGATCATCTATTTGATATAAATATGAAATACAAATGACCAATGTGTATAGGGCCTATACGCGGATTACATAACTATACTTTAGACTATAGAGTTTAGATCATACTTGGAGAAGTAGGATGTAGAAATAATAACAGGACATCAAATAATTGATGATTCCTTTCAACATAAATCGCGGTACATAGAAGAGACATACTAAATCTGTTTGCATTTTTTTATTTGCATGGAAATAATTATTCGTTATTTGGATTTCAAGTGGCAGGTGTATAATTATATCTCACCCGTTACATTATGTATGTATGTATATATATATATATATATGATTTTTAAAACTGTTTAAAAATTGCGACCTCCCCCGGGACTTGAACCCGGATCTCCAGATTGCCGGTCTAACGCGCTACCCATTACGCCAGAGAGGAAGATCTTCTCGAACAGTTTTATTTGTTGATATCTTTCGTACAGTCACACATTTCAAGACTTGTGGATCGCACCCCAAATTGACAGGAAATTGTACTGCCTGATCGATATCTCCCAGCTATCCCAGCTGTTGGGTCATGTGATTTCAATCATTTTGAAATCATATATATATATATATATATATATATATATATATATATATATATATATATATATATATATATATATATACATGTAGGCCTACTATAGTCTCAACTTGCAATTAAGACCAATTGCTAGACGCTAATGATATGTAACTTAGTATAAATAATGATGCGTATACATACTATATGGAAAACGTTTGACGGTTAGTATATATACACATGGCATATTTTTATACTAAGTTTGTTACTTGTTAGTAGGTATATGTTTTTGGCAAAATGAACATTAACCAAAGTTAACAATTAAAAGAATAACAATAAAACGAAAATACGGTCAGTCACCTTCCTGCATGCAATAATAATCATGTGTCCACATTTTTTTTACTTTTAAGAACAATGTATATTGCGTGTTTTATATTACTTTATTCAAGTTCTTGAACGCTATCATTTGTTTTCGTCATAATAATACTTTGCGTTTTTGAGTTTAGCCAGTTTACAACTATTTTAGTGATAGATATAACTTTAAAATGAAGATGGTGAAACGTCACTCGATAATTTTCGACCAGATTTACTTTATATTCTAGTATACATTTGAAGTGTCATGAAAAAAAATCTCAATCCATTTCATATTCACTTCGCCCCATGCATTATATACTAATCATTCAAACTAGATTTTAAATTAGATTCATCTATTCACATTGAATTACCATCTATATATAAACCATTCGGCAATTATAAAAATTAACTTCTGAAATTCTACTATTTCACATTAAACAAATTGAAAATAATTGCAGTCGAAGACCTTGTATTTATGCGACCCGCCCCGATCCTCTTCATTTAAAACCAGTAGCAATTATAGTTATCTCTATCACGTCCTAGATAGCCCCTATCTGAACTGTGTGACCATGTTCTGTTTTATTACCACCAATACCTGTGTTCTTTTGTTTCAGCGAGGGGCTTTATACGTGCACGGACACGTCACTGCCGCTTGATTATGCTAAGGTAAGCCGACGTATGACCTTTATTTAACCTAATCATACAGCAGTGTATACATTGATAAACCCTCCTTTAATCGGGTTCGTTACGAATATATTTCGCTAAAAGGCAAAGTTAAAATTGGTTGGATCAACCATAGGAGAGAATCTGAGAGCGAACAAATTGAACACAATTCTAGTTTTGCATCACTATAAAAATAACCATCCTGTACGGCTGTTACATAACATGTTGGCGAAATGCCTTTTAAATGGCTGATTTTTTTGGAAAACAAAAACTACCTCTGTGTGGCTTTAAACCTTGGACCCATGCACCGAAGGCACACGCCTTACCAATACGCCGCATGTCACTTCGTAGTGAGATCGATTAAAATAATATTTGAGCTTGTCAGTTAACGCTCAGCGTTCGAAACTGCTTGAAGACTTTTGGAGACCACCATATGGAGCAAATGAAAAAAAATCATTCGTCTATCATCCGCTCATTCGTACCCCCAAATAACCTAACTGTCGACGGGATCGTTAACCAAACACTTTTAGATTATTTGAAATTTCAATTACGATATCAATAGTTTTTCTTACTACATCACTGTGCACGTCACCCATCAGCAAGGAGTTGTCGTAAAAGCATACCCTTATTTAACCTAACAATTTAACATTGTACACTGATCAACCCTCCTTTAATCAGGCACAGTGGTGCTCCTCATATTGAAACGTGACTCAGACAAAAACGCGGTGTCTTATTTTTCGTCTACTGACATTTTGACTGACATGGGGCGTGTTTCGACCTTACTGATTTACAGCGCACGTGAACAAAACGTAGCCGCTGGAAACCTACCCCCCCCCCCCCCCTGTATAATTTAGCTGAGAGCTTCGCGTTGTTTCATTATTCTATTACCTGAAATCTGTTTTTACGTCCACTTTGTTTTGTTTCGTTTGTTTGTTTTGGGTTAAACGACACAAAGAACTCCGTAGAGAGTAGAGAGAATTATCTATAGCTTGATTTATATATACAATGATGACATTTGATAACGCAAGAAGGTTGTAAAAAAAAACGTTATACACATTATTTATACGATGTTTTAACATAAAGGCGCAAGTGCCCCCTTAGGTCATGTTATAGAATTGTAAATAAAGGATCCATAGAATGTCATTAGTTAAATGTTAATTTTGGAATGTGATCTGTCTCTTGTGAGTCATAAGTGATCTATTCGTAGTTAAATCCTGGCGGGAAGTATTGTATTGGTTGACAATAGAATGATGATGATGATTGGGGAGTGTGTTGGGTAGGGGGGGGGGGGGGCTCTCAGAGGTCGAGAAGACTCATGCGTCTAAAAAAGTTATGTGTTTTTCAATTAGAATATTGTTAAGAGGATCTATTATGTATTTCATGGGCCTGAGGCCGACCGTTCGGCTGTAGCATTTACATTTTTATAGCATCCGTATAATTAATATCATTTTTCAATTTTTTTTCTTTCCCAACGTTGATCGAATGAGATTTGAGATTCTATCGAAGTGTATAGGTATCAAACTGGAGAAGATTAGCATACCAAACACATTTCCGTGACATCCGTGGTTTTATTTATTACGATCGTTTAAAATCAGAATTCTCCACTCAAAACTTTTCGCAGTTGTTTTTTTTTTCATTCGACTTCACCTTTATATCTTATTTGACATGCACTGTGATGAAGTGCTATGGAATGTCCGGTTGAGTTGGATACTTTGTGGTTCAATCCCGACAATCATGCATGACCTAAACAACACTCAATTGTCAGCAATTCACAAAGTCGGTCAACTTTTGTTGAATTGTGGATGGAGTACTTTGGAAAACGGGGGTTGTTGGGTGGGCGTTAATGAAGCATTCGACGTTTTTCACTCAGAACTTTTGGGATGTTTTATGATTGATTTTACAATGTTGTCTTTCACCCCACACACACACATCTGTGTGCAACGTGTCGCCCTATTGTTGACTACTATTCCGTCTAGTTTTATTGTCCATCATTGTCCTAAGGAGGTTGTAGTATAGGGTAGTAGGTACTCGAACCATGTTATACTTCTCTTTGTTCTCTCAACCTTTGCCATCTGTCGTGGACCATCCCGGGTCCTCATGGCTACATATTATAAAGAGTATAGGCCCTGAGAGCCTTTCCTCCCCCTCTCGTTTCCGATCTAAAACATCTGGGCTGCATATTGCTGTGCATGTATTGTAAATACAGACAGAGCCTACTATAAGCCATACCATATGCGGCGAGTTACCATGGCCTAAAATAAGCCTCCGTGATAACTAGGAAAGGTTCTGATCTTCGTGAGTGACATATCATTCAATTCATAATATATACCACTCGAGACAGAGATCACAATATAATGTAATGGCGGTATGAAGATATCAAAAAATATATCGTCATAAAAAGAATCTTCCTTTTTATATAAGGTGACGCGTCCTTGTAGAAAAATGGATTGAATCCGATCCTTTAGACGATCTTGGTATTGAATTGAAGGATTAACGTCGCGTATTGAAGTGGGAGATGTGAATGGGTCATCATTAAATAGTATAAACTATTTATGACGTAGGAATGTGTCACACGACACTCTGCTAGATGAATCAAAGAATTAGATGGATGTCGAGTGTGTAGAGTTGGATGAAAGGGTGCGGGTGGCATAAGACATCTATACGCGATGCATTTTCACAATCCTACGATGAGTGCATTCCCCACGCTTCGTGGGAGCGACATGCCTAGAGGCGATGCCAATACCTCGCAGAGATCGTGGAGATAAAAACTCACCATCACGGAAATTATACGTCATATAATCGTTAAATGTCTTTGAAATTTTAATTCACGATTTATGTAATATCGCCTTCCAGCTTCACCGAATTCCGTTTATATTCACAGTAACGAAGGCAAAAAAATACAAGAGTTCTACATAGAAAACGGAAGAATTTCGAACGATGTTTTAAAGTAGAATTATGAAATGAATTCCTCTTTTTTATATATACAATTAAATGATAGGGTTGAGATGAGGTCTTGGATTATAAAGTGTAGACGATTGTGTATCTGTTTCATACACACCCCGCTTTGCCAACTGCCATACATCACGTGGGATCGACCCAACTCCCAAATATAAACACAGGCGCCTCGGGCTAAAATTCTTCCGTTGCCCTCCGAGATCAAACCTCATTTAAAAATAAAATGCAGTTATAAATTGGGCGTCGAAACTTGTTCGCGAGTCGATGTGTGTGTGTTTGTGGGGGGGGGGGGGATTGCAACAAAATGGCGTGTGCATTTACAAATTACAAACGGAAATTGCAACGTAGAAATCACGATCGAGAAAAATCAGTTTCCGACAAGTCCGTTCATGTCGAGGGGTTGTTGCGACTTGACGAGATGCGATCAGTTTATCGAGTGGTGTCCATGGGAACCAATCCGGGTGCTACGATCTGTTGGTCGACCTTGGTACGTGCGAGTTGTTATTCCTCTCTTTCAATCAGTTCGCCGCCGACTTTCGTGCAGGGTGGATGTGTATCTCACGAGGCCAGCACTTTCACGTCACGCGTCGACCGTTACTACGTCAACATTCTTCCGACTACTGAATTAACTAACTCGATTTGAAATAATAATTTATACAATTTATAATTACCCATAGACATCTATAATTTCGTGTGGAGTTTAGGGTGTAGATATATATTTATACCAATTTTAAAAGTGTGATTGACAGTTGCAGCTATTATTATTTTACCGTTAATTTGTTTACTTCGAACTGACGGAAATAGTCTTCAATTTAACTACCCTTTTAGTCATCGACAATAGTATGAATCAGAAGTTTAAAGTTTGCGAAGTGAATAATGTCTTCTATTCATTGACCGAGTCAACAGCTTATCTTCACAAACACAAGGGAATGCATTTAAAAACGGTTGGATTCAAGTTTTGAAAGTTATTTCTGATGTCATCGACGGCACAATTCTGACTCATCTTCGAGAGCCTCGCCTCGATATTCCAGTGGCATTGCGGATTCAGTCTTGTCTGAGCTTGTGCGAAGGTTTCGGACCGTTTCGATTGTCGCCAGTGTTGGTCATCAATTAAAATAAACATTTGTATTCATCGCGGGTCATCGCTTGAATTGTTCCATTCAGTGTCGACTGGTTACATCATAGAACGAGGAAAGTTTACGAATTGTTATTATTCATGAACGATTTCAATTTTTCATTGTTGAAAGAGATTGAATAGATAATCGAGCTAGGGTGAGAATCTTTCCAAGGTGTTCAACTTGAGAATTATAGCAACCCTTGCGTATCGATTTATTTTTCGGCGATTCGACCATCTGCTTATTTTTATAATAGATGAGGGTAGGGCCGAGAGATCTTCAACGGATCTTCCTTTGAATCTGTTATAATATAAAAAGCTTTTACAACCGGATTCGTCTTACAATTGAATGGATATATAGGCCAGCTGCATTTATAGATACAAGACATTTCAGGAAGGAGTGGTGTTAGTTTACTCTCGATATTATATTTACTCTGGAGATATCAATATTTTTTCATGTTCAATTTTTATCTTCTGTCAACTTGATAACTGAAGTGAATGTGTGAAAAGTATTGAAAGACAGTGTCGACTAGCTAAAAGTGCAACGAATTTGTGCTATCATGGTTCGAAGTCTAGCGCAGTGGACCAAAACTTTGAGCTTCCCAGCTCGAATCTCTCCCCAAAAACCCGCCGCCGCGGTGCCTTGCATTACCAAAGACAACAACAATACCTCGCCCGTATGTGTGCCGGAGATAAAAAGAGATGTGAGTATATTTTCAACACCCGATCCATCACAGACAATAACATTTTACTTTCTAAGTCTAGTCGAAACCAAGATGTTACACTTGTAGATGTGATGTTACGTCAGTTTCTTTCAACAATGTGACAGGCTGACATTTTAGTTGTTTCTAAGATAGCTATTTCAAAGTGTGAACCAGAAATTTCTCATCGTATGTGATATCATCATACGTGAATGTGTTGAAACGTATTGAATTACTTCTAGTTGCGGCCAATCGTTGTCAGTCAAGATTTCAATGTGATATTATGTGATTTTCTCGCGGTTTCTCTTCCTCACATGTTATGTACCTCAGATCACGCAATATTTGCGGGTTCGAAACCCCCGATCACTGATAGTAACGATATGGGAAAACGTTTATCGGTACTGCCGATTCAGTTGTTACGACCAGGGACCCGTCCGTGTGTCCAACAGGAAACTTGCTTCGCGATATTCTTCAGTAATTTCCCTCGTGTTCATAAAGTGCACTTCCGGTGTCTTTAGCTCACTTATTACACTTATTACGACATTAATTGTCGGCCTTTTATGAATTAATAGATCTGTTTCTATGAATAATAACTAGTATAATATAAAAGAATGGGATCTATCATCTCCAGACACTAATCACTAGCGTGCTGCTTTATGCACCGTTTGGAACGATAATATTTCGTTTTCTTTTAAAATGACTAACTCTATTTTTAAATGTACGTACATGCACACGGTCATTTACCCTAAAATATAAACTTACATTTGGTCTCACAACACCAGATTTCAACTCGTGTAGGCCTACCGCCTACGTTAATGTAGTGATGATTATACTTGATTGACCGATATAAAATAGGATCGTTCTCGCCTACTTATATTTATTATTCATGCCATTACGTGGGAATCGTATTCAGGTTGGAATTCATCCCTCGCGGGGACTGCATGTGCATATTTAATCGACCCCTTGAGATGCATTACAGGAGCCAATGTCAGGCGAACAAGTTTATACCTGCAATCCGCAGACAATATATTCTAATACATATACTTATTGATTGTAATAATGATACCTTTCTTAGTAAACCCTTTGATTTGATGTTGGTTCGAATTTCGCGTGAAGTATCTAGGATTATGTAAATATCATCTGTATTTTACACTCATAATGATTATGATTATTGTTTGCTTAACGACCCCATCAACAACTAGGTTTTACGGGGTATTAATGAGCAGGTGATTATGAAACTATGAAGTGATGATATGAAAGGACTGAAAGGACTTACAAAAACCCATGCCTTATGCGGGATTGGAACCCACGCCTAACGGTGACTTCCAGTTTCTGAAGCGGTGCCTCGGCTGACCGAGCTACCGAGGGCCGGCTATACACTCATTCATTTCATCTAAATGTAAAGCAAAAGAAAGGGTTCGCTCAGCAAACAATAATTGATCATTCAAATTGTCGTGTGCCCGCATTTATTTACACCCGTATCCATCCGTTGCGCATAAAACCCAAAAGGAATATTAATCACGCTTAATTCCCATCATTATCCTTCTAACGACTATCAACTACTGTGTAAATCAACTCATTAAAATACTCGGGAGAACGATTGCATAGTAATTCCGTCGTGACTTCCACCGAGCGACCTCCCGATCGCCAAACATGGCCCGGTGTACAACGACAACACTGGTCAGCTCGAGTCATTGCGAGAGATTACCCGTTGATTACGTGGTAGCCGTGACGTCGACGAGTGCGTTTTCCTTGGCATAGTTTACACATGTAAGTGTTGATAATGAAGCGATCGACGGAAGTTGGGGGGGGGGGGGGGTGATGACAACTTATTGATGACCACCGGTCGGATGTGCTAGACATGTCGGCGAATCTTATCCTCTCGTATTCGGCGACGACGACGAACACTCTCCCTCGGGCTAAGACACCGGAAGTCCGTTGAGCTTCTTCCCTCCTCCCTTGCGGAGGAACTGGCATCTGGTCGCCCGCATGCCTTGGACGCACTCGAATGTGGTCGACAGGGTGTAGATCATCCGGATATGACACTTGGGTGGGTTCGATTCAATAGTTGATTTTCGAAACTCGATTGTGATTCATGATCTTCACCCTCTTTTGAATGTAAGAAAGAAACTTTGTAATGAAAATGAAATGAAATATATGATTTTTTAATCCTTTATGATCGACGGACAAGACAGCTATCTATACTTGTTACTGTGAAAGAGTTAGTGGTTCAGGATTTAGGAACGGCCGCACACAACCTTATTTCGTAGATCATGGTTTAGGTCGGTATCGTTGTATCAATATGGTATAAAGTTTAGGCGTATATGTTTTTCTTGATCTTGTCATGCCTGTTATCTTCAAAGGCACAACAATGTGTACGATCCAGGTATGACGTATTGCTAATCATATTTGTAAATTCATATTTTATATAATAATTGATAGTTTCAGGTTGTAAATTGTGAAGTGCAGTACTACTAGAAAAGGCATACTCATTACACAGTGGTTTGCATATATTTAAAATAATGGAAATTAATTTTGCGGCGGCAATGCTCATGCATATATGGTCAATAAAACATGTAAAGAGTATAATTGCACATATAGATATATATTACAACATACAACTTGAATGAATCATGCACGCATACATATTGCACGTACGTAATACTGCATATTTTTATTTTTCTGTCTAATTCGGTTTAGCATTTTTATTCATTACGTTATTATATAGGCCTAACATAAAAACTACGGTTGTTCCTTGATGTACAAATTTTGATATCGATTATCGTTACATCACATCGATAATTAATCGTAATATATCGGTATGTTTTGTCCTCTTCCATAATCGTGTCGAATGTCCAAATATCGAATTGGAATTTTCAACCGACTGATATTGTAACACTTTGATTTCATTCCAAACCTGTCTTCGTCAGAGGAAGAGACGCAGATTTCTGAGATACCTACATAACAATACATTTTTTAAATAACTTCGAAACATACAAAATCATTGTTCAAAATCAGTGTGATCTAATCTTGTATATTTAAAAATGACGTGTATGGTTTTGAAAGTCTTAAAACTTGATGGATTAGTTTCGTGATGCCTCGCAGTTTCCATCCAAGACAATATGCGGTGGTTACAGTACTAGAAAAGAGGGCTAAAGGACACGGGCTCATTTAGATGGTTATCGCGTTCGAATAATGAAAATCGGAGATGTCTTGTTGTTGTGTATATGGCACGCGTGGCCGGTCCCGTGGGATGCAGACCGGAAAGTTAGGCGACCCCTCTGCATGACATGCAGTACCGTTTGCCTACACTGCTAGGAGGATATGACCTGTGATCGCCTACCTTCGTTATGTGCAGACGTTTACGACGTACGAGACATGTAGACGCGATGTTCGTATGCACATTTGCATCAGGTATTGTCAGGTCGATACTTCAAATAACAGACCACGCGCAATCAGTTGTCCAACTATTATCATTTTATTAAACAACTTTGTAGTGTTCCAGCTTTATATATAAATTATAATAATTATGTACCTATAGTGCGATATAGCCACGTCGTTGACGCGCCGTAATACCCCAATTGTTCATGCATTTATTAATAATTATAAAGAAATAATAATAAACATATAGATAGAGAAGATAAAATACAAATAATAAATAATTATTATAACATAAAGAACGTTAGTCCCTCAAAAAGAAGTGGCGACTAGAATCTTTCTCATTTGACAAATGTGTATTTGATCTAAAATGTAGCAACTAATTTGTATGCCCAATTCGGTGAAAATTACAAGACAATTTGTAATGAATTATATTTAACGATCATAAAGTTATAATTGAATTTATCTAAACACTGTTTTTTAGATACTTTTATCAAGCCCATGGCCGTTATACTGCCTTTCTTTCTTGGTATCAGCTTTGGGATCGTAGGAGAGCCACTTGTCCGGCCAAGCATTCGAATCTCCGAAACCCACCCACACCAATTAGCGATGCACATACCGTCGTGACTTCATTTGCATTTTGTGTCTTCACTCTGGAAATTGACCGAAAAGCAGAGAAAAAATGAACGTAGGCGGCTGTTAGAATTAAAAAGTCCGATTAACGAAGAAGACAGGTTCTCGCCTTGCCTTATCGGCTTGTTAACGCGAAACCCGACTGTCGCGAGTCAGCGTCAGCGGTATCACTTTTTGTATTCAATCAGCGAATAATTATTAACGTGAGAAAATCTGTGGGCTAACAATGCTGAGTGCGTAGGTTTTGTGTTAAGCGGTATACACCCTTATTATTTTCATTCATTCCCAGTTTGGCTCATCTTTTTGTCGCGCCGTATCATTACCAAGCTGACCTAAGCCATTTTTATAAGATTTCCCATGACTTTCAGTCTTTTTATTGAGTTATCATAGTTATTATAGCAACAATGGATTAACTTACTATATATTTATTTGTTTACATGTATACTTGCGGTCACGCATAAAATGTTTCTTTTTCGAAATGAATTTATATCCATGCATGTTTTATAAGTAAGTCTTTTCATAGACCCAGAATGCGTATATAGTGTCTTCTATTTTTAGTGGATATAATGTCAGTAAATTTACGTCAGAAAGTTCGGGATGCATTTTCATGTGGTTTGATCGACCACCGACTTCGTGTGACTGCTAGGGTACCTTAGAATAAATACCCACACAGGGTTGCACAACCGAGGAACGCATTGTTTTGCTAAATATATTAATTGAAATCGACCTCACAAGTTGACCCTCGGCCTGATGCCCACGGCGAGATGGGCCTGGGAGGTGAAACTATAAATTAAATATAGTTAAACAATGATTTCAGACAGGAATAGAAGCCCACATATAAATACTTATATAGGCATATGGTCGTAAAAGTTACAAGATATTAAAACAGAAATAGCAGTGAGACTGACGACATCAAATTAAGCTAATTTGTTCTATTCTTGATAGTTATTTAAAAAGCCTGCATAATTCTCTGTATGCAACACATGTGTAGTGTGGACATTTTGTAATGGTGATTGCAGTCGATAACATTATATTTATTGAGCCATCTAATAAAATTTCCATTGTGCTAATGACCAGGTTAATTGTTGATGTAAAAGTAAAAGTTTTATAATTATGTCCAAACTAGTATAATCAAATACGAATTATAATTGAAATTCAATTTTCTAGACTGGGAAATCCTGAATAGGGCCTATGATGGTAATAATGATAGTGGTGAATCTTTCCATTCATTTTTTGTTTGTATTATTTCCTATTTTGTTGCTCTCAAATCTCAGGTGCCTGTTATATTAATAATGAACCAGACACATCACTAGTGTTAATTTATATATTCTCTTTGGTGTTTCATTAATTCATGTATACAAAATTCTCCTTCCCATGCCATAATGATCAAATATTAAGTTTTTTAAATTTCTTCAAATGAGTACAATATTAATATTCATCCTGTCCTTTGGGTTTTTAATTTGTGCCATAGTGGTACCTCATTCAAACCTAATGCCTTTGTGTGAAGTTTTCAATGTTATTCGACTCGGACAAAAATCTATATCACCATCATCTTGTTGTTTCAGATTTACCCGGAGCCTGATTCGGAGAAGGCGATTATGGGCTCGGTAGTTTACTGCATCCACCACAAGGAGGGCTGTAAGTGGTCGGACGAGCTGCGCAAGCTCAAGGCGCACTTGAACCTGTGCAAGTATGATGCGGCGCCGTGCACAAACCAGTGCGGCGCGCAAATACCCCGCGTCCTCATGGAAGATCACCTCAAGTACACGTGTTCCCAGCGGCGAGCCAGGTGTGAGTTCTGCCTCAAGGACTTTACCGGGCACACGTTGGAGGTAAGGGACTTGGCAAAATATTTTGATGAATGAGATGAAATGTCTTTGGAGACTGCTAGTGGTTTCAACCAACTACAAATTTTAGATACCGGTGACATAATGGAAAGAATATGTGCATTCGGCGCCATTGGTTCAATTCTCGCCGGTCTCCCATTCTGACTGAGGTTTTCCGGGTTTCCCTTGGTAGTTGAAAGTAAATACCTCAGTGGTTCTCTTGTATGGAGCCACGGCCGACTCTTTCCCACTTCTGCACAAGATCGTAAAGAACTTGTGTATTCCTTTCCAAGAGACATAATTATACTGTCAAAGTATTGACAACAGTTAAATGACCCCATGCCATTAAAGATTGCCATAAAATGTATCATATGCAAGACAAATAGGAGATGTGAATCTAGATAGCCTATGACGTTGTCTTCACTTGACAATGTACTTGTACTACTAGAATTGAAATAATCTTTAATTTAACCACTTGGTTTAATTTTTAACGAGCTGTTGTTGGTAGCTCCCAGCTTGACCCCATGCTGGGAATATGTAAATTGTTTTTCTTTTATATCTACTAGAAAGTGAAACAATGTGAACTATTTTTAATTTGCATAATACAAATGAGTTTAAATTGTAGTAGGAGCAGGCCAGCCCATCCACTTACTGTACACAAAATTACTTATATCATTGAATTATTGTTGTGAAGTAAAAAGTAAAAACTTTGTGACCTATAATTACATTTTATTGTTACACATAACAACTGTAAAGTTAACAGTACCAGTATGTTAGTTATGGCTGACTTATTCATGAATCATGACAATAGCATATTGTTTACTAATTGATTACATTTTTAAATTAAAAGTGTAACAAATTAGAAGTGTGACTGTCGGTGTTCTATATAATTGACTTTTTCCGCAGAATCATGTCGGCAGCTGCAACTTCGAGCCTCTTTACTGCGAGAACAAATGCGGGGTCAAGGTTCAACGTCGCCACTGGGGTCAGCACAAGACGGCAGAGTGTTGCAAGCGCTTGGTTGCCTGCCGGTATTGCAGCCAGCAGTTTGTAGCAGACACGCTGCAAGCGCACTTGGCTAAGTGCGGCAGATTCCCCGTTGTGTGCTCGAATCGAGGCTGTGACACCACGCCGTTAGCTCGTGAAGAACTTGAACAACACATGCTGGCGTGTGGGGCCAGCTGCTCCTTCAAAGAAGCTGGATGTAGATTCAAGGTGAGTTCACGTAAAAGTGTTGATAGATTTTTGCATTTCTTTCAACATCAAAACTGGATACCAAATTATTGTTCTCAATCATCAACACGGGGAACAGCGCTTGTTTCTTACAATAAATACATGTATCGAGTGTTTCAGGTTAATTATATGAATATATAATATGTGATAAATATATGACAATACACATTTTTTGATGATCAGCATTTATCATAGAAACCTACTAGTTTAAAATTCAAGTTCAAAATTGTATGTTGGAAATTATGTAATTTATGTGTGTATCATGTGTATGCTCAGAACAAGATGCATTGAGGGTTGCGTTGGTTTGCCGGTTGGAGATGGCGTTCTCACTTCCTATCCCTCCCATGTTGAAAATATGTTCCAAATCACGGTCCTCGTTTAAAAAACTATTGACCGTACGTAGATAAGTGGTGATAAAAAGAAATAACTTTACTTAATGATGTCAACTCAGCCAATAACAGCTGTTATCAAGTTTGCCGCCTATCAGCCGTTTCTACAAAACAACACAAGATAGAGCAGCGATCAATATATCTCGGGAAAGTACTCAGGAAATCGAACGTGTTTTCGAATTAGTTATGTCACCATCTCCAACCGGCAAACCAACGCAACCCTCAATTCATCTTGGTTCAGGAATTCAGGAAAATTGGTTATGAGAGTAGGGTAGATAACAACAAATGATGAAGCAGGAAAACAATGGATACAGGAACAATGCATAGATGTTTCACTTTATGTGTATTTTTAGCTATATATCATGACAATGACAATACAACTTTTTCATTTCCCAGGGCGACCGATTTGCGTTGGAAAAACACCTGAACGAAAGCACGAAACAGCACTTGACACTGATGTGTGGCTTTGTGACAAAGCAGCAGCATCAGATTGCGAGCTTGAAGAGTGCCATGACCCAACTAACCCTCAACTATTCCGGAACTCTCATCTGGAAGGTCAGCGACTACACGTCGAAGCTGGCCGAGGCCAAGACCAAGGACGGCGTAGAGCTGATCAGTCCCTCTTTCTACACAAGTCAGTACGGTTACAAGCTCCAGGCGTCGCTGTTCCTCAACGGCAATGGCGCTGGGGACGGCACACACATCTCCGTCTACATCAAGATATTACCGGGCGATTACGACGCGCTGTTGAGATGGCCGTTTGCACACTCCGTATCTTTCACACTGTTCGACCAATCACCAGTCCCCGAAAAGGTATAAATTGATTTATTTATGTCGTTATCGATGCATAGATCAATTATCAGATGTTTGTTACAAATCGATCTGCCTTGACCAGTAATCAGTCAACCATTATGTCAATTTTTCATCAGATTATTTATAGATGTTTTGAAACCCTGTGTTCAAAGATTCTTCCAAGTTATTGTGCTAGTAAGATGAATAAATGGGAACAGGTATTAATCTAGCACAGATTGGGTGCAGGTGCATGGAATAGAATAAGCCCTTTTGATTTGTACATACTTTTTTGAATCTACTATATAATTATATGTGTTACAAATGATATTCAAAGTACAGTAGATATATTTCTGCCAGTTACTTGCTCAATCACATAATCACACAGTCGATTATTTCTTCATGTAGTAAAATGACAATCGTGAAAATTTGAATTGCCCAAATTGTAATGTCTATTATGAGCAGGCATGTTACTGGTATGTAATGCTTCCATGTTATTTGTTGGATTTTATATTGAAATTAATTGAATTGATTTTTTTGAATTTATTGAACTGTGATACGATTACTAAGCAATTTTTGACAGACTACTGGTGAAGTCAATTTTTTTACCGACCCAATTTATTTCGAAGTGAATATTAAACTGGTGTACTTTTGTTTTCAGTCTTGCAACATTGTCGAGAGCTTCATCCCCGACCCGACGTGGAAGAACTTTCTCCGACCGAGCAAAGAACCCGACTCGTTGGGCTTCGGTTTCCCTCGGTTCGTTTCCCACGACATGGTCAAGAAACGATATTTCCTCAAAGACGATACCGTGTTCATTCGAATCAAAGTGGATCCCACAAAAATTGTAGCTGTCTAGTTCATCTCTGTAAATTTATTTCTTCAAAACATTCCGTTTACATTGGTGTCTAGTGTAGACCTGTGTTACTTCCATTGTATCTCGTTACAAGCTAGAAAAACAACTGACTTTTTTGGAACAATATTTTCAACATTCTTTTTCAGTGTTTCTCATTGCTATGCTACCTCTGTGCGCATCTCGAATGCAGTTTAAATGTCACTGCCACTGTAGTAGAAATGGTCTTCTTCTTTTCATTCTCATCTTTAAAATATTATCTGTCTAAATACCCCTATTGTACATATTGATTGTAAAGTGATATTAGATATTAGCCAAAGATGGAAGTTAGTTAAATACGGACGTCATCCGTAACATATAACTGAAGTGTGTGCTGTGTATTTTGTTGTGTACCATATTCAAGTTGAGTGGAAAACTTAATTTTAAAGTCATCATTTTGTCATTAGCTGGAGATAAACCAAAGGACTGTGTTCACATTTCTTTGCTTAATTGTAAAAATGTCACTCAGTCACAGAATAGATTTAGTACTAAATGGTAATCATAAATGTAGTCAATGGGTGAATTAATAATACCATTTGATGTTGCTAAAATGTAATGCACAACGCGTAAGTGTTCTGTTATCTTATCAAAATAGTTACGCATCTTTTTTATTTATAAACAGTACAAAAATATGAATATGTAATACATATTCAAAAAATACATTGTGTACAGGTGAATAAAATTTCTGATGTTTCATTCATCTCCAATTCATGTTGTTTTTTTCACTGTGTGTCTCCATCTATAGACGTATGAAGTGTCTGGTTTCCTCGTCCACCCTGTACATACATTGAAAATAAAATAATACATGTTATTGAAGACAAAATAATGAAGAGACTACTCTTCAGACTGCAAGTACGAGCCCGCAGTCCAATAAATAGACTTTTGCCACCTAGCGAAGTTGTCAGGAACTAACAATTGCACACTACTTAGTTGGCGCGAACATGCATTTCCTACACATTTACATACACTCTAGTTTTCAACTTTCAAATTACTCTTGCATTATTTTTGGTTCAATTTGGTTCCTGGAATTTAGTGTAAAATAATGATGGATTTCAATAAAGGCCACCAACTATTTCCTTTCCAATACCCCTACCATTACCTAAAAACATGGGCGTGCACAGGATGTCTCAATAGACGGCCCATTGCGAAGAGTTTAAAGCACGTTATCTGTAGCACGGCTATATATGTAGGCAACATGTACGTGGTAAGGGGTTATCCCAATGTGCTCACTTTATTAGAGGAAATCAACAGAACTGTCGACTGAAAACTATACAATAGCCCTATCGGTACTTACATTACCGGTAACATTCAAATAGGCCTACTGATATAATAGCGGGGCTCATGAAAATGATTGCTCTGCTATTCACAGCTACACCATTAAGTACACCCCTTACAAAAATAATCAATATGCAATAATGTAGCCAATCGCATACACAATGCGCAAGTCCCACAATCACAAACCAATATTGGACTCCCATTCACCCCTAAGGGAAATTAAAAATTTAAAAGAATTGAAATTGATTTTATAGATTAGAGATTTGTAAGATTACGTTGGCACGGAAGCAATGCTAATCTGTGGTTGTTGAAGACAATTCAGGATGAAGAATCCAGTGTACCATCCTTTGTGGTGCATAAGATACGACCTGAGCCGTAGTTCTCAACAAAATTGGCGGAGCTAAGAGAGGAAAAACCAGTCTTTGCTGTTAGGATTGAATTTGTAGTGTTAAACCTTACAAAATCAATGCCGTTAGGGTGCTCTGAAATTCTTGTCGCGGTTCATTACCATTGAAAGTGGGCGGAGTCGTCCGTATTTATAATATTATGATATTTGGTATTACCAAACTGCTAAATGAATAGAAATTGCTAACCAAAGCAGCTGGAACATGAGTGCTATAGAAACAAGGTAACATTACATTTTTTTGGAGGTTAGAGTTAGACATTCAGATTAGTTTACCTGTTGAAGTCTGTACAGCTGGTCTAATGCATGAGGTAGAAGAGGTCTCACGCTGTTGATTTCCATTTTTGTCAAATGGTCGAGCTTGGCGTGACTGCCACCTGTCTTGATAAACGCATCTACTGACGAGCGTAGCTTAGACATACGCATGTCCCAGATATCCTGCCAATTGAAAAATACTTTTCATGTCAAGTAGCTACGCAGCATGCCGCTACAAAGCTAACCATATTTTATGAAGCACCTTAGAATGTGTGAGGTAGATTATCATGCTTACCTTGATGACATTTCGAATAGCATCTGTACGTGGAATGTCCTCGGCAGCATTTCCAAGCAAGAGGTGAGCTTCTTCCATGTAATGTTCGCTAGGCATTTTAGTGAAAAATCGAGACTGTGACTCCTCCTCTTTGATATTTTCTAACCTTTCGACATCCATCCAATCAGGAGCAAGAATACGGCACTTTTGTCTTTGTCTTAAATTTATTGCCATCCAAATGGGTACAAGACATGGTAGACCAGCTCTAAATGGTCCAATTTCTCCAGAGATGAGGAAAATTTTGTCAAAATTGAAATTGGGCACAATGCTCACCAGTTTCTTCTCAGCTAAAAACTCAACTTCGGCAGGATCCATAGTCACGCTATGTAGTTCCCATTTAGAAATAAAATATAGAAAACATTTTGTTTACAAATTTTGAAGTGACACCTTTGAACAGGTGGTTGGTTGTGCCTGTGGTTTTGATATTGGCAGTTGGCTTGGCATACCGCCACCCAGTGGAAAATATATGAACCAACCGTAGGTTATGTATTTATAGTTGACGTCTACGCCGCTAGAATGTAGGAGTGCAGCCGTGATTGCAGCCTTCCGCAAGCTCAATTGTTATTACGGCTGACTCACATGAAAGGGAGCTCTGATTGCATCCAGATTGAGAGTTATTTTTTTATTTTTTCAAATTAGTTCTTGTGGGGGGTCAAAACAAAAGAATAATGATTGTAAAAATAATGTCACAATATAATAATAATAATAACAGTAAAACATTGTGAAAAGTATATTGTATAATAATTATGTATAATTATAATAAATAATACTGGTTATTAATAACGGCCCTATTGGTCACTGTTTATTTGAATTAAATTATGTTAGCTTTAGTTTATAATGAATTAGTTTAGATTAGGTTAGTTAGATCATGAAACCTTTCGTCATTCGAGATGACTCGCAACAATAACAGTAAACGCGTTCCTTTTTAAAAGTTACTACTCAACACTGGTTATCGCTCGGCAAACGCAGCGTACAGCTTGAAGCATAAGTAAAAGTCTCTTTGTTACATGGTCAAACCAGTCGACCATGTTATATTGCATAGGATTTAATAGGTATCGAAAGACAGAAACAAAATTTTATTAATAACATGCTTCAAGCCAAACACGCTGTAAGACGAGCGAGATCTACGAAATGTCCTCGAAACGCTACACACTTTGATTTTGAAACTACTTTGTCTAAGCTGATTAATGTCAAGTCTGTGTTGCCTGATTTACGTCTATCAAGTCAAGTCTAAGTTGAATCCAAGCCTAAGTCTAGTCTAAGGCCCAGTTTTTCAATAGTAGGCCCAAATTAGGATAATTGAGTATAATGTGTCAATAATATGACACAGATAACCAAGAGAGACCTTGACAGTAATGATGAACTATTGAAACTCTTGTTCTAAGTTTAGCTCATAATTATTTCACCTGTTGACTATTTAAATTGGATGAGCGCGTACACGAAGAGTCGGCTTTACCGCACTTGAAAAAACCTTTTCAGTTCGCTGTACAGAGAGGTAAAACGAAAATAAATATAGTGGTGAAACTCAAGTTAAGCACGAATAGGGCTGTATGTCATTATCTAGCTCGACTTGAAACTGTCTAGTTTTGGGTTTAGGGTGGAATCGGTTGAACCACTTCCGAAAAAAAACGTTCGAAATTTTGAAATTCCCAATAAGAATAACACATTGGGGGAATAATGGAAAAATGTCTTCGAAAAAACTTCAATTTTTTTACGGAATTTGAGCACAAGTATGATTGCATGATTCACATTACTCCTAAGTTTCACAAAAGCGGATCAGCCTTTGTGAAAATAAAAATTTGCATTGCCCAGATCAATTAAATCTACAATTGAATCTATTAAAATTCTCAGCAGAAAAGTAATGATTGCAATGAAATGAACTCCTTCATAACAGAGATTTAAAAAAAAAAAAATTATATTGGAAACTTGAGTTACTTGACACAAAGCTCTATGAAGACAAAGGATGAAAGTTTAGGATCGTTTGGACGGGGCAGCACAAGGGAGATCTTACCACCCCAAAACTAACGAAGAAAGTGACTCAAGTTTCAAAATAGGCGTGCGAATAATTTTGAAAAAATTAGAAAAAAATACATTTCAATCTCTTCTCCACAACGGCTGATCCTGTTTATGTAAAACTTTGGAATCAACCTTTTCCATAACAATGAGCTCAAGACATCGTATACTAAATAGTTCCATTATTTATATTTTCATTTTTAGCATAATGCCACAACTGTTTGCTAAAAAAATTATTCGTGACCGGGGTTCGATTCTCGCCATGGTCGACTGTCCTGACCGAGGTTTTTCGTTGTTTCCCTCTGTCGTTTCGGTTGTACTGGGATGATTATCATGGTCATCACCAACTACTTCCCACTATACAAAAACCAAAAAAAAACTTGGGCCTACATCTCATCTTCTTATTTATCATTCACGACGCCAATCGTACTTGGGTATCAGTAGGCCTACAGTGCGTCGTTAAACCCAATATAAATGGTGATTGAATTACCTGGAGTACAGACTTTTCTCGTGAAGAGAATGAAGACAAAGTGGAACGAATAACGGCGATGGGTGAGTGGGAGATATTTTTCAATACATATTCATTTTCTTTTTTTTTGTCAATAAAGATGTCTATATGACAGCATTCAGACTGGTATTTTCACCTCCCCTCTCCCCCTCCCCCCACCCCCTTGCAATTAAGTACCCTCGAAAGACGTTCTGCGGTAGCAATTCAAAACGCTTACTTTAGTTGATACAAAAAAACTATTGAATGGTCTCGATGGTGAGCACCATGGTCACCGAGCCCATATCACGATGTAGTGACACTAATCTGTTTTATCATAATATCAAGAAGGTGCTCCAACTTACATATTAATAACATGGAAGGCAATTGACGACTCGCAGTCTCCGCCCCCTTGACGTCACAAATCATACCGTCCAATCAACAGGGCTGTTAGAACCGTAGTCAAATTCGAATATCCAATCGGGGTATCTTCAAATGACTACAAATGATATGATCCAACTGGCCTACTGGTGAAGCCACGACTATTTCAAGTTTCTTGCGCTCAGTTCAGAGCCAATGGTCCCGATTGCCTGTCGCGATTTAGCGGATTTCCTTGTGAACTACATGTAGATAAGAGTAGCTACGGTGCCGGTAGTATTGTTCAACTCTCAAAATCTATAATTTTCGTTAAAAAAACAAATGTAACTACTAACATTATAATTATACTGAGTCGTGTGTATAGCATTGTTGAGTATTGTTGTTTTCTATAGTTCGATATAAAAGCAATAGTTGCGCTACAGTCAATCGGGACCCTGTACTCGGGAACTGACCCCGGAAATATTTCACGTTCAAGACCCGAGTTGAATCACCTTCTTTATATTATGATAAAATAGGTTGGTATCACTACAACGTGCATATGTCATCATCGACTAATCTTCATGATTCACTGCCATCTAGATTTTCTTGCGCTTCCCAATTGAGTGGTCTATCCTAGACGATAGATGATTCTCTTGTATAACGTCTTTGGTGCTATTTACAGATTGCAGACATAAAAGACAATTGATGTGAAAATTGGAATGTCTGGGAATGGCATGACAAAAGGATCAGTAATTCAAGTGCATTATTATTTTCACGCCAAATCCACAATTCATTCCATTGTTTTGCATTCGTGATTTTGACATCAACGAGCTTCGACGAATCGAAACGTCTGATCGCTATATATATATATATATATATATATATATATATATATATATATATATATATATATATATATATATAATTCATATATATATACATATATATATATATATATATATATATATATATATATATATATATATATAATTCATATATATATACATATATATATATATATATATATATATATATATATATATATATATATATATATTTATTTATATATATATATATATATATATTCATATATATATATATATATATATATATATATATATATATATATATATACACATATATATATATATATATATATATATATATATATATATATATATATATATATATATATATATATATATATATATATATAGTGATGGTAAAAAAGAAATCGGGACCGCTATTTAACACACTCAAATTATTGAGATGAATAGGCCTATCTAAAAATATAATGAAAATTTCGATTCATATACACGAATAAAATAACTTTAATACATAATATAATTTTAATTTACAACAGTAATCCAAAAATTACGATAACATTCAACATAGAGCACATTATATGAGAGTATTCATTTTAATTACCAACTTTTGATTTTATAACGACAAAGTACACTCACACACAACACAGCACACTATGTAGGCCTAAACACACATTTTATTATAGAATAATGAGTAATTATCATAGCAGATAGTAAACCTATAATATATACACTTGTATTCACGAAAGAAAAAGGTCGTCTACCAATATAACAAACACAAATATCACTGTTTGTTTTATTTGTACAGCTGTGATCTCTTGAGGGCCAACTATTTTCCAGGAAGAGATTTACTATTAGAAACACAACCACATCTTTCAGAATCATCCAAAACTGTTCAATGCTCAAAACTGCATCTAGTTTCTAATATAATATACAATTTGATATATAAGTTTATATAATAGTTTTTAATCTTTTGAATGATTGAATTATGTGTTGAATGAGAAATATTATATCTATAACTCTTTTTGGGGGGATGGTAATATCGCCCTTGTGGTGCCCCGTTTAAACGATCCTAAACTCTCACCCTTTGCCTCCATAGAGAAACAATGGCTTTGAGTCAAGCTTAAGATGGTGATGATGAATTTAAAAAATCATGCATTTTTAAAAGTTTTTACAATTATTACTCATTTGGCAGTCGACCGTCTTCTTTCCAATACGGGTATAATCAACGACACATACATTTATAGTTTATATCACGTCTAAAAATATTTAAATCTGAATTCAAACTGGTATATGTACTATAATCAGTATGCTTAGCTTATTACACATATAGGATTCATTCTAAACTATTAATGGAAGGGGAGGCATACGTGCCAATAGGTGATAATTTTTTATCATGCATTGTTTTTTACACGCCTAGTAATTTAACAATTAGTTTAATCGTTTTAGTTTGAGGTGTCGTCAGGTAGTTCCGCTGGGGATTAAAAAACACGCCATAAAGAAGCGCCTACGTGCATTTTATTTGACTGAGTGACGCACACAGAGATGATTATGATCGTTGTCAACTCAGAGCTTTTTGTCTTCTGATGCGGTATCAAACGGTCAAACAAAACGTATCGGTACGTTCATCGATAGGGCCAGAATGTGGGTGCGATAAAATAATTTTTGTAAACTTTTTTTTTATTAATGTTTATCGAAAGATACATTTGTTGTAAAGGTCCCCTAATCCAAAAATGCACATTATATTCTGAATAAATCACTACATTTTGTTGTTGTTACTTGTTATCAACGCATATTTGTGCATGTTTATATGTTTATCGCATATACCCTATATTTAGATATTTGTAGCCATAGAACATTTCGAAAATTTTATTGTAAAATGATCAAAAGTACATTTTATGTGGACAAATCCGACCTTGCTACATTTTGAATAAATTTTGAAATTTTTTTTCCTAATCCCTTCCTATACAAAATGTCAATTTTCTGTATGAATATTTTCACGATATATGTTACATGTTGAACAGCTTAAAATTCAATAAATTACACGAGCTTATTTTGTAAAATAAGAACGGTATATTATCAAATTTTGAATATATATTCTGGTATTGAAGATGTATGAAGATATTTTGTTGCTTATCATCCCAGCCGTACTGATTACAGATACATTTATTACTCTCTCATTCTATAAGGTGGGATTCTTTGTGTGTGCGGGGTAGGGGGGGGGGCTATATTGAGGTAATCAAGTTGACTGTCAATTACACTGCACAAGATCATGAACAACAGTAATTTGTTCTAATGGTCTCCTAATACGAACAGATCTACGTCACTGCAGACGAATCATCGGCACTCGCCTGAAGAATGTCTTCCTTTAATCGAACAACACCATTTCCATGGTGATTGATCACATGTTTATTGTCAGTATCTGCATCATCGCTCTTTATCTGCTCCTTGCCTGAACATTTGTTACCACCATTGAATAATAAATCACCGACATACTTAAGAGGACTGAGTGTTAAACGTTTAAGCGGACTTTGTTTCGATTGTTTATCCACACACTCTTCTTTGGAATTTGAATTGTGTTTACCATTCTTGATTTCACCGTTACTTGTGATAATATGTGTGTGAGTTTTTGACAATTCGGTCTCGTCATTAATGTCTATTTGAGTGTCATTGATTTCTGCTTCGACAATGAATAAAGTGTTCTTCACGTTGGTACGATCGATTACCGAATCTTGATCGTCACTCGAAACGGAAACACGAGAGAGCGTTCTTTTACCAGGTGACAGAGTGCCGTTCCTTTGCAACGACGCTCCACGACTCTCCCACACACTACCGAAACTCGAGTTGCGGAAGGGTAACTCGTTCAAAGCGGCCATTAACGCCGGTGTGAATGCTTCAGGCACGCTATCAACAAACACGTCGTCGTCGCCTTCCTCCAACTCAATGCCATAGTCACTGAAACCCGAGTTGATCTTACCATCAGTGTTCTTTGACAAACGCCCAGAAATGGATCGTAATCGTACAGGAGGAGTCATGTTGGGTGTTGATGACACTCTCTGGACCGAGTTCGACATGTCCTCTTCACATATCGAGGGCACTTCGGTTAGCGTCCACATCTTCGGTTGAATATCAGCTGGAAGGGGTGGAATTGTTGACAAACATGAATTGGCCACCTTGAAATCGTTATAACCGGATATCTTGAATTGGTTGATATCTCTCAAAGATTGTAAACTATTGTTTCTGCTGTTGATGACATGATGATGGGCGTTGGAACCGATGGACGCTCGTGCCCCGTGGTATTCAGTCGCCTCGTCTTTGATGCCGAAAATACCGCACAGTAAATTCTTGAGCGCGGCACGGAAATCGCGAAGATGGTACGCGTAAAGCAGTGGATTTCCCGCCGAATTCAGGTGAGAGAGGATGATGCAGCAATTGGTCAACGTCGGCGACACGATGCAGCTCGGACAGAAGGCGACCACGCAGTTGATTGTGTAAAGAGGTATCCAGCAGATGATGAAGAAGAAGACGATTATCGAGAGATTCTTTGTCGCTTTGACTTCGCGCTTCTGTGCGGCGCCGAAGACGCGTAGCATCGTGCCGCCGTTGGTGGTTCGCGTCGAGGAGACGGCCCCCGACGAGCCGTTACCGGGAGTCGGATTCATGGTGACGATCTGGCGGAGCTGTAGGGAGAAAGATCACGTGATTTCATTATTAGGGAGATGGACGAGAGATAAATATTGATGAATGAGATCAAGAGAATCTCATGGAAATACCATATTGTACCTATAAAGTCCATGGCAAGGCGAGATGAGTCTGACGTCAGAGCTTCCCCCCCCGCCAAGTTACTCCCACTACTCGCTTCGTTGGGGTGAGAAGTCCGAACCTAGGCGAAGGAATCGTAGCTCTCACTCCAACGAAGCGAGTAGTGGGGGTAACTAGGCGGAAAAAAAAACTCTGACGTCAAACTTCATCTCTCCTTATAACATGGACTTTAGGCCCAGTTTTACGAATTGATAATTATTGGATTAGGCAATAGTTAGCGGATTATCTTGTTATCTCCGTTGGTTACATATGTAATTTTCGTACCTCAACCACGTCT
This sequence comes from Brachyptera risi, assembly GCA_964007535.1. Lineage (NCBI taxonomy): Eukaryota > Metazoa > Arthropoda > Insecta > Plecoptera > Taeniopterygidae > Brachyptera > Brachyptera risi. The sequence goes on along the minus strand of OZ023328.1, from coordinate 16,799,510 downwards.
TAACTAATAGTTAGCGGATTAGTAAATATAACTAAGATTCGTAAAACCGGCACTTAGGTTCAGTTTTACCAACTGATTGTTAGTGGATTAAGCGATGGTTTGCGAATTAACTCATTATCACCTGTAGTTACGCCAGCTATTTTCATACCATAACTTATAGTTAGAGGATCAACACTTGACTAAGGTTTGTAAAACGGACTTTTTAACAGCTGAAATTATCCAACGTAAACGAGCAGTCATTGTAAATTGTAATGAAATCTGTGGTTAACATGGATAAACACTGGAATGATTGCTGTTCCCATATTACCTGTTGATTAACCTTATACCAAATAAGCTCTGTATTATATATCATCCGAATATTTATTCCCGTTACTTTTTTTCTATTCATTTTTAAATAGGCTTATAGGCCTGTACACATATTATTTTTCATTCATTCGCGCATTTATCTACGTTATAGATTCAACGGCGCACTAAAATACTCACCAAGATTATTTTGGCGTCGGTGATTACAATGAATGAGGTGATGGGGATCGAGTGAAAGATTATTTTCATTACGTGTTATGGATAGTGACATGAAAGCGGCCGTGGCCTGCTCCTATAGGGGACCATCCCAGTATTCACTTCAAAGACAGAGGGAAACCACGAGAAACCCCTGCCAAGATGTTTGACCGTGGCGGGAATCAAACCCCGACCTCCGGTACAACGGCTCGGCGCACTGACGTCTGATCCAGCTGTCTCAATATCTCTCATTATAACTAACAAGAAACAACTGTTAGGTGTCATGAACTCTCTTGAGTGTTGATGAATGGTCGGTTCATGGCATTGCCAAAGAAAACAACGGTGTTTTGACATTGGAAGATGGCTTGCGACTAGCTGTTATTGACCTTGGCTGGGGAGTGTTGGTATAATGGGTTGGCTACATGATATCAGACCGGACGCTAGAATCAGAATTGATCAGAGGAAGAGATTTTATTAATGGTCTGGCAACTTCAGTTGGATTCTCGGTATCGTTAACTCGTCGCAAAGCAGTTGAGATGTGTGGTCAAGTGGTATTAATACACTGAACCGTCATTCAGGAGACCGGGGTTCGATTTCCGCCATGGTCGACCATCCAGCTGACAGGGTTTTTTTGTTGTTTCACTGTCATTCAGGTCAATACTGAGATGGTTCTTCAACAACAGGCCACGACCGACTCCTTTCCACTAACTAAAAACATATAATAAAAAAATAACCTTTCACCTCACCATCCCATCATCTCATATATCATTCACCGATGCTAATAGATCGTAGTCCGAGTCGTCTGTAGAGTGCGTCGTTAAACTCAATGTAAATAAATAAAAAGCAGTTGAATCGTATATTGAGACGTAGGGACAAGTCGACAATACGCTGAAACGTCATTCAGGAGACCGTGGCTTGACTCCTCTTATGGAGGACCAACCTGAGAAGATAGTTTTCGTGGATTTCCCTGTGACGTTCTGTTAAATACTGTGACGGTTCCTTATGAACAAACGCTCTCTTCCTCTTTATTTATATAAATTCTGTTTTATTTAGCTGTGTTTTATTAGGTTTCATTATGTACCATTAACTTGTTATCATCATTATTTAAATGTAATGTATTATCCTTGGAGAGAATAAAAATTTGTTTAGATTAGAATTTAAAAAATTCCAATAGAGAGAGTATTGAGGACTATGACCTGTAGCTCTATACTCCTGGTCCTCTATGGCCGTGGCACGAAATCATTGTTACCAAATAAAGGCAAAGAATGAAAATGTAAGGATCGTTTAATCGGTGCACACCACAAGAGTGATTTCACCCCCCCAAAACAGTAGAGTAAATTTGAAATCCTAAAGCCCATTGACGGTTATAGTTATATGATCTAACTCTATCTTTCTAACTTTTAACTTTAAACCGGAACTTGAAACATTAAACGGAGTATAATAACATTATCATTCATAGCAGTGATTGCAGGAAGTTTACTGAGTAGAGCGTTATTCCCTTTTCCTGTAACGATTTGATTACCTTTTTATCTGAAGACTTTGGCATTTCTTTACACTTCTAACTTTGAACTCTCCCCTCTCTACCACTCCCAATCGCTGTCGATGAGTCAAATTTGAAAAGTTACAAAATAATGATATTTTGGCAATGAATTGTGTTTCCTGAGAAAAAAATCGGCTTGAAGTAGTCATAATAACAATTATTATTATTATAATTGCCATTCCTTCAAAATGGCTAATTGGCTATCAGCACAATGAATCGGCAGAGCGTCGTGCCTTCACCAGGGGAACAAAACAATTACAAACTTGATTAAAAATGTAAAATATCAATCATTAAAATATATTTTATTCAGTCAACTTTGAAAGAATAAACCCGGCTTACACGTTTAAACAAAAATATCGGAAATGCAATGTTGTTTTTATATTTTTCTTAATGCGTTTTATACATAATGTTAGTTAATAGCCTACATCATAATAATAACATACACACACAAAGTAACATGAGTTTCGACTTGTCTGTGGGTCTACATACTACAAATACAATCAGATTAACTTGATAATAAACATCTGTATATAGCTGATTAACAAAATGTAAATGTTTCTTTTGGAATAATTCAATTGAAGAAGTCATACCATATATAAAAAGTTGTTTACGAAAATATTTAATCGAGTGTCAATTATTTTTATGATTCTATTCTTCATCTTTGGTCAACTAATTTATACATTCTTGGAAATTAATTTCATATTTCACATTTATTTTAAAAATAAATTAAAAGTCTTCATATTGGGTTTTTAACGACGCACTATGATAATGATAATGATATACGCAATAATGATTACTAAGATCTATTGGCGTCGAATGAATGATTGATGAGATGATGGGATGACGAGATGAAGGTTTCTTAGGTATCGGGAAAGATAATGGGAAGGAAGCGGTCGTGGTATGTATAGCCTATATTGTGGGAACCATCCCGTCATTAGCCTAGACTACAGAGAGAAACCACAAAAAAAAACCTGTAAAGATAGACGGTGGCGGGGATCGAACCGGGTCCGATATGCCCCTTCACCTCCCGGATCACATGAAGCAAGTGCGTTAACCACTCAGCTACTTGTGCCGGTGGCAAATAAAAGTAAAACTACAATAATAGTAATAATAATGATGGGCCCCCAATAGCTAGAGGTGAGGATATAAGATGTAAAAGAAAGGGCCGTGTCAAGACTTTTGCGCCTCCCCCCCGCCACCCCTCCTTCATTTACTTTAAAACAAATTTACCGTCCAATAGGCCTACACATATTTTAATGAGTAATTTATGAGCATTGTTTTTCATTACTCTCTTTAATTATTTATCAGATGACATCTCACAATACGAATGTATATAATGATTGATAATATAATTTTTGAATATATACAACTTTCAACAATAAATAATAATGCATTTTTTTCATTTCAATGGGCTGGTGAAAATTTGACGCTCCTAATGAAGTGTTAGGCACTCGTCGACCCGTGTGCTTCAATACGGCCTTCGGGAAGAATGTGTACAGTGTAACTTCAATAGTGGTAAGTACCTCAGAAACCCCTGGGAACCTCAGCTTTAGCCTCGTCCTATTAAACCAGTGTCACGAAAGGGAAAGACGACATCGGGGTATGACGTTCGTACACTCCGGATATTATCTATGATTTGCTGAGAATAATCCTTCCTCTCGAACGCGGTCCGCGACTTCACGGTGTAGTGATACCAACCTACTTTATCATAATATAAAGAAGGTGCTCCAACTCGGGTCTTGAAAGTGAAAAATTTCCGCAGACAATTCCCGAGTCCAGGGTTCCGATTGCCTGTGGCGCAACTATCGCTTTTGTATCGAACTATATAAAACAACAATACTCAAAATGCTATACACGGCTCAGTACAATTATAATGTTAATAGTTGCATTTGTTTTTTAAGTAAATTATAGATTTGGTGAGTGCAACAATGCCACCGGTACCGTATAGCCACTCTTATACACATTTAGTTCACAAGGGTACCGATTCTCTCATCTTTCAAATACAACCTTGAATCTTTTCCACTCCAGAATCCCTTTTATGACCTCAACGAATTCCTTACTTCAAAATCACATTAGACTATCATTGCACCATCACACATATATATATATACATATATATATATATATATATATATATACATATATATATATCATTCCGTCTTTTTTAATCATATCCTTCTAGCTACTCATTTTTATATCTAGTTGTAAGTTTTTATATGTCCTATATTTGTACAATGTGCAAATCTTTGGAAGGAATAAATAAATGAATAAATCCGCTAAATCACGACAGACAATCGGGACCTTTGGCTCTGAACTGACCGCAAGAAACCACGAATGCCTTCCATGTTATCAGTATGGGAGTTGGGTCACCTTCTTTCTATTATGATGAAATAGGTTGGTATCACTACATGGTGGCGACTCTGAACAAACTTTCATCACTCGACGAACGCAGCATTGCGCATGCGTTGTGAGTTGAGCGAGATGTTTGAGCGAAATGTAATATAAATCTACACTCCTTGGTGACCTCTCTCATCCGATTTTGATTACAACTTGTCTGGAATGTCCGTCATTGAAGTCTTTCCATCTCAATTTTTTTCGGATACAATTATTTTCGCTTTTTTCCGACATTTTATTGAAAAGTGTGGTCGAGTGGCTAGCACAGTGAACCGTCATGCAGGAGACCAGGGCTCGATTCCCGCCATGGTCAACCATCCTGACAGGGGTTTCCGTGGTTTTCCCCTGTCGTTCAGGTCTATACTAGGGTGGTTCCTTAACAACAGGTCACGCCCGACTCCTCTTCGCTATTCAAAAACACCTAATAAAATGAACTTATCTCATTATCCCGTGCATCTTATATATCATTCACTGACGCCAATAGATCGTAGTCAACAGTATACAGTGTGTCGTTGAACCGGATATAAATAAATTCGACATGTTATTCAATGAACTTGGGTATACTTTTGAATCCACGTCAAAAGAAAGTCATTACCAACTAAATAATTGTGAGAACTACATTAATTTTACTAGGAAAACGCGTTATGTGTTGCCGCGTTGATGGATGAGCTAGAATATATCAACTTATCTTTGGATTGGTTATTATATATATATCCACCTTGAGATCCAAACAATTACGTCACTGCCCTCCTATTCCCTAAATAATTTTTATGATAGAAGATCAACAACTTTATTTGTCGACTGTTCACGCTACGTGATGGACACAGCTGGGATCCAGCCTAATTTTTCATATAAAATACAATTCAATTACAGAAATTACTTATATAAAATGATTCACAATTATAACTAGATATGAAAGAAGGCTTTATTTTAATCGGTTCCAATTAATTGGTGACACCTGTTACTTGGATTTAATTGGTTTCTTATCAATTCCAGTTTCATATTACGTCGTATTGATTTACCAACTTCTGCACTCTTTGAGCACTATAGTCACTTGTATATTTAAAGATTAAATATAAATTAAAGATACCAGAAAAAGATTAAAAGATTGAAGATTAAATTAAAGATACCACAGTTTGGTTGAGTGGTCACTTGCGAACGTACAGGAATAAGGAACTGGTATACTTTACATTGATTAATCTTTTTTCTGCTCAAATTTTTGAGTATGGTTATAATTTATGCCTCATTTTATTAATACCAACTCATTCATTCTCAAGACATTGCCCGACGTTTCAACTACATTATAGCAGTCAAATCGATGAGCAAATGCTATTTTTTTTTATATTGGGTTTTAACGACGCACTGTAATGATGGCTAAGATGTATTGGCGTCGGATGAATGATTAATGAGATGATGGGATGATGAGATGAAGGTTTTATAGGTAATGGGAAGGATAGTGGGAAGTTTTTATACGTTTAGAATATTTTTTTATGAATAATTTGTATTTGTCAACAAGAATCTGCGTCTTATATTCATAATATTTGTTCCACACATTTTTATTTTGGCACGTGAAAATGACTGCTATAATGCAGTTGACACGCCGGGCATTAAATATAATTTTACGTTCAAACCAGACTTCTTAATTGACCATGAAGAACTAATAATTGATTATAAAATGAGTCGTGAAAGCCTTCTGCAAAACACACACACACACACACAAATATATATATATATATATATATATATATATATATATATATATATATATATATATATATATATATATATATATATATATATATATATATATATATATATATATATATATATATATATATATATATATATATATATATATATACATGTATATATATATATATATATATATATATATATATATATATATATATATATATATATATTTTTTTTTTTTAATTGATGAAGTAGGCCCAGAAATAGAGCACTTAAAGCTGGTTCCATCCCGAGTCTAATTTTAGATTTCATTTACGATTGCCAAACTGAATCGCATTTCTATAGCGTTTCCTGCTTAGTGCTTTATTCACATTAACATAATTCATATCCAAGGTTACCCACACTCGTCTACATGAAATATATTAATAATTTAATTAATCCTGCGTAGCAAGAAACCAAGAAGTACTCGAAACAAATCTGTATTGCACGAGATAGAGAAGTAGGGGTGAAGCTTGAGATTCGCGATTCAATTACTAAGTCAGTGTACCGGCATTCGAGTACCGACAAGACTTCTTAGAAGGCAATTAAGTTTGTATTTCACCAAAGAAGTTGGAATATTTTAATCACCTTGGTATTTACGTAATGTAGTTGAGAGGTAGCTCGACGAGAGTCAAGTCTATCGGACGACAATCACAGACGACGATGTTAATCTTATCAAAATGACGAAACATACTTTTGACGAAAAATAAATAAGTTGTAAACGCATACTAGCTGTCTGTTGAATATGTATTTAACTTGTATTATCTTTAATTTGTAAAGATCGAGACAGTATTCAATATCCTGGAAAGTATTTCAGCGGGAATGAATGAAATTATAAAAATAAAAATTTCAAAATATATAGTTGGTTGATAGTGACTTTGGTGTAAGACTATTATAAGTGTATTAAGTACTAAATTTTGAGCTATCTACTCTATTATGAAATTTCTATTATATTTATACTGGGTATAAGGACGCACTGTACTGATGACCAAGATCTATTGGCGTCGAAGAGTGATATATGAGATGATGGGATGATGAGATGAAAAGCTAGTTTATCATGTGTTTTTGAATAGTGGGAAGGAGCCGGTCGTGGCCTGCCATCAATTGGGACCATCCCAGTATTGACTTGAACGACAGACGGAAACCACGAAAAAACTCCTTCAGGATGGTCGACCATGGCGGGAATCGAAATCCGGTCTCCTGTATGAAACATTCTTCTATATAAATTGAGTAATTTATATATTAATAATATAGTATATAATATATAATATAATAATAATATATATAAATATAATAATATAAATATAATATAAATATATAATAATATATAATATAGTAATTTATAAATATAGGTATTATAAAATTATACATATTTATGAATTCATTTTCAAAATATACATTTTCCATATTTGGCTTCCAGTATGACATCTGAATCACCTGTATAAAACATATCGTTGAACAGTTTGAAATAAGAATGTGACCGACGGTGACCCCCCCCCCCCTCCATTGAGCCCCGCTTCTTGCGCCCCCCCGGGGACACGATGAACTGATGACGGTCACGTGCACAAGGATCTGTATCTCGCGTCTATCCGTCTGTTCCCGGCAATTTATTGCTCATGATTTATTGCTCATGCAAAGTATTTAGAGCAGTGCTAGGCGCTGATGGGACGACGACGTTCCCACGTATGATCTGCGAAAGTGTGGTTTGAATTTCCAGACATTTCGAACGATATCGTATGTTATGGGTTTGATTATTGGACAGTATCTCTGTGTAGTCTCGTGTGCAAGGCCTTTGCTCCCGAGACTTGATACTGACGAAAGAATGACGAGTATCCACGAAAGAAGGTCGTCTACCAAACATAACGAACACAAATTGTTCGTTTTGTTTGTATTACTGCGGTATTTTCAGGGAATTACGATTTTTCAGGACGATGATCGATGATAAGAAATGTAACTAAGCCTACATCTTTTAAAAATATGAAATTCCTACGATTGTGGCAAGATTATGTAATCACCAAGTGCATACACTCATTTGATTGATAGATAACGTCATTTTGTAGATACAAGCAATGCCATTTGAAAAAAATACATTAATTTCGAAGAAGATTGGAATTTTCCTGTTGGGAAATTGGGAATTATGGAGAATCGAATATCGATTTCTCGCTGCCTTATTTATTAATACATATTACGGTATATATTTCTGCCAGAGTCGGATTTCCAATTTGAATGACATGAAAATGGATTTGCATATTTCAACATGAGAAGAAGGAGAAACCGTCCTGTTGTCAGTGCTAACTAACATCTAAACGGGGATGGTACGACGACACGAATTTTATACAGATTGAGAGATACAAATGCTCGAAATCAAATCCCCGTTTTAGGGGCTGGAAGTATTTCGTTATACCGGCACATGTAGCCGCACTCGCTTCATGTGATCCGGGAGCTGAAGGGACATATCGGACCTGGTTCGATCCCCGCCTCCGCCCATCTTCACAGGGGTTTTTCGTGGTTTCCTTCTGTAGTCTAGGCTAATACCGGGATGGTTCCACAATATAGGCCACGACCGCTTCCTTTCCACTATCCTATCCCATCTCTCCACGATAAGAGTCATACAGACACTTGTGAAACCCGTGAGGTACAAAAAAACAAACAATGTAGCTGGCTGCGCGTGGCACTTCGCTCTTGTCGAGCTACTGACCAACTTTATAAACTAATAATAAAGTGGTTCTTGAAAAAGCATACGCATGTCAATACTACTTTTTTATGTAGCTATACTCTACAAAGTTTGAGTTTTAGATGAGTAAAATAAAATAGTTTTTTGGTGAGAATATGTGTTCCATAGCTAAAATCACACAAACAAGTTTGATTTCGAATTGTCACAAGACTTTTGCAAATAGATCTCGTCTTTGGTTATACGCTATTCAAAATCATCTCATCAAAAAAAAAAAAAACTTCGAATGTAAGGAGATGTATAAAACTTCTAACAAATTCAAATGTGGGCCCATAGAAGTAGCCTGAAAGACATTTATATTTCCATATAATACTAAAACTTCGAGTTCCCTGACAAATGTCGACTTCCACTCTCCATCCTATTCATTCTCTATTACATATTACACACACACACATATATTCATATATATATATACATATATATATATATATATATATATATATATATATATATATATATATATATATAAATATATATATATATATATATATATATATATATATATGTATATATATATATTCATATATATATATATATATATATATATATATATATATGTATATATATATAGAGAGAGAGAGATATGTATATATATATATATATATATATATATATATATATATATATATATATATATATATATATATATATATATATATAGATGTATACTTTGTAACTACGAAAGAAAGTTCGGAGCGACCGACTTCTTTACATCGCACCATTACCGCGCGGGTGATTCGCGCCTCTCTCTCTATCCCCCTATCCCCAGTATCCAGGAGCAGGAATACGACTGGACTGATCACCGTCCTGAAAGGAAACACGTGTTTACCTGTTTGAGAACGACTTGGTAGATGTGGGCGTAGAACGCGGCCAAGAGCAGGGCGGGGAAGATGATCGTAGCGAAGTAGAGGAAAACGAGGTAGTTGTAATCCATCACCTCGGTGAACAGGCACCGTTGGTCCTCCCTCTCGGTGCCGTGCCATCCGAGAAGAGGCAGGAAGCCGATCAGGGTGCCGGAGAACCAGCACAAACCGATGATACCTACAACACAATTAGTTGACGTTTAGTGATTTATGCTTGTAATTAGGGAAATCACAACATATGCGTTGTTGGATAAGCGATATAGGCATAAGAGATGTAATGGAAAGCGCCTAGGGGATGCATTCTTATTCGTCTCTAAAAGTTGCAGTACACTCCTAGTGGAGAATTTGCGAACCCGTGAAAAGTATAGTAGCCAGTAAGCACGTGTAAATGATATTACATTGAAATGACCACGTTTTGCCTCAAAAGTGTTGCGATAAGATGAAGTTTTGTTTGCTTGTCACAATGTTTTTAATTATGGAAATGTGTGTAGACTAGGCCTACATGCTTACACTTCAAGGATTCTCTCGATATGAAGGTTCACTTGAACTGTTATATGATAATCACTTATTTTTCAAATACTCTGAATGGAGTGCGGGTCTTCTGACATTGCCAATATACGCATGTTACAATAATAATTAATATATATATATATGTATATATATATATATATATATATATATATATATATATATATATATATATATATATATATATGTATTATATATATATATATATATATATATATATATATATATATATATATATATATATATCATAATAATATTTATACATGTTGTATAAATAGTTATTATTATACACATCATTATAATACTGCATTTTGCAAATAATAAAAATGTATCAATTGAGCTTATTATTATTTGAAATCAGTACACAGTCATTTATCATTGGATAAACAAAGTAAAGCGGCTACTTCCATCTCTAACAACACATTTATTATTTGTAAAGCCAGGCCTAGCTGATAATAATACCAATGATAATAGTAATAATGCTATCAAGTCGATAATAATTTGATGGCTGGGGGGGGGGGGGGGGGCTAGGCCCGGGCTCGTGAGCCTGTGCCTTAATGCGGCCCTGAATTTGTGATTGGTTAATATCAATTGATGGGCATTGTTGAATGTCTTTTTTAACAATGAGTAATATCACTTGACAGAAGACTGCATCGCCTTCTCAAATTAGGCACAACAATGACGCCAATTGAAATTATATTATAGTTATGTTAAGTACACTAGATATAAAACAGCCTCGCATTTTCAAATTATGTACAACAATGAGAAAAATTTAAATTATATGACAGTAATATGTCAATTACTGGATATGCGACAGCATCGCCTTTTCAAATTAGGCACAACAATGATGAAAATTGAAATTATACGATAGTAATACGTCAATTACTAGATATATTAGAGATCTCATCAACATGTGTTTCTTCATTCATCCTGTATAAGTGCAAAGATTTATTGATCTATGACAGTGATTGGTGTGATCAGTTTTCGGCACGATGTGTTTTCTTGTAAGTCTTCGACAAAATTAATCAGAGCTGGTAAATGACAGAAGAGATTCGACGCAGACTTTGTCTCGTGTCTTGATTATACGTCATATCGATGGCATAATACGAGGTGACTCGTGCTGAGAATATAGACAGAATCGTCACTGTCGAGTCAACGTCGAAACGCTAGAAATGTTTTCAAGGAATAACGTTTAGGCAGTATAGATGTAGGCCTACAATTGATAATTAATTTTGTGATAATTCAGTGTCTGATCCGTTTATTTTCTGTATTATTGATTATTAATTGCTTAACGACCCCACTAACAGCTAGGTTATTTTTAAGGGTGGAATTATCGGTTACCTGGAATCGAACCCGGGCCTTCTTTTGAGTGATATCCTAGATTTAAGATTCAAACAGTTTAGGCCCAGTATTACTATATATATATATATATATTGATCGAGTAGCTTGTACTGGTTTTTCCGATTTCTTTTTGTTGTTTTGCATGAAAGGTTTATACATGAAATGCGTATTGCAATGTATAAGAAAGTAGTGTGATTTGTACCGCGGTAGTAGTACATTTTGAGGGTTTTAATATATGACTGGTAGCAACTGCATAGAACGCTGTGTGGTCTATCTATTGGTATGATTGTGCGAAATAGATTTAATTCAATATATAAATGAGCAATATTCACTTATTTTAATCCGGCCGTTTGAATCAGGGGATGGTTTAGTAACGGTTGGATTACAAATGCATTTTGTATTCACCATTATTCTGTATCACTGGTTGTGCAGGCATGTAGGATTGAGTGGGGGAGGGTGGGGGGAGGGTATTTGTACAGTTACTATCCTATCCAAGCTCAGCATTTGATTGGCTTGATTCAATCCAAACTTGGTTCTAAATTGAATTCTATATTTTTCGTATGAAGCTTGAGTTAGTGTATAGAGATGTTCTATTTTCAGTCTAATTAAATGTGGGAGCTCATTCTTCCCAATGTTTTCCATTTAAACTTCCATTTCCATTTCCCTTTACTTTCATGAACAATTGTAAGAAAAGAGGACACGAAGTTGCAGATGGAAATCAAATTTTAAATGTTATAAATTATCACATCTTCTTCTGATGAAAAGATGATGAAATTATGTATTTTATTGATCACTGTTCAATTGTTCAGCGACCCCACCAACAGGTAAGTTTTTTGGGAGTACGAATGAGGGGGTGATCAGATGGGGAATAATGAATGATGCTAAAAAACCCAGATCTTATGCGGGGCTAGAACCCACGCTACACTTCAATTTAGTTTCTAAAGCGGTGCCAATATAAGCTGACTGCAGAGCCGAAGGGGTAGGCCTTCGTGGGCCTGATGGATGAGCGAAAGTGAAGACTTCCATCCTCTTCTTTTAGACCTTTTTTTTGTATGACTGATCAACATGGCACTTTTTATGGTCACGCAGACTTATCCAACAATTAGAAATGTATATAGTTCCGGGGCCAAATCGATCCGACCACTTTTGGAATAATTCATTTCAAAATTTGGAAAAATCCCACAAGATAAGGCCGGGCGGAAAAAATTGTAAAAAAAAATCTCCTCAAAAATTCTAATTTTCACTGAATGTAAAACCAAATGCGATATACATTATTACGGATTTTCATTGAGATTAGACGAGCCATTTTTCAGAAAATAGTTATTTCATGATTACATTTTCATCAACTATAGCTAGAAATAAGATGGTGGTTATTCCTCATTCATCTTCCGCACGGTGATTTACGGCTTTGTGGATAGTTTTATTTATTCACCTATTTATTTTCATTTTCATCCAAATGGATTAACAATATAAAATTGAATATATTTACTAGGCAAACGCGTTATGTGTTGCCGCGTTGATGGATGAGCTGGAACATGTCAACTTATCTTTGGATTGGTTATTATATATAGATATATACACCTTGAGATCCAAACCATTATGTCACTGCCATCTTATTTTTCATTATTAATTTCTATGATAATAAAGAAGGCTTTGTTTTAATCGTTTACAATTAAGTGGTGTCACCTGTAGCTTGGATTTAATAGATATCTTAATAGCTTTGAATGATTTATACAAATTATATTATATATTTTTTTTACATCAAAACGGCTGATTCGATTTGAGTGAAAGTTCGGAATAATGTGTATCATTATTATATTAAAATTCCCCGAGAATTTGAATTCTCTCGAATGAAATATTTTTCCTGAATTTCTTTCTCTGGGTTATTCTTATGAGATTTTTGAAAACTTTGAAATGAGTTTTCTCAGAAGTGGTTCAACCGATCACGCCTCAAAACTATACAGTATCGAATTAGATAATAACACTTGTGTGTGCCAAGTTTCAACTAATTTTAAATTTTCGTCCGACCTGTGGAGCGCAAACAGAAAAAAAGTACTTTTTTTTCGGGTATGGTGAAATTAAGTCTTCGCTTCGCTCATCCAAAAAGTAAATCATATAGACAGTCAAGGATGAAATGAAAGATTAGGAAATGCACAATTAATACTGAAACTACAAACAAAAACACATACGGTACATGAATTGACATAATTGCTACCATTTATATCAATTCAATATCCGTCAAGGTATGTAGAGTTGTTTTCAAGTATATTTCATACAAGTCGAAGTGTGTCGAGTTTTTGAGTAGACTTCCTACAAATATCTCGCAATCTTACAACGCATGCTCTGCGTTTGCCTAGTTTAAATACGCCATGATTATCACATCCTTCAACCCATTATCCACCATCATTTAAAGACGCAAACGGTTCACCGTCTTAACATGAGCCTGAGCCTACTTGGAACGAATAGATTGAAATTTAATAAAATGAGAAATTAATCAAAGTATATAATCCTCGATACATTTCCCCTTTCCCACATTGCCACATCCGATCGACCGTCTCCCCTATCAATGAGCACAACGGCTGAATGTGTCGATCCGCCAACTTACATGTATATACATGTAACATCTTTATCTTAATGTACTTCCCTTGTCAGAATAAAGAGATAATTGAATCAAACAGTAATTACATTGAACAGACGATGCTATCATACTTGAAGGAATTTATGGCGGTTCCGATCGCACGTCTCCCTATCAACATTAACATTAACGGCCGGGTGTGTTGATACGGCAACAATCACCATACAAAATACACTGAAGTGAATGAGCCGAAATATAATAGGCTTATAATGTTACCACCCAAGTGCGTGTAAGGTTGCAATAGGCGGGGTGGGGGAGGGGGAGGGGGAGGGGAGGGGTGCTAATGTATATCTGATGAAGCGGAAGTTGCCAGGTAGGCGGAATGTTGACGTATTCGAAGCGGCGTGCTAGAAAATGAACACATATTGAATATGCAGATGAAAAAAATGACAGGGATGTTTCAAATCAATGTTCATTCATTAAATTGTAATGATGTGAATGTCATTTGTAGGATGGATCAATGTGAGTAGACAAATCCTCTCTGATCACAATGTTTGTGAATAATAATCCCAGTACGGTATATCTTTTTTGAAAAATAAATGTTATTATATATACATGACGATTTGAAAACTGTCGTACCACATCAAAGCTATATGTTATAAAATGACATACAAAGATAGAATGTAGGCATATAAATAACAAATAAGCTTGAATTATTAATGATGTTCACAATTTGATAAATAATCGGATTTCATTTTATTCTAATTAGTGAATAGTTTTGAGTGAATATAGAAGAAGCAAGGAATTGATTTGGAAGAAAAAGAAGATCAAGAAAATCGAAGAAAGAGATACTGAATAATGTATAAACTAAATTTAAAAAATAAAATACGCATAACTTCTTGTATTATATATTAAAGGACATCACAACCTTCAAATTAAATTTCAACACATGATGACAATATTAATGTCCCCAATTTAAGAGAAAACCAGATATCATCATCTCAATTTTAGAAATTAAAATTGATCTATTTGATCTTCAAGACACGTCCCATTTTCTGAGTCGTGACGTAGACATCACTCGATTCTGTTTATGTTTCTATACAGAATCAAGGCCTACGTCATGACTCATAGTCTCTCTGGAAGACCAAAAATATAATTTCAATTTCCGAAATTGAGATGATGCTTTCTAGTTTTCTCTCAAATTAGGGAGATGACTATTATTTTTTTTTTAATAACATCGAAACTTGATATAAAATCATTGTTTCCCAATTAAGGCTATGGATGAAAGATAGGATCGTTCGGACGGGGCACCACAAGGGCGATTTTTATCACCCCAGTTGACGACTCGCAGTCTCCCCCTCTTGACGTCACGAATCATACCGCCCAATCAACAGGGCTGTTGGAACTGTAGTGAAATTCAAATATCCAATCGGGGCATCTCCAAATGACCACAAATGATATAGATCCAACCGGCCTACTGCTGAAGCCACGCCTATTTCGAGTCGTCAATTGTTGTAGTATAGATTTTATGTTTGATAACATTTCTAGTCTATTATAATGAAAATGTCATTAGCTCATAAAAGTTGTAATATATAAAATATTATTAAACAACATGCTGACATGTAAACATGTGAATATGTATGCATAACATAACATTTTGTTCATAGCAGAGACGATATACGTCGTATGGTAACCTGAACACAAACATGGCACGCATAATTATTTCATGTTTTTGATATTTTTACAAAGATCAACCATTTATTTAATGTTTGGATAAAAAGATATTCAGTATTTCAGAGGTGTTTCTCACAATCACCATGAGCTCTATATGAACCAGGTCCCCCCCCCCCCTTCCAACCCCACTCGCTCCACCCCCAGCCATCCCTATGTAAATCTATTTCATTCTCAATAATATTATCCGGTCAAGTTATATATAACTAGTCAAACGCGAAATATGCGTTGTAAGATGAGCGAGATATCTGAATAAGGTATAAAAGTCCTTGAAGGAGTTCTACCCTTGCTACTTTATCGACTTTGGTATTCTACACACCTTGAAATCTGAATAAGCTATAAAAGTCGTTAAAGTAGTTCTACTCTTGCCACTTCATTGACTCTGGTATTCTACACACCTTGACGCATATAAAAAATACTTCATTGTTGGTCAACTCTTGAATCTAGAAAGCAGTGAATCTCGACAACTCAATTCTGTCACAATTTTTATGATATATTTTATGAATATTATCAGTCATTTTATTTTTTTTCTTCAAAACGACTGATCAGAATTGCTTAAAAAAACGTAATAATGTGTAAAATCCATGTATACACATTTAGAGAGAATTTCATTCCATTTGGAGAGATTTTATTTTTCAACATTTTCCGCTCAGCCAAATCTTATGGGGTTTTTAGAAACTTTGAGATGATGATTCTCAAAATCGGTCCGACCGATTCATCCCAAAAACTATACAGTTCTAAGTTGGATGAGTTTGCGTGTACAAAAAAAGTTTCATGTTGATCAGTCAACCCTTGCGACCTGTGGAGTGCTTACAAAAAAAAAAAAAAAAAAATCACATAGACAAAGCCCTATAAGAGTGGGATGGAGACTTCGCTACGCTCATCAATTATTATTATGCAATAAAACATGTTCGTTCTATTGTAGACAGCTGTGATCATTGTGGCTAAGAAGAGCATTGAGATATTCAATTGTACTACAATAGCCATTTGCTGTATTTTCATACAGCAAGAAAAAAAAAACAGATTAATAAATGTTTCATCATCATCTTCGAAATTTGACTCAAAATCATTGTTCCCAATTGAGGCTATATAAAAACGGACACTAAAGTGTTATTTCGAATATGGTAAAAATCGATTGAATAAAAATATGTTATCAAGACTTATATGTAGGTTTGATTATTGAATATAATTGAATCAATTAGAGAGCTTATGGATGGTACGTCAGGTTTTTTATAATCACTAAATTCAAAAAATTGAATTGATTTTAAAACACAGGTCTCCTAGAACTTGGAACGGTGCTTTGAAGTTTGAAAGATTGCTTTACGGGAAGTAAAGTGAATATCAGAGAAGATTTGAACTAACCCGTCGATATGACGGAGAGACATGCAGTATGATAAGTCAAATATCAATTTCAAAGGTGATACGAATCGTTGCAATAAAATATATTATAAGAATGATATGTGAGTATGGTCATAAAATCGAGTTTAACTCAAAAAGAGCATATGTAGGATGACACAGCAGTTTTATAATAATAAAATAAACCATTACTATATATTCACTCACTCGCAAATCTCACTGTGCCAAGTTTTAACCATTTGTTTTAATCGTCATCATTCTCTTGACAATGGCGTTCGTAAGTGAAGTCGGGAATTTTTAGAACATTCCACACTAAACTCTTTAATTTCAATCGTCAATATTGAAGAATAGGCAGACAGTGAAAAAAACGGAAATTGTTTGGAATTATTATTTCACCAAGTTATATCTCATGACATTCAGCATTATTTATAGTTCATTTCATAACTATCGTTTGCTCATCTCATAACACAAATACACTATTTCTTTTTGTAGACATCAGATTTATATCATACTGTGTATTTGTACTATTTATATCGAAACTTTTAAGACTTTGTTTTCATTATACCGCCCATACAATTGATTTGTACGGGTTTCAAAGCTCATAATAAAAGGCGAGATTACATTTATATTGCGGTTTCCGGAGCCGTAAACCGACCTGTTTTTAGAAGTTCAGTATATAATAATACAACTTTCAATTTCAGATTAGAAAAACGAATATTACAATTGACAACTCCGCAGCCGTGTGCATACAAGCTGTTCAAACGTCAAGTATCTGTGCAATATAAACAAACGTAAGAAGTATATAAGTAAATAAAAGCCCATTTGAAATCCTTTATATAAACTGACATTTATTCTCAAATAATGAAAATCTACTACGCTCCTCCACATTGAACCGATTCAACCGAGTCTTTTATTACGTTCACTTGATTCAAACGTCGCTAGACGTCGTTTCTTATATACAAAATGTCGTCTGTCAATCGGTACGTTTATTTGATGTAAGCGATCACAAAAACAAACACAATGTTACAATCTCGGAGAATATCGATCGATTTATCTCGATTGTTTGGTCGTTTTGGCAGGCTGTGATATTGCTAGGTTTATTAGGTTTATTGGACGATTTTTTTTACCGCAATCCAATAGTGGTTCGCGGCTTACTGAGTGACTTTATATATTTTTCTCTGGAGCTCTTTGTCAGAGAATAACGTACGAGATTTTATCAGTGTTGACAGTGGGTGGTTTTATTGTACTTTTGATAGAAGTTCAAATTTGCCGAATCGGAATGATTTTCTCTAAATTGGTAAATTTTTAATTTGGAAGCGTCTTTATTTGACGAGCATAGAGATGATTCCATTTCACATAATGAAAACGACGGGCTTGTATTTTTTCATTCTATTTTTTGAAATTCAGACAAAGTAACCAAACGACTTCATAGTTTTTCTAGACAATATAGGCCCTACAATATTTGAAAATCAACGTGAGAATAGCATCGGTGGTAATTTTGAAATTTTAAATTTTATCCGATTGAAATAAAATTTCATTGATCATTTATGATGATTTAACATCGATTTTCATTGAATTTTTTAATTTTCCAGGATATTTTAATGTTGTTTCAATACATGTTTCTATCAAGTTTGAAGAAATTTGGTTCAATCATTTTGAAGACAACGATATGTAGGCCTATTATATGGTAAAAATAATAAGCAACGTATTTTAAGATCAAAGGTATGATGAACAAGTTGGCTGGCCAAGGAATTATCAATTAAGCCTACGATTTGGGACAATAGGATTCATAGTTTCCAAGTCAAGGTGTGTACGTATCGAGCATATCATACACATATCTCGCTCATGCTGCGTTCTCCTAGTGTTTGTATTCATCAGAGTTCTTGTTCGGTTACTTCTAGACGTCTCTCACGTGATAGTCGCCAGCAGCACTTTGTGTTGTGTCCGAATTTCTTGCAAGGTAAACAAGTGTGGTTCTGGCAGCCGCCACCAGCAGCTAGGATTCATGCCACACTATTGGCAATATAAAGCATGATTGATTCACAGATTAGCACTTGTGATCGATGGCGGGTTAAACTTGTTGCTTTTCACGACCCACACAACCTCTCCCCACTCTATCTACCCCCCTCCCCCCCTCTACAAGGCTGCTACCCCTCTCGACGTCGTTCAATGAGCCGTTATAATACTCTATAGTCACGCTTCTCTTCTTATCGCTCAAGTTTTCACCTCGTAAAATATTATTTTTAGTAAGTAGGCTACATATTTGATAAGGTCGTTGCGAATGACGTACACATATTTATGTCGTGATTGAATTCACGAATTTCAGTATTGACCTACGCAATGTTTTATTTCAGTAGGGTCTATTTGTGTAATTTTATAGTAAAAAGATCAAGAGTGGGTGGGCGTTCGGGACGCATTCAACCGTTGTCATTGTCAATCTCGCGCCGAGTTCACAGCCCATTTGATCACACTTCTGTATTGGTGTAAACTCTGTTTTGTTTTTTTGAGTACAAAATAAAACATGGAACAAATTGGTATTTAGACAATTCAAGTCACGAGATTTCACGGCGTGAAAGCTTGCATTTCTGAGTTTCTATAATGCTAAAATGGGACGGCAACGGAATTCATTGTTCTTGCGGCCAATCGCATGTCGAGTTCAGTACCACTATTTTATAATCATTCTGTATTGGTATAAATATAGGTTATTCAAACTAGCATATAAGCCTAGCATAAACCTAGCGTGGAAGAAAATGCAAACGATTCTGTTGAATAAGACCATTCATTTCACTCTGATGGAAATTCAATAGCGTTAACCAAAATTGAAGCTAAATTGTGAAGTCGCGTACCAGAGCCACATACATTTATTTCAAATTCTAAATTTCAATGACAGTGATGATGTAGTGATACCAACCTATTTTATCATAACATTATCATATATCATAGAACATATCTCTGATTTTAAATTATTCAGAAGGAAGCTGAACATCTGGCTTCATGAAACAGACATTATACTGATTTGATCACTTTTTGAACTCTATTTAACATTCCTACATTAATCCTACTCCTATATTCTTTAATTAATTCAATTGGATTTGAAATCCAATTGAATTAAGAATTGAATCAATTTATATTTCAGTAACTTTACAATTGCTATAATCTGCATTTATATTATTATCATATTGTTTATTATCATGCATTATCTTGTGTCATTTGAATTCACTGCTTGAATAACCGCATCATATTTATATACCGGTATCACTGTTGTTGTTTGCATCTGTTTTTGTTATTTCTATTATTCTGATTATTTATTTTTGTAGTTCTCCCCCTCTTGGATACTTTCATACTGGTCAATTCATTTTCCTCCTTTCCCACACACAGGCTTCGACTTAAGTGGGCCTTGCTTCAATTTGTTATCATTA
>OZ023328.1:16748803-16773803 GCA_964007535.1 Brachyptera risi | reverse complement strand
ATAAAATAATATTTATGGGGTGGTAAGATCGCCCTTGTGATGCCCCGTCCAAACGATCCTACTTTTCATCCTTAGCCTTAATTGGGGAACAATGATTTTGTATCAAGTTTCGATGTTATTAAAAAAAAAAAAAAATATCTGAAAGATCCCGTTCACATGGGCTCAAAATTTTTAAATGCACTTCCGCTTTTCTTAAAAAAGAAAAAAGGTGATGAGTTCAGAAAATGCCTCAAGACATACTTAATAGGCAAGTGTTTTTACTCATATAAAGATTATTGTCTGTAATCAGTGTTTGTATTTTTCCCATAAATAATGATCGATTATCATTATGAGTGTACTTCAACTGTTTTTTTTCCAATGTTATTTTAAATGTTATTTTTAATGTTAATATGTATTCAAAAAAAAAAAAAAAAAAAAAAAAAAAAATATATATATATATATATATATATATATATATATATATATATATATATATGTGTGCATGTAATAACTGTGTATAATAACATCATGACTTTCTGTATATCCTTGGGATCTTTGGGACAATAAAAAGAATTATTATTATTATTATTATATATATATATATATATATATATATATATATATATATATACATATATATATATATATATATATATATATATATATATATATATATATATTTATATATATATATATATATATATATATATATATATATATATATATATATATATGTATATATTTATTATTGAAACTTAATGATGATATATAAATTCAACAGGAAGATTAAAGTCCAAGTGAGTTATATATATATATATATATATATATATATATATAGGCCTAAATTTATATATATATATATATATATATATATATATATATATATATATATATATATATATATATATATATATATATAATCTATATATTATATGTAATTCCTTTTGTGATTCGAATGAATGGATGAATATTAGGATTTTAAGGCGCATCGACGGCGAGGTCATTTAGTGAGCTTCAACATCCCCCCATAACGAATTTTACAATTCGACAACTGCAGTAGACCCCAACACCTAATACAAATCTATATTTTCGCACGGTCAGTAAGTTGAAGGGACGGACTATAAGTGGTCTAATGTTGTACGGAAAAAAGTGCGTGTTGGAAATATCGTGTTGTATAGTTGATTCGCCACGCCACCCTCGCCATCCAACTGCACGGAGTTTCGAAACCAACATGACATACTCATAGTACAAAGAGAAATGTCGGAAATGTCGAGAAATGTTGAACTACATTTCATTTTCACATTCTAACTTGGAAATATCCGCATGCAAATTGCGTGATAAATCAAACTACTTGATTTCATTTCATAACATGATAATAATAAACATGATTAGAACAAATATTCCAATACTCGGAAGCGGAAAGGATGATTCGGCAGAAAGGGAGGAAGTAAAGGAGGTGATTCGAAGAAATAGCAAAATGAGAAATTGAAAATCGATGTCATTTCTTTTCCCAACACAAATGCTTCGCTTGTTCATCATCATCAAAATTAATTAATAGTTTACCATTCACAGATTTATAACATCAAGTCAAAATTAATTATTCTCTTTGGGGTGGTAATACCGCCCTTGTTGTGCCCCGTCCCAACGACCCTATCTTGTCAACCATGAGCATGCACTATACAATCACTATATTATAATAACCCAAATCTAAATATACATCATTCAATAAGGTTTGACCACTTTTGAAAATAACAAGATCGACTTCCAAACGTAACCCATAATATTGACACGTTCAGGACTCACCAGTAAAATAAATTAAGTTGATTAATTTCGTTAATATTTTAATTATATTTCCATCTATATCAGGATAACAATAATGGTTTCGATTTTGATTACAACATTTCACAGTAATCAAGAGTCACAAATAATTTAAAGAGAAGATATGAAGACTCATAAAATAACATTATAATTCTATATACTGTGTTCACTCACCAATCACTCATGTAATTTCTATCGTAATGATATTATATGACTGTAGGTCTATATTGCAATATATGGGTGACCGAGACATTGAACTATTGTAAAAGTATCGTATACCATCCACCAGCTACCATCCACATTGTCATCCTTTCAAGTCTTAATTCCTACGTCAAAGTTGTAAATAACCTTCGACCTATCTCCAATCCAAAGCGATATCTTCGTGTACCAATCTAGTTCCCATTCCAATACAAACTAGGCATAAGTAATTATAACTATATATCTGTCTACACTGGCCAGAGGAAGTTTACCTCTTGGGAGATGACTGTTAAAACTTTCACTGAAACTTATCTAATTAATAACTGGAGAAGAACCATTTTCCAGGGTGGAGATGAAACAACGTCCAATCATAGACGAAACCTTACTTCTCTAGATATGTTACAACATAGAGATCTTCTTCTTCTTTTCATTTCTTTTGAGGAAAACTCTCACCATGCAGCCAGTGTCATAATAATCTTGCTATAAATCCATCAATTGTACCAATTCTTTGTACTCATTATTCAACTATTATTGGTTTACGTCGCTGATTAACTCTTTTCATGTCGTTTTCATTAACCCTTTTCTCATTGGTTATAAAAATGTATATGGCCTGAAGGCATTTGCGGGGTTCTTAAAATGTATTTTAGTCTCCACACAGTCATCTGAGTGATGAAAATCTGCTGTCATAACACAAGATTTGAGCTATTTTCAAAGGCAGCTCATGAAATAGCAATTCGTTAGATAGCGAAGTATATGTATGTATACTCAGGTATCGAATGAAGTAGATCTATAGGCCCTATACTCTGGTATCTAATATTTAATTATTTTAGGAATTGAAATGCAGGTTTTTCGAAATAAAGTGCCGTTTGAAAACTTTTTGAAACAAGAATAATGCATAGCAAATATAGAGTGCTCTTTTGTTTTCACTCGTAATTACCTAGGACCGTAGCTATTAGCAAATAATCCTATTTGTCAAAAATGTTGCAGGTACGCTGTTAGTGTTGAAGAATGTAACTAGTGAAAAGCTACAGAATAAAGCGTATACGCATATGTCAACAGTGACATTGATTGAATTATTACATCGTTGACAGTTTTTTTTTAAATGAACCTTTCGTCGGCCATATTTCATTTAGAAGCGCATTCTGATGTTACTTTTCGTGTCAAATAGTAATTACTAACTAGAAAAACGCGGGATGCGCGTTGTGAGTTGAACTTGAAAGTATGGAAATCTAGAATGAAAAATATTCTGTCAGTTTAATCCACATTTACGGACCTTGGATTACTACAAACGTTCAAAAACCTTACCTGCAACTT
Source organism: Brachyptera risi (assembly GCA_964007535.1). Classification (NCBI taxonomy): domain Eukaryota; kingdom Metazoa; phylum Arthropoda; class Insecta; order Plecoptera; family Taeniopterygidae; genus Brachyptera; species Brachyptera risi. Next base: position 16,770,494 of record OZ023328.1, on the reverse strand, counting down.
GTTGATATTTATAGTGCTGCAACCTATGTCGCATTATACACTTTGCAAAACTAATTGATCCCAACCTTCAATAGAATGTACACTTTTATTGCGTTTTCTTTGTTATTTATAATCCGATTGTTGCAAAAAATCTCTGAAAAGGTGTATAATAGTATTGCTCATATTCGGTGAAAATGTGAGAGCTTTTGAAGAATTCTTGTTTTTTAAGTATTTTTCCTCCGGGTTATTCTTATGAGGATTTTTCAAACTTTCCGAATTTTTTCCGGAAAAATCTTTCCGACCGACCGATTTTCCGACCGATTTTTCTGAAAACAATCCCAGCCTATTCTGGTTTGACAGAAATATGTAGAAAAAGTTTCAAGTCGATAGGTAATTTTTCCTGACCTGTATGCCGCACACAGAATTACAAAAAAAAAAAAAAAAACATTAAAACATAGCTCATTTTTTTTGGTATGTGAAATGAAATCTTCGCTACGCTCATCTAATTACTGAGTGGAATTACACCTTTTCTCCTAACTTATGTAAACCAGACAAGGTCTATAGAATTAGCGCCCTACAGAAACTTATACTGACTGTATATTTGAGTGAAAACGAAGTGGTATAGTGAGCTTGCATTTTGGAAGACTCATTCTAAATATTGGTCGAAAGAATTACTCTTTTCATGATATGCGAGTAATGCTCATTGGAGTTTAAACACTTTTCCTTCTCTCCCCTTAGACCTTATCACACCGCTCTTCTCACCCTTAGACCTCATCACACCGCTCTTTTCACCCTATAAATGGTTTAAGATAATACAAGGAGAGGTAATAAATCTCTCATAAAATACAACTCGTATAATTCTGCTTTGCATCGTTTTATTCCTGACCGCGCCCTTGTACTGTTGTTCTACCCTCATGCAAAACACGCGGCAAGTCTTTGTAATGTGCTTATTATATTGTATTATTCCTGACTGTAGGTATTCAGTGGTAAGTTCACCCCAATAATGGGATATGAAATCTACCAATGACCGAATAAATAAGGATTATCAAAAAGTAAAGTGATGAATAAGAAAAATACTAGAATAAGTATAAGAAGAGAAAGTTATACAAGAGGTACAAGAGTTAGAGAAGAGAACCATGGAGCAATATAAGGAAGGATAAATAAGTTGGGATAAATAAGAATACTACTTTTCATCCATAGGCCTAATTGGGGAACAATGATTTTGTATCAAGTTTCGATGTTATTAAAAAAAAAGGATAAATAAGAATTATCAAAAAGTAAAGTGAATAAGACAAATACTAGAGTAAGTATAAGAAGAGAAATTTATACAAAAGGAACAAGAGTTAGAGAAGAGAATCATGGAGCAATAAAGAAGGATAAATAAGATAGGATAAATGAGAATTATCAAGAAAGTAAGAAGAAGAAATAAGTAAGTATAAGAAGAGAGAGTTATACAAGAGGAACAAGAGTTAGAGAAGAGAACCATGGAGCAATAAAGAAGGATAAATAAGATAGGATGAATAAGAATTATCAAAAAGTAAAGTGAATTCAAGACAAATACTAGAATAAGTATAAGAGTATAAGAAGAGAGTTACAAGAGGTACAAGAGTTAGATAAGAGAACCAGGAGCCGTGGTGAATGGTATCCACAAATGAAAGATTTTGTAGGAAAAAAGAGAAAGAAGAATCGAACAATACAAGATGCAGATCAATTAGAAGATGGAAGTTTCTTTTTTCCTGTTACAAATCATTGGACGAATCTCAAACGTCCATATGCCAATAAGGACTTATTGGTCTATCATTCAGTTTGCTCCAATGAGCTACATGATGAAATATTATTCTCTTTGGGGCACTTGTGATGTCCCATCCGAACGATCCTACTTTGGCATCCTTGGCCTCAATTGTAGAACAATGAGCAGAAAAAAGTTTTCTTCAAACGAAAACACGATCCTGAAAATAGATTCTAACGAATAATGACAATATTCATGTCGATTTTAGAGCAATCCATGTCAATTTCAGAAATTATAATTTATTTATTTATCCTCCGGACCCGGCCCTTTTTTGAGTCGCGTCGTTGACATTACTAGAATTTGTTCGTGTTACCATATAGAATATGGTATCTGGAGGACAAAATATAAATTTAATATATGAAATTGCGATGATGATTTTTAGTTTTCTCTAAAATTAGGGAATTAAATATCGTTATTATAAACTAGAATATAGTTTCATGGTTCAATATAGTTCAATTATAATTAAAAATATAATTAAAAATATAATTAAAATATAGTTTCAATTCTAAAGTAGCTAGTCTTCATTTGTGTTTCTGACGGATGAAAACAATTCAAACAAGTGTACTTCTTATCATGTATAGTTCTGAAAAACGTAATGAGGAATATGAAGATAATAAAACTATTTATTGCCGCACGCGTTTTACGCGACGCAATACAGTGTTGCCGTTGCCGACGCACTGCGGCATGCATTTCTTGCAGCCAATCAAAGCTCAGCGTTTCACCTCAAGTCAATGTCAACGTTTTACGACGACTCGCTTGCATAAGACGTTCGTTCCGTTGTATACTTTTACATACTATAAAGAATAAAATATGCAAGCTCTTGATACATTTATTGATTGCATAACATACCCAAGACACACATGACTCATATAAAAATATGGAAGTATCCACAGCATAGCACGTAGAACAGTTTTATTCGAAAAGAACTGTCGACTGTACTTATACCAAAATACTATATATATACTCATATTACTAGTAATACTAAAATGATAAAGTGATGCTACTAATAAACGGTAGCAGCATAAAACGATTTTATTACAGCACATTTCAGCACATAACGAGCACATTGCAATGACTTCAGATAAAATAAACATTCCAAATGTGGGGGGAGGCAAGTTTATACACCTGCTTAGAAGTTGAAACTATGTTGTTTCGAGACTCCGAAACGCTCTTGCCACCAGTTTCTTTAAAAAAACTTCCCAGTTGGAAAGTTATCATCATTACTATACATGTAGTAGCTTTAGTTCATAAATATTCGACTCAATAATCTTAAATTTCGTTATATATGTATATTCATATTAATCCGAGTATTATTTGTGATTAATTCAATAGCAACATCTGTTCCGAGACCGATGACCTCCGTGAACTTCGACCTTAATCTTATTTGGCGGATTATTTGATGAAGGTTCCGTACTTGTTGCTTTATCTCTCATAACCACGTGGTCTTCCAGTTCATTGATCTAATGCAGCTTTCGCCAAACGATTCTCTTTCTCTCTCTCTTTCTCTCTCTCTCTCTCTCTCTCTCTCTCTCTCTCTCTCTCTCTCTCTCTCTCGCTCTCTCTCACACACATACGGTGACGCACGAGCAGATCTAATACACGCTTATCGATAGGAAAAAGATAGAGGCTGTCGTACAGCTGGGACAAGCCTTGCCATTAGACAACAGAGCAAATATTGCCTATTTGACATCGAACTACTTACGTGATTAAAATGACGAGACTATAGAAAGTACGCGTCACTAATTTCCGTGGACTTCCGGTAAGACACATTACGTTATTAGGGCATTCCCTGGGGACGTATAGTGTGGAATATTAGGAGGATGCCAGCTAGTAGTGGAATATTGGAGATAATGTGGAGGTAGGTAGGTATGACGTAAACATGGATACGAACATGCGACGTATATGTATGAGTACCTGTCACGTAACTGGCACTACCACAATTATGTTTGTGGTGGAGGTGCCATGTATTGTGGGAGGTGCCATGAATTGTGGACGTGCCATGAAAAAGTGGAGGTGCCAGGTCATGGTTGGTTTAAATAGATGAGCCACAGCAACCAATTCAATTTGAACATTCAATTCGACACAGGATCACTGTATAAAAAAAATGTATACTATTTATTGATTATTCAATTAATTTGAGCGAATTTAGAATTGAGTCATAGCTGATCACGATTCTGATTGTAAGATTCCTGATCGGAAGTGTATATTTTATATTTTTATTCCTTCGAGTGTTAGGCCCAAGTCTCTAAACGAAGAGTAAAACTTAATGTTTTCTCTACATACTAAAGTACCGGTATAGTGATGAGTGTATGAATGTATATACCTAGGAGGATTTAACTATATTTCATCTGGAGTGGATATGAGCTGGTACGGTTGAAGCCACTTTCACTTTCTAGATTTCCCCTCGATCCCCTCCGCCGCCATCTTGACGCTGGCAAGAAATGTAAACAGCTGAGTTCACGAATGGAGCACAGCATAGGTTTTATTCGGAGGAATAATAGTTTACACTGAAAATGGTGATATCTTGCTCAGCATTTGGTTGCACTAACCGTTTTCAAAAGAAGAGCGTTGAAAATTCGATCACATTCCATAGGTAAGTGCATTGATTCAAGATAGTATTAGTAAGTTTATATCAAAAGCCTAGGCCTACTGCTGAGTAGGCATACATCAAGCCTGTAGCCTTTGATTTTGCATGTTTGCAACAATAAATCTCACATAGGCCTGGCATAGACCATAGAGCTTTAAATACCCAATCTCCATGCCTAGGCCTAATTTAATTGTAGGCCTAGAACTAAGTTGTATTTTTTTATAGTGGGTTTTAACGACGCACTATACTGATTGCTACGATCTATTGGCGTCGGTGAATGATGAAAGAGATGATGGGATGATGAGATGAAAGGTTATTTTATTAGGTGTTTTGAATGGTGGGATGGAGTCGGTCGTGGCCTGTTGTCAAGGAACCATCCTAGTATTGACCTGAATGACTTAGGGAAACCAAGAAAAACCCCTGTCAGGATGGTCGACTATGGCGGGAATCGAACCCCGGTCTCCCGAATGACGGTTCAGTGTGTTACCACTGAACCACACTTGTGTTACACTAGGCCATATGTAGGACTATTTTATTTAATCTAATTCATTGACTGATAATTATTTTATTGTGATACACTAGTCCTAGAATTTGATATTTTTATGTATGTTCAGTAAGTTTTACTTCACAAATTTCGTTTTTTATTTAATTGTCGAGGCAGATTATATTCAATTATTTTGCAGCTTATTTCAGATAACTTAATTTTATTCTTTGATAGTCGATGTAAATAATTTTTATGGCTTCATAAATCAAATATTTTGAGAAACCTCTCTAGTTTTAAAGCATAATTAATGAAGGGTATATTTTGTGCAATTTAATTGATGGACTGATAATTATTTTATTGTGATAAACTAGTCCTAGTTTGATATTTTTATGTATGTTTAGTAAGTTTCACTTGAAAATTTTCGTTTTTTATTTAATTGTTGAGGCAAATTATGGGCCCTTTGTATGATTTTGAAGTTTATTTCAGATCACTTCATTTTATTCTTTGATAGCCAATGTAAATACGCTGTATGACTTCATCGATCAAATATTTCAAGAAACCATCCTAGTTTGTATGGCATAATTAACTTTTAATTTTTATAAAGCAATCTTTAAGGGGTATTTTGTTCAAATTAATTGATGGACTCAATAATAAAGAGTGTACTGTGATAATATCTAGTTTGATATTTGTATCTTCTCAAATGTGTCCTAAATTATATTGCCAATTCTTTATATTTTTGGATTAGATTCATTTATGATACTGAGCCTAAATTGGTGAGTTTGTCATGTACCTATATTATTACTGTTTGACAATCAACCGTATATGTAAGTGTATTGGTAGCTGATCCGACCTTCATGTTTCAGGCCTACAAAATGTCAACTTATTTAATTTGTTTTCTATATTTTTCTTTGATAATTGATTTAAATTAGACCTGTACAATGGTATTATAATTAATTTTCGAACATTTTATTTTATACCACTAGTCAATACCGAGTTTTTTGTTCAATTAATAAACTGAAGCATTAAACTTCTAGTTTATTCTAGCTTCAGCTGGAGTTGAATAATATTGTTATTCAACAGATTATAGAGGCACTTATTTAAGTACGCATACATTGATTTAGCTTTTACTATGTCTGTATTACTGTTTTGTCAATGAAATGCATTCATTTGTATTGGTAGCTTATCTGACCTTCAAGTTACAGGCCTACAAATTGAAAAAATAATTGGATTTATTTATAATATTTTGTGCTTTGTTAGTGAATTAAAATTATAGATTATACAAAACTAGCTTGACTTTCGACTAAACGAAACTTATAAGAATAAAACAAGTGAGAAATGTATGAATGTATTCCTATTTCATCACCATTCAAGCTGCATCATTTGCTCCTATCACCTTTACAGAATATATTGCATACCGGTAGTTTGAAGTTTATTCAGTTCAAATCTAGTGGTCTGAACAATTGAACATATACCACTTATATTTTACTGAATTTCTCACTTGAAAGGCAGTAGTCTAAGGTATCAAATAATTACTTTTCAAAGTAGTAATAAATAATATGAACGTATGAAGTTACTAGGTCTACTGGGTTATGCTATACATTGACACAGTTTCTTGCCAGCATCAAGATGGCTGCCCAGGGAGAGAAGTGGTGGGAGGTGGCTTCAACTAGTAACGTGCGCGCTCGCATGCCATATCCACTCCAGATGAAATATAGTTAAATCCTCCTAGATATATAGTTAAATCCTCCTAGGTATATACCTATAACTATATGCACAACTATAAGAACTTCTTTTTTTGCACTTTTTTTTCCATACAATAAATTATACCACATCCGTTGAAGGCGATTACAATCACAGCTCAATAACACCGGACCAATAAAATCCTTTTTCACAACATGACCTTGTCTTTTTCAAAACTCACTGTAAGCACATGCAGATTATTATTCGTATAAAAATAGTAGAATATAATCAATTTCGTTTCATTTGCTCCTTCATTGAATGTTTTACACGATTCAATTGAGAACAAATTAAACTATAACATATGCATGAAATGATTTCATTATTCCTATACGCTGACAAATCCCCCCCCCCCCCCCCTTCCCCCCGTACACATATTTTTTGTTTTAAATATTCACTATTATCGTAGTTTTTATTTTCAGTTAATTATTCAAAGTTTTCGAATATTGTTTTATTGTGTTATTATAATTTTAAATTCTTATATTCCGATTAATTGATAATTTGATTTATGAGATAACTATTTTTAAATCATTATTCTGTGTCCTCGTGGCACCTAATTTGTATTTATTTTCAAATAGAAAGTTTCTCTTTCTCATGATCTTGCCACAACTTCAAGGATTCGATCACCGCCTTTGGAAGATGCTAGCTGCTTTTCTTGTCGGAAACCTCAAGATGGAAATTTAAAATACCACAAATGCAACATAAAACTACACAATGATAACGATGACATTTGTGTTTCATTTGTTATGCTTATAAAATATGTTATTATACAATCAAAGGACTGAAACAAATTGTAAAAGTGAGATTAATTGATTATTGTTTGATTAACGACCCCGCCAACAGCTAGGTTATACGGGGGTACGAATGAGCAGGTGATTATAATACTATGAGTGATGATTAGTGATAGTACATTTACAAAAACCCATGCCTTATGCGGGATTCGAACCCACGCCCAGCGGTGACTTATAGTTTCTGAAGCGGTGCTTCAGCAGACCGAGCTACCGAGGGTGAGAATATAAATGTATTCATATAAATAATGATTATTAATGAGAGTTTTTCAAGTTTCTTCACAGTCACTATTAATTCTTTCAAAAATGACACAAAAAGAAGCATGGTCAAAGTCATGTAAAGTGGTCATCAAGTCACATTCAATAGAAATCCTGAAGGAAATATGATGATATTTTACGCAATGTAACTAGTTTGACAATGTATATATATATATAACGCACTCCACTGAGTCATGAAAAAATCAGCATTTAAATGTGCGTATGGATTTTATTTCAATTTTAATTGCAGATTAAACCAGTTAAGTGACCGCACGAGTATATAATTACTACGCGGAAAATGAAACTGTGCTATCTTACGTCGGTTGGTTAAATTAACATTTTAAGCTGATCGTTCAGTTCGTCCCACATAATGTAATGACTGTATACATAATGTATACGACCTTTCTATTCTACAATGTTCGCACCTCTATCGGGTCTAGACGTGGTAGACTTCAAATCTCAGCACTGATAGCATTAGGCACACGTCTTATGGTAATTCACGCCATCACCTTACGAGTCACTTGAATCAAATGACAGGTAATTATATGATGAATCGCATTTGATGGATTCCCAAATAACCTAGCTGTTGGTGGGGTCTTGTTGCAAATAAATAGATTACAAAGTAGAAGTGATCTTTTATTTTTATTTTATATTGGGTTTAACGACGCACTATAATGATAACTAAGATCTATTGGCGTTGGATGAATGACTAATGAGATGATGAGATGGTTTATTAGGTATTGGGAAGGATAGTGGGAAGGAAACGGTCGTGGCCTTTATTGTTGGAACCATCTCAGCATTAGCCTAGACTACAGAGGGAAAACCTCGAAAAAACCCTGTAAAGATGGACGGTGGCGAGGATCGAACCGGGTCCGATATGCCCCTTCACCTCCCGGATCACATGAAGCGAGTACGTTAACCACTGCGCTGCATGTGCCGGTGAAGTAGAAGTGAGTATTATCATGAATTGCATCTAATAATTTCCAAAATAATCTAGCTGTTGGTGGGGTCAATATGTGATGAACTAAGACCGCAATTTACACACAAAAAAGGTTCTGATGAACATACTTTCGTTCACCGCCCCTCACTATACACAAACAAATATGGATAAAATAGTGTCCTAGTTCTGGAGCGAGTCTGCGTTAGGAGTAAGCAATAGTTGCGTATCCATGTAACTATAATCCAAGACAAGTTCAAGTTCATTTGTATTGGTATTATGAAAAAATTAACAAAATAACGTAATACAAATGTATACAAAATGAGTACACAACAAAATAAAGTCTTCACAGTTCCCACAAAACCACCAATGGTGGCTTAACTGTGGATGTACCAAAATAAAGGATAATACATTGTGACTATTATGAAAATAAAAGTAAGTGCTAAATAGTTTTAGTTAGTATGTGATTTATTAGTATAGTATGTGATAGTATTTTAGTAAGACCCAGCAAATGGCACAGTGTGCTACGCATGTTTCGCATGTCCTGTAACGTAACTGTAGGCTTTTGTAACCAACTGTTGATAATCCGTTTGACTATATTTGAGAAAGAAAGACATATAACGGCTTATCCGCGCTCTTCAATGTATTGAGAAAGAAGAGATTATAGTAGAGAATACATTGAAGAGCGCGTATAAGCCGTTATATGTCTTTCTTTCTCAATACCTTGGCGTATATGAGACTGACATTATTTCAAATAACTGCGGGACGACCGGCACATGTAGCTGAGTGGTTAACGCACTTGCTTCATGTGACCCGAGAGGCAGTGGTCAGACCCGGTTCGATCTCCGCTACCGTCCATCTTTACAGAGGGTTTTCGTGGTTTCCCTCTGTAGTCTAGGCTAATGCCGGAATGGTTCCCACAATTTAGGCCACGACCGCTTCCTTCCCACTATCCTTCCCATTACCCATAAAACCTTCATCTCATCATCCCATCATATCATTAATGATTCATCCAACGCCAATAGATCTTGGTTATCATTAAAGTACGTCCTTAAAACCCAAATATATAAAATAACTGCGAGACGACTATTATTATGAACAAAATTTGTTCAACTTTATTAGAATTTAGTAGGCCTACTTTACATCCTGTTTTTCTATCTTATAAATAATATATTTATTTATAAAAATGAAATATATTCTCACATTCAACTCCTTCGCTCTCATTCAACAAAACATACAAAACACAATTTCCCATTGGTGAAAATTGCTTCTGTGTCCGCTGCAAGCCCACGTCTCCCGATTCACAGTCCAGTGCGTTTATCCTTCCGAGTCATCTCACAAGAGTAAGGCAGTAATTTCTTGCTGAAATTGACTGTTGATAATTCGTCATAACCGCGACACAAAGGGTTCGGTGGTGTGACTCCCCATCTATAGAGTGATCTAGTTGACTCGGCTGAATGACTGAATGGAGTCTAATGGGCAGTGAAGCGTTCGTCACTTATTGCATCAGCATAGCTGTGGTGTGAGATAATATTCAGACATTAGATCATGATTAGATCATCCATTAAAGCCAGTATCACGAATCTTATCCAAGTAAAAATCCGCCAACTATTAGTTTAAGGCCCGGTTTTACCAATCTTATAGTTAGGGTGCTAATCCACTATCTATTAATTAAATGTACGAAAATAACATGCGTAACCAATGGTGATAACAAGTTAATCCACTAACTATTGCATGCATAATCCAGTTTCGTAAAACCGGGCCAAAGTACGAAAATAACATTATGTAATCAAGGGTGATAACAAGTTAATCTGCTAACTATTGCTTAACTGAGTAACTATCCGCTAACAATCAGTTCGAAAAACCGAACCTTAGTGCGGAAATAATTACCAACCTAGGAGTATATATATCTGGCAGTTTGAACTTTGAACTTGTTATCACCATGGTTACCCACCACTGCTATTTGTTTTCACAAACTCTCAGATAAATGCTAACTGAACTTGGCAATAATATACCGAGTCTTTTACCAGCCGATGATTAGTGAATACGCAATAAGTAGCGAATTAAGATGTTATCAACTTCGGTTTAGTTTGTCATTTCCGTACCTTAATGAATAATTAAGAAATTAATGCTCAACTATCACTTGGTAAACCCGACTTTTAGTGTGAATATATCATCTATTATTATCTGGTTGGTTTATTTAGTGAATCAGGGTTGACTATAATATTATAGTCTCTCCTCTCTTCAAGGTCGACTTCGTCGTTAGAGGGGACGAGTACATGTCACTTAGGAGTCCATGGGAGTCGATTTAGCTAAATATCAGTTTTTTCCTGATAACTTTTGAAAGGTATGAGATGTTGAAATTCTAATACGCGAGAAGCACATGTGATTAAAATATCTTCAAGATGATATAAGTTATAACTATTAAAGTCATGTCGCATAACTGTCAAGCGTATACAGCTGAAAAATCTGTTTTTCCAGCTGTATACGCTTGATAGTTATGCGACATGACTTGAATACTCATAACTTATAATATCATCTTGAAGCTATTTTAATTATCTGTATTTCTCGCGTATTAGTTCAAGAGTTATCACCAAAAAATTGATATTACGCTGAATCGACTCCCATCCGAACTCGTAAATTGCAGCAACAATGATTCTAATTATCAATTAGCGAAGTATTTAGCAGTCGCGTTTGACTGGCTATATATACGTACGATGATGGCGAAGGCGCACGATACAGTGAGTATATATACAAAGAAAAACGCGTAGCTAATGGACGATTTTTTAAAAATCTAGCGAAATTTTCGTCAAATATACGATAAAGATAAAAAAAGAGCTTTTAAGGAGAATGTCTTGTAATTCAGGGAGTTGAAAGAGTCGGAAAAAACTCAGGACAGAAAGCTCTAGAGAATGATAAAATAATTGACAACCTCATAAATCAAGTAGATGAAAACTTCTGAGATAACACTAATCTGTGTCTTTAGTTTTGCCTAGAGGCAGGGACGTATCAAGATATTTTACGCCCCTAGGCTCGGAATAATTCCCCTCCCCCCTCCCTCAAGTATAGTCACTAACTCAGTATAGCGCACTATCTCATAAATATGACGAGCACTAAAGTTTTTATTTAGGAGCACATTTATAACCATTGTGTTGGGCTTATACTGTGACCCATCGATGAGAAGGATCATTTTATAAACTTTGATCGTTACTAAATAATATTAAAAAATAATAATATTGAAATTTGTTCAAAGGCAAAACAAAAATATGAAACTATATTGGCAAGACTATATTGGACACTAGAAGAAAACTGTGGCAATAAAGAACATTGTTTTAATGCTCACTATATCCATTAGTTGGTACCCGTATCTCAAAACGTGAATACACATAATATACGATAATATAATATACGGCCTATACGAAAATATACGATTTATTAAAATATATTTCCTTATTATTTAATTTTTGAGGGGCTGACGCCCCGGGCCCCTTAAACATTGTCCGAACCTTTATGATTTGCCGTCCTAGGCCCGGGCCATAATACAGCTGCCAGAGGTCTTTATTTTCTTAGCATCAATAAAAAGAAGTGTTTTTTATATTGCGTTTTGTTGACGCACTATACTGATGGCTACGATATATTGGCGTCGATGGATGATGAATAGGGTGATGGGATGATAAGATGAAACTAAAAGGTTATTTTATTGGGTGTTTTGGATGGTGGGAAGGAGTCGGTCGTGGCCTGTTGTTAAGGAACCATCCCAGTATCAGTCTGAACGATAGTGGGAAACCACGAAAAAACCCTATCAGGATGGTCGACCATGGCGGGAATCGAACCCCGGTCTCCCGAATGACGGTTCTGTGTATTAACCACTCGGCCACGCGTCTCGGTAAAAAGAAGTTATCGATCAGAAACTATTAGAATGTACTTGCACTTGCATTATTGACTTGCATTATAAATATATGATGGACCATAAATATTATATTATCTCGTATCGACACTGACCCATGTTATCTACAATCTTCCTCTGCAAATATCTCCCGATCTCATATTGTACTTTTTATAGCTTTGCTTCGTGCTCTGTGCATCAATAATGAATGTCAACTTGTCAAGTCAAATATAAAACTGTTTACAACGCAGAAATGCTTTTGGTGGAAAGTAAATTTATAAGCAAATTATTTCATACTTTTATTGAGTGACTCTTCCATAATACTGTAAATATGATTTTCAGATCTTTTCATATGCACTATATTCCAGAATCCGAATACAGAGTATGCCTATAGGCCTTATATTGAATTATGATAATACTAATAAATGACAGATTAAATTGTATGATAGAACGAAATATAATATTATGACGAATTTCCAATCTTCTGAAATTGAAAACATTGACAAATTATCCGTGTAAAATTTCCAAAAGGAATACGTTGAATTTGTTTTCATGAAATGTATAGCTCATTCATTTTATATGTATTATTTTAGATTCAAAATCTTAATCATGAGAATTTATTCGTCAGTATAATCTCAACTCTAAAATAATGTTAAATGCGCAAATATATCTTTTATTACAATACGAGGATTAATAAAAAGCTGTGGAATTTAAAACTCTTTGAATTAAAATTTCAAAATTAATGTTCAGCAGCCAAACGTTGAAGCCACTTCAGCAAAATTCCACAACAAGAAAGAAACTTCCGAAGAATTTTGTTGTGAAGGAATTTCCACTCAGAGATTCAATTGGAATTTTACATCTCCATTTAAACTACCGTAGGAATGTATAAACATCATATTTTCAATACTCTATACCATTTTATTTTTCCTTTTACATACATAATCTCAACATATTTATCATAGTGAGCTATGGTAGTTATCACACTATATATTTAGATGAGCGATAGCAAAGACCTCCATTCCACTCCCAGGGTGCTTGGTTCCTTCTCATAGCACCTACACTACCTTTATACCCTTCTTGACCCTTTTTTTTCTCACAACACCTACAATATTTTCCCCTTATTTCCCTTATTTTTCCCCACACAAATCTCTCGAGGAAAACTTTACAGTTGACCGCGTTGAAGGATGAGTGAGAGTGAATAAATATAAAATGATTCCTACAAGGAAAACGCTACAAGTGATCGCTTTGACGGGTGAGCAAGAGTAACTACCCTCGATTTCCCCCACATATTCTCTCAAGGAAAACGCTACAGGTGACCTCATTGAAGGATGAGCGAGAGTAAATAAATCTAAAATCCTACAAGGAAAATGCTACAAGTGATCGCTTTGACGGGTGAGCGAGAGTAACTACCCTTGATTTCCCCCACATATTCTCTCAAGGAAAACGCTACAGGTGACCGCATTGAAGGATGAGCGAGAGTAAATAAATCTAAAATCCTACAAGGAAAATGCTACAAGTGATCGCTTTGACGGGTGAGCGAGAGTAACTACCCTTGATTTCCCCCACATATTCTCTCAAGGAAAACGCTACAGGTGACCGCATTGAAGGATGAGCGAGAGTAAATAAATATAAAATTCTACAAGGAAAACGCTACAAGTGATCGCTTTGACGGGTGAGCGAGAGTAACTACCCTTGATTTCCCCCACATATTCTCTCAACGAAAATGCTACAGGTGACCGTATTGAAGGATGAGCGAGAGTAAATAAATCTAAAATCCTACAAGGAAAACGCTACAAGTGATCGCTTTGACGGGTGAGCGAGAGTAACTACTCTTGATTTCCTCTCATACAGAAATAATAATTTAATATTATTACGATCAGCAGATCATTATCTTTAATTAATCGAATCGATCCCAATTCGCAGATGACAAGAATTTCATTTTGATCAGTAAAACCTTGTGATCTGTCTACAGAATACAAACAAACAAAAAACATAGAAAGCACCTTAAAAGTTTCTTTACTTCAAAATCTTTTCCTTATGACTTATGTAATATTTTTCAAAGCTTCAAGTATTAATTTTATGTATTCAATATTATTTTATTGTTTCCTTTCAATGATCCAAATTTTGATATTGATAACTTAAAAATTGGATAAGCGATAAGCGAAGATTCTACTAAACTTTTTAGGTGCTTTCTATGTTTTTTGTTTGTTTGTATTCTGTACACAGATCACAAGGTTTTACTGATCAAAATGAAATTTTTGTCATCTGCGAATTGGGATCGATTCGATTAATTAAAGATAATGATCTGCTGATCGTATTAATATTAAATTATTATTTCTGTATGAGAGGAAATCAAGAGTAGTTACTCTCGCTCACCCGTCAAAGCGATCACTTGTAGCGTTTTCCTTGTATGAATCATTTTATATTTATTCACTCTCACTCATCCTTCAACGAGGTCAACTGTAAAGTTTTCCTCGAGAGATTTTATGGGGAAAAATAAGGGAAATAAGGGGAAAATATTGTAGGTGTTGTGAGAAAAAAAGGGTCAAGAAGGGTATACAGGTAGTGTAGGTGTTATAAGAATAGGTGTTATGAGAAGGAACCGGGTGGGGGTGCTTTGCCTGTTTCTTTTTTTTTTGAAGGAGAAGAAGAAGAACTGCACAGGTCGCACGGTTTGACTGATCGCCATGAAACTTTCTCTGTACACGCAGACTTACCCATACCTTAATAGTTTTGGGGTCGAATCGGTTGAAGCATTTTGGAGGAACATTATCTCAAAGTTTCTAAAACCCCCGTAAGATTAGGCCAAGTAGGAAAATTTGTAAAACAAAATTTCCAAAACATTCGAATTTTTACTGGATGTAAACACATGACTGATACACGTTACAAATTTGTATGCAATTAGGACCAGTCTTTTCGAAGAAAATAATTAAATAAGCGTTTTTTATTCATCAAATGGATAGAAATAATAACTGAATCATGTTGCTGAGATTTACAGCTTTCTAGATTCGATATTTTGTCTAATCAAGTATATTTTATATGAGTCAAGGTGTGTAGAGTTTTCGATCATACTTTATATAGATAACTCGCTCATCTTACAATTAACGCATACGCTGCGTTTGCCCTGCACTTTCTACATTATCGTAGTATTTTTCCTCCTCGAATGAATATTAGGGTTTTAAGGCGCATCGACAGCGTTTTCCTCCTCATTTATATACCAAGTATATCTAATTATTTTGTCTCTGAGCTATTGTATATTGATACTGATAAAGCTAGGCGTCAATAAAAGTCATATGTGATAATGATGATTAGCTACAACATTCTCTCATAAAGTTAAAGCCATAAGCTAATCTAATGTACAGTGTGAATGTAGAAAATGAGGATTCTCGTTTCCCCCTTGATTATATAGTAAACATAGCGCTCATCACATAACAGCCATTTGATTGGGCTCAGGATCTCCATAATGCGTGTCTGGGAAACTAGGTCAAATGGTCAGTAGTAGACCCTACTGAATATATTTTTCCGATCCCAATCTCTTTGGGGAACAACGGTTGGTAGTGGTAGGTGTATCATAAAATGTTCATGGCATTATATTAACAGTTATTTCAATCCCATCAGAACGTATGTTTAGTTTGTAAAGCCTTCCAAACTTGTGATTATACTTGATAAGATAAGGTTTGAACGCAACTAAAAACATATTTGAATCAAATACGTTATAACTATATTCAATTATTTTGTTTGTTTATTTATTTTGTTTATTATTTTGTATTTTGTTTTTGTTTTGTATAATGTTATTGCTCTGTATGTAACAGTTTATCGACGATATTCATTTAAAAATGATAATTATTGCATGGGTACTATTACCATTTACTTTATTTTTCTTTGCTCATCATTACTGTTACATTCTTTGTATAGGCCTACTGTTCATTACTTTTGAAATTAATTGCTTCTGTATTTAAGTATTGAACTTCAAGTATTTATTTGTAACTGTTTTTTTTGTGCCCTTCAAGAGGCCTATACCAATGCATGTACAATATAATTCTGTAACAGAATAAAATGAATTTTGAATTTGAATTTGAATTATATTGGAATGTGGTGGTAAGATCACTCTTGTGGTGCCACGTTCAAACGATCGTACTTTCATCCATAGCCTTGTTTGGCGAACTATGATTTGGCATCAAGCTTCATTGTTGAGAAAACATATATATAAATATGTATTTAAATCTACAAGTATGAGCTCATATAATTATTATAATTTGATATTGTACACGTCATGAAGTGATATATAAAGGTTTTTGGTACACGCTCGATATTTTTTGTATAAGGAGGTTTATCATGTTTGTCAGGTTATATCATAGCAAAACTATAATACTGAACCTGAAGTTGTGCCTGCAGAACACACTTCAGAGGGGATTGTTGTCCATTTATTACAACAATGTATGACACCAGTGTTGTAAGATCAGTCTTGTATAGAGTCCCTTATGGAATGGTACCCCTTCAGAAAACTTAGAAATTACCAAGCGTATAGACTAAATTAATGAAAAGCACGTGCCTTTTTGGCATCGCCTTTTTTAAAAGGTCGGGGCATTGTTGTGTCCTGGGATTAGGGTCATTTTGCAATTTCATTGTTATCGTTATTATTATGGATATTGCATTAGGATACTTCCAATTGTGTACCGATTTCCTCGAAAGAGGGTTAAAGGAATAAACACCATTACTAGTACTACTTTAGAAGCCATAGAATCGTTATACTATTGTTACGTAATCCAGAGGGCTCAGTATAACGTTACCATAGAAACGTGACTAAACAATTAGTGAACAATACATTAATTAATTAATTAATTTATTTATATTATGATAAAATAGGTTGGTATCATTACATCGTGGTGAAGGTGTATGTACTTTCTGATATAGTTCTACATAATTCTTTGTTTCCATGGTTATACGAAATGATCATTTACATTTCCATTTTCTTTATTATCATTATTGAGAATTCTCGTGTGTTACGTATTGGTAATGTATCCACAGAAACATTGATGCCATTATGGGCAATTGGATTTTGTTAATATAAATGAAGCGAGTGGTCTAAGTTCAAAAGCTGATGAATTTATTTAGCCTACATTTATTACTTATGTTGGGATCAACGAAGCACTGTAGAAAGACTGATGATCAAGATCTATTGGCGTCGGTAAATGATGAATGAGATGACGGGAAGATGAGACGCTTATGCGTATCATGTGTTTCTGGATAGTGCGAAGGAGTCGGTCGTGGATGAACCATCTTAATGAACCATGTCAATATGAACCCAAACGATAAAGGGAGCCTACGAAAAACGTCTTTCATCAGGATGGTCGACCATGGCGGTAATTGAACCCAGGTCTTCTGGAGGTTCAGTGTGCTTTAGCTACTGATTCACCCGTCTCAGGAATACTGATGAAGATGATACGTCACGATATGATATGGTGGTTAATCAGCGTCCCAAGTAAAAGCAGTTTGTCAAACATCCAAATCAGGAGGACATTGCGACAGATTATCGCTTCATCTCAGCTTTTCTCCGTCTTCCTAAAGGTGCTGTACCGTAAATCATTTTTAAAACATCGATAACTATAGAAAAAAGTCATCAATACCTTATTACGGCTAAGGATGTTGCGGTAGGATCGTTCGGAAGAGGCCATCACAAGAGCGGTTTTACCAAGAAAAAGAAAATGAACATTTTTTTTTTAAATAACATCAAAAGTTGATACAAAATTATTTTTTTATTTTAATCTTGCTTAACGACCCCACCAACAGCTAGGCTATATGGAGGTACGAATAAGTGGGTGATAGTGAAACAGTGTAGTGATGATAGGTGGAAGGACGTTTACAAAAAACCATGCCATATGCGGGACTCGAACCCAAGCCCGACCTGACTTCAGTTTCTAGCAAGCCACGGGGACGCCAAAAAATCATTGTTCATCAATTAAGTATGTGGATGAAAGTAGGATCGTTTGGACGGGGCAGTGGGTCACCACAAGGGCGATCTTACGCATCCCATTTTGATTATATTCAATTTAAAAAAATGAACTTTGACACCACGAGTGCGCAATAATGTAACTGATTTACCAACTATAACTGATACGTTCAACTGTAACGAACAATGCCTATGTTCGGAAAAAAAAATCTTGTACCTTCTCATCTTTATTGTCTTTATATTCAATTGAATGAATGAATATTAGGGTTTTAAGGCGCATCGACAGCGAGGTCATTTAGCGCCTGGTTTATATTCAATTCTTCATTGATTTATTTCCTACCAACTTTTTACTAATTCTTCTAGGCCTACTTACAAATTATGATATGATTTGTCCTGATTTTTGTTTACAATATGACTGATACAAGTGGTCGAGTGATTATAACACTGAACTGTCAATCAGGAGGCTAGGGTTCGATTCCCGCTATGGTCGACCACCCTGACAGATTTTTTTTTTCGCGTTTTCCTTCTGTCGTTCAGGTCAATATACTAAGATGATTCCTTAATAATGGGCCAAGACCGACTCATTCCCACTACCCAAAAAACACATAATAAAATAACCTTTCATCTTATCATCCCATCATCTCATTTATCATTCACCGACGCCAATAGATCTCAGTCATCAGTACAGTACATCGTTAAACTCGATATAAATTTGAAAAATGTTTACAATATTATTGTTTCAATTGATTTATATTGTTGATTTTCCTGTATGTTTTTGAGCTAGATTAGTTTACCAGCTTGTATGCCGACGATACTCCAATTGAACTGCCGGAACATAAACTGAAGTACCGTCTGCATCCAAGCAGACTGATAACAACTTAAATTAGGTTTTATCGGGAATTGATTAGGATTGCCTGAGAATCTGTTGAATTGGCTAGTTGAGGTTTTATATGAATATAACGATTTAATAATCAATACAAGGAAAACGCAACATATGTCTTGAAAGATGAGAGAGATTTTATATGAAATGTAATGGGAAGGTATGCATACACACAACTTGATTTTGAATCTGTATATCGTTCTATAGTTCTATCGATCTATCGTTAACATCGTTAACATCGTTAACATCGTTAACATCGTTTCATGATCTAATTGGTTCACTTTTTGTTGATCTCATCTATAATTTTCTTGTTAGCTTTAATTGATCTAAAACAATTACATAGGCCTAATACTTTTAATCGACAATACAATTTTTGTGAAACTGAAATTATGCGTATAATTTGTGTGTTTATAATTTTATAGTTGAACATGTTATATTGCATAAGATTTAACAGGTATCAAACGACAAAAACAGACTTTTACTTATGGTGCAACAATATACATTTGACATATATTGGCACAAGATAATCTCGCTGTCGACATCTCTTCAACCCCTTACATTCATTCATGTGCATACACAATTTTCGTGAAAATTTGAAGTTGATAGAAGAAAGTTTTCTCCCCATAATTTTCCTCCAGATTTTTTTATTATTTTTTTCAATAACATCGAAACTTGATACAGAATCATTGTTCCCCAATTAAGGCTATGGATGAAATTAAGGCTATGGGTAAGTTATTCTAATGAGGTTTCTCAAAATTTAAAGATTTCATTTCTCAAAAGTGGTTAAACCGATTGATGCGCAAAACTATACAACATCGAGTTTTAAGAGAATGGTATATATGCATGCCATGTTTCATCAAAAATTGTTTTTGGTTTGATCTGTGGAGCGAGAACAAAAAACGACCAAGAAAGTATTTGTTTTTTTCGAGTAGATAGTAAAATTGAGTCTTCGCTTCGCTCATCCAATTATAAACACAAATATAATCAATATGACACTGTCCATTTGGTTCCTCAAAATTGGTAACATTATTATCCAGATTCATATTAAGTATCCACAAACCGTTTTTTAGTTCCCGAGAGAGATGAAATTTCTGTCAGGTAACGATAGCAAACAGAAAAGCTGGAGGCAAACCAAGTTGTGATTGAAGAACCCAATTTGGGATATATTGTTGTCCACTTATAACAATGACGCGTCACATGGTGTGACGTCACTTGAAATAAACCTCCTTTATACAGTAAGGTGACTAAAACACATATAACAAACAGGGTCGTAGCAAGATATTTGGCGCCCCTAGGCCCGACATTCCCCCCCTCCCCCCTTTCTTCCTCCCCTCAATTATAGTAATTCATTCAGTGTATAGTGCACTATCTCAGATATAAGACGAGCATTAGGTATTTATTCAACAGCACATTAATAATTATTTTGTTGGGCTATTAGTATGACCTATAACTATTAGAAGGATCATTTCATAAACCTTGACCGTTACTAAATAATATGTTGAAATAATAATATTCAAACTTGTTAAACAATAAGTCAAAAACATCACAAAAACTATATTGTAGGCCTACACTAGAAGAAAACTGTAGAAATACAGGACACTGTTTTTAATGCTCTCTTTGCATTAGTTGGTACCGGTATATCAAAACGTGAATATATAATTGACCAATGTAGATGGGCGTGACTTATACGAAGCAGGGGAAATTTTAGATACCTTGA
This sequence comes from Brachyptera risi, assembly GCA_964007535.1. NCBI lineage: Eukaryota > Metazoa > Arthropoda > Insecta > Plecoptera > Taeniopterygidae > Brachyptera > Brachyptera risi. Next base: position 16,749,502 of record OZ023328.1, on the reverse strand, counting down.
TTGATTATTTCCCTATTTTCCCGCTTCACTGTCCACTTGATTGGTTTTTATATTTTGTGACATCACGAGGGCGGACGATCTACAATGGTCAATTATATTATATTATATTATATTAAATTATATCATATATTAATAATAATAATAATTATTATATAATATTGTATTATATGAAAATACATTCTTTTAAATATATTCACAATCATTTTATTGGGCTGACGCACAATAAAAATTAGCCGCCTCTTGATAATTTACAGCACTAGGCTCAGGCCTCGTAGGCCTGAGCCTTAATACGGCCCTGACAACAAACAATAAAAACAATACAAAAATAAAGTTTCACTCTCTATCTCAATTTTGCCCACATCGCTGTGGCGATCCTGTATGAGACAAGAACACATAGTGTTTGTCTCCTTTGAGTTAATCCAATAAGCTATGACAGAGCTAGGCGCTTGTATTAATTTAGAGATACGATAACGACCAAGAGGATCACTCTCACTTGATTAAAATATTGCGGTCAGGAACCGTCGCCCTGTATTAAACAATGGCAATGCCGCAACGGGTATTGTCAACGTCCCATTACACTCAGTTGGATCTTTAAAATGATTATATATATCAAGGGTAGAAAGCATGTATGGTCGGTGCTTTTCATTGTGATAGCATACAATTGGAATGACAACACATGATCGTGACCTTGTGAGGATA
>OZ023328.1:16733803-16743803 GCA_964007535.1 Brachyptera risi | reverse complement strand
GCCATCCGATCAACACGAATCGCTGATCGAGACCACATAGACGCGGAAAAGAGACAACTACGGCTTGCTCTAGAAGCGAACGGCTTCTCGCACTATACCATCAACAGAGCCTTCAACCATGAACCTCGGAAAAACGACGAATCATGTGAACCAGAGGATAAGAGACCGACAGCCTATCTCCCGTATGTGCGGGGGTCTACCGATCAAATAAGCCGTCTTCTAAGAAAACATGACGTGAAGACGGTCTTCAGAGCTGACAGAAAAATATCATCCATGCTGCGAGGAGTGAAAGACTCTGTGCCTCTCGAGTCACATGGCATATATGAAGTGCCGTGCGGGTCTTGCGCGCAAACTTATGTAGGCCGCACCAATCGTAAGATCTCGGCCCGCCTAGACGAACACCGGTCATCAATCAGACGCCAAGATCACTCGTCGGCACTCGCACTCCACGCATCGACAGAAAACCACTGGATAGATCTTGACAACGCGAGAACTATAGCCAGGATCGACCACGAACGCCCCCGGATCTACAGGGAAGCAGTCGAAATTGAAAAGAGGCTACACACGATAAATACTCGAGATGACGCCCTGCGACTACCAGCCACATGGAAGCCTCTACTCGTCAGCCAGCGCGTACTGCCTACTTCTCCCCCGGCCAAAACGACGGTACCGCCGATGAGAATAGACAGACGCAGGAAGAAAGATGTGCCCAGCAGTGAAGCCACCACCCGCCGCTTACGGTCAGCATGCCCGGGAGTCACGGATGCCGCGACCGTAGGACATACTGTGACGAGACACACACCGGACGCTGACCTGAGAGAGACTGAGCTCAGCACACGGAGCCAGACGAAAGCGCGCGCGGCCATTGGCCGAGCGCCCCGACCAATGACAACCGAGTACGCAGCAGGACGCAGCGGAAGCATCACAGCGGAGGGTTTATAACCTGGGAGCGGAGAGAGCTTTCGCCATTCGGTTCCACTCAGCCTGCTGACCAACACGAATCCCTGAAGATGACAAGTGCGATCTTGTCGAAACGTTGGAGTAACGGATCTTTTCAGATCCAACAACTGCATCCAAAAGAGCAAACGTGGTTGTCCCGAGAAAAGAGTTCAACAAAAGAGTTCAACATATATATATATATATATATATATATATATATATATATATATATATATATATATATATATATATATATATATATATATATATATATTGTATATTATTGTATATACTGTGTTATATTTGTAGACCCTAGATATGCAAATAAAGAAGATTTCATTACTATTATTATTTTTATTATTATTGTTATTGTTATACCTGTTGATGATATCTCGAGTATAGTACGGAGCTCAGTGATAAGGTGGTTTATTAACTTCTCAATATCAGCTAGACGCATGTGAAATAGGTAAACAGTGTGTGTGGACTATACCACTCACGTGTGAATTGTGTAAAAGTGTATATTAATTAGTTTTGTGCGCGTAAAAGGCTATAAACGTAGCATCCTTGACCTAGCTCACGATGACGCTTCCGACTTTTAATCCTCATTGAATGAGATATGTTTTGTATATCCCTTTATCAAATCATCCATCAGATGCACTCAGAATGTTCATAGTCATCACGGAAATCGATAAAATGTTGTTCATCGACGTAATTGTATTATTATGTTATAGAAGTAGGCCCATTTTGCATGTACATTTTATCTCATTTTATTTATGGAGAAATTATAATTTTGGAGAATTGTTAATCGAGATGTATGAAATGATATATAGTGATTGATGTTGTTGCAGGATAGAAAAAAGTAGCAAGTGCGTTGTAATTTTTTTGTAGTATGAGCGAGATATTCACACGAAATGTAGTAGAAACCAATATACACACCTTGGTTTTCAAACTGTTTATCTTAGTCAAGCATCTACGTTACGGCACAACTTGTTGATCATCCCTTCAACAAACTCAAAACTTGATGTATTTCACATTTTTCTATAGAATGCATTTTTTTTCAGAAGTACCGATTTACTGTTTTCTTCAAATTTGTCAGAAAAATGTATTGAAACAATTTATTAAATTTTTTAAATAGGTATTTCATTTCGATCACATGAAATTTAAAATTTTATAAATTCACCCAATGCAATGGCAATTCTCAACTCTTCCATATCACTTTAAAAGGTTTGAAGCAATTCCTCCAATTCTTCAATTAAATCCATCATTCACAGAATCAAATATCATAATTATTATTTAAATGCCTCATTTAACTCAATATTATAAATGAGATTTGATGACGAAAATAACAATATTCATTATTTTCTATATACTTTCTTCTAAAACAACCACACAGTAGGCCTACGAGACTACTTTCTAGTCAGACTTTCTAATCGATGACTTTGCAACGCTTCACAGAGCTGCACTTCGTTTACTCTGTCAACCCTATCCTGGGGTATTGAGATAGTGGCATTGTAATAATCGCCTATCGCTGTTATCGTAAATTTAAATTAAAATGTTCGAGCTAAATTTAGAGTCAATGTTGTAAACTTAACGGGGTTGTAAGGTATAGATATATGGTTTCTACCATATTTATTATCTCATATAATATAATAATGGGGCTACACGTGTCTATGTGTCTATAACTACACTATTAGTCTAATAAATCTGAAATTGCGGTTATTTTTGGAATGTGAACCTAGTGATGCAAATAATTTAGGCGAACTGTAACTATAGCTAGTAGATGTGTACACGAAATATCTAAACAAGGTTGTGGCACATTGACTCGGAAAATAAAAAGCTTGGAATGCTTGGGCCTGTTTTATACGCCGAAAACACTAAACTAATAACTACTAAAAAAAGCTACTAAAAAGCGAGTTTTCGAACCTTCGCCGCCATGGTTCCTTGCCTGGCTACGGGTGACGTCCGTTGAATCAGTAGGTGAGACCAAGATGGTTGACAGGATCGGTTTTCATGCGTGAGCAAAGCAGTGACTGTCGTCCCGTTTGTTGAGGTTGTGTGGGCGCTTCTCGATCTCGATGCTCTCTCGGACTGCTCGAGGCCATAGGTAGAAGACGTTGGCTAGACAGCGTGTTCCTGTGAAGTGGATGTTGTCCTGCGTTTTGAGGACGTGCTGGGTGAGCGCAGAGTTTAGTTCTTCAATGCGGACGTTGGTAACATGTTCGTCAATGCGTGTGAAGATCTTGCGTCCAGTTTGTCCAATGTAAGTTTGCGAGCAGTCACCGCAAGGCACCTCGTACACGCCTTGGCCCTCGAGGACTGACTGGTCCTGACCCTTAACGAGAAGGCTGCAAATCTCTCTATCAGTGTTAAAGATGGTCTTGATGTTAACCTCGGCGAGTAGTTTGCTGAACCGGTCCGAAGTGCCTCTCGCGTGAGGAAGGAAGGTGAGGCACGGAGGATCTGTCTTCTCGTCTTTTTCGGAGTCGGTGACGTGTTTCGATTTTCTGTGCCAGGCTTGGTAGAACTGGTTGTTGGAGAAACCACTGAATGTCAGGGTATCGCGGAAGTTGCGCGATCCAGCTCGGATGTTGTCGCCGTCGGTTATTCTGAGGGACCGGGTCGCAAGAGTGTTGGCCACTGATCTGATTTGGGTGGTGGTGTGATGAAGCGGCATTCAAGTAGAGGGTGGTGTGGGTGGGCTTCCGGTAGGCTGTGTGTCCGAGGCTCCCGTCAGCTTTCTTCATGGTGAGGACATCCAGGAAGGGAAGTTTGTCGTCTGCTTCAATCTCCAGGTGAACTGGATGTTAAGGTGTATCTGGTTGAGGTGGTCGAGAAAACGGTGCAGCTCTTGTTTGCCATGCTGTCACACGGTGAAAGTGTCGTCGATATAGCGGAGCCAGCAGCGGGGTTGCAGTGGTGCAACGTCAAGAGCAGCGGTCTCGAATATCTCCATGTGAAGATTGGCGATGACTGGTGACAGGAAAAGAGCCTATGCGTGAGCCATCAGTCTGCCTGTATAACTGGCCCTCGTAAATAAGGTACGTATTCGTTATACAATGTTTCGTAAGACGTGAGATGCTCGGGGAGTTTGTGCTTCTCGTTGATACTCTCAAGCGCCAAAACACGGGTATCTTCGTGAAGAGGGACACCAAGTAGATACTGACGAGAATGTCTTCCTGGTCCAGATGCAGGCTTCTCAAAAGTTCGACGAAATGAGTAGAGTTCTTGACATATAAAGTGGCGTCTTCAGAGAGAGATTTTAGGTATTTGGCGAGGTACTTGGCCAAGGCTTGGGTTGGAAACATGAACATGTTTTTGGATGAAACATTGACAACGACTCGTGGGGGGTCAAGCCGGAAAGTCTCAGTAGTTGGTGAAACAGGGGTCATTTGAAGTCGGTCAAACTTGCTGATGTGTCTTGTGGTGGTCCGAGTAATCTCTGTCTCACAACGTCGGGCAGATTAGGATTCAATCCGGTCGAAGATGACGAGGTGCAGACTCGCACTCAGCTCGAGATGGAGATAGAATAACTGACTGGTGGTGGATTCCAGGCGCTTGTATGTTGTAGAAATGAGCGTTCGCAGTAAGGCAGTACTAGCTCTGTCAAGAATAGTGCAAGTTCTGGGTGTAGAAGTGTGGTGACGAAGTCTCAAGAACGTTGAGATGACGTTCTTGTCTCGACATCGCTCCAGAAAGTAGATGTTGCAGAGGAGTCTGGTCTTCAGAAGACGGAGCTTCTCGAAAGTACGTGTTTTGGTGTAAAGATCCTTCCCGTAGAGGCGAATGATGTGATAGTGAAGGTTAGGTTAGTATAGCATTTGGCATATAAACACATCCTTATAATACCTGTAGTCAGTTACATGGGCCACCATTAGTATGACTTCAAAGTGAATAATCGAACCTAACCCCAAAATTGAATCTGGATCCTAGGCAGACCCAATTAAATTATGATAGGACTAGAATAGGTCTGGCTGTTATTAAAAATTATGCATACATCTTACTTTGACATTTCTGATCCATTTTGGACCCTTTGCATCAACTCAAACTCGCGACATTCTTTCTTTATCCATAATGGAAATGCAGCGTCCTGCTACGCTAGCAATTGGCAGTTACCACATTTCAAACTTTCCAGAACAAGATATGGAAACATTTATGTCAGGTACGAAAACAATTCCCTGAAAAATACTTGTAGGGTATATCTCAGGTGGCTAGTGAACTCCAGGGCCGAGACTTTGTATGCAATTCAAGTTACACGATTCGGAATAACATCAATAAAATTATCTTGAAAACAGATAGGTGGGTTAGATAAAATACAGCTAAACGATTTCAATTTTCAGTATCGTGTACTATGAACTGCCCTATAATCGAACATGGGCGTATTGAAAGCAGCTTCGCTACGAATACATGCATACGCTAGGATTTGTGAAAACGAATGCAATATAAATGAACTCATACACTCGTGGGGCGTCAATTTTGACAAGTATGAGTTCAGTAGAAGACACTATACATGTTTAATATCAGTTTAAAAAACTTCTTTTTTCTTTTTGTGGTCACGATTTAGACTTTCATATTTTCCGAGAACACACGCCACATAATAATAACTATACGGGAAAGCGATGATAGAAGTGTATTCACGTGGAAGTATTCAAACAACACGGTCACATCGAACGAAAGTGCGGAGAGTAGTTGAGAGAAAAGTTCTAATGTGGTAACACTCGAAGTGTAGTATTAGTATTGCATGGATGAAGTATATAACTAAATCGTACTTCTTACTGAAATGTCGGCTTACGATTGGTTTGAACCAAGAAGCACGGAGTTGGATCTATTCAAGGTGAATTTAATACATCTATTAGGGCCTATACCTATACTAGGGCATGGGCATCATCTCTAAGGTCCTCAAACAGTCATACACATTTCATAAGGACACGTAATTTTCAGGGCCCTTGATGAATTTCGTGCCAGCGCTGGAATTCTCCGTCTTGATGTCGATTGGGATCGACAATTTGTATCGACAAATCAGCTAGTTACCGATCCGTATCGTTAAGAACGAACCCGTATCCAAAAACTAATCGATTACGAGCGACATCAATCTCGATCGGCAATACCCAGTCGTTATCTATTCGTCGATGCTAGAAGCATATTCAATGGCGGAGAATATATGATTTTAGAACTTCTCGATCGCCTTAGAGACGTTTATCCACAACCATACTGTTCACTTTAGCTACTTGGGTGGAATCTTCGCAATCGTAATAAATCCTTCGATCCTTTATGATATCCCGAAACGAAATAAGCGTTTAGTAAGCCTATGATGAGACGGACTGGCACCGTCAACATCTAGGCCAAATACAAACGCCACAAATATTATTTAATAGATCTCATATTTGTGTAGGTATAGGCCTAGTCCTTCTAAATTTACCTTTGATAGTTCGATGGAACAATTCCAACTCTTTCGTCAGGTGAATCGTTGATTCAATATGAAATTGTATGTTGTACACCTGGAACTAGGGATAGGACCAAATTCGCAACATCAATTCAGTCCAGAATTTCACAAGTCTAGACCTATGCTTGAGGCCTATTTCCGTTATAATTTGGGCCCCTGGATCCATAAAATCTTCTACCGCACGAACATTGCGCACGAACGTCAAAATCTCGTATTACCATTGGTCAAGAATTCACGTTATATACGACGACATTGATGGGCCATAGGAAATGGTTCGAAAATCTCAACTTTGGCTCTCGACGCAAATCCAGTCAGCATCGCGAACGACCGAGATCGCTTTGTGCTTTGAGCATGGAGTTCTTCGAGTGATTTTTTAATCGCTACTTGTCGATGTCTGAGATACCGATCATTCGCTTTGTCGACCCACATTGATATTGACTTAGTTGTCGATTAAGATAGAGATAAAGTTACCGATCGAAAATCTAGTTGTCGACGAAAATTACTCGATCTCGATCGACTTTATTAAAGAGAATCCCACTGCTGGTTGAACACATCGTTGAAAAATATTGTTGAACAAATTGAATTGTCAACATTGTGTACATTTAGCATACATATACTTGGGCCCGTTGTTATGAAGGCCGAATAAGAAGTTTAAGAGCCTCTTAACTTCTTATTCGTCCTTCATAATAACGGCCCTTAGATGTGAGCGTATTGGTTTCGTGTCCATACGAGTTAAATATAAATGAGTAATAAACTAGTAACTCGACAGTATTCAGAAGTATGAGTTCAATATGAGACATGATATGTCTTCTGTCAGTATTGATAACTACCTTCTCTTGCATGGTGATATTTGAGTCATTCAGTCTAATAGAACACACGTGACTTGATAGTTATCACAGTATCGAAACGACTGAGAAGCAAGGAAAGTATATATGAAACAAAGTATTCGAAGAGTATGGTCACATGAAACAAATGTGGAGAAAGTATTTGACAGAGTTGTGATAACACTTGACAGGCTGTACTGAATGAATGAAGTATGAATAAATAGGAACGAATAATTTCGTTCCAATCAAGAGCACAAAGCTATTCAGGATGAATATGGAGTCCATGAGAGTCGATTTAGCGAAACATCAGTTTTTTTTTGTGATGACTTGTTGAACGGTATGAGATATCAAAATTCGAATACGCAAGAAACACAGACAATTATAATAGCTTCAAGATGATATAAGTTATAATCATTCAAGTCGTGTCGCATAACTGTTAAGCGTAGGCCTATACAGCTTAAAAAGAGGGTTTTAAAGCTGATATACGCTTGACAGTTATGCGAAATGACTTAACTGGTTATCACTTATATCATCTATAAGCCATTATAATTATCTGTGTTTCTCGCTTATCAGAATTTTGATATCTCATACCGTTCAAAAGAAATCACCAAAAACCTGAAATTTCGCTAAATCGACTCCCATGGACTCTTAATGATAAAACCTCCTCAAGGTCATCAAACAGTCTCACATATTCCAATGGTACAAATGATTCTCAAAGTGATGTTAATTATTCTGAGAGATTATTGAAGTCGATTCGACAGAAAAAAAGTTCTCTTGTGATCATTTCGGAACTCTTGAGAGATGTCAGATGTCATGTCAAGTCTGAAAATATAGATCTCATCACTATCTCTGAATAGGAACCATGAGAACATGATCCCGACTATATTTCACAGTTCGTTTGAATTGCATGATATGTACTCATTTTAGTTTCTATGGCAGGAAAGTGTAGCCTGAATGAATTATTCGGAAGAGTCGAACGAAACGGTTCACTGCATCAGAAGCGATGTCATCGTCGAATAGAAAAAGTTTGGAGCTGGAGCTGAAGCTCATATCAGTTCAAGGTACTGTCAACATCTCAACAGCTTCAGTTCTGCATGTAACTTTCACTTCTACTGGCTTATATTTGTCGTTCAAGAATAGATCAAAATAATAACTGCAACCAAATCTAAATGATTCCCATTCTTCTAATGAGCATGGTTCGTTCGTTGGTGCATCGGATTTGACCATCCGTATAGTGAGCCTCAGTGATATTGTGATCGCGGACTTTTGGGAGAGTCAGTTGTGATATACTGTATGTCGATTTGTGATTCTCAAGACCCTGATTATCAAGGCTGGGTTTCATGTAAAACAATGGAACTTGATAGAGTGAGCTTCGACGATTACTGAGAGTGGCTCTTGAAAGTTATGCTAGATTCATATAGGTTGGGTCTGACTGAATCAGGGTAAGTCACTGCAAACTCTTGGCTGGAACATTTAGTAAATTCAGTTGGAATGAGACATGGCTATCAACTAGATGAATATGTAACAACGAACTGTAACGTGATGACATTCTTGAATGATTTCATCCAACTTCCCGATGCAATATTCATTTGAGAACGAATGATCGATGTCATTATATGTGTCTACTTCACAGGATATACCAAGTCTGAAGCGGAGAATTGGTTCACTTTCGTTCGTAAATTACTCAAGACAGCGAACCTTTTACATTCATTGCTTCAAATATCTGTTCTGCAACTGATGAACATTGTTACTAACTGGAATGTCGATGCAATAGAAGTCTGTTCATCCTGCTGTATGATTGTGATACACATATATGCAATAGTCTGTCACATGACGTTGAATCATCGAAATGAAGACATTCAACAGCTGGTAAAAGACCTGCGTGAAATACAGGATCGCAAACAGCTACATGACAAATATTCAAGATCTGTTCGTGAGAAGGCGGATCAATTTGCACGATTCATTACAAAATTCGGTTTCATTTGCCCGATGTTCATAGTTGCAATCTCCATCCCACTAATCATTCTGACTTTCTTATATCAAGAGAGGAAATTCTTGCACAGGTAATATGATGGAAAATACCAATATAATCAATATTGTAAATCTGAAATGATCATTTTGGGGAAAATTCATCCAGACATGAAAGACACAGGTTTTCGAGAATGCATCGCTGTGTTTTTGTGAGAACATTCATCATGGGCTCTCATGGATTAGAGTGGAAAACCAACACGATTCCTGAACTTGATTGAAACGAAAAGATATGGGAAATAATTTTGAATAAAGAATCATAACTAGGGTACGCTGAAAGACATCAGACAATGGAGCTAGTATAAGCAAATCACATTTGTTTCAGTATGAGCAGAAGAAGTTTGTTTTTTATAATTCATTATAGTATATATTGAAAATTGTTTCATGTAAAAATCAATATGTCCGAAAAAAGCGATGATTTTCGAATACAAGATGGATAATTATGGTATGTGCTGAGAATAATTTCATGTGTAACAGATATATTTTCTCTCTATAGTATATGGTTGCCATATAATGGAAAACTGACTCCACATTATCAACTGACACACTTCACCATGATGGTTCTAACTGAAATTGCAGCCAGTACAGTCGGTACGTGCTTTACAATCTCGATAAACATACCAATACACATCATTGGTCAGTTCGAAATATTGAAAAACAATTTGAAGAACATTCGAGAGTACGCAGCTGCTAAATCCAAGAACAATAGAACTATCCTTGTTGAGGATTTGACCGGAGAGACATTACTGCCCTCACATGAAGATCCATT
>OZ023328.1:16705654-16728154 GCA_964007535.1 Brachyptera risi | reverse complement strand
TCAGCCATTGTGTACAGCCGTAGTGAATTAGCTGCTTTAAAGAATGGTATGAGTGATGCACTCTAGTGAGGATTTTAAGAGTTGCAATATAAGTAACAAGAGTGAGGTAACACAGGTGAGCAACAATATGGACAGAGATAAAAATATGTGTAAAATGGTGGAAACAACTCTTATCTCTTTAAAAATAACTGGTGACACTTGACCTCACAACTACGAAAATATATTGCTAAGATATATAAATTGGAAAAATAAACTAAGTGTAGTAAATTCATATTGAATACGTCATTCCGTGGTCCGGGACATCGTTTTTCTGACAAAATTGATCATTTCTTAGGGTCTTAAAAAGTCAGTTTTGATTTGATAGTAGTTTTGTATTGCTTACATCAACTCAGATTAGCTTAATTCACAATCTTTGCTAAAAGAATGGTGAAAATGAAAATAAATGGACGAGAGAAAAAATACCAAACAGCCGGGACGTGGTTTGGGCGGATTTTTCAAGAATGACCCCATATATATATATATATATATATATATATATATATATATATATATATATATATATATATATATATATATATATATATATATATATATATATATATATATATATATATATATATATATATATATATATATATATATATATATATATATATATATATATATATATATATATATATATATATATATATATATATATATATATATATATATATATATATATAATATATATATATATATATATATATATATATATATATATATATATATATATATATATATATATATATATATATATATATATATATATATATATATAGTATATATATATATATATATATATATATATATATATATATATATATATATATATATATATATATATATATATATATATATATATATATATATATATATATATATATATATATATATATATATATATATATATATATATATATATATATATATATATATATATATATATATATATATATATATATATATATATATATATATATATATATATATATATATATATATATATATATATATATATATATATATATATATATATATATATATATATATATATATATATATATATATATATATATATATATATATATATATATATATATATATATATATATATATATATATATATATATATATATATATATATATATATATATATATATATATATATATATATATATATATATATATATATATATATATATATATATATATATATATATATATATATATATATATATATATATATATATATATATATATATATAGGGAGCCCGTAGACTGGACCCCGATATTGTGGGCCACAAAAGTGTATTAAATGTCGTGTGGATATAGTGTACCACAAACTAGATATACTGTACCCCAAAGCTCGTTAGACATACTGCACCCCGGTATTCTGGTCCCCGATATAGTGGGCCACAAAACTAGGACACGGGTGGTCCAGAATATCTTTTCCGAACGACCGAAGTGGTATTGTGGACCCCGATAAACTGATACACAGAGATTTGTCATTGTTGACCCCAATAAACTGAGCCCCGATATTGTGGGCCACAAAAGTGTATTAAATGTCGTGTGGATATAGTGTACCACAAACTAGATATACTGTACCCCAAAGCTCGTTAGACATACTGCACCCCGGTATTCTGGTCCCCGATATAGTGGGCCACAAAACTAGAACACGGGTGGTCCAAAATATCTTTTCCAAACGACCGAAGTGGTATTGTGGACCCCAATAAACTGATACACAAAGATTTGTCATTGTTAACCCCAATAAATCTTTGTGTATCAGTTTATTGGGTTCCACAATACCACTTCGGTCGTTTGGAAAAGATATTCTGGACCACCCGTGTTCTAGTTTTGTGGCCCACTATATCGGGGACCAGAATACCGGGGTGCAGTATGTCTAACGAGCTTTGGGGTACAGTATATCTAGTTTGTGGTACACTATATCCACACGACATTTAATACACTTTTGTGGCCCACAATATCGGGGTTCAGTTTATTGGGGTCAACAACGACAAATCTCTGTGTATCAGTTTATTGGGGTCCACAATACCACTTCGGTTGTTTGGAAAAGATATTCTGGACCCCCATGTTCTAGTTTTGTGGCACACTATATTGGGGACCACAAAACCAAAGTATTTGTACAATTTTCTGGTTTAAACGTGTGGGCCACAATACTGGGGTCCACTTTATCCTTTTCTTGGGGTACAGAATATCGGGGTTCACAATACTGTGGTCCACAAGAGCGGTACCCTATATATATATATATATATATATATATATATATATATATATATATATATATATATATATATATATATATATATATATATATATATACATATAATCCATCAGGTTAGTCATCTCTCGCGTGACTAATGGTAGTTGGACTTCATGTGCAATCTAATCCAACACAACAAATGACTAATGAACAATCACATGCTACTTCTTACATACGCTATACATTTAATATACAAATGTTATAAAATTAACATGAATATTTCTGTTGTAGCTTGAAGAAGATAATAACGGCAACGTCTGGCCTGGTACACGCTTTAAAAAATGTCATAATATGATGTAATGTGAGCATACTATATAAATAAATCGTAGGTCATTATTTTATCATTTTTATCCGAGTATTCTGGAGTTGTTATCGTTTAACCAATCTGTGAAAATCGCTGACCGGCTGTCTATGTAGGCCTATACTGATCATTGTTGATATCCCATCAATATTATGTGTCATTTTGCTCTTTACAATCAATATGTCTTTCAAACTATACTGTAGAAAACAATATGGGTTTTTATTTACGATGAGACTTGAACTATGACTTGAAGGGGATTGGTAAAAACTACAGTTTGTATCATCTCTGACTTGAAACGAGACACGTTACGTGATGCTCGCGGCAACGCCATAGGTGGGCGCTTGCATTTCAGGCTGCAATATTTGAACCGCTTCATTTCGCTAATAGCTCGACCGATCGCCATGGGACAAACGCCAAATTGGTCGGTGCGGGAGGATAAACACGATTGGGGGTACATAATAGAATCCGGCACACTTTGTGCATCAGAGTGGGGTCTTGGGACGTCATAGTGGAAGCGGGATTGACAAAGTGCCTGTAATGTAGCCGTACTATCAATGTTGCGCTTTCAGTCTGCAGTGAACACTCTAGCGCCGATATCACAACGGTGGCTCTGTGAATCAGCGAGCGGCGACCGTGATCCATCAGAACTATTGAAAAACAACACCTTTTGTACAGAGAAGTGTACTATGATTCACTCGGTAATATGCGTTCTTGTTAGTATGTTTCATTTTGAGTACCACGTGGCCGTGCATGTGAGTGAGTGTGGGTGTGTGGGTGTGGGTTGCGTCATAACCATGGCAAGTGGGGCTGGAGCGGATTGAGAAGAAGACCGAAGAAGAAAGCCTCGAGAACCCGGGGACGATGAAGGAGGCGTGTGGGGGGATGCGGTAGGAAAGAGTGAATCTTTTTCACTTTTATGTGACCGTGAGTGTACCTTTACGAATAAGAAATAAAAAGGGATGCATCAAAACCGACCACGTTTTGCTCACCCCCCCCCCCCCCCCACATAACCAACGCACCCAAAAAACGTTAAAAGTCGATTTCGCCAACTGATAATTAGTTATTAATTGATTAATTAATTGTCCAGGCACGAAAATAGCTTATTTCACCGCAGGTAATACCAAGTTAATTCGCTAATTATTGCTTCATTCACTACGACCCGGTATTACAAATTCCAGTTAGCCCTCATCTCCAAAATGAACGAATAGTTTGAGTACCGGTACCCATGATGGCAGCATCTTCAAACTGCCAGTTAGAGCTACTCCAACGTTGGTAATTCAGGCACGGATCAACTTGTCATCACCCTTGCAGGTTATACGTATAATGTTTTCGTACTTCGAGTTGATAATTGAGTTGGTAAAACCATAGATATCTATTAATTACCGAGATACGTTACTTTTGCAGCCGATAGCGACATATACTCGTTCCAATCTCGGCGGCCATATTGGAGATTTACAAATAGAATCAAAGCAAGGCATTCTATATTATTAGATGAGCGTAGCGAAGTCTCCATCCCACTCTTATAGGGCTTCGTCTGTGTTTTTTTTTTTTTTTTTTTTTTTGTGGGCACTGCACAGGTCGCATGGTTTGACGGTTTGACTGATCGACATGAAACTTTTTTTGTACGGGCCAACTTTTACAACTTAGAACTGTATAGTTTTTGGAATGAATCGGTCGATTAGATTTTGAGAAATATCATGTCAAAGTTTTTAAAAACCCCATAAGATTAGGCTGAGTGAGAAAATTTGAAAAAATGAAACCTCTCCGAAAAGAATAAAATTTGCTCTGAGTGTTCAAACATAAATGATACACATAACCACCATTTTGTAAGCAATTCGAACCAGCCGTTTCGAAGAAAATAATTCAAATAACTGTTTTTATACATCAAATATATGGAAATGAGCCAAGATTCACTGCTTCCTAGATTCGATATTTGCCCAAGCATTAAATATTCTTCATATTCGTCAAGGTGTGTAGAATACCAGAGAAGATAAAGTAGCAATTAAATGAAGGACAAAGTGTGTAGAATACCAGAGTCGATAAAGTAGCGAATGTAGGACTGTTATTACACCTTATTCAGATATCTCGCTCATCTTACAACGCATATTTCGCGTTTGCCTAGTTTATCACTAATTTCGAATGTGGCGGAAACTTCCCGGTTTGCGAAGCGGTGTGAAGCTACTGCCGAAACACAAATGTATGTACGCCTTCTTAACGTTGAGTAACGTATCTCGGTAATACATATATATATCTATGATTCTGCTTACCTCGTATACAGCATGTATACAATGTGTAAATTAGTCAGATACGGTCAAATGGCATGCGTGAATTACTGCTTCCCGTCGCTATAACGTGCATAGCGCTGTGAATCCAAGCAGGATAACGACATATCAAGCCACGTGACAAGTCATGCGACCCTTGGTCGTGTCACGTGACCTCAAACGACTCGACTGTAGCGGCGCTTTACATTTTAAGCCAGTGAGGCCGCGCGTCCCTTCCATTTGACCAGATTATATTTCATCAATCTTGGCCGACCACAACTGCTCAGGCACAAGGACACAGTGTACTGGAGAGTGAAGTGAAAATTAATTCAGTCGGTCTCGTGTCCGGCTTGATTCACATCCTTACCCGTTTGCGAGTGTTTTCCACCACAAGAGATTTAATATGGGTCTGTGTAAATATTTAGGGATATAAATATATTAGGGTTGTCGTTCGATTTCGATCGATTCGATCGATTTTCGATTATAGGTTTTCGATTCGATTTCGATATGTACTTTTCGATTTTCGATTCGATCGATATCGAAAAGTTTTCGAAGATCGAAAGCGTACAACAGTACAAGAGTAGCGCGAGACGTCACGAGTAACACGCTCGCTTCCATTGGTAACATTATACATATATAGCGCGTGCGGGGTATATAAACATGGTATTTTGCTACCCAACACGTTTTTTCTTCGATTCAATTTCGATTCGATTTCGATTCGTCAATTCGATCGATTTTCGATGAAAATGCAATCGATTTCGATTCGATCGATTTTCGATATTGTGAACTTCGATTTCGATCACGATTTTTTGATCGAACGGCAACCCTAAAATATATACATAAATATTAGATAATACATTAAAGAAGGAAGCGATAAGTCTCCGGAAACGTTAGGCTCATTATTAAATTAAAATAATTTTATATTTTCATTTGTCTCTGTGTTTCAGTTATACGCGTTACATCACTGAAAACGTTCATGTTTGTGTCGTATATATATATATATATATATACATATATATATATATATATATATATATATATATATATATATATATATATATTTATATATATATATATATATATATATATATATATATATATATATATATATATATATATATATATATATATATGTATATATATATATACATATACGTAATGTTGATAGGATGAATATTATCGTCAGTGAAAAATATCACCTCGTCGGGGAATCAAACCCCGTACTTTTTGCTTGATACGCAAATTTTAAATGATCTTCAGGATAATTTCATAATTTAAATATCGTGGAGCATTTATATCGTTCATACAGTCATGTAAATAAGGAATCTTTTGGACAAAAACATCCTACCTATAACCGTTTGTCTCTCCCTTGAACTTACACCTCTTTCCAGGCCTTCTGTATATTGGCTCATCCCGCTGAGAGAGAAATACAGTTATGGGGAAGAAACTATCCTAACGCAGTGGCATAGCTATAGTTTGACGAGGAAGGGGTGTCGGGACTCGGGACCAAGGGCGCACGGGAATCAAGACTTTCTATGTTGAAAAGTGTGTATATAGTTTGATAAGTAACTAATTTACATGAAAAACGAAAACTATATTTATTTTTCGTTTGTTTGAATTGAAACGAAATTGAAACTTATTAGGCCTACTAACTTTGCACGTAACACGACACAGGACAAGAAAAAAAGATTGCTGAAATTGAATTTTAAAAGAGATTCTAGAATCGACACAAGCTATAAATTCTTAATCACAAGGTCAGATAATAAGATCATTAAATTGAAATTGAACATTAAATGATTTTCGTAATGATTTCACATGTGTAGCATGAACAAAACATTATAGCGAACCGTGTGCCTTTCCCATGAACTCATTCATCTATCCAGCTGTCCCGGATCTTATCCCGTCCAATTCACGGGAATTTAAATGCCACATTCTAACTGTGCGAAGAAGTGTGAATAGAATCCGATGTAGCTGTGAGAATAGCGTAAAGTTGTAGTGTTTCGGATGAGGAATGCAGAATACTGTATGTGTTTTACATTTCAGGACTGTTCCTTCCTTCCTGGTACAAGCTTGGCATTACACTGAAAGTGACCAAGTTTGCTGTATTTGTTGCATTATGAATCATTAAAAATGGTTTCACGAGTTACCCGAAACACTAGATGATGAAAGTTGTTAAAACTTTATTCATAACGTTTACATCAACATAACATTTAGAATGAAGAAATATCGGTATTATGTTTTTAACTTTGTAATGGAATCATGAAATACAATAAGGTTTATATTGTCTTCATACAAACGCAGCATACGTGTTGTAAGATATATATATATATATATATATATATATATATATATATGGTAGGATCGCCCTTGTAGTGCCCCGTACAAACAATCCTATTTTCCATCCCTTGCCTTTATTGGGGATTGGGGAACAATGATTTGTATGGAGTTTCATTGTTATTGAAAAAAAATATATATATATATATATATATATATATATATATATATATATATATATATATATATATATATATATATATATATATATGCCTATTTATATACATCATCTACTCTATTCGATGTATGCTTTCCGCCATTTACGTTCTAGAAATCCAACTTGGCACTTCCACCAACAACATTCGCTCGCCGGTTTGATCCAATAAATTAATAATAGTTGAAGCTAAGCTTGAATATTATATGTTCCTAAGTAAACTGATGTAGTATTTGCTGCAATATGACTTCCATAGAGAGATAGAAATCATAAATGTTCGAACATATTTCGTAGCACTATTATTGTAATTAGGTCCGCTAATTAGACTTGTAGGTTGTTATCCACGAAACAAGAAGCAGCGAACTACCTGTGCGTTAGCGGTATAAGATAGGGGAACGGTCGATCGAAACCTTCTTTACTGGATGAAAGTGTTCATCATGTAAGTATAGTCTGTCTCACCATTCTGGAGTAATTGTCGGAGATATTTGTAGGGTGCTCATCTATTGTCCGGCGAGAAGGTAGATATATATATATATATATATATATATATATATATATATATATATATATATACATATATATATATATATATATATATATATATATATATATATATATATATATAAATATGTAAATCATCTATAAATACTCCGTTGAATTCATACACTATTGCATTTTACTCAAATTATATCATGCTCAAGTTCTAACATAAGACTTTGGGATGGGGTTCAATGATGAATGATCGTTGATTATATCTACACAGGTGTACTACATGAATATGTTCTCAGATGTAGCAACGTCGCACAACAACCCTTACTTAGTCAAAAACTTGTTCTCAAGATGCACGAGAGAAGAGTTCCTTTGTTGTTGTTGGAGTTATAATTGATATGTTTAGCTATATATATTCAGCAGTTGGGCTGATCGATGAGATAGCAACACTTGCTACAGAATGATGAGACAAATGACTGAACTAGAGACGCACAAAAACACAGTTTCGTTTATTCAAGTACGGTAAGATAAAATAGAGTATTTGCAATCACTTGGATCTACGCTCATCTAATAACTTGTAGCTTGGAAAACGCAGCATATGCGCTGTAAGATGAGGGGTATATGCCTTTTTGAATAAAACGTAAAATGGAAAGTTATACACACTATACTTAATTTTGAAACTATCAAGTCACTGCCTTCCTGTTCTATGCTGTGTTGTAAGATAAGCGGTAGACCTATTTGAATGAAACGAAAAATAGAAATTTATACACACTACTTGATTTTGGAACTATCAAGTCACTGCCTTCCTGTTTTAATTGTTGAGAATTTTAATCGTATTACGATCTCATTGTTATTTCCCTCTGAAAGGGCTGATGCGATATAATTATGTTAAACTTTGGAATGATGTGCATCATTTTTGTTGCATGAATTCAGTGAAAATTCAAATATATTCGAAGAAAATATGTATTCCCAATTTCCTCCTCGGGGTTGGTCTTATGTGTGTTTTGTAACTTTCGAAATGGTTCTTCTCAAAATTGGTCCAACCGAATGCACAGGATCGAGCTAGATGACGAGCAAGCCAAGTTGCATGCGGCAAAAAAATATAACAAAAAATTGTTTGTTTTTTTAGGTACGATAAAATTGAGCCTGCACTTATACGCTCATCCAATAAAATGTTGTACCAATCGTCCCTACTACTAATCCTACTACTACTAGATTCACATCTCACATTCTGTGAATACGAATCAGAGGCTAATGCTGGGATGAGATGGGATTTTCTTACAATATAGGCCACGACCGCTTCCTTCCCATTACCTGGCAAATCTTTATTTCATTAATCACTCATTCGACCCAATAGATCTTTAGTTATCATTATAGTGCGTCGCTAAAACATTTTGAAAACAAAGTGTCTACGAGAGACTCACACGTAGAAAAAGTCAGTTCGCCTTCTTGTACTCTGCGAGCACGTACATGGAGCACAATATATCGAGTCATATCTAACCGAGTCTGGCGATAAGCATACAAGGACCGGCCTTATTGCCGGATACAGAGTCCGTGCACTGGTGCACCTGCATGACGCTCTGGCACGCAGATCTGACCTTGAGACAGGCCCAGTGCTGTTGATTGCTTTTATTGACATCATCGGCACGATTTCGGCATGCATTATATGCAGCCAGAGAGAGAAACAAAAGAGCATTCTAGTTTAGGTTTCACTGGACGACTGTCAAATATTCGAGCACTAGGACGAAGTTTTACGAAAAATAATATACATGTGTTAATTGAGCTAACTAGGAAAACGCCATATATGCGTTGTTAGACGAGCGGATTGTAATAGTATGTCGATTTTTTTGCCAAACTTTTGCCTACATTCGCCAATTGGGTGACATTCAAGTTATAAACGGGTAAAAACTGCTTCGAGTGGTACCGATTTAGCACATTTTATGTTTTTTCTTCGAAATGGCTCACCCGATCAAGCTGAGAATTTCCAGAAATGTGTATCAGAATGTAGTTCAACTTCACACAAAATTTCATTGTGTTAGAAAATAATTTTTTTTTCTGCTGTGTTATTCTAATGGGTATTTTCGAAATTTCGAAAATTCATAAGAAAAAAAGTTATAATGTCACAAATTATACAGATCTAAGTTAGATAAGGAACCATTATGAAAAAAAGTTTGAAGTTGATAGCTGTAGCCGTTTGACCTGTGGAGAACCGACAAAAAAACATTGGAAAAAAAAAACGAACACCAATTTTTTTCAGTATGTCAAATTGAATCCTCGCTAAAGCTCGTCTAATTATTAATTTAAGCCTAGTTCACAATTGAAATAGTGATTATGGAATATGGTATAGTGTTATAGTGTCATAGGTGGGCCACAATAGCCGTTTATTCCAACTCTATTTTCGCCAGTAGTTTATTTCATAAATTTATATTAGTAAAGACTGAAATACAGTATTATAATAATACCGTAAATAATGAATAATATGAAATAAATAATGTATTTTATACTGTATTTCATATTTTATTATGAAGTACCTATTAGTAAATTACTTTTCATAAATTTACTTTCACCATAAACGGTAGTCATTTGACTCCAGTAGTAACGTTATCTGATTGGTCAGAATTTTGCTGTTATGAAGAATAGTCTTAAGAAATGGATTTATTCAATTTCTTATTCCTTATTCCTTATGCCATATCAATATCACTATACCACATTTTCTCATTCAGATCAAAAATCAAGTTAATCCTCTAATTATCGCTAATCAGCAAAATGTATTATTCGTGATACCGCAGTTGAGTGCATATCATTTTTTTTCAATTCATTTTTAAAATATTTATAATTATTTTGACGCCAAAAATTGAGAATATTGAAACACATATAAGAAGAGAGGTTCTGGAGAGAACGCAGAGAAGAATAAAAAGAAGATAATTAAGAAGATCTATGATTACTTCTCCCCAATAGAAATGTTCGAATTGTACAGTCTCTCAATTTTTTACCGTGACATTTACAGTTAAGCTAATCATTAAATTGGATTGGTAAGATCGCTGTGATTCCCGGTCCGAACGATCCTAAGCTGGATAATCCTTGACCTTAATTGGGGAACAATGACTTTGTGTCATTTTTCGAAGTGTATGTTTTACTTTTACAAAACGAAGATAAAATGTATGTTAAATCTGTATAAATTATACACAATGAAGATAAGCATTTATATTCCAAATTCCAAGCAATGATGCAAAAACGTTATCAATCATAGCTAGTACATATGATAATTGATTTCAGTTTCGACACTTTCTGATGTCCATAACAAAACTAGATGAAATCTATGTCAAAAATATGTACATTAGACATAATAAAACAAAAATATTCACATTCCGAACAGTAATTCAAAAACACAATTTTGTACCGTATAGCTAGACCTATAGTTAATATAATAATTGATTCCAGTGTGGAAAGCCACGACCGAATCATCAATTTGATTTGGAATATTCTTATCTCAATCAAATACAAGAATTGAAATGATGGCAGATAAGTGTTACAAACTGCAATTAATGCATGTAAACAGAGGATTAGCGATTTGGTTTGAAATTAGAATACTCTTGTGAATTGTTGTTTGTTTCTTATAATAATACTGTAAGTATTTCTTATCTCATGTTACTAACGTAACCACAAATTACTAGCAATAGCGTACTTTTTAATTATGGTAATATAACAGCACGGATTTATAGTAAACGTACAATCTATGCCAACCGGACGATGTATTTGTCCTCACAAGAGGCCTATAGCTCTGCTAGCTCGTTACAAATATTGAATACAATATTTACAAATATGTACAAATATTTACAAATACGTATATTGATCGAATTCATATGAATTATAAGCAAAAACAATAGTGCTCAAATTCGTTGGCACGGTTGGCTTATTTGCTATAGGCCCTAATAGCCATCATTTCAGAAAAAAATGAATTCACTTCCCACTGATGAGAAAAAAAATGGGAATGATTAGCATTAAAATTAAAAACTTTTTATAGCTTAAAGATATTGGTTTTTAATACCGAGACATAGTTCATAAAAAATGGCTATTCTAATATTAAATCATCACTATGATTTTGTGATTATGCGATTTATTTGTGATTCTTATGTGTGATTCAAGTAATTGAATGAGCGAAGCGAAGACACAATTTCACCTATACTAAAAAAAAGTACTTTTTTCCGCGCTCCACAGGTCAAACAAAAATTCGAATTTAGTTGAAACTTGGCATATACACAAGTGTCCTCATCTAATTCTATACTGTGTAGTTTAGAGGCGCAATCGGTTGCACCACTTCTGAGAAAACTCATTTCAAAGTTTTTAAGAACTTCGTAAGAATAACCAGTGAAGAAAATTCGTACAAAATATTTCCTTCAAAAGAATTTCAAATTTTCAAGGAAAATATTTTCAATATAAGAATGATATACATTATTTCAAACTTTCACTCAAATCGGACCAGCGGTTTTCACGTAACAAAATATATACCGGTAATGTAATGTTTTTACATCATTCAAAGCTATAAAGATACCAATTAAATCCAAGCAACATGTGTCACCAATTAATTAAAAACGATTAAAACATTAATTAAAAGCTGGAGGGTGGTGACGTAATTGTTTGGATCTCAATGTGGATATAATTTATAGACGAACAAAGATAATATGTTGATATGTTCTAGCTCATCCATCAACGCGGAAACACATAACGCGTTTTCTTAGTTGACAGGTGTGAACTGTGGAGCAAATAAAAGTTAGACGTGTGTTTGGTATAGGTATGGTATAATATTCATTGTACAACTATTGTTACAAGCTTTTTTTGGTTCTCAATATGAAAATAAAAATAAATCATTCCTTTCAATTCACACTAAACTTTTTCGCCTTTCATAGTGCTAGAGTATCAATTTGTTATACCGGTACTATACTTTTTATATTGACAACACATTTCACCATCCCCTTCATTTTGTTTTTTATCTTTTAATTGTGTCGTATTTTTATATTGGTCATCAACGACAGAGCTTTACACCTTGTACTGAAGCTGGGTTGTTGAGATTGTAATGACTATTGAAAGTGGACCCTGCTATATATAGCAGTATTGTATTACATTCAAATGTCGTTTCCGTTCAATACATCATATATTACACTAGGAAAACGCAACATATGCGTTGTTGAATGAGCGATATAGGCATAGGAAATAAAATTAAATACATGCACCTTGAGTTGAAAATAATCATGTCACTGATGCCTTCCTGTTTTATTCATCAATCATCACTCATTTTAATTATTTTATAATCTGATTAGTTATAGCAGTGGATTTCTCAATATAGCTTTGATTGATGTAGGAAACGTACAAAAATCACGTTACATTTTTTTACCCAAATGGCTGCTCTGATTCACGATGATTATTGTTTGCTTAACGACCCCACCAACAGCTAGGTTATACGGGGGTACGAATGAGCAGGTGATTATGAAACTATGAAGTGATGATAAGTGATAGGACATTTACAAAACCCCATGCCTTATACGGGATTCGAACCCACGCCCAGCGGTGACTTCAGTTTCTGAAGCGGTGCCCTCCGATTCACGTGAAACTCGGAATAACGCGTATCATTATATTGAAATGCATTAATTTATCAACTCCGTGCAAATTTAAATTCATTGAAAAAAATCGATTTTTCTCAACTGGGTTTTTTCTTATGGGATTTTAAAAACTTTGAAATTGGTTTTCTCGGAAATGGTGCAACCGATAATTCCTGGAAACTTTAAACTATCGAATCAGATGATGACACTTTTTGTGAATGCCAAGTTTCAACTGAATTTTACTTTCATTCAACCTGTGGAGCGCGAACCAAACAAAAACTTTTTTTTTTAGTATACGGTGAAATTGAGTCTTTCGTTCATCCAATAAAACTCAAATTTGCTTTTAAATAACTGTGTTATGAAGCCGTAAACGAAATGAATTGAAAGACTTGGACATTTGTTCGGAGCGTCGAAAAAGAATCACGTCCATCTTATAACATGCCAGTATCAGAAGTTTCTAGAAGAAAATCAAATCAATCGATTCCCCCGTATCATTCGCAGGCATTCTCAACAGACAAGTTCTTGACGTCGAGGCATATATTATCGTATATGCACTGGATGTTATATATAGAAGTTTCCTCAGGGGAACGGACTCGAAATGCAAACTAGATTCTGGAGAATCGTTACGACACGATTTTTCACTGTAGGGAAAACTATAGAATAATTCAATCAGAAGCAGGATTAGTCTGGACTTGGTGTGCAATTGCGGTCATATATATGATGGGTTTTTCTCGAATTTAAATTTGAATGTATAAACAAATCTATACATATTTCATCGACACCAATCTCACAGACTCTACTTGAAGTGTGATAAAAAATACTTGTTTTACTGCGTATAATGTGGGTAAATTTTCTGCAGCGTGCATTTTAATGTCGCTTGATCGATCACTGTCTGTGCTCACATATTGTGTCTATATATATATATATATATACATATATATATATATATATATATATATATATATATATATATATATATATATATATATATATATATATATATACATATATATATATATATATATATATATATATATATATATATATATATATATATATATGTATATATATATATATATATATATATATATATATATATATATGTATATATATATATATGTATATATATATATATATATATATATATATATATATATATATATGTATATATATATATATATATTCATTATATTCCCCACTCTGCAGAAAATGTAATCAATAACATTTTTTTCATTTTTAACATTTCAGGAAAATAAGCAAAACGAATTCTACCTCAAAGGAAGTAAGTACGCGTTAATTGACTTGACCCAATATGCCAAGTAGAAAATTGCATTATAAAACATGAAACTTCTGTTAGTTGTTACTATACACGAACTTATTGAGGACTCTAAAAACACGATAGACATATTGCATCGGTATTTGTTTTATATATATACTAGGGAAAACGCAATATTTGCGTTGTTGGATGAGCGATAAATGAAATGTAATGGAAAGCTATAATATATACCTTGAGTTCAAAACAATTGTCACTGCCTTCCTGTTTTATTCATTACTCATTTTGATTGAAAATGTAATTCGTTCAGCCTGTTGCTCACATTCTTAATGCGTAGGCCTATCTTGATGGCTTTGATCGATGTAAGCAATTGCATTAAATCAATCTTTATTATCAATCAGTATTTATTTATCAATCAATTATTTCAATAAAAACGGCTGATCCGATTTATGTGGAACTTCGGAATAAAGTGAATCATTATTAAATTAAAATTCCGTGAAAAAATGAATTTCTAGGAAATATTTTTTTAACATTTTCTCCTCCGGGTCATTCTTACGTGGTTTTTAAAAACTCCGAAATGGATTTTCTCAGAAGTGGTGCCCATCGATTGCGCCTCAAAATGATACATTATCGAATCAGATGATGACATCTGTATGCCAAGTTTCAACTGAATTTGTACTTTCGTTTGACCCGTGGAACGCAATCGAATTTTTTTTTTTTTTCGAGTAGGCCTACGGTGAAATTGAGTCTGCACTCTGCTCCGCCAAATTATCCAATTATCCAATTATCCAATTATCCTATTATCCAATTATCTTCCAATTATCATGTAGACTACATATGAGAGAGGGAAGGGTTGATTTTATATCGTTCTCGTTTCAATAGAGACTCTATTATTCAAATTTTCTTCTCTTCTATGAAACAATCTCAAAATCAATTATTGTGATGACTGCAGGAAACCACAAATGTACAGTATTTTTTACACCATACCTTATATACGAACGTATAGGCCTACTTGAGCCGATACGTGCGAAGTTGAGCCAAAGTAGTTAAACACAGTGCTTTTAAATAGCCCAATGCCGAGAGCAATCTGCTTAGATATTCTAAATAAATGCCCTTTTACAAACGAGCTGATAGAAGACCGTACAAACTCAGGCGCTCACGTGGGTAACCATATGTCGCGATGGCCGAGTTCAGTATAGGGTGTTGAATCAAAATTCTGGACCCTCATCGCGATTGTCACATAAAGTAACGTCCTAGGCCTATAGCTAGCTCCAAGAGGCTAGGACTTCGATTGGTTATTGAAATATTAAGCGGTGGAGCTAAATTCTATGGTAACATATCCAGCCTTTATATATTTCTATTGTGTTGGTAGCAAAACCAAAAGCCAAAAGCACGAAAGTCTAGCCCTGCTACGAAAAATGTCAAGTTTTTGCGTTCTAAGAGACCGTGACTTTGTTATTGTCTTGTATTGTCATCGTATTTAGCTCAACTAGTAAACAATGACCAATCAAAGTCTCTTGGAGCTAGCTAGGCCTAGGACGTTATTTGAAGTGCAGTTGCGTTAGGGGTCCAGAATTACAGCTTACGTCTTTCTCTTCACTCTTTAGAAACAAAATTACGACTCGAAATAGGCGTGGCTTCACAGCCTTCACCAGTCGGCCAGTTGGATCATATCATTTGTGGTTATTTGAAGATACCCCGATTGGATATTTGAATTTCACTACAGTTCTAAGATCGTGGTAAGATCGCCCTTGTGGTGCCCCGTCCAAACGATCCTATCTTTCATCCATAGCCCTAATTGGGGAACAATGATTTTGTATCAAGTTTCGATGTTATTAAAAAAAAAAAGTTTTAACAGCCCTGTTGATTGGATGGTATGATTTGTGACGTCTAGGGGGTGGAGGCTGCGAGTCGTCAATTGAATATCCAAGTCGATATTTGAAGAAAGGTCGTCATGAGAGTATAAAGGTGTGAAACCTTCGATTCATGGGTGTCTATAATGGTAAAGTGAGTCGGCAAACGAAACTGAATCAATTGCATACGCGTGGTTAGGACGTGTATTTGATCGGAATATTGCATTGACGTGAACAAATCTAGCTTATTTCGTTTAGATAGAAGCAAATTGATATTTTTAAAAGTACGATCGTGACGGTTCACGGGGTGAGAGCTTACCCACGCCTGCAGACGCCTGCAGACGCCTGCAGAAATGATTGGATGAGCGATAGCGAAGACTTTCATCCCTCTCTTATTGTGCTTCGTCTGTGTGTTTTTTTGTCTGTTTGCTTGTTTGTAAGCAGTGCACAGGTTGCAGGGTTTGACTGATCAACACGAAACTTTTCCTGTACACGTAGATTTGTCCAACTAAAAACTGTATAGTTTTGAAGTCAAATCGGTTGGACCTTTTTTTTGAGAAACACCATCACAAAGTTTCTGAAAACTCTATTAGATATCAAGCTGAACGGGAAAATTTGAAAAAGAAAATCTCTCCAAAAAGATTCGAATTTTCACTGAATTTGAACACATGAATAATGCACATTGTTACGAATTGGTACATAATTAGAATCGGTCGTTTTTAAGAAAATAATTTAATGAATTTTTTCTGTTTATTATAAAATTGATAGAAATACGGTAATACCCAATTACCTTATAGTACCGGTATGTAACCTCGCATAGGCTTCTGTCAAGTAACAAATGGCAAACAATAATTACCATAGCAATACAGCGAACTGGTGGACTACCAAATAATCTGATTGGTCAATTCCAACTGATGCAAATTGTTGTCTGCCCCTTGCAACAATGATTGACGGAGGCTTCTGGAAAGTGACGTCATCCATTATTGCAAGAGACAGACAACAATGTCCATCAGTTGAAATTGACCAATCAGAATGGTTGGTAGTCCACCAGTTTGCTGTGTTGCTGTGGTAACGATTGTTTGTCATTTGTTACGTGACAGAAGCCTAAACGGCAGAATTATGTTGCCGAGATTCACGGCTTTCCAGATTCGCTACCGAATGGAGTAAGCCTAAGCCTATATTTTATATGTCCCATAAGGTGTGTAGAGTTTTCGATTATCCTTTACATCGATATCTCACTCAACTTACAACGCATAATGCTGCGTTTTCCTAGTATGTCCGAAACCTTCCCTTATCTGTGACTCAAATAGACATTCATCATCGTCATCGATCAATTCACTGACAGAATGATCTTGTCTACCGTTAAATGGTTATCTATTTATTCTCAGCATTGAAATCCCTCGAAGCGTCAGGCCCGCTATACTCACACTGTTTGCTTGAGGTGGATATAAATCGTCAGCACCATATAGCACCATATAGCACCATATAGCACCATTCAGGTACCGGTACACATATTATTTTCATTAGGAGCTGATTCGATCAGTTCATTCTCTACCACCATTTCTTCTACAAATTGATTTGATGTATTCGAATAGAAAATAATATCCACAAATATTACACTTTTACCAGTCGTATTATTTGTGTTATACCGTACTGATAATTGTAATTTTGTTCATCTTATACGGTTATCAAAATTCAATTACTACAATGCAGAAAGGTAAAGTCAACATCGAAACTAGCAGTATTTAAAAACCAATCCATGTGCGGCAGATTGATCTGAATGTTTGAGTAGAGGAAAGAAATGAAGGAAACATCAAGACCATCGAATCGATAATGATAGACCTCTGAGATAGAAACGATCTGAACTTTTATACTGTTTGTCGGGAAACAATTATATATTATCAAATGAAAGAAGACTAAAGAAAAGTGTTAATTGTGTGAAAAAAACACAGTGTTTAGTGTATATTTACAAATATATATATATATATATATATATATATATATATATATATATATATATATATATATATATATATATATATATATGATATTTGTAAAATATAGATAATATTTGTATAATATATATATATATATATAATATATATATTATATAGATATCCATCTAGATACCCAACTAGTACATCATCCATATATCCATCTAGATCCATACAATTGGAGATAACATGATTGGTAAATCAAAATCTCCCGTAATAAACACCGCACCTGATTAGATTTTTTATTTGTCGTGTCGTCAGAGGGGTGTGAGACACGAGAGGTTATAATAGCTTCACCCAAAACACAAATCACTATCTTACCGATCGCCGTCTTCGTCCTGACATTCCTCGAATACGCCATCGGATGAAGTATCGCCCAATAGCGGTCCACGGACACCGCCACCAGACAGAAGATGCTGATGGTACAGAGTACGACAAGGAGGCTGACAGTAAACAAACACGCGTACAGATTCCTCGGCAGACCGATCGACGCCAGCACGGCGAACGGTATCCCCAACAATCCCACCAACAAGTCCGCCGTCGCCAACGATATGATGTAGTAATTCGTTCTTCTTCTCAAACGGCGTTCGCGACGGAACACCAATATGACGAGAGCGTTGCCGACGACGGCACAAGTCGCGACGAGCACTTCGCAGATTGCGTACGGCACGTTGAGACCTTCGAGAGGGTCGTCGGAACTTGTCACTAGATAGTCTTCTGTCGAGTTGAACGCGGTGTAGGAAAGATTGTAAGCTGGCGAGGTCAACTCGTGTTCAGACATACTTGAATGAAAGAATTGTTCACTTCAAACTACAGGTAGAACTTGAAATACGTATTTGTCATCGCATTGAAATTATGAACGTCGATATATTCTGCCGATTCACGATCGATCATGAGAGCATAATACAAAAATACATTTCTCTGAGTAACTACAGGTTCAAGATAGTTTTCTCAATTTGATTGAATTATATAAATATTATCTTAAAACTATGAAATTGTAGATGATCATAAAATCTTTCAATTGAATCACTTTCATTATTGTTAATACTGCACAATTAGAGAGAATTATCACACGACACTCAATTTAATATTTAAAAAAAATGTTCTACACAATCATTATACTTCACTTGATTTTGAAACTTGAAAACATCGATTTGTAAGTTTGTCCACGTGAGTTGATCTAGAGTCGGTTCACACGCACCTCCAGCCGGCTGTGACGCATGTCGTAGACGCTCGGCGTCGGCGTCGCGGGCAAGCGGACCGCTCCATGATGTTGCCGGTGTGGCTGCCAAGGGACGAGTGACGGCGCGCGGATAGGTCGGTCGAGGACCGCGCGCCGGTCGCCGGTTGGATGCGGTCAGTTAGCAGTTCGCACGGCCAGTTGGTGACCTCGGTGATTAGATGCGTGGTGTGGACCAAGATTTAGAGTTGAAGATCATTTGGGTGACGTCAGAATGTCAGGGTTTTCGTAGACGACGAATTTAGGAAGATATTAACAATGGATTATCCTGAATGGTGTTTTTCTTGATGAATTGAAAAATTTCAAGATTTTTTTTATCAACGTCGAAAAATTAACAATAAGTCTTGTGCCCCAATTACTGCTAAAGATAACCAGCCTCCAGGTGGGATCATAATCAATGATCTAAAGTGTACTCGATGAATTAAAAATGTGCCAAGATTTTTTTTAGCAAAAACGAAAAATTGACACGAAGTTTTTGTGCTACAATTAAAGAAATAATTATTTAAACTCATTTTACAATTACTTTAAATAGCGACCTAATAACTTCATTGGATGAGCGAAGCGAAGACTGAATTCAACTTTATTCGTGAAAACGATTTTTTTTTTGCGCTCGCCACAGTTCAAGCAGTACTTTTTTTATTTAACTTGATATGCACATATGCCACCATCTAACTCGATAGTGTATAGTTTTGAGACACAATCGATGCAGCACTTTTTAAAAAAAACATTTCGAATTGAAAGAAAAACGATAGAATAAACCCAGATGAGAAAATTTGGAGAAAATATTGCCTTCAGATAAATTCAAATTTTCACGGAAGTTGAACATAAGAACGATACACTCTACTCGAGAGTTTTGATAATTCTGATGCGCCCTTTTGTATAAAATAATTTTAATTTAGTTTTTCCAGATAAATTGAAAAGCTACCTCAAAAGGTAAAACAAATTGAATAGTTGAACGATTCAGAAGATCAGCAACAAGGTCGAGCATTAATGGTTTCCAAATCAAGGTGTACATTTCCCATAATATCGCTCATCTTACAACGCATATGCTGCGTTTTCCTAGTGGATAATGAACATTTGGTTGGAGAGAAGAATTATCATCGATCTTTTTCGTAATCTTCGGCTTTTTTCTTCGATTCTTCCTTCTGCTCTTTCCTTTCCGTTATATTCATTTCTTCTTCTACTTATTGCATGAGCGAAGCGAAGACTCAATTTCACCGTACTCGAAAAAATATGTTTTTCCCGCGCTCAGGTCAAACGAGAGTACGCATTCAGTTGAATAAACTTGGAGTACACGATTAGTGTCATCATCTGATTCGATAATGCACATAGTTTCGAGGCGCCATCGGTTGCACCACTTCTGAGAAAACCCATTTCGAAGTTTTCAACAACCCCGTAAGAATCAATTAAAGCTCTTAAGAAACCTATTAAGAATCTAAATAACAAGTGTCACCAATTAATTCAGAACGATTAAAACGATTACCGGTAATGACTAAAACATGAAGGCTCTGACATGATTGTTTTGAACTCAAGGTGC
This sequence comes from Brachyptera risi, assembly GCA_964007535.1. Classification (NCBI taxonomy): domain Eukaryota; kingdom Metazoa; phylum Arthropoda; class Insecta; order Plecoptera; family Taeniopterygidae; genus Brachyptera; species Brachyptera risi. The sequence continues at coordinate 16,706,798 of OZ023328.1, read as the reverse complement.
ATATATATATAATAGCTTTCCAATATACATTTCATAAAAATATGCCTATGACACTCATCCAACAACGTGTATGTTGCGTTTTCCTATAGTATAGGCTTATAAGTCCCTATTCTTATATGAAGGCGGGTTTTTCTGAATTAAATTATTACATAATTACATATGAAATATTTCTAAACTCCTATATATCCAAAAGTGAACTGAATACGAATATGTATATGAACTATATTTTATATTTATATTTTTTATAAATATGCATATATTTTCCCTTGCCTTAATTGGGAAACAATGATTTTGTATCAAGTTCCGATGTTATTAAAAAAATATGTATTATATTGATATATTATATTGAAACTATCTAATTTCAAGTTACAACTAAAAAAGTTACTAACTGAAAAAGCGTATTATTCAATACATGATTTTATGAATGATATTTTGTGAATAATTTTATTTTTACAATAAATTTAGTATTAATTTACATGACACAAATTTGTTTGACAATATTATCACGTTTTATCTTGGACTCACTGATTCACATTTGTTTTTGATCTCACTGTATCTTCTTTTTGTACTGCTATGTAACTCATTTTTTTCTGTAATATCGTCGCATATGCATTTAATTTTATATCACTTACATACTTCAAGTATTCATTGTTCCTATTTTTAATGTTTTAATTGACAATTTCGTTGACGTTTAGCATAAAATGTACAACTTTTTCCCCAAACCTTAAAAAAAGGGTTTTATCTCTATAGGTATTATTTTCAACGCTGTATACACGAACTTCTTGTTTGATTGTGTTGTGTTATGAAAACAATGGGAAATAAAGCACTTATTATGAATTATGTATATTTATTCATAATTATATTAATATATGAATTGAATATTGTCAACTCGAATGGAGACTCCGACTCGTAATTGGCTCGTAATTAATTCGTAATTTCACCGACTTGTAATTGAGTATTAACTCGTTAATTGTTAGTTAAGGTATAGAAGTAGCATGAGTAACCAAGGGTGATAACAAGTTGACTCGCTAATTATTGCTTAATTCACTAATCATCAGTCGGTGATCGACTTCAAGGTTCAAGTGAGTATAATGAATTATACGATTGACCAACTGACGTATACATGCACAATTCGCACGTGATT
>OZ023328.1:16493154-16700654 GCA_964007535.1 Brachyptera risi | reverse complement strand
AAAATCAACGACCCTCAAAACTTACCACAGATGTGTATAAAAGTTGTAATTCGTTTTTGTTATGCTGATATAGTACCTTCTTTTTTCGATGGATACTATATAGTATAATATAGTAAAGACGCGTTTCTCTTATTTTCTATCCAGCGTTTGTATTTGTATTTTCGTTCGATCTGTGGAGCGCGAAAAAGATGTACTTTTTTTTCGAGTACAGTGAAATTGAGTCTTCGCAATTCGCTCATCCAATTACCAAGTTAGTATACATACGACCTCCTTTCGTGAATACAAGTTATACTCCACATCCACTGTCGTCAATAATGTCCTTCAAGATTTGTATACATATTTCATTTTAAAAGTCACATTGTCTTTCAATCTTTCGTAGTATTTTAATTGGCCGTACTTTTTACGAATATACATCATCCCCCCATTGCTTTACGTGGCTTCGCAGCTCGGATAACGCACGAAATGTGAGATCCGTCCCGAAAGACCAAATTAGCGTCACCAAGTTGGTAACGAACTTATAGCAGAAGCGACCACCATTTGTGTACTTGGTGACAAAATAACAGTATAAATTCTCTTATCCAAGATGGCAAAACTTGTTGTTATCAGCACGAAGTTGGTACACTATCCAGACACCGTATTTCGGAAATTATGCTAATTTGACTACTACCGTCTACACCACGGTATAATACTATACTAGAGCGTGGTCTACAGTGTAATAGACTTTATAGTATAGGCTTCTGTCAACTAACAAGTGACTAACAATCCTTACCATAGCAATACAGCGAACTGGTGGACCAACAGAGATTGTGGTTGGTTAACATCCGTTGGTGGACATTGTTGTCCGTTTCTTTCAACAATGAGCTACGTCACAAGTCAAAAAAATCCTATATCCTTATAATTAGGGTGACGACAGCTGAGATACGAAAATAGGGATATGATTGGGACATAACTAGGCGTAATTCTGGTCGTAAAGGGGGAAGAGGGAACTAAATATATAAGGAACACTTGTAGAGGCTTTTTTAGCAGTAGGCGAAATTTGCAAGTATATTTTCATGTTGATTTCAAATGGAATTTATTATTAATTATTTGTTTACACACACGTAGAAATGATTATTTGAGGGGGGGGGGGATTCATAACTAAATCAAAGAATAGTATGTCGAAAAGCATACGGTTTCTGGTCCGGGGCAGAACCGCGGCCACCGGAGGCGATTTTTTTAGACCTTTAATTCTTCTTTAGCATACAAGCATATTATATCGCTACTCGCATTTCAACAGAAATAATCAGTTTTATGGATGCGCAACTCACGTTCATCCCTAATGCAGACTCTCCACAGAACAGGGAAACCAACGAGGGGTGGGTCTCAACAACTCGAAAATTTGGTGTACACCTGATTTCAGATTTCAAAGGATTTCCCGGAGATTTCACGGGATTTCAAGAAGATTTCAAACGGGTTTCAAGAAAATTTCAAGGGATTTCAGGAAGATTTCATGACAAGTGTAGGCTTACACCAGATTTCAGGAGTTGTTGACCACTTGGAAACCGAGGGCGAATTGTTGTATCTTTCAGTTTTGCGCGCTGATTGAAGTTTAAATTATATTGTGATTTGTGAATCGGATTATTGTGACCCCGCATATTTACGTCGTTGGGTATTGTATTGCTTTTTCTGATTTGTACGAGATATGTGATACAAAGAAGACTTCAATTTAGTAAGAAGAAATGCTGGGCGAAAAATTTTGGAAACATTTTTGAAAAAATTTGTTTTTGTGAAAAGATTATCAAGTACAAGTATATAACTGAAACTGGACGTTAGACGCGTCGTGCAATTTCACTCATTTGTACCGCGGTAAGAGCACATTGTTGGGTTCATTATATTGCTGGTTGCACAGCTCTGGAACGCTGTCGCCTATATCCACCGGTACGATAGATATAATACAAGCTATAATCCAATTAGGTTCATCACCAAACTGAATCCATATTCGCAAAATTACCTAGCTGTCGACGCGCCTCTAAACCCCAATATTCATTCATTTTGAATCCACATGATGTTGAAAATGAATATCTTGAGAATCAGTTGCGGGTCAGCAATTATCTCTCCGATGTGGTGATGATGTGGATGTATTGTAGGATTCAATCTTGAATTACTTCATTTTATTTATGATTTGATGATACCGTTACAAAAACAGTAAAAGACTTAATTACTCGATACGAATAATATGATAAATCTTTATCAAACATTGATTATGTATTTCTTCCCAAAATACCTTGAGACAGGAGACTTGACGTCCCGTTCAAGTTCAGAAATAATGCGGGGCAGAGCACCACTTGAAGCGGGGTTTGGGTTTGTGCGTGCGGCGACGGGTAATCACTCACTATAGCGCACTGAACCATCACTCACAAGAGACCGTGGATCGATTCTCGTCATGATCATTGGTCAACCATCCTGACAAAGGTTTTTCGGGATAACCATAGATTGTTGAAGTGAATAATGGATTGTTCATGTTTTTAAATGGTCCATAAATTGGTTTCAGGCCAGGACAGATTCATTCTATCTTATTGTGTACCAAAAACTTGATGAAATGACTTTTTATCTCATTTTCCCATTATCTCATTGTCTCATTTACCAACGCCAATATGTCACTCATATAGCTATTACTACAGTGCGTCGTTGAACCCAAAAGATGAATTGAAATAAGATATTGATATAATGCAAAGTGATTTCGAGTTCAGTTTACGGAGCATGAAACAGCTCGTATAAGTAACAGGATCTTTGGAAGAATGAGATTTCTTGGGCGTCCCAGATACATACATATATACGTGAACTGCTTCATTATACTGCTTCATTACTGCTTCATTACTGCTTCATGAGGCGTGAGACGATCGATCGGTTATTTTTTATCATTATTACATTTTTATAAGCAACAGTGCAAGCCCTACAAGTGATATATATAGGCTTATAATAAAAACACAAACACTCCACATATGGTTAAACACGTCCTAAAAATAACAAACACAAACTCAAAACCATAGTACCCATACAAAACAGCAGCTGGCCTGCACCTTGTCAAACATAAAATTGTATAATAAAATCATCAAAAGATGTACTGTGATGTTAATTTTAAAACCTTCAGTACAAAAAATAATTTCATTATGCCTACACGTAGATCGTATACGGTGAGAACAGGAAAACCGGGACCAAAAACACACCGTCGTTTCTGTATATTTAGCAGGTATGTAGGCCTACTAAAGTTTATATACTTTAAAAAAATCCACATCGCAGTGGTTCTGTAAAATCTTATACAAAAAAAAAGGAATTTTGTGTTACTCGGTATCAAATTTAGTTTTCAAAGGTTGGGTGACGTTTCGGTTGGGGTCAGTGAGACCTCGGACAATCATGTGTGGTACCGAGTATGACATATTTACCCCCCACCCACCCACCCACACACACAAAATATATATATATATATATATATATATATATTTATATTTATATATATATATATATATATATATATATATATATATTGGGGGTGTCGGCGGGTACCCGGCTACCCGGGTTGGGTACGGGTACACCACTACCCGACTCCAATATTCCTTACTCGGGTATCAGCCACTTTTTTCAACGTGAGCTTTTGTTCTTCATTTTCACTGACAGATAACTTTTAAACAAAGCGCACTTGTGTGGCGGGAAAAACGAAAGAATTTAGGTCTCCTCTACTATTTAGGTATCCACCATAGATATCATCTGTTATCATCAACTGACCTTATGATAAGAGACAAATGAACACTCCCCCCCCCCCCTCCAACACTCTGGCACTCGTAACAACCACAGTTCTAACACTTCTGCATTCCGCTTAAACACCGCCTAAACACATGGCCCTTTGTTCACAAAAAAGAGGGACATGCCACATTCTCTCAAGTTGACTCAATCAATGTGTTTGGGTAGATTTTGTTGTGCTGAGAGGGTGATATGATATGAGAAGACTGCTTATAGTTGCAACATTAATTAATGGTAACCTAAAGATGGTAAATAAGATGATAAAATACATTTAAGAGGCCGCAGGAGCGCTACACGCGCTCGTTGTTCGCTCGCTTCAGACTCGAGTTTAACATGCATCGTGTGCTAGGCGCAGCCCATAGACTAGCCCGCCGAACTCATATTCTCGTAGACGCCGTTAATTCCCTTACTCACACTTTTGATATATTTCACAGTCCATATTTTTTTTCGGTATTCAAAAATATATATCTAGGTTTCCGTAAACTAGAAATTTTTTCATTTTCCATTTGAAGAATTTGAAAAATTACAAATTTGTTGTTCAAAATTCTGTAAATGCGATAACCTCCCTCTTTCAATTATCAACAGAATGCAAAAACAATCATATTGATATCTCAAAAATTACGGCCGTGAGAGTTTGCGACGTGAAATACGAGCGCCTGCGGCCTCTTAAATGAAAAGTAGATAGTAGGCATAGTTGAGATTAAAAAAAAATTGATTACCCGGGTAATACTCGGGTAATAATGACGAGTACCCGATTCCAAAAATTGCTACCCGCCGACATCCCTAAAATATATGAGCAGTTGATCTGCTTGATCGTCTGGCATGAAAGGTGGCCGGGTGTGTACGTTCATTTCCCGGCCGACACAGATCCTCATGTGTATCGTGGATGCAAGTCTACATGATCAATTAGGATGTAACTACGTGCGAAAAATACACAGGCTATGCCTGTAAAAAGTTCAGAGTGTGAATTATTTCAACATCATGTCATACAAAGAACATAAAACTTACCACTGAAGTTGAACCACAAAGTTGAAGTATCTGACGTCTTCTTTTAATATAGAGCAAATAACCAAAGAAAATAATCAACGTCCGTCGACTGGCACAGAAAGAGGAAACACATTATTGTCAAATGTCAATATACACACACACGCACACACACACACACCCACCATTTTAAATAACACGCAAACTTGCAAAATATCAACCTGGACTAGGCCTATCTATATACACTTATATCGAAAGATACAGAACTAGCTCTAACCGAAGGGGAAGGAAGAGCCGTAGAGGTTACACATTTCAGTAATTTTAGTAATTTGTGAATACGCCTCGTACAAATGCAGCTAGCGTTTAATTAATCAAACGACCGAACGACAGATAAATCAGTCAGTCTACTACTCGACACCAGGGCCGTCGTTAGGGGGTCTCTGTGGGAGGGGGGGGGGCGCCCCTTCCCCCCCAATCGACATTTGCGCCCCCCCAATCGACATTTGCGCCCCACATTAACTTATCCTCCTTCAAAAATATATAATGTTGACCTACGAATAAACACTCAATAAAATGATGAGTTGATTTATTTTTCTTATTAATATGAATTGTATCAGTATACACTCTACTACTTTACACTTCCTTTTTTCTTTTCAATAATGATTCAATTATTAGATTCCGAAACGGCTTGAGAATCGCAAAAATCACTTGAAAAATGACCATATTTCAAAAAAATCACTGCTTGGAATTTTGCTGGGTGAAATCGCGAAAATAGCTTCGAAAATGTTCATAATGCTTATATTATTGGAAAAAACTTCCGTAATGTCCATAGTGGACTCCAATCTAAAAATCATTGGACTCCAAAACCGCTTGTAAATATCAAAATTCGCCTAAAAATTGACATGGGTCTATTTAAAAAAATTCCCTGCGGGGCTTTGCTGGAAGAAATCGTAAAAGTATAGCTTCGAAAATGTCCGTGATGATGCAATTATAAGACTCTAAAACCACTCGTGAATCGCAAAAATCTCTTGAAAAATGTCCATATTTACTACATTTCCGTGCGGGGCTCTGCTGGGGTGCTTCCGCCCCCGAGACCCCTTTTCACGCGAGGCAGGTGTCCAGCTGGGCGGTCATTTCATTCATGTAACCTGTGCGGGGCCCCAATACACAAATTTTAACGACGACCCTGCTTGACACTCAAACAGTGAAAACAGTGAAACTCTCACTCGACTATTTCATTTACTTGAGAATGAAATATTCACGAATATAGACGTTCTCTCCACTCACTTACCCCAACACGTCGTGTAAACAAATTGATTGCCATGCCATTCAGTGAGGTACAACAACAACAACAAAACTATTACCCAAGGATACCAACAGTAATTAAGACTCTCTGATGTAGGGTAAATTGATGACTAATTTAATAGTGACAGAGTCGAGACGGTCCTAGCGACTTAGATTTTGAACTAAAATTATTATTCAGACTTCTTGAGGATACTTTCGTTTTATCTATTTTTTAATCAAAGATTGTATATACTTTTATTGTTTCAAACAGTATTATTGGATCTCAATCTGAAGAAAAACTTATTCTGCAAGCCCTGCAGGTTTTTTTTTAGATTACTTTGCTCCTTTCAATTGTAATTTTCAGGGGACGGATTTTCAGACTTTCAGATTTTCAGACGGAGTTTTCATTTCAACTTTCGATTTGCAGTAATAATTTTTCATACTTCTGTATCGTGTAGCTTTTCCTTCTCATAATTTCAGTTTGAATAATATCAGAGTACAGATTGAATACAAAGATTGGAAATTTACCACCAAGCCATCGAAGAATACCTGCGACATATTATTGTACCTTATACTTGAAACTAGTTTTGTTCATTTTCTTTATCCAAAGTATTAAGTATAGACATAAGACTGGCAGTATTTGCATTGGAAAATTTGTCATATGGAGGGATGGAAACTTCTTTCTTCTTCCAGCTATAAACTATAGCTATAAACTTCCAGCTATACAAAAGCTTCAGAGAAAAGCATTATCTGGTATATTAAGATGTGACAAGTATATACCCATTAAAGAAATCTCAAGTAGGGTAGATATGTTATCAATTGAGCAAAGAATTACACTTAATATGATTGTATTTATACAGAAAAATTGTTAAAGGTGATTTACCAAGCTACTTGCAAGAAAAAATTACAAATGTTATGGGTGGTAATTCATTCAGGTATAATATGAAAAACAATGACAAGATCCAGGTTACTAGACGCAACAAAAGCAGATCACAGTTATCAGTTTTTTATAGCGGTATAAGACTGTACAACCGACTGAGCGTAAGAGCTAGGACTGAATTTAATGTTGATAATTTTAAGGTACTCTGTGCAACTTTTGTAAAAGAAGAATGTCCAATTTAGTCAAACACCATACTACTATACTTATTCCATACCTTATTAATAATGTAAATTATCATGTATAATTAATGTATGTACAATAGCTGAGTTTCAGCTAAATAAATATATCTATCTATCTAAAATAATTCATTGGGAGGAGGGAGATTTATCGAGGGGAGGGAGATTTATCGGGGGAAGGAGATTTATCGGGCGGAGTGGTCTTGATTACAAATTCTTCCGTGCAGGGCAAGAATTTGAAATCATGACTTTATTCAATCGTATTTCTGAGTTTTGGAAGTCATTTTCATTACTTGGATACAAATACAAAATATTTTATAAAATGGAATTTGATTTAAATTATATTTGACATTTATTTCAATTTTTCTTTGCGTTAGAAAATATAAGTGATCAAACTTTTTTCCAACATCATTTCTGTAACAAAAAATAAAAAATGAAGACATATGAAATGAAGGTATAAATATTTTGTGACAGCTCGCATTACAGTACATTTATGAGGATCCAATTTCTTGCAAGAGAACGTTCAACAAAAAAAATTTAGAGGGATGGTGGAGCGTTAATTTTTCTCTCTGACGGTACAGTATTTTCCCGATTCCTATCACCAGTACCACCCAAAACTAAACGGAGTAATATGAAATTTCAAAGAACATACATTTGAGTAATCCAAGATGATTATTCATTTATTCTTACGAATATCAACCCATTACATACAATCTTTTTTTTTCAATAAAATGTTTTTAAAATGAATTCATTTTGAATACTTGGAAAAAATGTTGGACTTAAAAAGCAATCGAATTTCTCTGATGTTTTAGATTCAGCACAGATTCTCCCTTCACAACAGGCTCAAAAATTATTTCAACTAAATTAAATTATCATCTTTCATGGATATCATATAACCAGCATAACAGATAGTTTACGTTATATTGGGCCAAGAAAACGAAATTATTACTTTCTGCCTTGATTTTATTTCCCTTTAAAACCTCTTTTCTATTTTGCATATTCAAAGTTGCCTACCAACAAGTGGCCCAATGGCCAGTGAAGCAGGGCCGGCTCGTGATGTTTTTGCGCCCTGGGCGACATGAATAGATTTTATAAATTCGAGGGCGAAGCTTGAGATGATACGCGATACTAGTTTTCCACTCACTTCACTCAAATCCCACTCAAGATATTATTTGTAATGATTTGGGGAGTTTTCATGTAGGTTCCGTTGTTGGGATGTGTGTATTGGGAGGGCGCACAGGTTACATAGGTAGATAAAATGACCGCCCAGCTGGACACCAGCCACGCGCAAAAAGGGGGTCTAGGGGTCAAAAGTCCCTCAGCAGAGCCCCGCAGGGAATTTTTGAATATATGGACTTTTTTCATATGAATATTACGATTCATAAGTGGTGTTGGACTCTTATAATTGAATCATCATGGACATTTTTGAAGTCACACTTTTGCGATTTCTCCCAGCAAAGCCCCGCAGGGAATTTTTTGAAATGGACCCATATATCATTTTTCAAGTGATTTTTTTTATATTTACAAGCAGTTTTGGAGTCCAATGATTGAATCACTATGGTCATCACTGAAGTTATTTATAATAGTATAATCAATGGACATTTTCAAGGTTATTTTCACGATTTCTCTCAGCAAAATTCTCAGCAGTGATTTTTTTGGAATATGGTCATTTTTCAAGTGAATTTTGCGACTCACAAGCAGTTTTGGAATCTAATGATTGAAACATTAACGAAAAAGACGAAATGTGAAGAAATAGAGACTAGAGTGTACTGATACAATCCATATCAAGTAATAATATTTTATTGTGTTTATTTGTAGGTCACATAATAACATATAATATATTTTTTAAGGAGGATAAAGTAATGGGGTGGCGCAAATGTCGATAAGACGCTCCCCCCCCCCTCCTTAGACCCCCTAACAACATCCCTGCTTCAGTGCTGTTGAAATGTGTTTCCAATCATCGAAACCGTTGACCTAGAGAACTGCTTTCGCAATGCGCACGTTTGTCAAAAATCTTGCAGCAAAGGCAAAAAACCCTGTCTGATTTCTCTGAATAGATTAACCAACGGCAATGGTAACTTTCATCACTTTGTCAAACGCCTTGACTTGCAGTGAAATAAAGAAAAACTACTAATTGTTGCGCCCTGGGCAGCCGCCCAGGTCGCCCAGCCCACGGGCCGGCCCTGCAGTGAAGCCTTATGGCCAATAAAGCCCTACATGGCTTGTTTTTGTAAGAACCTTCATACAAAATGTATATTTATAATATTCTAGGAAACTCTTTGTTGCACAATTTTACTTGTCATGGTACTTATGTAGGATATGGATTTCAACAATTTGAGTTTTTGAATAGTCCTCACAAATGATATCAAGAAGTCGAGAAAGAAAGAAGCGGTAGGCCTATATTGTAATCATACACTTTTTTTATGAATTTTGATGATGTTGATTTTATTTATAAATATGTTACAAATGTATTATGACAGCATTACTGAATTGATCAACTATTTAAATACTATTGAAATGATCAAACAAATCTAGAACCTGTTATTCTTTTCAAATTTGATAATCTAATATTGCAGTATGAAAAGTTGGCACAAACCTGCATATTATATAGCTTAAAAACATAACATGCATAGTTTTTATTTATTTCTTAATATTAATTACAATATATTGTTATATGAAATTGTTTCTTTTTACATATGATATAATATGGGACATAGAGTACTATAATATTATGATAAGTACCAGTAAAATAGTTTGTATAGATAATTAAGGGACATTTTTGGAGTCAACAGTAAGAATATTTGAATTGGAAATTGCATTGACATAGAAATAATGCAATTTGCAGGCCAACAGAAACCAGAAAGAAATTGAGAACATTTCTTTAGTTTAAAGCTTACACAGAATTCTATACAAAGCATTTCACATATAAAATTTTGCAATAGATTAAGCTTTAATATATGAATAATATCAGATATAACCTCAATAACAATGGAAAACCAGGCAAATAACAGCGTCACAATGCCCCTTCAGTCTTACAAATGCAATTACTAGTTATTTTATAAATAATGTAGGGGCATCTGATGGAATTCAAAGGACCTCCATAATTGCACTAGCTTGCATTAAACGTTGAAACCACAGTTAGGTTTAAATGTTACCCACACGTCAACGCAAAATCAAGCTGCTTATGGTCTATTCTGTCTGTAAAGATACACTTACTGATAAGAATTTTCAATAGTAGGACGTTCAACAACAAAAAATCGACACAGAATCAATGTGAACTTTGTCCAAATTGCCTCGGTGTCAACTTTTCATGTACTAGTATAATACAAATACAATAATATATTATAGGTATTGGTATACATTTAACTAAAATATAATTTGTAAAAAAATCAATCCAACTAATTTAGCTCAAGTTATTAGTTTTGAGTGCCATTAATGAATCTCTGGAAAATTGATCAAATTTAAAAAATGGCATTTCTCATTTGATTGCAGTGACTCGCCAATAAGCTTTACAGAGATTTAAAAATATGCACCGTACATTGAGATAACCACACTTGACGAGCTACAATTAGCTGGATAGATTCTGAATTCTATTTGCCTAGCAATAAAATGATTACCAAAATAATGCAAGACATTAAAATAATATACACAATTCTGTTAATGATACAATACAATATTTATTATGCTTTATAATAGCGCAGTTAAAAAAATCTTCCTACCAATAGTAAAAATGATATTTGTAACCCATTCATTATGTAGGCCTAGTTCATTTAGTATAGAACTAGTGTGATTTGGAAATCAATTCAATATCCAACAATATTAGCACTCTTCACTAAGTAATGCTGATTCAGATGCAAAAGCATTGCACGATTCAAACGTTTCCGTTCAAGATACGACATAAAACAAGACTTGACTCTCACATGCATGTACCGTAGTTTAATACTCCAAGTAAAATTGCCTTGAACATGGAGGGCTTCTCATCATCACAAGCAACCACACACAAAGTGCAAAGCAAACTTAATTACATAGACAAAAATTCTTAACAATAAATTCCTTTTTACACATAAATCTAGCATAGTAAAATGAGTATTCATTCCCTGCCTTTGCTATGGTCCTTGATGTTTTATATATAAACAATTCTCTATTCCCTACAATTAATCTAATATAGTATTTATATTATATGTATATGAAATTTACATGTTCAGAGAATTCCGTTGGTTAGGTATTGGAAGCCATCGTACAGCTTTGTACTTAGAGAGTGAATACTCGACTCTACCAGGTTATCGACGAGGAGTTGCAACTGCTCCTCGGTAAGGTTGAGATGAAATCGATTCTTCAGCCCTTGCACGGTAGCCGCCCCCGACTTGAAACACGGCAGCTGCGAACCCGATCGCATGATTTCCACCAAACTGAGTATCTTGTCCATATGCTTTCTCGAAGCTACCAACCCCTGAAGAATGAGAATCTTGAAGTACTCGAACATATCCGATCCCAGCCCACCCATGACCTCCACAAACTCGGGCGTAAGCTTGAATGGTGACGTTTCGAAGCCCAGATTACGAGGTGAGGTAGACAAAATGAACCCAAAGTCGATATGTATCAAGTGACCGTCGCTGTTGAGGAGGATATTACCGTTGTGTCTGTCTTTAACTTGGACAAGGTAGCAAATAAGGCAGTACGCAGCACAGCTTTGAACGAAGTTACGCTGAGCTGTCAGAAAGGCTTCAGAGTTGTGGGGACCGTACTCGCGTGCAAAGTACTCGAGCAAGGACAACTGACAGTGTTTTTTGATCTGGTGAAGTGAAACAGTGTTGAGTATTGGTTCGATCAGACCGCTATCACTCGACAAACACAATATTCTGTACGGTTGCACCCAGAGCGGTACTCTTTCCGCCTCCCAGATCCGTTGCAGCATGGAGAGAAGCTGCGACGCCAGCAGCTCTTGCCGCAGATCGTCGCCGCATTTGACGATCACCGAGAGGAGCCGCCACGAAGCCATGTGCCCGTATGGTGAGGATTCTCTCACTCGCTGCTCTTTCTCCTCCCACGGCTCCTTGAGCGCGGCCGCCGACGGATCCTCGGGATCGTGTGTGAAAGCTGCTCGCCGTGCGTCGTGAAGAGATTCGGACAACCGTCGACGGATGTCTCCCGCTGCGATAAACACGGGAGGTTCTCTCGAGTCGCTCGACTCTTGACTCAGCTGCGATATGGTGTCTCGATCTATCGGCTTTCGCAGTTGCATGTACTGCTGGGAGATGTCGTCGTCTTCTTGCGACCAGCAGTCGCCCGTCTCTTCGTCGGGATTCCCGTAAACGCTGAAAGCACACAGAGACGCAGTTTCTGCCTGAGCCGCTGCTTCAGCTGCCAGATTCTCTTCCGACTTTGTGTGTCGCAGCGAGTTCATGATCTTGGCTGGGACGGGCGACGTGTAAATGTCGTCAACTTCTAGAACCTCCACGTAGATGATGTAGGGGGCCTTGTCCTTCGAATTGAGAACGGCAGACGCCTGCGGTGGGATACGAACTATGTGGTGGGGCACTTGACTGTGAATTGGCAGCCAGACACGAGCTGGGAGGTTGAGGTTAAGCGCGCTTAGTTCCGCCAGCAGTCGAGTAGTTTTCGCTTCTTTGGTCGGAATGGAACTGAGAAGCTTACCAATGGAGATGAGTGCCTTGATGAACTCCAGTTCTGGAGCCAAACGAGGTGCCTGTTGAACAAGAAATGTTACTATAGGCCTATAATCTTATATTTATCAATTGACTTTTACCAATAACTCTACGTGTGACTGTACTATGTACCGGTACTTCTGTTTGTTTGTTTTTGTGTTTCCATGTTCTCGTTTTTCAACATATTTCGGTTCACACACACAGTGTATACATGTAGCCTTAACCTAATATTAATAGGGTTGGGCGAACCGGTTGGAATTCGAACTGAACCTCAAAATGAGGTTTGAACTTCGAACCGACCAGGTTCGAAAACAAACTTTTTTCGAACTTCTGAAAAAAAAAAAAAAAATCTTTTTGTTCATGCCAATCATCACAATACTAAATTTTTCTCTTTTATTAATGGTAACTTCATCAAGTCAAGTTGAAATACATAAATGTTATACATTGTTGTTAATACCCCAATGAGATAACAGATAAGATATAATCCAATAAGATATAAAAATAACCTGCAAATGTTTCAAAAGCTGTCAGTGCAGTGCGCAGGGCCTATCAGCTGTTTGCTTGAATCGATTCGATAGGTCGATCTCCAATCATCGAACAGACCAGAACTTTAGTTCAAGTGGCTGTGTGTCTTGTGTGACGTAGTTTGGAAATTTGTAATGGAGTCGACCAAACTGAGATGTATTAAATATGAAATCGTTTTCATAATTTTGCATTAATGGACGTGATATTGCTCTTGAAACTAGACCTTATCACCTGTTTATATCACCTGTTTGTTCTAGGTTTCTTCACTTGCTTCTGTACTAAAACAAACCCTGAATTCCTTTACTGAAAACCTGAAATTATGTCATATATGGCACAATTTTGAAATTTGGACTGACCCAGTCCGTCTTCCGAATCTACGACGCAGTTTTACTTTAGGCCTACTACTGAAACTAGGCCTAGTACTTTAGTTGGATGTACTTGGCTTGTATTCTTGGCGGGTCTGTATCCTATTATGACTGAGTTACATTTCTGTTCCATATGGGTTTGACACTGAATCTGTCTGTTATATTTACGGTAGGTCTGAAAAAAAATAAAAAATAAAGGTACGGTTCGAGGTTCGGTTTGTGGCAAAAATCAAGGTTCGCCCAAACCTAAATATTAACCAAATTAATGATTCTAGGTTCAGTTATTATTACAGAAATAACAATTCTACTAAATATTCAAGCCTAGCAAGGTAAGCTACATCATCAAATCTTACCATTTTGTATATTAAAATTAAAATTTAAAACACAAAGACAATACCATTTAGGTCGTTATTCTCAGTACTATCGTTATTAATACAACAAATGCAACAATTTTCTAGTCCTGAAAAATGTTTTCATTCATAAATAATTTAATGATCAAGATACATAGCACGAAGCCAAAGATAAGAAAACAGTATAATAACGTTGTTATCAAATCTTTTGTCATCAAATGTCAATCTTATATCATGATCTTATCAACTTAAGCTAGGCTACTTACACCGCAAGTGCAATCTGTACGTTTGCCTCGTAGGTCGTTGACCACTCCCAGACACGTGTCGAAACACGTGCAGCCATTGTCGAACGCGCGGCCGGTCGTCAGATCTCCCAGGCAGACCTTGTTGACGTAGCTGGGCGCGACCATCTGTCGATTGCCCTGGTACAAGCCGGTGGCATCCGATCGCGACCGCTGGTGAGTCTTCTTGTTGGGGGACGTGAGTGGTGGCAGGGGGGGAGGCGGGGGTGGAGGGGGACAGCAGGGGGAGGTGGGAGACGCCAGGTGGTTCAGCTTCGAGTAGTCGGGCGGTGGGCCAATGGTGCTGATGCGAGACCGGCGCGGAGCGTCGCTGGGCCGCAGTTCGTCGGACAGGATCACGGTACGGAGCTTGGTGCCGTGAGACTTGCGCTTGGAGGGGAGGTGCGCGTCGGAGCTGTACGCGTCCAACAGCCAAGCGCATTTCAGAGAGAAGTCGGCCGAGCTTCTGCATCTGTGTTCACATGTTCGTGTTAGATTTCATCTGGCTATTATTATTGAAAATGACACAAGACATGATCAAGTGCAGGAATTACCAACAGAGGAGTAATCTTTCAATATCTCTCAGAATGAAGCTAACTGAACTTGATAATACCGGGCCTTAGTTAACTAGGCTGTGGCCCAGTATTACTGAGTACAGTTATTTGAGAGTTGGTGAGAACAAATACCATGGGTAACCATAGTGATAACAAGTTCAAACTCCTATGTTGGTAATTCAGGCACTTGGTTGAATTAATAATCTGATTCAGTGGTAGGCCCTACAGTACAGCTTATTAGAATTACTGATAAGAACATTATTTATGTATTCATTTGAGAAATAAAATTGGGTCAAATGGAAGAACGGTCACTTACGGCATGCCTTAGCCTATGTAAATAAGACCCAATAGAATAAATATTTGAGTTTTTAAAATACAGCAAAATCAAATAAATGTATTGACTATAATTTCTATCACGAATGTATTTGGGCACGAATAATATAAAGGATCACAAATGTGTTTAACTTGTGCCCAAGTCTGCCACTCTCTATCTGGATATTATTGGAGAAATTGTGATACACACAAACAAGCTACTAAGACAGTGTTTCAAGGTTGATTAACTAGCAATAATAACCTCTAGGTGGCAGTACTGTACATGCAGTAGTGATATCTACGTTGGTCAAAACGTCAAAATGATGATTCAAGGTCGCGATTAAAAACAAGAAGGTGAGAAACAGGCTCGTAATATTCAGGCTGGGAAGGGCAAGGCAAGAAAGAGGTTAAATGACATCAGAGGCAGAACTTCATAGTTCAAGGTGTTACGTTTATATGCTTGTCATTATCGGCTATTGACGTACCATAAGGTACGTACAGTAGGCCTATTCAACCAAATTAAGATTTTCCAATCGCAATTGGTTCAATGTCAGTAATCTACAGTACGACTGACTGTTATATTACTAGCCCCTACTTGTTAAACGTAATTTATCAGTGTTTATCAAGAGTCAAGACCCCTACCAGCATTACCAGTTCTATCTTCAACTTGAACATATCACTGTGATAAATTAAAATGCACCAAACAGAAGCAACCATACACTGAATTCCATTCACAATTGTAATTACCAGTGAAAATTCTTGACAAGAATGTTCATAACGACTGCCTGATGTGACTGTCATTAGCAATTCCATACCGGTACCAAAAATGTGTTTGACATAGATGTGTTCCTTTCCTTCAATGTCAAAATAGCTCACCCCTTCTATATAAAACAGTTTGGTTTAAATTAGTCTAAATTACAAAATTATAGTGTGCTAGTCTAGCTATTAATTTTTGTATGGAAAGCTGTTTTGAAGGAGTAGGCTCTACCAATACATACAATAAAAAGGTAGCCATTTCCTTATAGGCCCATTTTTGTATAGCGTACTAAGTAGTGGTACCACTACACTGGGTTTTAGATTAATCAAGGGAGAAAACGTGACAAGCCATTTCCAAGAATGAGACAAGCTTTAGTCATTTTTCAGTAGGACTAGTCACTGAAAACGTATGTGAAGGGTTGAGAGAAAAACAAGGCTTATTGAAAAAGCCATCCCAGTGCTTTCTTTCAGGGTTTATGGGGGTTGTTGGAAAAAAGGCTTAAAGTTAAGCTACCATTTTATCACTATTGTATTTATTTTCACATTGGTAGTTCTTAGTTACTGGTATTAGGCCCATTTGTTTATAGTGTTTCTACTCTAATACATTTTCCCCACTGCAAGTGAGAAAACTGAGCATTCTTTCCCTATTCTTGTCGCCTCACGCATACATTTCTGTAAAAATGGGATCATTTGTATATAAACTCTATGCACAGTTTTTATAATCACCAAACAACACCAACTGATCTAAATTGTAAATACGTTTTGGTACTTTCTGGTGAATATTCCTAAAACCCCCAAAAACATGCTTCTGGCAAGAGGGGGAAAAGTTCAAGCGGGTTTTTGGATGAAAACTCCCTAGATTTTTTCGAGCCAGGCAAAATGTTTCAACCCTGCAATAAGTCCCACTGCTCACTGCTCGTCTAATGTCACATGTTCGTACAAAACACTCATGGTTACATTTTCTCCGCTTACCTTTGAACCAAATATGGATGGATTACTTCGGCAACATCGTGCATCTGTGTGTACATACTAACAAGCTGCGGTAAATAGAAATCTACGTCGTGGTCCACAAAGCTGAATATTTTGTTACCTGTTGAACACAAAGATTTACAAGTTGAATAAAGCTCATTGTATGTCACAATTAGGCAGAGCACACCTATTATGTATTTGAGCTTGTAGGCCTACATAAGTGTATTGCTCAGGCCTATAAAAGAAGATTATGTAGGCCTATCTTATTAATTGGTTTGTATTAGGCGGTAGGCCTAACAGTGGCAACAACAAAGGATGCCATGACATGTTACATCAAGAATAGCATCTAGTTGTCCAATTATATGAAAAGGTAATTAAAAAATAGAACGATGGAAATTCGGGGTTGTTGATGTTCTCCTCAAATGTTCCATTTTCTATAGCTGAAATAAAGAAGTAAAACCCGTAGGTGAGGAAAAAAAAGTTTTATAGATCGAAGCCTATACCGTATAGCCTAATTAGGTAGGCCTAGTAATAAAGAAAAATACAAATATAGGTCTATAGACGGTAAATTTACTGATCAACGTACCACGCCATTTTTTTTCAATTTTTTTCAATTTTTTCTTCATTTTTTTCAAAGTAGATAAGCTCCGTTCCGCCTGCCGGAGGCATACGCGAGGTTTGTACACTAACCTGACCCTAACCTAACCTACTGTTCACCTTTGTCATCTTAGTCAGATCACAAAGCATCAACTTCATGTGAGTAAAAAACATATTAAAACAAACAAAATACAAGATGTCCAAACTACACACCATAGATATGAACAAGATCTATCAGAAAACACAAAAAACGCAAACATAGGACAAAAATTGGCCATGGTACGTTAATCAGTAAAATTACCGAATATCATATATATTCCATTGACAGGAATATCAGGCAGATTAGGATTGAACCTTATTCAGACCCAAACTTATAAGCTCGCATTGGACTAAAGATGAAAATTGGCCTACTGTTCTAAATGTTCTAAATTTAAACATTGAATAGTCCTACTGAACTGTTTAACCCTATGCTTTTCATGTAAGTTTTCATTTAGGCCCACACCAAAAACATGGAAAAAATATTCCAACACAAATAAATTATATCTATGTGGGCCAAGTTTTGTTTAGGTGCAGTATCATCATCATTTTTCTTCATTAGCTGGTCGAGTCGGTTATACTCACAATTTACAAATGATCAATAAGTAGATGCCTAACATTTGACAATGCCTAGACCTATGCTGAATTTAATAAGAAAAACCAAATAAATTAATCAAATCTGATAGTTCTCTCCAGGAGGTGGGCTTAGCTTTTAAAAATAGAACAGATTTCTCACAATCTCAAATGAATAATTTACTGCAAAAGCACAGCAGTGCACTGACCTACCAACAGTAGGAATAGGCCTACATCAAATTACTGTATTTCAAGGACATTCACTGTTTTGATTTGCATGCACAAGTGCTAATCCAACATCACACCTAACGAATCTAGGAAATCAAAGCAATAAAAGCAAAAGAGGAAAGATGTGTAATTCATAGAGAACCAATCAATAGCTCTTTGTTTCTGATACTGCGGATAAAGTTCCGAGGATCTATATTCTTAATAGGCCTACTGGTACCTTCTTTTTGAAGAATGGTAATTTTTTCAAAGTTACATTAATTACAGCTACCGGTACCGTACGATATTACTCTAGGCCTACACTCATTAGTCCATCAATTGAATTATAGGGCCTAGATGCATTAAGTAACTGTTTACTTACTGGTAATGACCCGACCTATTAGGCAACTGTTTCCTTAATGGTCTCAACAGCAAAGTTATTTGGGGATACCAGATACAACTGAGTGGGTGATAGATGAATGATGGTCAACCCTTGCCTGGCTTGTTCACAGTTACTCAAGCACTCCTGAATACATGGACGTGGAGGCATATCTTTCTACCGCTACGAATGAGTAAACTGTGATGTAAACACTGAAACGGGTGGACCAGTGGCTAGCACGCTGCACCATCAATTAGGAGACCAGGGTTTGATTCCTGCCATGGTTGATCATCCTGAAAGACGTTTTTCGAGGTTTTTCTCTGTCCTTCAGGTTCACACAGGTATGATTCCTGGATAAAAGGCCAAGACCGACTGAATCACACAATCACGAAACACCTAATAAAATAACCTTTAATGTCATCTTCCCGTCATCTTACTCATCATTCACAGATGCTATCTCATCAGTAGGCCTATAGTAGGCCTTTAAGCCCAATCTACATAAATAAATGTAATGTAAGCAGTTGAAAACCTCGAAACGTGAATTCAAGGTACCGTGATTCTGTACTCACCTATATAACTTTGAACACCTGGTTCTTTGGAGTTGAAGAGATAAGTGATTGCCATGGACATATCAAACATTTTACTTTCAAACAGTCTTAATAGAAACCCTTTGGCGCCGTTAATCTGCACCACCTCCTTGTCAACCGTCCTCGTGCCAACACTATCACCGCAACACACTGTCAACTCGGCCAACGTATCGCCACTACTCTCGCACTCATCAACGTTATCGCACTTCGACGTCGCAACGTCGCAGTCCATGACGTCGTTGCCGTCGTCCACGTCCATCGCCGCATCGGGGCCAAGCTGGCCGTTCTGATAATTACACGCGTTGTTCGAATCAAGACTCTCGTGACTGTGCCCGACGCTGTTCGCCTGGTCAACGCTTGACTCCCGAGCCGACGTGTGAGCTTCGCTGCTGTCCGAGCCGCAGATGATCCCAGAATCGTCCGAGCCGAGGCTCGAGATCTCCTCGCGGTCCCGGCCGCTCGTCTTGACAGGAGCCTCTTTCTTGGCGCAGGTCGCGGCGGCCGACGGGCACATGCTGGTCTCACACTCAGGACTCGGTGTGATGTCCACCTCAGGGATGCGCTGCAGGGCAGAGTCCAGGCTACGGTTGCGGTGGTGCATCGTGTGAGTGGTTACCGTGGTGACCTGAGAAACGGGTGGCAATAGGATGCCCATCGATCTGAAATAGATAATATGAATGTTACGATAATTGAATAGCTACTATAAACTAATGCTGAAAAAATAGAAAGCATACAATAATTCAAGTTGGGTAAGCCTACAAATAGGTAGTCAAAAAACTACCGTAACTATCTTTGACATTTGATTTGATTTTGTCAAAGCTACCAGCAAAATGCTCAAAAGACAATCAAATTTTTCTGTGACTGCAAGTTTCTGTTTCATTGTGCAGTGGTTTTTCAAAATTTGTAATATTTTAATTAAGGCAAAAGGCACTATTTGTGACCACACTTACATGGCCTAGGGTAGGGGTCGGCAATTAATATTGATGGCGGGCCAAATACATAAAATACAATATTTCCGAGGACCAGCACAAATAGCCCTAATATACTGTTTTTACATATCTTTACACTATAATAACAAGGCAGGTTACTAAGAAATTGGTAGGGGGACATATGGAACGGTATTAACTAGGTTGATGAACGTTCTTATTTTCATTGAGATAGATTAATTTTGTATTTTGTATTTATTCAATCATTGTGAACCGAGTCAAAATGCCTTTTTTCAAGATTGGAACACTCAACTACCCTACCGCAATCGTTTTAAAACAAATGAGACACACTGGTATCGAACCCAGCTTGTCTGGTAATGTGAAGAAATACATGTCTTCCCATTCAGATGAAAACTTGCGATTTTCGTTGTCTACCTTCCTTTTCTTGCTATTAGTCGACATATCGAGCCTCGACAAAAACACACATATACAATTAATGAGCACCACAAACAACCCTATGTCAAACTGTCGGTCACTGAACTAGGCGAGTAGACCGAGATCACTGGACTTGCGAGTAATACGAAGGTCAACCTTACGTAGGAGGAACAGGTTTTTGCACATGACTCACACTCAGTTTTAAGCAATTTCATAGTTTCTCATTGAATCCATTTCCTCCCTTAAATGTATGTGATACGCTCAAGTTATTTTTAGAAAAGTACTAACATACCAAAAAAATGTAGATACTGATCAGTATATCTTGATTATTATCAATATGGTTTCTCAATATGGTTGGGCGCCATTTGCCGAGCCCTGGCCTATGATGTAAAAGCAAGATTACAGTAATAAAATCTTGAAATGGCTTGACAATGTAAGTTACGAAATATCAGATACAGCGTGGGTCTATAGGGCACTATACTTTTGAGAGTCAAAGACTGTAAAAAGTTTACAATTTTTACCTTGATTATAATATTGTAACAAAACCAATTATAACATAAGAAAAAAAGAATTAATTCTCCAGTTTGACCTATCTACTTCTCATCTTCCTGGTCCTGTTTCTTGATGAACATCCCAGCTTTCTTTTAATCATATATTGGGTTTAACGACGCACTAATGATAACTAAAATCTACTGGCGTCGGATGAATGATTAATGAGATGATGGGATGACGACATGAAAGTTTATCAACCCTATCCAAAATGGTATGCTTAAAAACAGAAGTGAACTGCACGGATCACATACCGGTACCATCATATCATCAGAACTATCATTTATTTTATTTTTTCATGTCAATTTCAACATTTCAACAACTGAAATCTTGTAAGCCCTTGACAAATTCTCTGAATGATTGATTATTGTTCATGACACCTCTCTGAAATTAGATCTGCCCACAGCAAAAGCAAAAGCAAATTAGAGTTTAGACTCATCTTTCTCTAGTCATTATCTCATGTCACATGACAACTACCCTATTGAGCACCTGAACATCAGGTTGACTGTTAAAACGTTTCTATAAATTTCTACTTCGTCATACGTAAAACTTTATATTTTCACCTAACGGTACTAGATTTCGTATTGCACCATTTTTTAAAGCTTTTTAAAGACTATATTGCATAGATGATCGACCAGTTGTCCCTGTGCTTATTAGTTTACTATTCAACTAGGCTAGTTTGTTGACAAGTAACAGTATAATTAATCATTTTTTTGGGGTGGTAATATCGCCTTCGTGGTGCCTCGTCCGAGTCCGACCTCACGTGACACGTCTCAATCGTGGAACAATTACTTTGAGTCAAGTCTTCAATTTCAATAACATAAATCAGATTCGTATATTGTACAAGGACCAAACAATCGAAGAAAACAAGACTCTATAGTTTATTATCACTTCCTGCGACGAAGCTTATCTCACTTTCGTAATTATAGTTCGCCCAATTTAATTAGTTATCTAGGTTTGAGAGATAAATAGTTTGAGTCAATCACAAATTATCTGCAATACTTTACACAGTCCCGACCTATTAGCATTTCTAAAGCAGCACAGGGCTGTTCAATTTTTTTTTGTCCAACTGAGCAATGGGACAGATTGAATTCAGAGACAAGTAATGTTGTGCACCAACTTTTCGATAATTTTCAAATATTAATTCATCAAATAATATTAAACAAAACTTGCTTCATTATTTTCAACGCAATTTAGAGCTAGACCAATCAGTTCTGATTATGTACTATCTGGACAAGACTAGCTTAGGAACCAGAGAAACTAAAATCGGACATGAGTTTGATATCAACATAATTATGGGTACCGGTAACAATTTAGTTTTTTTGGAGATAAAACCACGATCTGGTTATTTCGAAATCTATTTTCATTTGTGGCAGTAATCAGAATAAGCATGTTATATATAAATATATAAATGTTACTTGAAGCTTATCAAATTAATTAGAATTGGAATTAAACATTCAACATGGTTGACTGAATCACAGATATCTGCTAATTAGATAGCTGGTTCTCCAATCATCTCAAAAGCACATAATGCCTCACCAACTGCTAGGTTTTGTGGGGATACAAATAAATGGGTGAAATATATATATATATATATATATATATATATATATATATATATATATATATATATATATATGAACCCACGCCCGACTTTACTATAGTTTTCAAGGCACAGCATTGCCTGATTGAGCTATCAGGGCTGTAGTAGTGTAGATATTAAAGGACATAACAATCCTGAAACTGGATTTCAACAAATAATAGAGATAATGATCTCCTCAATTTTAAAGAAAACTAGGAATCTCAATCTCAACTTCTGAATTATAATTAATGTATTTGTCCTTCAGAACCCGGCCCTTTTTCTGAGTCGTGACATAGGCATTACTTGATTCTGTTTGTTTCCATACTGAATTGGTGATGCCTACGACATAACACATAGTTTCTCGAGGACAAAAAATTAAAACACTGAAATAGAGATGATGATTTTCAGTTTTCTCTCAAATTTAGGAATGAAATATCATCATTTTTCATTCAAATCTAGTTTCAGGGTTGTGATGTCCTTCCACAAACTTTACAATTAGCCTACGTCGTTTTGTTGGATTTCAGTACAAATACTGCCCAGATAATTGTCTTTTTTGACAATAAATGTAAATAAATAAGATTCTGTTTTCACATTTGAAAGCATGTGAAAAAATACCTACTTTCTCCCGTCTTGAAATTGATGAATAGTACAAGTTACCGGTACCGGCACTATTTTCGATTGTACCTTTGTTTCTTTAAATTTATTGTTCAACTATATCGCATTTCAGATAATTGCACGCTTGAAACGATCTTCAGTGTCCATAGGAACAGCATGTCTGAACAACACAGTTCTTTTATGTGACAGTTCCGACTGATTCAACACATTCTAAAATTCTTAAAACATTCTATTATATTCATGTTTCACCCAGCATTTGTACCTCATGAATTGTTGGTGGGTGTCGTTGGTGTTATTGTGCAACAATTATTATGACAGTGGGTGGGAGGAGGCGTTGTATCAACGATTCAATATATATCTCAAACCCAGATAACCAATTAAATTGGGCCAGGGGAAATATTGAAACGATTCAATATCAATAAAAATTATTACATGCAATTGAAGATTTACAAAGTGTTCACGCCCAAGAGTTAATGCTTGATCGATCCGAGAAAGTAAGACGTTCTCATCTCAAGAGTAGGCCTACTACTTGACTACGGAATTAAGGCCATCATAACTCATCAACAGCTACAGCTGATTTTAATTACAGAGTTGCAGGTATTAGCAGGTATTATACACATCGATACCAGTAGCTTGATTCTGAAACACTTTATAACCCTAGATCAACTGCAGTTGAAATCATGTATCTATTTGGAACAACCTTTACATTTCATGTTGACTGTTGAATCACCAAGTAAAATCTTGCTGATAATACCAACCTGCACACTGGGCATAGGCTTACATATAAACCAGTATCTCAGCCAAGTGTCTAATCCTATTTGCCAAGTTTAAATTATAGCATTTAACCTCACTTTGCAACTGTTCTCATTGAACACAGTAACATAGGCCTGTTCAATTACTTTTACATCCAAACTGCCACTAAAAATAAAATTAGATCTCATTTGGAGAGATTTTATTTTTCAACATTTTCCACCCAGCCAAATCTTATGGGGTTTTTAGAAACTTTGAGATGATATTTCTCAAAATTGGTCCGACCGATTCATTCCAAAAACTATTCAGTTCTAAGTTGGATAAGTGTGAGTGTATAAAAAAAAGTTTCATGTTGATCAGTCAACCCCTGCGACCTGTTGCAGTGCCCGCAAACAGAAAAAAAAAGAAAAAAAAAAACACCTGTGACAAAGCCTTATAAGAGTGGAATGGGGACTTCACTACGCTCATCTAATGATAACATTTTTTTCAGATTCTACTGGGAGATAGGATACTGAAGTACACTAGTATCCTTGAAGGAAAAAGTTACCAGATCAAAAAGAGAATAGGCCTATATATGTTGATACAAAACTAAAATGTGTACATTTCCAATATGGCAATAGCTGTGAGGAGTTATGGAAATTTTACTAATTCAAGACAGAAATGGTGTCACCCAAAACATGTTTTTTTCATGTGGATAATTAATTACAATTGTAGGCCTAATTATTTCTAGGATCATTTCTAGGTTCATTATTTGTTCACATCATATAGGCCTATTCTGGTTACTTCTTAGTTATGTCACAAATC
The DNA here is from genome assembly GCA_964007535.1 of Brachyptera risi. Classification (NCBI taxonomy): domain Eukaryota; kingdom Metazoa; phylum Arthropoda; class Insecta; order Plecoptera; family Taeniopterygidae; genus Brachyptera; species Brachyptera risi. The sequence goes on along the minus strand of OZ023328.1, from coordinate 16,675,678 downwards.
ACTCGGTAAATAGTCACAGTGGTTAGTCGCTAATACCACAAACACCTTTAATATTTCATTTCAGTCAATTGGTATCCCTGATTACTTCTGCTCACTGATTGGTTGAATTTAAATGAATAAGGTATACCATTGTTGAAGCACTGGCAATCCCACAACACAATGATTAAGTGGCCATATGTGTTTATTAGATTGGCCCCTGGACTTCTCTCCTGCATGCAAATATACTAAATTAAAGACGATTAAATTACCTCTATTTCTTATCAACTTATTGTATTTCCGTGGCTACCCAACCTCAATACAATAGTACTTGTATGCCACAGAAAGCTCTATAATGTTCAGTTACACCAGCCAACAATGAAGATAAACTATGTGATTTATACAATTGTTAAGATACACGAGGTCTGAATGCTTAGTAATTTTAATGTTAGACATGAGCCTATGTTTGAATTTATGAATATTTACTTGAAATAATAAAAATGAGTATTTTTTCTTATCAGACTACTCCTAGCGTCTATATAGTACATAGGCTAGTAAATTAGTTGGAATGAGTATTTTAATAGTATACATTCGTATAGACAGGCTTCATAAGTAAATATTATTTAGGACACGCTTGAGAATTTCACAACTCATGCACTAGAGCAAAGTCCATTGAGAATAAGAATATGTACAGTATTACCCTTGGAAGCAAAACGAGAGTCTAATGTACTAACACACTGTGGTATAGGAAATTAATGAAATTTCCTTTTCTTGTTATTGTACATTTCTGCGAGATACGAGCTTACGGCAAATTGCCAATCTTTCAATCTGAACATGATTGAAAATCACAAATTCCAAGTTTTTGCTCAGCAAAATACTAAATGGAATCAATGAAAAAAGTGTCTTCATTATGCAAAAAGAGGTAGTTCATTTATAAGCATTATATGGGCGAGGCACAACATGGTGGATCACTGCATCAAGATTTTCAGTCTCAACATCTGTGTTCCAGTACTAAAAATGTCAGGATGTGTATATTCAACTGTATAATTAGTGTAATGTGTAAAACATTTAGGGTCCAAGTATTATTCATATCTAGCCTAATTACCTTATCACCAACCACTAATTTGTTATGATCATTAGACTATGTTCACATAAAATGAAATAATGCTGATTCTACTCGGAAAATCTCAAAAAGTATTTCTCATTAAGGCTACAAGGCTTGAAAAACATGCTGATTCAATTTAAATATTAAATCCAACATCCATAGTATTTTCCAGGACAAGAGAAACCACTAGAAATCTCAGTAACGATGAGAGGTTTTTGAACTTAAACTGACCTACCTACTTCAATAAAAGAAAAAAAAAAATATATAATTGTAAAAATTCAGCCCAGCATGCTTTTTGACAAATCTGGATTTTATTGGGTTCAATGTTTTTTTTTCAAGTGGGTAGGCCTTGTACAAAAACATGTAATAAAATGAAGATCAATTTGAATGGTGTAAACTTGCTACCGGTAACAAAAAACAAAATCTAAGCTAGCCCGATATGGAAATTGTAAAATTAAAAAAGTTTTACAAGTTGAATAGTCATACCTTACCCTTATATTGTGAAATTATGTAGCAGGGCCTACTAGGAAACCACAGAATATGCTTTGTAAGATGAGGGAGATTTCATATGAAATGTACTGGAAAGCTATAACACCTGGATTTTCAATCTATTTATCCACTACCTACCTGATTCAGTCAGAATGATGATATGAATCGTTCTACAATCTAATTGGTTTCACCTGTTGTCATCTTTCTGCACTGACTTTCTCAAAAAATGTGCTATTTCATCTTCAATTCAAGACAATATCATCATTTCTATTTTGAGAGACTCATTGCAAATTCTCCATAATCATCTTTAGGTCTATAATAATATGGCTTGGCTCAACATAATTTATTTTTAACAACCATTAATTTAATTTTCAATTGTTGGGCCTAAATTTGTTAAATTCTTTTAATTTTCAATGTATTATTTTTACATTATTTTTCTGTTCATTACATATTCTGTATTGAGTACTCTCATGTGTGTAGGCCTATGATCAGCTGCCAAATAAACAGATTTCTCTCTAGCTTTCTTAATAGCTCTTTGTTTTAAATAAAAGTACGGTACATAATAATTTGTATTTTTCAAACAACTACCTAATCCGATTTATGTGAAACTTTAGAATATCTCGTTCATTTGTGTTCATAAATTGCGTAGAAATTTGAATTTATTCGGAGAAATATTTTTTCATATTTTTCGCTCTGGGTTAGGCTATTCTTATGGAGATTTTCAAGGTAAATGTCAAGGTCATGAAACAAGCCCAACTGGGAATTTTTTCAGCGAAAATGTTGGAATACGATGGATTACATTTACACAGTTACAGAATATTTATAAATAGAGATGGGATACTGTAGTAATGCAATTGCATAGTTTGGTTTATGGATCAAATCCCATAAAAAAATGTGGATACATCCATTTCATCACTCCCTGGTTCTAAAAGTAACACTTTTAATTTACATGTTGAGCACATTTGGGCACTTTTCACAAGAACTTGTGCACTTTTCCAAGATTTTGGTGTTTTTGCATGTTTCTGCATATTTTGGCCTTTTAGACACATTTTCTGAACATTCCCATGTTTTTTTTTAAAATATACATGTACAAAGAAGGTAAATTTACTGATTAACGTACCACGCCATTTTTTTTTCAATTTTTTTCAAATTTTTCTTCATTTTTTTTAAAGTATATAAGCTCCGTTCCGCCTGCCGGCGGTATACGCGAGGTTTAGACACTAACCTGACCCTAACCTAACCTACTGTTCACCTTTGCCATCTTAGTCAGATCACAAAGCATCAAACTTCAAGTGAGTAAAAAACATATTAAAACAAACAAAATACAAAATGTCCAAACTACACACCATAGTTATGAACAAGATATATTAGAAAACACAAAAAACGCGAACATAGGACAAAAATTGGCCATGGTACGTTAATCAGTAAAATTACCCAAAAGAAATATATTAGGCCTACCAACAATATAAAAATCTAACAGGAAAAATCGATAACTCTTTAAAAAATTAAATCTTCAGATTAAAAATAGTTATTTGAATATTTCAATTATTTCTCTCAATGACTCGCTATTACAACTTTTGTATGGGGGGATGGGGCTAGAGGGGCTTTCCAAGTATAATGGTTAATAGTTAATTACCTGGGAATACCTAGTTCCCAACCCCCTCCACCCCTTCCATGAATGAAATGTTATCTTCCTGAATCTAACTTCTTGGCAGTATATGTCTGTTGTGGAAGGGAAGTGAAAGGATTTTTCTTAGTACTGGTGTAAACCTGCTTAATTACAGTGCAGTGCATGTGGTTACTACTTGGAATTCTGTATATGCCCCATCCCCTCATCCCCTTCCAACAATGATACTCATCAGCTCATTTAATAGATTTCATATTTTACTGACTCTTCATTTTGCATCAATTCTTGACAGTGGTCAGGAAGTATTATTCTAATATGCCAGCAGAGAAAGCCTCTATTGACAAACAGAGTAGCTATTTGAAAAAATATACAATTTTTTGTTTCATCATCCCTAATTTGGTTTTCAACTCATTTTTACAGAGTTTGCATGTATTGCATACTGGTACCAAATTTTGAATTTGTTTTTGCATATTTTGATATTAATTGTTCTTGCATGTTTTGAGGTTCTATTCTGCATAACTATCCCGTCTCTATTTATAACGCTGTAGGCTAGTATTTTCAGGTTATTATGATTTCTCAGAACATGTTTACAATAAGAAAAGTAAAGTTCTGCAACTTCAAGTCTCAAATACCCAAAGTTGAATAATGCCTTTTTACAATTATTTAGTCGGTAGACGATCTTCTTCTTTCATAAATGCAAGTATAGTACTGGTATGTAGGCCTAGATAGTCAAGGGCTAAGTGAGAATGAGATTTTTTAAATGTACCAACCTGAAGTCCAGGCTGAGATTGCGTTGGTGATTGCTCAGCCGTGTTCGCACATGCAGGGCAGGACTGGGGCGCCCATGTACAGGTGGAACATTGTTGTGAAACAATCCTAGCTTCTGACGTTTTACATGTGCCGGATCAGGACGTTTTATACTGTTGGAAGAAACTTCAACCGCTAGCGGAGCAAGGTCACTCATAATGATGCGTGGAAAATAGAACCGAGAACAGTCTCAGTCATCTAGTTTTCATGATTGATCAAACCCAGATTGACACCCTGCCTAGAAAATAACAATAATTTGGTAGGCCTACTTATTGTAAGCCTGCATCTACACGAGGTTTGCCTAGGGTCTAGGCCTACTTGCTCCAAAAGTAAGTACCTGTACACGAATATTATACTTCAAGACATAGGTATGATACATCATACATGCAGACCCAGGATCTTCTGATACTAAAACAATAAATTGCCATACGACTACAGGTACCCAACCATGAAATCAAAGTGCTTGGACCCGAGCCCATGTTTTACATAATTATGAGCTATGAATGTAGCCTAGCCTAAACCAATACATGGTCTAATCTACAATTAGGCTAATTTGGGCTTATACCCAAGAATCAGAGACAATGATTTAAGGTTAGGCCTACCTCATTTTAAAGTAACATGACCTTAGCCTTCTAGGCCTACCTATGTTTTAGCCATAGAACTTGGCCAAAGACTAGGTGCTTAGGCGCTATTTGCTAGACAATAGAAGTTCCATCTGGTTACATTACTATTCAATTTAATTACTTATAATTACCGGAATTGCCATAGAAACTAGACCCACTTCCTTAAATTTTGCGAGAGTTAACTTTCACTTCACACCATTCACCAGCAAGCTTGAAGCCTGTAGGCCTACTTTTGGTTTGACATTTTAAGCTAGGCCTACGATATCCTGCACAAATATAGATTAGCATCAAAACAATACAACGAGAATTTAAAAACCTTATAAGAATTGTTCATATTGATTAATTTAATTTTACCTTGCTACAGAGTGCGATTGAAACTTTGTAATGCTTCAGATTAATCCTTTAATCCAATTTAAACGCACATAATTCCTCTACTTCAATGCCACGAATCGACGCCATGTTATATAAAACACTGCTACCAACTTCAGGGCAATGACCGAAATTTCTATAGATAGATTGACACTCCCTTTTTTCAGTTTAACTACAATAATTATTCTACAAATAAATAATGAACCCAATTTGTAAATATGGTATCATCAATATGATGGTAGTGTCAATTTTGGAGGAATAAGCTCGGATGAAGGTTTAAGAGCACAGGTCTATTTCAGATAATTGAATACTTCCGAAGTTGGTAAGGCTCTAGTGTTTTGGCTTTCATAGGAAGGTCATTCCGTGATTTCGTCGAGTGCAGCTGCACTCATTTAATAACGTTAATAAGGCCGTTTTCCGTTCAGCACGGTCTGTCATAGTGCTAAGGCGGCCTTATGATTCAGAGTCCAGACAACCTCATCAGTTCTTGAGAACTTCCTCATGTTTCCAGCTGCTTACAATTACGTCATTTCCAAGACAACCTTCTAAATGATCTAATTAAAGTTTACACATGCCCCATTCATTAGACATTATCCTTCAAGTGAATGAAGAATGTTATTTTCAAGAAATGTGAACTAATTGAATATAAGCAAGCTCCTTTAATTATGTGATACATCCCATTTGACAAGCCCAAATTCCAAAGAGATTTTATTAATGAAGATAATAGGCTGTGTCAAATATTTCTGTAGTTTAAACCACTCAATGGTATAACTATATAAACCTATATATTTACTATGATATTTACAATTTAGGTCAGTAACTATTAATACATTCAAACTTCTCCTGAATTCTTATAAGATTCCATAAAATCATTTCAAATGGTTATAAACACAATTTGAAAAAGCACTGTAAACATTATGTGTATTCACATTTTACCCATTCCATTAACCATAGAGAAAAGTGCATCAGCACAACTCATATTCACATTTTTATCAATCTTCATTCACTTTCGTTTTATTTTTATTCTACTTTTGAAATAATACTCCACCCATGTTTGTTCATTTTATTTTGTATCTATTTATAAAAGGCTGTATCATTTGATCAATCTTTCATAAGCACATTCATATAGATTTGTAATTTCATTAAATGTTTTTATATTGCTTGTTATTCTGTGTCTTCAGGCAACTCTATTGTGAGCAGAGACTTAATAAAGTTTTTATATATATCAACTGGAAATGAATTGTTTCTTAGCTCATACCCCACCCAATAATAATAAAATAGAAATACCTATAAAACACCAAAATGTAATTTATATAAAACACTGTGTCATAGCTTACTATCATTGAAAAACGAATAAAATTAATTAAAATATAATAACAAAAAGAGATAAGAAAGATCAATTCTGTAATGAACACAAGTACAGAGAGAAAGAGAGAAGCTTTCAAGAAAAAGAAAAGAAGAAAGAGATCAAAATGATGAGATTCAAGATTTTCTTCCCACTATGAATGTTTGAATCGTTTAAAAATTTATTGTTACCTCAAGATTCATTGTTTGTTAAATGAGTTATCTTATTTTTAATTTCTTTGGGGTGGTTGGTAAGATCACCCTTGTGGTGACCCATTCATTTGATCCTATTTTTCATCCATTGCCTTAATGGAACAAACGATTTTGTATCAAGTTTTGGTGGTATTGGAAAAAAAAATTAGTATTTAACAGAAATGTACAAACTTTGAATGTTATAAAAGGTAATACATACTTATGATTAATTCATTAAATAGGCCTACTATCAACAGAAAAAAAGTAAATGAATCAAATTACTAGGTTATGTAAGATGATTAATATTTAATTAATATTAAATTAATTAATTGGACCCCACCAACAGCTAGGTTATATGGGGATACGAATGAGCAGGTGATTATGAAACTATGAAGTGATGATTAGTGATAGAATTACAAAAACCCATGCCTTATGTGGGATTCGAACCCACGCCCAGCGGTGATATCAGTTTCTGAAGCGGTACCTCAGCTGACCGAGCTACCGAGGGTGGCAATAGGTTATGTAATACGTTATCAAATTGGCAGCTCTGTTCCATGTTAAGGTACGTTCATAGACACGGCATTTCTACCGGCCAGAAATCCCAACGGGTTCAGTCGTCAAAAGATGCGTACTGTTCATACAAGCGCAGCAATCGGTGGGTTCTCATTGTTTGACGAGCAAGTGTTGGAAGGGCCCACAATTTGTTTTGGCATGAATACGATTAAAGTTGGATCTCGTGATGAACTTTCAGCTGTCAAATTACTTTCAAAATACTCACCATTGGTATCAATAGTTTTTGCACAGATTTACGTTATAATTTGCTATGATGCACTTGTCAAAGGAGGGTTGGAGGTGTATATTTTGAATCAAATCAATAAGAGAGCTATGACAAGGTTGATAATGAGCTTGACAGTCGATGCGTCGAACACACCGTTTCAGGACAAACCTGGGCGTGAAATCGCCTATACGTCATCACGGCAAGTTTGCCGGCCAGCAAAAGTTCACCTTCAACCAACTCTCAAGGCCATCCCGGACGGTAAACAGAGCATGTTTGTGATTGGCAAATGTTTTTGAAGACCCAACAAATTCGTGCTGCCGTGGCTCTATGAACTTGGCTTTACGTTATCAACTTCCAAATTGAATTGAATTAAAAAGCCTACGCCCAGTTCATAACCACTAGCCTATATGAGGGTTTAGTGAAGATGTAAGAAAAAACTTCTCAATTTCTAAATCTTATTATTACACTCGGCCATTATTCTAGTTGTGTAACGAAATGAAAGCTGCCCAAGTTTGTTTTGTTCCGCCAATTTTGTATACTCTAACATGGTGCATCACATGAGCTGCGACACTTTTGTCACGCATCCACTTCGTTCGCTGTTATAGAATACGGGCCCAGGGGTTGCATTTTACGAAACATTAAAATTCTGTTGATTAAGCTAATTATTAATTAGGGTAGACAAATGGCATTGGTAATCAAGGCTAATAACAAATTTTCCTGCTGATCATCACTTGATCCACTACTTAATATTTCGTAAAACTGCCCCTGAAGAAAATACAATGCTGTATAAAGTTGAATAAACACTGAACGAAGTCTTTGTACACTTTGCAGCTTTTATTATATTGTAGATCAAGACTTGAGACACAATTACAGAAATCGATGTTCTCTGTACATCTATTTGTTACATTATATAATTTATAATGATATTGATATGTAATCAACAAAACCCACTATTTCTTTCTAGGCTTGCTTGATTTCTTACTTTTACTACCCTTACGTTTTTTCTTATTTTTCAATTTCTTTTTCTCTGCCACCTCTCTGGATTTGAGAATCTGATCCGGTTTCTTGAGTTCCGATCTTCCTTTGAGCTCGACTTTAGTATTATGGCGGCCCCAGTGTGTGTTGGGTTGTGATCCCGGCCTCCTCTTGTTCGGTTCATAGTCATCACCTTCATCGTCGTCATCGTCGTTGTTGTCATTTTCTTCGAGCTTCGTCTTCTCCTTCCACTGTGTGTACCGGTTGCCTTTGTACGTAGCTGGGATCCATACTCCAGATTCTGTACGGATTTTACCAAACTTCGGATCTGCCACTCCGACCATCTTCTTCTTTTTACGGTCCCAACGCAACAGTTTTTTTTGTATTTTCAATGTTTCCTCGGAATCTGCCGTCAAGTCAAGCTGAGTTCTCTCTGCTTCGTTCTGGAAGTTGTTCACGGCGAATCTAGATAGAACAAAAGGTAGAACAATTTGAGAAAAACAAATGATGCACAGCATTCAGATCTGAATCAAACTGTGCTACAAAACAGAATATTTACAAATTTCAATCAAACATAGCCCAACTTGAGGCTGATTATTACCGGTATTCAACATATTCAGATCTAGGGCCCTACTTATTTGCTATTAGGATTTGCCTTAATTAATTGAATCATGCTTTTAATTTTTAGGCACATTCTTTATATTCTTTTATTTTTCCATTTTCATTTTTTTTATATTTATTATTTTTTTATATTCAATATTTTAGATCAAGTCTCTTCCCATGTGACATCTTGACTTACCCTTGTTCGGTATGATGATCAGCAGCAACATAGGGCACATAATGGTCGACATCTTTCCCTACTTTCTGTTTCTTCTTTTTGGGCTCAACAAAGCTTTCGAATGTTTCGCTGATTTCTTTGGCATTACTGCTGGCCAACACCACTCTCTCTTCTTTGTTCTCCTTCTGTTCAGCAGCAGCTTCTTGCCTGGCCTCTCGCTTCCTCTTGTGATTCACAATGGCAGTGCCGTTCTTTTGACGAGCAGTCTTCATCACCCTGTACACCGTAGACTTGGACGAGTGACCAATTTCAAAGATGGTCTGCAAGAGATACAAAAATTAAATTAATCAAGTTTAAAGGATATTTGAAGGTTTATGATGGTACAAAAATTTGAAACAATTACTCTGGTGAATGTCAAATATAGATCAAATATTAAATACACTTGGGTTCAACAATATTGAGATGTATTGGCCTTTATCTTCAGATTTCTAATCCAGCTGCAAGACGGCTACCGTATTTACCGAAGGCAACTCACCTTCAACATGTATCATTGAGCCAGCTGATTTTCATTTTTATACATAATTATTCTAGTATTATTCAGTATTCAATTATTCAAGTATCAAGTAGGCCTATTCTAGTTGAATATTTGAATCAATAATAAATAAAAACACGATTATAAAAAATTATAATAAATAATATTACTGTAGGCTACAATACTTACAGTAATAACAAAAAGTAGAATAAAAATTGGAATGTAAATAAGCATAGGCTATAATAAATGAATAATAAATAATAATAATAAATAATAAATAAATCTAGTACAGGGCTTTCCAACTAGATAGCTGAAAGGGCCATTTTTTCAAGGAAAAAGTTGAGGTGGGCCACACAAATGATTTCTGAATGATTTTTCATTCATTATTCAATTGTTTTCAATATGGTACGCTGGTATACAAACAACATATTTTTTCAAGCCTTTTATAACCGTTTTTTTCTCAAATCAAAATTCAATTACTTAAATTGCACTTCTCTTCTTTATATCTTCATTTTGGTCTATATTACTGATATGGTGCAAGAGGGGAAGCTCACAATATTGTCAAATGGGTGCGCCTGCTGTCACAAGCCAAATGGTAGGACAGAATACGAATATTTTGTCAGAAATTATCAACTATGATGTAAGTTCAAATGCCACCCGCCCACCCCTACCGTTTGGCTTTTTACAACAGTCAACCCTTGCCAAATATATTCCCAATTTGACTACAGAAAATGTTATAATAAATTGCAGTGATTTCACATTGGTTCATAAGATCCTACTGCGGGCCATTTGAAAAGGTCTCGCGGGCCGCCAGTTGGGAAGCCCTGATCTAGTAGGTTTATATGAGCTTTTGACATATTTTAGAAATGCAAGCATTCTGTTTTTGTTACTTCAATATATACACGTGACTTTTCGGTTTTACAATACCGATAAGGAGAAGAAATCAGCCGCAAATACTTATTTTGAAAAACATCAAGAAATAATTACGCGATTCAATGAAAATGGCTTCACTCCGCTAGAGGGCTGCAATTCGAGAGGCCCCAATTTTTTTTTTTTGAAAACATAATTGAATTTATAATTTGAATGTGAAACATGAAAATGAAAAATTTAAATTAATTTGAATGTACCGGTAATTCATAATATTGTTATAAAGCGTACTATTGGACTAGCACGGTACTTGTCATCAAAAATAAAAAATAATTACCACTAGACAATATTTCAACAGCATATTCGGCTGTCTTCCTCAGGTCAACTGACAACCGAGAAACGAGCGACAAAACAGCTGACCGCTACCTCCGCAATCTGACCGGACGCACTGACGGTTCGTCTGTGTTCCTCAAAGGAACACAGACGAACCGACAGAAGTCAAAACTGTTTTGCCGACATGGCCATTAGTTTGATAGAGGGTGAAAGTAGAGAGCGCCACGAATCATCAAAATGCGAACTGGCTTGACTAATGACGTTTTCCGAGCAAGCAATAAAAGCAGCTTCTATAAGTTTCCTTTTTTACAGGTTTGTTTCCTTATAAAGAGGAGTGGCAAAATCCCACTGAAAATGATGACAGTTCTCCCACGCATGTTCAGCCACCAGTGAGTTGAAAAACTTTTTTATTTCCGACATTATCCTTATGTTCCTTAATGCGGGCGGACAAAGGCCTACCAGTCTCACTCACGTAGACAGCGCCACACTGATAGGGAAGCGAGTAAATGACCTCCTTAGATTTCTGAATGTCATCAAGAGGTTTAGTTACACATTTAGCAAACTCCTCAGGGTAGTCGACGATTTAAACACCGTACGAATGTTAAACCTGTCAAGGATGGGCAGAATGCATTCCGAAAAATTAGGGATATATTCGATGCAAATGGTCTTGAGAGGTCGGCTCGAAATGTCCTCCTCCCCCCCACCACTAACGCCCATATTGATATGCCGTCTCTTGCCCTTCTCCACCATCTCATGAATAAGACTGGCCGGATAGTCATTCTTAATGAAGGCCCGTGTAAGATGGTCAACTTCTCGGTCTAAGGCAATTTGGTCACAAGACACATCAACAGCTCTGGAATGGAGGCACTGAACAATTCCCTTCTTAACATGAAGCGGATGATTAGAAGAAAAATTTAAATACTGATTAGTATGGGTAGGTTTCCTGTACACAGACATGCACAAGTCAGGACCACTCTTCGAAATCAGGACATCCAAAAAAGGCAAAGTACCATCTTTTTCTTGTTCAATGGTGAAATTGATGTTCTCATGGTAAAAATTAAGATCCAACAATAACCCCCCCACCATTTCAACCTGACTTTGTAGAAAAACGGCAAAAATGTCGTCTACATACTTCTTCCACATTATAGGTTTACTAGTCAAACGCGAAATATGCGTTGTAAGATGAGCGAGATATCTGAATAGGGTATAAAAGTCCTTGAAGTAGTTCTACCCTTGCTACTTTATCGACTCTGGTATTCTACACACCTTGATATCTGAATAAGCTATTAAAGTCGTTAAAGTAGTTCTACTCTTGCCACTTCATTGACTCTGGTATTCTACACACCTTGACGCATATAAAAAATACTTCATTGTTGGTCAACTCTTGAATCTAGAAAGCAGTGAATCTCGACAACTTAATTCTGTCACAATTTTTATGATATATTTTATGAATATTATCAGTCATTTTATTTTTTTTCTTCAAAACGACTGATCAGAATTGTTTAAAAAATCGTAATAATGTGTAAAATCCATGTATACACATTTAGAGAAAATTTCATCCCATTTGGAGAGATTTTATTTTTCAACATTTTCCGCCCAGCCAAATCTAATGGGGTTTTTAGAAACTTTGAGATGATGAAATCTTCTCAAAATCGGTCCGACCGATTCATCCCCAAAACTATACAGTTCTAAGTTGGATGAGTTTGCGTGTACAAAAAAAGTTTCATGTTGATCAGTCAACCCTTGCGACCTGTGGAGTGCTTACAAACAAAAAAAAAAAAAAAAACACACAGACAAAGCCCTATAAGAGTGGGATGGAGACTTCGCTACGCTCATCAACAAGCGCTGTTCCTCAAGACCGTCTCTTCCAGGTCCGTCATGTAGATGTTAGCACACAACGGTGTAAGACAGCTGCCCATGGCCAAACCATCCGTTTGAAGGAGAAATTCTTCACCAAACCGAAAATAGCTAGAGTGGAGGCACAGCCCAAGAAGTTCCATAATGCCTTGGACTGGAATCGTGGTTCTATCAGACAATGACTCATCTTCTTTCAATTTCCATTCTATAATGGCCAAAGTCTCCTCAATGGGAACACTAGGAAACAAGTTGACTACATCAAAACTCAATAGTAAGTCTGCTTCCCCGACATGGACATGCCCCAACTGGCTCACTAGGTCCCTAGAATTGAGAACAAACGACCAGGCATTGTTACCAAGGGGTTTCAAAACCGACAGAAGGTATTTGGACGAGGCTGAGCATGGAGAAGTCCTAGAACTGACGATAGGTCGAAGCGGTAAACCATCTTTATGAATCTTAGGAAGCCCATAGATATGAGGAGGCTTGGAAAAATGAGGTGTCAAAGTAGAACAGAACCGAGGATCAATGAACTTGTCATATTTGTTCAGAGTATGGTACACCTTAGATTCATAAGACTTCGTAGGATCTTTGTCGAGTTTCACATAATTACAAGACAGAAGGATGTCATTCATCTTGCTTTCATAATCCACCCTGTTCAACAACACTGTGGCTTTGCCCTTGTCAACCGGAAGAATGGTAAGAGACTTATCCAGTTTAAGACCACGAATAACACGCATATCCTTCAAGGAAACATTAGGTTTGATGTAGAAAGGTTTCGAGAGGACATTCTTGATGCCATATCTCACATCTTCTTTCAAGACAGATGGAAGCTGCGAGATACTGGGTCTCAATGCTCGCCACTACATCCAACTTGTTGATATGTTTAGGAGTGAGAGCAAACCCTAAACCAAAGGACAAAACACGCCTTTCATCAGCGTCCAGTATGCGAGAGGAATGATTCACCACCGTAGTAGAAGTATCAACACCAAGTACATGCCTGTACATGCTGTAGTTGCGGCGGAAGTACAACTTTTCTTCAGCCAGCCTGACAAACTTGCACCGCTGTGTTGCTTTTATTGTACGTGAAACATCATCATACCGTAGTTGGATGGATGCCAACACAGAAGGAATGTCAACCGACAAAGAAGACGAAACCACATCATAAAGGTGCCTAATCTCCTTCATAACAACGTAAATCCGAAGACGATGAAACCTAATCCGGTCTTTGAGGAACTCAAACGATGCCCGTTGAATAGCTAACCTACTTTTGTGAGTGGCCACGAAAGGAATTTTAATCCTCAAACCATGTGGAACAATAGCTCGTTTCTCGGTTGTCAGTTGACCTGAGGAAGACAGACGAGTATGCTGTTGAAATATTGTCTAGTGGTAATTATTTTTTATTTTTGATGACAAGTACCATGCTAGTCCAATAGTACGCTTTATAACTATATCTTCATGGTACATTATTCTTCTTCGCTTTAACAATTCATAATATTTTTTTCGATCTTCACCATGTAGGCCCTACAAACATTGGAAGTCACTACTTACACCAGGCGGCCTGTACGTCTTCATCTTGACAAGCAGTTCAAACTTATCGCCCTCCAAGGCAAACTTCGGGTTTCTCGCAGCAAACGCTGGGTGAACAGAAAGGCTCTCCAAGTTGATGTCTCTAACACGTCGCACGCTTTCAACAGACGCACCCGGTCTAGAGCGAATGTACTTCTTGTAAGCGTTGTTGCACACTTTCTGCATGCTCGTAAGATCGTTGTGCGTATCAAGCCACGTCAACAGCTCGGAATGAGCCTCTTCGAGGAGCTCCTGCGGCACGCGGCCGATCACCCCGTCGGTCTTCGACTTGGCGTCCATGTTCAGCGGACGACTCAGGAAGAGGTGGAGGTCGAGAAGGTACGGATGTTCCTCGCACGAGACGAGCGAATATGCGGTTCCCATCCTGCCAGCACGAGCGCAACGGCCGACGCGATGGACAAACAACTTCGACGTGGCAGGGAAGTTGTAGTTTATGACGTAGTCGAGTAGGGGAATGTCGATACCTCGAGCTGCGATGTCCGTGACTATCAGGACAGAGACTTTGGCCATCTGGAACTTGGCGGCATTGATCTTACGAGCCGACGGGTCCAAATTGGAGTAGATATACGTGTTGCTTATACCCGCTATATCCAGCATCTGTAAAGAAGTCATACTTTTAGTCACAAGTATGGTTATTTTTGGGGGCAAAATGCCATCTTACTAGATTTCACTGGAGAATAATTAGGCAACAAAGAAGCTTTCCCACATGTTCGACAATGCTCAATATCTAGTCAGATACAAAATGATGGGTGCATTTTGAAATAGAAGCACTTCTTAACAAGAGGGCCTAATGGCTTATACCGTAAATCAAATTGTCAAGGAAAAACACTGAACAATAAGATAGCTGCCCTCATGGCTCAGTCAACTATCACACTGCATTAGGAACGGAAGTCAAGTTGGGCGTGGGTTCGAGTCCAGCGAAAGGCATGCGTTTTTGTAAACGTCCTTTACCCAAAATCACTTCATTATTTCAGTATCACCCGCTCATTCGTATCCCTGTATAATCTAGCTGTTGGTGGAGTCATTAGGCAGCATTAGAAAAAATGAAAATAAAAATAGGTTAGCAGTTAGCACATATAAAAAGTATAATAATTGTTTGAAATGACAACACACTTCAGATATTTCCATGCATTTGCCTACTACGAATTCTAGAAGTTCATGCTAAAGAAAGCTACAACAAAAGTCCATACCCGATGTAAATATTCAACATGATGGGACGTTGCAGCGAACACAACGGTCGGCGACCCTCGCTTGACAATGTGCCTCAGAAGGCAGAGCAAAGCCGCTTGTTTCTCGATCGAACGACAGCAAATGAACGCCAACTTCAACTCGTCAGGTATTTTCGACTCGACGTCCAGCCTGAGCAAAACCGGATTGTTGAGACCGGCTTTGGCAAACTCTACAAGTACTTTGGGCAACGTCGCAGAAAAGAGAACTGTTTGCCTCGCGTCAGGTAGGCGGTTGACGATCTCGCGTAGCTGTTCACCGAATCCCATCTCGAAAAGCCTGTCTGCTTCGTCAAAAACTATGTATTCTATGTTCGAGAGTTTAAGCTCCATCTCGACGCAGATATGTAGAAATCGTCCGGGCGTCGCCACGATAACGTCGGGGTTTCCGTGAATCGCTGTGAACTGATTATTCATCGAATCACCTCCAAGTATAGCAGACGATCGCAGATCGGTGTACCGGCCCAACTCCTTGAAGAATTTCATAGTCTACGATTAGAAAGATACACAAATTATTAGTCAAGACCACATGTGTAGGCCACATGTAGGCACATGTTAATTTGAATTTATTGGGTCAAAATTAGTTGAAATGAGTTGATGCACACAATAATTTTGTCATCGTGACAAGATAGTGGTACTTCTCAGGAAACCAAATGAAATGTGTCTTAAAACTCCAATCCTCTAGTAGCCAGAAACTATTATAAGTTCATTACAAACTGACTTGAGTGTTAGTCTAGCAACGTAAAACATACTATGTCAGAACTGAGAAGGATCAAAATTACTATCATTTACAAAGTGGTGAGAAATCTCAGAAAATAAAACGGCCCCTACAAGCAGTAACAGCCAAGTATTTTGAAGTAACTGCACCCCGTGCATGGCGCCCACATGCCATGCTAGACCTTTTTTCTCTACATTCCCACTCAAATTCACTGTGTCAATCCACCAACTTGGGTGATGGCACGCATATGTGTTTGAAGGGTCTGATGTTCTATTTTGTAAAATACTGTAGGCCTATATATTTTATAAATTGTAAAAAATGTAAAATAGTAACCAAGTTCTATAGTCTAGAAATAATAGCTCTTGCTAGATTACACATTATTGCCTATTGGCATTAATAACAGTACAATGGAGCCTCTTTGGTACGTTTATCAGGGGACCAGAAAAAAAAAATTACTCAAGTGAGAAACTTAGGCCTACTAAAGAAACTATTCAACATGTGGGAGCTTATAAATGGGATCAAAGAATAAAACTTACTAAGGAGAAAAATGTTCCAATGAGAAACTAACTAAAGAGGTTCCACTGTACACAGTGAAACCTCTATGCATCATTCCACATCCATAGTTTTCCTGCTTCCATCATTCATTTTCTCGAACCCCACTCCCATATAACCAATGATGAATTTTCCTAGATGGATCATTTTCCTGCATGGATGGTTTCATTTTCCTGGGGGCAAATTAAGGTACCTTTTTCACTCTCTTAAATTTAAGCTAGCGTAAATTTAATACGACAGCTACAGTCATTCGCCTAAATTTACACATTGTAAATGGTCATATACGACATCCAAAACGTACTCGGATTAGCTCTGTCTTATACTTACCATAAGACAGCTATTTAAGAGAGTAAAGTCTACCAGAATTCGCCCCCTGGTCCCTTGAAAAACGATAGATAGAGGTTTCACTGTATTTTTAAATCGAAGCATTACTACCGATATAAAACCTTTTTTTTTTTGTGTAATTATCAATACATTTTGATCGAGAAAAAGTTGTCAACATCTTACCTGAACTGCTAACTCTCGAGTGGGCGACAAAATCAAAGCTCGCGCTCCCGTCGTGCCAATTCTAGTTTTTAGTTTTTCGAGCAACGGAATAAGGAAACAAGCCGTTTTACCGCTGCCAGTTCGCGCCATAGCAACCACATCACGTCCCTCAAGAATCAGCGGAATGGTCTGAAATACAGAGATGCCTTTCTAAAATAATGCAATCCGTAGGCCTAATACAAAAGCTGGCTCTTGGTTCTTTTTATCGAGCTACTCTAACGTAGGACGAGGAATTTCATGAGGTCAACCATTCTTGAGAAATAATGTTTTCTATTGGCATCAGTGAATAATGCATGCTAATGATATGAAAGGTTATTTTATTTGGTGTTCGTGGATAGTGGGATGGAGGTGGCCACGGCCTGTTGTTAAGGAACCATTCCAATATTCACAAACAACGACTTCCAGGCATAATGTGAAAAACCTCGGTCAGGATGGTCGACCAAGGCAGGAATCGAACCCTGGTCTATTTATTGAACAATAATCCACATATAATTCAATGTTTCATATGTTTTCAAGCCATGTATTGACTTTTCCCCCCCAAAAATCACTTGCCGTATGAACTTGCAGAAACGGATAGAGTGATTAGTCTAGTGCAGTGAGAAATGTGTGTTCTCAAAACTGCTGAACCTGTGAATTGTATGTAAATGCTCATTTTTACGACAGTAAACTCATAACGATACGAAATAATTTAGTGTTATATGTCTTACCAATTTTGCTTTGCACATTTTCACTACAAAATTACTGAAAAATTGAACCAATTTTTTTTACTTGAGTTTGTATCTGTGCATTGTCTGGGGGATTTTAGTTGTTAGTAATGCTCAAAAGCATCAGTTATAGCCGTAGAGACATGTAAATATACCGTAGCTTCTATTTTTTCTTTTCATAGCATTTAGGAAGGAGAAAGATAGATCGGCGAGAAATATATTGAAGTACTTAGAGAGGAAGAGAGAGGTTAGGAGCATAATTGAGAAGGAGAAGGAGAGGACAATGGTAGAGCTTGCCAAGAAGCTGGAGAAAGATGGGCAGGGAAATAAGAAAATGTTGTATGGAATTATGAAAGAAAAGAGGAGAGACAAAGAGGAGCAGAAGATCATGTATGATAAGAATAATTAACTGATTCGAGAACCCAGAGAAATGAAGAGAATGTGGAAAGAACATTTCGAAGAGCTATTGAATGCAAAACATACACGGGCAGAAGAAGTGGAGGAAGGAGAGATGGAAGGAGAGGACTGTGTGGAGATGGTGTCAAGAGAGGAGGTAGCACAGGCAATAAAAAAGATGAAGAATGGTAAAGCAGCAGGAGCAGATGAGATCGTGGTAGAGATGATGAAGGCAGCAGGGCAGTGGGGGGCGGAGTGGGTGTTTAGTGTGACGGCGGCAGCATGGCAACAGAAAAGAGTGCCGGAAGATTGGGTGAAAGGGGTAATAACAGTACTAGGCAAACGCGTTATGTGTTTCCGCGTTGATGGATGAGCTGGAACATATCAACTTATCTTTGGATTGGTTATTACTTATTATACACCTTGAGATCCAAACCATTACATCACTGCCATCTTATTTTCCATTAATAATTCATATGATAATAAAGAAGGCTTTGTTTTAATCGTTTACAATCAAGTGGTGACACTTGTTGCTTTGATTTAATAGGTATCTTAATAGCTTTGAATAATTAACACAAATAACATTATATATTTTTTTACATCGAAACGGCTGATCCGATTTAAGTGAAAGTTCGGAATAATGTGTATCATTATTAGATTGAAATTCTCTGAGAATTTGAATCCTCTCAGATGAAATATTTTTCACGAATTTTTTCCTCTGGGTTATTCTAATGGGATTTTTGAAAACTTTGGAATGAGTTTTCTCAGAAGTGGTAAAACCAATCGCGCCTCAAAACTATACAGTATCGAATTGGATAAGGATACTTGTGTGTGCCAAGTTTCAACTGATTTTGAATTTCCGTCTGACCTGTGGAGCGCGAACAAAAAAACAAAAAAAAAAAAAAAAAACAGGCACTTTTTTTTCGGGTATGGCGAAATTGAGTCTTCGCTTCGCTCATCCAAATATTCAAGAAAGGAGACAGAAAAAGAAGTAAGAATTACATAGGAGTGACGCTGATGAGCCAGGCAGCCAAGCTATATGAACGGATTATTGAAAGAAGGATGCAAGTGCTAGTAGAACCCATGTTAAGGGAAGAGCACTATGGGTTCAGAACAGGCCGATCAACAGTAGATTTGATATTTGCTGTCAGAAGAAGAAGAAAGAGAAGAAGAGAAGGGAAACAAGGAAGAAGAGTGTACATGGCTTTTCTAGATTTGGAGAGAGCATACGACCATCTTCCCAGAGAAAGGGTGTGGGAGAGTCTCAGGGCAAAGGGCATACATGTAGGGATGATAGACCGTGTGAAGAGTTTATATTGTGAATGCAAGGCTTCAGTGCAAACAAATGGAGGCAGGACGGAGTGGTTTGAGGTAAGGAGTGGAGTTAGGCAGGGCAGTGTCCTATCATCCATTGTAAGGTATTCAAATTCCTACCCCATCCTCACGTGAAAATATGCATTGGATTGAGGGGTGAGAGGGAGGGAAACCAGTTACTGGGACAGGTCAGTCACGCGAGGGGGATCTCGGGGTCAGTTACGAGAGAGTCAGGCCCTAGGGTGGTTGCAATAGGTTGTGATGGGGGAGTGAGTTTTTGCGACCTCATAGGTCGAGTGGTTTTTGGATATTTTTGCGCCAAGATCTAGAGAGTGTACGCTTGCTTTAAGGCAAGTCTAAGACTTGTTGATTGTGCCTTCGTACCGCGTTAAACCGGCGAACATTTTGTGAACGTTCCCGTGTATTTCACAAGTGAATTACCCGCCCCTATCTTGCCCTCGAAGATACCCGAAGAGACGCTGCCGCTGACGCTCGTGAACCGGTGACGATAAGTTTGCCTTGTGCATTTGATGTATATACTCATTTCATACTCCTTTTGATTTGAATAACTATATAATTAATCTTAGACATGTTAAACATGGAGACTCTCAGCCGACGAGTTTCGGTATGCGGACAGTGGTGAGTCACTGCCTACCCGCCTAGGCTAGAGTGGAATATTACCCAAGTAGACCCTACCGGCGTGTGCAATTGACACGGGGCCATTATTTTCTTTGAGTTAAAGAATCGGGCCGTTATTTATTGTGCCAGTTTATTTGCCTACAATTTTTCATATTTTGTTACTCTTTAGGCCTATGCTTACTATACTACGTATGTTACTGAGGCTTGGCCTAGTGACGGTGTACAGATCCTTCAGACAGGAATTGCCCGTTACGCATGTGTTATTCTCAGATTCTGTATAATTTTCTATATTGCTAATTCCATGTCATCCCTTTTTGACAATTCTGTGTTACATTTGTGGTTAAAGCCACTGATTTGTAGAAATTCCGTGCAGTGCACGTAATTCAGGTTTTGTTGACAGTTTCATGCTTATACTGACCGTCATACTTTTGCCTACACTTGTTGTGACGTAGTCATATTTTTTTTGTCTATACTTGTCGTCATACTTTTGCCTATATACTTGTTTTCACAATTGTATGTATGATTACTAATGTCCTTATCTAATATTTGATAATAACCCAAGCTAGGGGTGGTAACCCATCAAAGGGAACGTGTTACCGGTGTATGTTTTTTTGCGCTTTGTTATTACCAAAGAGTATGTTAAACCTTGTTTATTATTCTTCAATATAATACTTTCTCAAAAAGGAGAACAATTGTATTCAGAATTTATTGCTACCAACCTAACCAAGTTGTTAGAACTGTTCGTACTTTCGGTTCTAATTTCACTAGCTCCCCAAACTACGTGGCGCCCTATCAACCATATTATGGAGTATTCAGACTTTTTGACTTCCTTAACGTTACCGTATTGACTACCTATCCGGACCCCCCGACCGAGTGAACCCACCCACTCTACCTTTCTTTCCTGGCCTGAGCTACGCCGGATGAGGCCGGTCAGAAGTAGGGGGAAATGCTCCGGTGCTGCCACAAGAGTGGCGCCCAACGTGGGGTCCGAGATGTAAGGTATTCAAATTCCTACCCCATCCTCACGTGAAAATATGCACAGAATTGAGGGGCGAGAGGGAGGGAAACCAGTTACTGGGACAGGTCAGTCACGCGAGGGGGATCTCGGGGTCAGTTGCGAGAGAGTCAGGCCCTAGGGTGGTTGCAATAGGTTGTGACAGGGGAGTGAGTTTTTGCGACCTCACAGGTCGAGTGGTTTTTGTATATTTTTGCGCTAAGATCTAGAGAGTGTACGCTTGCTTTAAGGCAAGTCTAGGACTTGTTGATTGTGCCTTCGTACCGAGTTGAACCGGCGAACATTTTGTGAACGTTCCCGGGTAATTTACCAACATCAAGAAATATCATAAAAACATGTGAAAAAGCACTTTTAGATTTCATCACTTTTATAGCAATTGCTAAATTTTTACATGTCTCTAGTTATAGGATAGCCATTGGCTATGATTATAAATTGAAATAAGAATACAGGTTAAATATTACCGGTAAATATAGAAATGATGTTTCTTGTACCGTATGTATTTAGCTACCGTACATAAAAATCTCATAGTTCCTACCTTTCTTTGAATGGGCGTTGGAATTTTATACCCTCTTTTTTGCACACCATTCAACACAGGAAAGGATAGTCCCATTGATTGGAATCCTCCAGACTTTTTAGATCCTTTTGACCGTTTAGCTGTTGATAGTCCATCTATTTGGTCTTCGTCCGGATCGTCGGGGTTCCCGAAACCAATCACTGTCGTGTCACTTTCCATTACAGACGTGGTTTGACCTAAAAAGAAGATGTACCGGTAATTAAGTACTGTAGAATGTAGAAATCAGTTTGCAGTCATAACCACCTGCCGGTACCATAACAACAACAGTAACGTTAACAACACAGGCAAACATAGAGCTATTTCAAGTCTACTATGCAAGGACAAGTCATACTAAATATTTAACTGTAATACGTCAAGAAAAGGGAAATAACAAGAAATTATAATTGATCACTTCCGAAACTGGCAGTGCACTCTATGTTCAAGACCTGAAGACGTTGGTAGCTCAGTCTGCTTACATTTATGCCTCAGGTGCTTTACTCAATGCACAAAAAAGTAGGCCTAGTCTTTACTCAATGCCTAGAGAGGCCTATGCATAGTCTCGAGTATTTGTATGAAGGCAGGTCACATAAGCCTATCCCTACACATTGACTAGCCTAGGTCATGACTGAACATCAAGCAAGATTAGTCTAAGGCATTGAGTTTATAGTTATATCCCTACTATAAACTCGATGTCTAGGACCAGGCCATTGATTTTGTAAGGTTAAAGATAGGACACGTATATGGGAGCCTCTGCGCCAAGCCAGTTTGAGGGTTCGGCCCATCTAGTCGAGAAATTTATAGGTAGAGCTAGTGTCGATTCGTGGGTCGACAGACTAGCTGGTAGCGCCCTCCGAAGCGAGCGGTTTTCTCCTAAAACTACTCACTCTCGACTGGCAGCGGACCGTAGCACATCGCCGCTGCGAGCAATCTGCTAGCCGTGTTTGGCGCGCAATAAAAATAAACTGCGATTGATATTTGATATTAGCCAGCCTCTCGTTCTAGCACGCAATGACCCTATTGACCCTAGCTTGGCGCTGATTAGTGCTAGTAGTCATTAATTAGTATAACAACACTTGAGCAGTATTCCAACTGTAGACCTATATTTACACAAATGACAAATGCAGTAATCACGGTATTATTATTATTATTATTACACGGCGAATAATCAAGTGTTCATATTCGAATACTTACTATTTTACAGTGAATAAGCCCCAAATAAAATCTTAATATTATCCTCGTATAATTGTAAATAATATT
Organism: Brachyptera risi; assembly: GCA_964007535.1. NCBI lineage: Eukaryota > Metazoa > Arthropoda > Insecta > Plecoptera > Taeniopterygidae > Brachyptera > Brachyptera risi. The sequence continues at coordinate 16,652,519 of OZ023328.1, read as the reverse complement.
CTGTGTATGTAATGCTTGGATTTTGAAAGTTATAAAGTAATAACAAATTAACAATAATTAGATAAACCACAAACTCGCTTCGCAAGATGCGAACCTTCATACAATCTGGTTTGAGAAATATGTTGTTTTACAACTTATCAACCCATCAATCAATCGATTGAAGCATAGAGAGGGAAGCGACCCTTTCGGTTCTTGTCTGCAGAAGAAATGATTGCATTAGTATCGCCTTGAAGTCTTAAAACATGTATTTCTCAGATTATATCTGTTATTACTCATTATATTATTATGATTATTATGGTTAGGCCTACTATTCTTACTATGTTATTATTTAAATTCAGCTATAGACTAATCGAGACTAATGTCCATGTCAGGGAGGGTATACGGACACTTAGGCGAGAGACGTTTAGGCGACGGACACTTGGGCGATCTACTTTAATCCACTTTGATCATTGGACATTTAGGCGACGGACACATGGGCGACGGCCAATTTTACATGGTCAAAGGCTTATTAGAGAAGAAAGAAATAAATAAAAAAAAAATGTACTGGATATGTAGAACGCAATTGTCTAACATTTTAGAAATTTTCAATTTTTCCAGCTCAGCCATTTTAAAGAGAAAAAATGAAAAGTAACCCTTTTAACACTTTTTTCAACATCGCTCGTCCATCAACGCGTACTTATAGCGTTTTCCTAGTTAGCATTGATTAACACGGGTTCAAAGGACAAAACGCCATAAATGAAAAAGGAAAAAACGCCATAGAAGGTTATACCAGTAGTATATGGAGTGCTTAGGCCTATACATGCATGGAATGGAAAGAGACACAATATAACTATTAAAAAACTTGAAACTCCACAGATTCAAATTAAATTACAGGTCATGTTGGGAAAATGTTCTGTATTGAAACCACCATCAGATTATTATTTGTTATTTTTCATTTCTCTATCAATTTTCAATATTTCAATTTTAAGTTTCGTAACATTTCTGCTTTTGCAATTTTGTAAACATTAATAATTATTGAATTCAAATTCTCAAAAACTAGAGCAAAGACCTGCATTTAACCAACACAATTAATTTTCCCCACGAAGAAATGTTACGTAAATATTGATAACTGTCCTAATTGCAACATCATTATATAAACACAATTCTCTGAGGTGTAGAACTTGCAATTTTAATTACCATGGTACTATACTATTATCTATGGTACCCATAGAATAGGGAATCAGTAGAAAGATGAAGGGCATCCTTGATTAAAATTTCTAACTCAATAATATGTTTTATATTTCCAATTGAATTTAATGTTTTTAATGTTTTTGAATAGTCATCCGCCAAATTATCAGATATTCCAATTCAATTCAATCTATTTTGATTCTTTCAAATTTCAGGGTAGAAACTTCAAAACTTGACACAAGAACAATGTTTTCAACAATCCATTCTTTGAGCATTTCATTTCTCCAAAATAAAAAACATGCAATTAAATTGCTCACAATCATATTGAATTGGATATCATAAATATATATATATATATATATATATATATATATATATATATATATATATATATATATATATATATATATATATATATATATATATATATATATATATATCGACATCTTCATGATGGGCAAGTATATGCTTTTAACATAGGCCTACGGGACAGACACTTTGGCGAGACGGGGGGACACTTTGGTGAAATCGGATGAAAAATGTGTGGACACAAAAAATGCTTTAAAATAGCGGATTTATATTTTTAGTATGTGAATCATCTTTTAAAGTCATAATTCATTTTCACAATTGCCCCAAAGTGACATGATTTATAAATTAAACAACTTTTATCGCCTAAGGCCCAGTATTACCAAGGCCAGTTAGTATTTATCTGAGAGTTGGTGAAAACAAATAGCATAGGTAACCATGGTGATGACAAGTTTGAACTGTCAGATAAAGGCTAACTGGACTTGGTAATACCAGGCCTAAGTGTCCTAAGTGTCAGTGAATAGAGTTGAGACTGACGTCAGTCGTCGGAGCTTTTTTTCCCGCAACGTGGTCCTACACTAAGCACTTCGCTGGGGGTGAGGTTCGAAGCTCTTGACCGTATCGTAGCCGAAAGGGTCTATTACCTGCGCCGGAAGGAACAATAGAAGTTGAATAACCATTATAGAAATAAATTAAAATCGTCGTCGAAGAATCAAGATTGTTATATACCGAAGATACGCATTGGAAATGAAAATCTAAGCAATTTACTTTTTTATTGTAAAAAATTCACTCATATGCGGCCGAGATACGTCGATATGTTTGAGGGACGTTTCGTATACAATACATTTCGACGTATTTCGGTCGCATATGAGTGGATTTTTTCCAATAAAAAAGTAAATTGTTTAGATTTTCATTTTCAATGCATATCTTCCGTATATAATCATCTTGATTCTTCGACGGCGATTTTAATTTATTTCTATAATGACAATTCGACTTATATTGTTCCTTCCGACGCAGGTAATAGACCCTTTCGGCTACCATCCCGTCAAGAGCTTCCAACCTCACCCCCAGCGAAGTGCCTAATCTAACGTGGCGGGGGAAAAGGTTCTGACGTCATACTCAACTCTCTCCCTCCCTGTAGAGGATAGTCTCTGTCATCAGTCAAGCAAATCATGTTTCGACCCTTGCCTATTCATTATGCTGAACATACCTAACGGGAGAATTTATTACCTGTTTTTAACACAGATACTCATATTCTAAAATGCAATCATTCAGAGTGGAATGTAGGCGGGTTTATTTTATAATGGAGCCCTTGTACTAAAACTAGAAAATCTGCAACAATAAAGCCACACGCCATGCGAGTTGATCAATTGAAATCATATGGCGAAAATAAGTAGCTATGTTATACATATCAGACGAAAGATGACATTCGAGCGCAGATATTTTGTGGGAACACTTTTTCTCTACCTATCTTAGTTCTTCTACGTTCCTAGCTCAAAAAAGCGTTACATGTTATTCCCCATAAGAGAGATATTCAATAGGCCCGGTCGAAAATTATGGACTTTCCATGTTTTTTTCTTTCATGTCAAATGGGGTAAGAATTTTTGCAAGGGAGTTTTATTGGATGAGCGAAGCGAAGACTCAATTTCACTATACCGAAAAAAAGTGCCTGTTTTTTTTTTTTTTTTTTTTTTTCTTTTTTTTTGTTCGCGCTCCACAGGTCAGACGAAAATTCAAAATCAGTTGAAACTTGGCACACACATGAACCCCTATCTGACTTGATGCTGTATAGTTTTGAGGCGCGATCGGTTGAACCACTTCTGAGAAAACTCATTCCAAATTTTTCAAAAATCCCATTAGAATAACGCAGAGGAAAACATTCGTGAAAAATATTTCATCTGAGAGGATTCAAATTCTCAGGAAATTTCAATCTAATAATGATACACATTATTCCGAACTTTCACTCAAATCGGATCAGCCGTTTCGATGTAAAAAAAATATATAATGTTATTTGTGGTAATTATTCAAAGCTATCAAGATACCTATTAAATCAAAGCAACAAGTGTCACCACTTGATTGTAAACGATTAAAACAAAGCCTTCTTTATTATCATATAAATTATTAATGGAAAATAAGATGGCAGTGATGTAATGGTTTGGATCTCAAGGTGTATACATATATAATAACCAATCCAAAGATAAGTTGATACGTTCCAACTCATCCATCAACGCGGAAACACATAACGCGTTTGCCTAGTGTCATAACATCATGAGACGGACCAATGGTGAGAATCAAGTTTTGCACCTTACCCTCCCCCCCCCCCCTCCCCCCTTAAAACTATACAGTATCGAATTAGATAAGGACACTTGTGTATGCTAAGTTTCAACTTATTTTGAATTTTCGTTTGACATGTGGAGCGCGAAAAAAGGCTTTTTTTTCGAGTATGGTAAGATTGAGTCTTCGCTTCGCTCATTCAATTATTTAAAACCAATGAACTTCAACACCAGGACTGCGCTGTCTGTGACCATATTTTTCCGCCGCAGATAAAAGTCCTTCAGTTTCCGAAAGTCCGGAACACATTATAAGTAAAAACCGGTTTTTGTTAAATATATCTGGACATTACCGGCATTGGTATTAAGAGTAAACAAAACACACAAATGTTGATATCTTCCACTTTGAAGTAAGTCTCTCGGGCAATGATCACCTCTTTCCATTAACAGCAGATGTAAAGTTCATCATAATGATAATACAAAATAGAAAATAAAATGAGTGAAATGTTATATGTTATGTTATAATTACTCTACTAATTAAAGGTCGTGGCCAATTAGCACTTTATCCAAGCATTTGTTTCGAGGACTGTGGGAAACCACGGAAAACCAAGTCAGGATGGATAAAAATATGAATTAAATAGTTCCGTATTCAAGATGAGCTGGTGAGATGGTTGGCGTACAACTTACAAGCCCACACCCCTGAAGCCTCTCCTCCTCCCCTGCCCATTCCCCCCTCCCCTGTCCAACGGCCCCTAATCCTTAATCTTCTTGTACCATCGCTTGCTATACTTGTTGAAAGCAGACCATTATGAGGAATATTGACTTATGTATTTTCGACAATAGAAATGAGGAACGTTTTTCAGATTAGAGTAATGCCTATAATAATCTCGAGTAGGCCCACTGATAAGCTTTGTGCCTTTTCTTTGTTCACCTAAAACTTATATAATTCCATGTCGATGTGGGCCACTTCAATAAATAACGATGAATACGCTGATACAAATATAAAAGTGATATTATAAACAATGTTAATAATGAAATCGAGTAATGTTGAAAAATATTACCTTTTTTGAAAAAATTTGATTCAATTTGACTACTAATTATTTGGCCTTGAATTTGAGGCCTTGATGCATTTTTTTAACGTCAACTATTTTAAAATAATGGTAATCGGTGGCTTAAAAGTGTAATACCATAAACTAAAGAACACAAATTCCGTTTGTTCTTCAGTCTATGGTACCGGTAATACTAAATACAAATAGTAATTGGTAAATATAGTAATTAGATTGTATGAAGGTTCGCTTTAATCGTTTGATTGAAGGGTTGCCAAGTTGGAAAACAACTCATCTCTCAAACGATAAACATCCATATTATTTGTCAATTGTCTTGCCTCTATTATAGTTTTCAATGCACTGTCATCTCACCTACAGCTATTGACAACGAGTGACATCAATTGAGACATTTAACGATCCTATCTTTCATCCATAGCCTTAATTGGGGAACAATGGTTTTGTATCAAGTTTCGATGTTATACAAAAAAAGGGTATTGCACAGGAGTAGACCTATATAACATTGTTTTGGGATAGAGAAGACACCCATCAAATTCATAATTTTTTGGAGTGGGTTCAACTACGAATGGATGATAAAACTGTATTTAGTTTTCGGTTTCATGTTTTTTTCTCTTGGTTTTCGAGTTTAATATGCAATTGAGAACGGTTGGCGTCAATTGGTTTATTATATACCTGAGTAGGCCTATCTGATGTACTTTTCAATCTTATAGGAAAAGAAAAAATCCCAGATCCTATAGTTGAAACACTTGCTACAAATATGATACAATTAATTACAATTATTCACAATGGAATGTAGATGGGTTAATTTCATCATGTGAGTCTTTGTACGGAAAAGACACTGAGTGTTTTTAAAAAATTTTCCAATCTGGTAAATATTTTGTAGGCCTACTTCAAATATTCATTTCTCGTAATGTTTCTATGTTCAAAATACGTTTGAAATAGTTATTATATTATAATAGTTGAAATAACTTATACCATAATGAAATTAAACTATCGACACTTGTCTGTCTAGCGTGGAGTTTAAAAAATAATAAGATTCAAGTTACTCATGTTGAAAGCACAAATGGTTAGAAGTAGACACGACCGTTCGTTTCTGATACTGACGGTTAGAAGTGTCGACTCTTCGAGTGACAGGTTTCTGGCTATTGTCAATAGACAGTAACTAGCCCACGCAGAACGCTAGGCGCTCACAGCAGCGATGTTGTGCGGACCGCTCTCGGTTTAGAATGACTAGTACTACAAAATATCCGCTGCGTTTCGAAGCGCTATGGTCAGTAACCTGGCCCTCTATAAATTTCTCGCCTGTTTTTCGGAAGCTCGCTCAGCTCGTTGGCCCTCTATATTTTTCGGGACTGCTTTTTGGAAGCTCTGAGCAAACCGGTCTCGGTGGCTCGCCGACAATTTTAACACAGGATGTCCCTTCTTTAACCACTACAAATTCAATGACCAGGCCTAGGCTTAGACCTATGAATTATTTATGATCCCACATAACCTCCAAAGCCCACTTGATATTTGATGTGTACAAGTTCATTGAATGGAAACTACTATAAACGTGTACAATATTTCAATCATCATATTAAAAATTATAGCTCAGACAAGCTTTTGGATTTTTACAAACCTATTCCAGTTGTATTCAAGTTCCTGAAAATGAGAACACGTGTGACATTTACATTTACCAAATTTGTTGATCGATACACAGCCTTCTGGATGACCAAGAAGTGCGACTGCGGAGCTACCGATGGTTAAGGGTACGACCGTGGAACTCCATGGTATGACAACAAGTGTGGCAGTATGGCGACCAAATACGACGATAGCTTAGCATATATATGGTTTTAATAGTAATTGTTTTTAAATCAATATATCTAGGTAAATATGAGTCCGGCTTCTCGATCTAGATCGCGTAGTCCATCTCGTCATAAAAGGAGGCATGTTTCAAACTCCCCTTCGCCTGAAAAACGTAGGCGAGGAAAGTCCAACAGTCCTAGGCCCAGGCCTAGTCCAAGGTTTTCAAAACATAGAAAGGGATATTCTCCAGAGAATAGATCTAAAAATGAAGAGGATTACTCGAGATCCAGACTTGACAAACATAAAAGTGATAGACGAAGAACCTCCCGTTCACCGACCTTTAAGCATGTTGCGAAGATCGAGGACAGGGTTTTCCATGATAAAAGACCAAGTAAAATGCACTCCAGTGACTCGACTTCACGTAGGCCTAATCAACACAGTGCCAACAGTGAGCAATCAAACCGCTACAGAGAAGAACCCAAACATTACAGTAAGGGATCGTATAATGAAAGACCTTCAACAAATCGAGGACCTCCACCTGGTGCGCAAGTGAACAGACCATCGGATCGTTGGCAACACGATAAGTTTGAGCAAAATGACGAGCCTCGTGATAGAGGTGGCTCCCATAGTAATTATAAAGACAGACGTTGGCAAACACAAGAAGATGATTTCATGGATCAACGTAGACAAGAACGTGAACATATAGGTCTTGTCGGAGTACCACAAGTATGGTGCAAATCTCCCGCCAATGGAGAAGAGTAAGTAGACCTACGACCAATGATTCAATTAATAATATACTGTTGTAAACATTGTAAGCCTACACGGTCTATGTGTTGAATGTAGAAAATGTACCATGGCCCATTTTGTAATTTTGAAGGAAAATGGTATTATTGATGTTTTGGATGTGTTGGCCATGGTTTTATCCCCATATAGCCTACTACTGGGCCCGGTTTCACAAAGAGGGAGTTTCAATTACCCCGGGGTAATTGTAGGGGTCGCCAATTCCCCCAGAATCGGTATTCACAAAGCGGGAGAATTGGATTTTCGGAGGTTCTAAACTCCCAAACAGAATCCCTCCTACGTAGCAATGAGAATTGCAAAACCCCAGAGAATATTTCAGAAAAATGGCGGCTTGCTCTCACTAGAAGAATTGAATAATTAATATCTGAACAATCAGCAACTTATATTCATATTGAGAGACGCTACTCGTCTTTAAAAAAATGCATAAATTCATAATAATAATAAGTTATTTTCCGTGTAGACAACAAATATATTGCTCACTAATCTTGCTTGTACTAATTTCATATGTTGTTATTTTTCGAAAAATAAACAGTCGGTTCAGTACCGGTAGCTAAGTGGTAGCGTGACTGACTTTAAAAGAGAATGTTCCTGGTTCGAATCTCACTAAGGTCAATCATTTTTGTTTTCATAAAACAATGTTTTTTTAAAATATTCCTTCTGTTAGGCCTATATCATGTTATTTTCTGAAATTATAAATTATAATTTCGAGTGATATTGCCGTAAGAACTACGATTTTGGATTACTGGTCATGGTAAGGTCCTATAGTTGGGTTTTGCTTTGTCTCCTTGAATGGTTTCTCAAGGTATTTTGCTTAGAGAAATTGACTGAGGTGAGGCAATTACTTATTTTGTGCAAAGGAAAAATATATTATCCATTGTTTATTTCCTTGGATTGGAAGCGATTTCAGTGTTATTGAGTGGGGACTGTAACGCTGCCGTGAAACAGCAGACCGCTCAAAAAGAGATCATACAAACTGTTACAGTCACGTTTAATAATTACGGTATGCACAGTGATAAATAATGTTGATGATTTTTCTTCATTCAACTATCATTCATATGAATTGATGAATATTGAATATATTTGAAGTGACATTATATATTATAATAACTGTTGTTACAAAAAATGTGATGGGCTCTTTAGTTTTGAGGATTGGAATGGTCTGTTGGCATTTATAGAAATCAATAATACACACATGTTTCCATATTCTTCATGTATGTCTGTTTATACTATATGATACCGGTACTATTTATTATATACTATGAATATATAAATATTTATCAATATAGATTTATATATATGGCATATATAGGCCTATTTATTATATATGTTTCTCAACTTCTCAACTTTTCACGTCTTGTAGACGTGTACAATTACATACGGTTCACAATGAACTCTTAGATGTGGAATTGAATAACCTTGCGTCACTATCAAATAAAACATATTTTGGGAAAGTATGCAGCCCGTGCAATGATAACATCAACCATTACGTATTTCTTTTCAATATCTAAATACGATTCAAATGAAATTAGTTGGACTGGAAAATAAATTAATTTGCTGATAAAATAAATCAATTCATTAATCATGAATTCATAACGATGATAATAATCGTGATGATGATGATGAATATGGTAATTAAGGTGATGATAACAGTAATATAACATTGATATTTCGAAAAAAATAATATGCTTAAATATGTTTTTGATCAAGTCATTGATGGGATGTTGGAAATCCCACTCCATCTTTTTATTGGTGAATTGTCTACAACCTGTATTTCACGTGTTCTGATTGGTACATCGTTAGTGACCTCACCAGTTATTGATGACATCATCACTCTACATTCTCCCCTCAATATCCCAATCAAAATCCTCGTTTGTGAATACGAGGTTTTAGCTCTGAGAAAACGAGGGTTTTACGGGAAGAATAAAAGAGGGGTTTTCATAGAATCCCTGTTTTCAAAACCCCGCTTCGTGAATCCGGGCCCTGGTAGACCTACCAATATCTTACTAGGCCTAGTAATAATTTATCAATTCCAACTTGTGGCTTGGAATAACCCTTGTAACCTGTGCCGGTGGCTAATATTTGACTGACCATACATCCATAAATGGATGGGGACATCCATAAATTATGTAACACACTTTTTTAGGCCACTTTGAACCCCCCCCCTCCCTCCCATGTCACAGTTGGTCACAAAACCAAAACCCTCCCCCCTTTAAATACGTCACAAATTCTCATACCCCCCCTCTTAAGAAAAATTTTTTTATGAAATTAATAGGTGTCAAAGGTACAAAAGAGTAATCAAATCAAAATATTCTTCTCTTTATGTTTGCTTTTTGAGTAGTCAAACTTGATAATTATTTGAAATGGATCTGCTGTTTGTAGGGTGGGTATAAATATAAGAATCTATAAGAATGGTGCCATTTACATAGAACAAAAAATGGTACGTCACACAGTTGCCTCCCCCCCTCCCCCCTTGTAACACCTTGTCACAAATCTTGACAACCCCCCTCCCCCCCTAAGTTGTGATATAATTTATGGACGTCCCCCTACCAGTAACTTGTTATTATGTGTATTAAATTTACCATGTGACCAGAAAGCGTGGGTAGATCAGGCATTGGTTTGATTCCTGCCACAACCATCTTTACAGGGGTTTCTCGTTGTTTCCCTCTCTGAAGTCTAGGCAAAAGCTGGGATGGTTGTTACTAATTAGGCCCTGTTTTACGAAATTGGATTAGGCAATAGTTAGTAGATTAACTTGTTATCACCATTGTTTACATATGTTATTTTCGTACCTTTAATTAATAGTTAATGGATTAGCACCCTAACTAAGATTGGTAAAACCGGGCCTTAGACCATTACCACTATTTTCCCACTATTTTTCTCATTACCTGAGGAACCTTCATTTGATTAATCATTCATCCAAATGAATAAATGTATTGAATTTACAGCTTACATTAATAAATACATTTTGTTACCGGTAATTCTTTTGTTATTTTGTAGTTCGGATGAACCAAACACACTCCTGGCACATTCGTCAAAAAAAAAGAAACGTCGTAACTCCGACTCTTTCGACACGAAGAGTAAAAAAAAGAAGAACAAATTGAAGTCCAAGAAGAAAAAAAAGGTATGCCTAATACTTCAACTTTTCATACCGGTATATTACTTTCTCATAAGGAGTTGATTGCTTGTTCTCAAGTGAATCAGTTACAAATTCTTTTCATGTACTGGTATAAATTTATATTAGGGATAATAAATGCACCTGTCGTTGAGGATCGATTAATGTCTGATTAACCCTTAAACCGGTATCGGAATTGAAAAACGATTAATTTCATTTTTCTGTTTGAACTTCAATAGAACTTCTTTATTATCATTATTTTCAAATAAAAACAACTTTTTTTTAAATAGTCAACATCAATTCACCCCTTTTAGCTACGTATTTATAAACAATAATTGGGTCTGTAATTCACCCCAAATGCTTGCCTCTGTCTGTGGCCAAACCTGCTCAAGTGGTTGAATATTCAAGACTCCTTATTTCTCTATTGATGCGGGGCAGCCTAATGATCTTGACTTCTACCATGCAAACTAGAAACCTTCCATCACAGACATTTATCATGATTCATTAATTTATTCATTGTGCTGATCCCACCAACTTGAAAGTCATGGAAGGTAAAACTTTTTATTCAGATCAGCTGAGAAAGAGAGGTTGTGTGAATAATTTCCGATCGCCCATCCCCCATATTCTATCCCCAACGTTCGAGAGTTTATAGAAATTGAATTGGATTGATTTTCAATGTAACCAATCAATTAATGTCTTGAATTTTGGGATCTAGGTTATCCTTAATTTAAATATATTACCCTATGTTATTTGATTCAGGCCGACGATGGAAATTCAAAATATAATACAATACGTGTATGAATACCGGTATACCTGCTATGATGTCACTTTCTGCTAGTTGCATGCTAAATATCACCTCTTCATTTTGTAGTACTGTAGAACTGAAGAGAAGAGAAATTAAGAAAATGAATGAATGAAGAGTTTAATGCCTCATCGAGAGCAAAGGTTATTAACATAATTTGCACAAGTTGCAAATAATGTCCTAATGTAATATTCTATACATGTATGTTTCAAACTTCCAATGGGTACCTTCAAAAATAAAATCTGATATCATTATTAATTTATTATCATCCAATGTTGTCATTATTATTAATGGTGGGCCTGATGGAAATTTCAGAAAGATGATCATCTGGTTAAAGTACAATGCCAATTTTGTATTTTTGTGTTTTCTTATAGAAAGGTAAGAAACAGAAGAAAGAGAAGAAGGTGAAACGAAAAAAGAAGAAAGTAGAATCTTCAAGCAACTCGTCATCATCGGAAGATGAAGATGAAGAGGAACAATGGGTCGAGAAAAATAGTGAGTTTACAAAAACAGATTTTGATGAAAATCTAGAAAGATCTAGTACCCGGTACAGAAGTTTTTTGCAATGATAGTTACACCAGTTTTTTTCCATTATTATAAGTTCATTGTCAATATTATCTGTAATTTTCAATACCTTTTTTTAACATACATAGGCCTACTATAGAAGGCTAGAAAGAGTTTGTTAGAATATGTATTGAGGGTTGCATTGGTTTGCTGGTCTCTACAGTGGGCCAACCAATATTGAAAATATGTACCAATTTACAATTCAAATCTCTGAACCCATCGTGAGTCAACAAGTAATGATACAAGGAACCAGGGACTGAGATCTTTCTTGAAAGGTTTCATAAAGGTCACGGTTGTGGTTAAGGCTATAAACTGAATTTTATAAAGGTTCCGGTTACGCTTATGAACTGAATTTTTTAAAGGTCTTAGTTATGGTTACGGTTATGAAGTAAATCTCATAAAGGTCCCGGTTATGAAGCAAATTTTATAAAGTTCCCGGTTATGGTTACGGTTATGAAATACATCTCATTGAGGTCCCGGTAACAAGATTGATATTTGAGTCCATGTTCAATATTTGTCAACAGTTGGCTTAATTACTATTTAGTAATCCCCAAAATATGAGATCCATTTCAAAATCCATAATTGTAAATAATAATTCCAGTTGGCCTGAACTCGTTTCAAATCACTGCTTACCATTTGATGAGCTGTTACCAGCTAAGTCTTGGAAATCCCACAAATTAGGTGCCAGCATTTCTTTGCCTTGTATTAATGTTTGTTACAACTTTCCAGACAAAAATCTTGGAAAAGTGATTTTATTTTACTGTCACTCAACTACCCCTCCTCCCTCTCATAAAGCTCGCCCCCAAAATCTTAACGTAGCAGAGTTTAAGTTTGGAGTGCTGGAAGTTGAATGACACTCAACAAAATACAAGTTATATTTCCTTTTTCTTGGATCAGTGTCTAGTTGAAACAACCGTCTCAAGCCCTTTTTGGGCCCTTTCTGAGACCCGAATAACAGATATCTTGAAGGTTGCTAGTTGTGGTTATGGGTTTCATCACCTTAGCATCGGTTATCGGTTGCGGTTATGGTTGGGCCCTCAAAATAATAACAGTTGTGGTTATGATTATGGTTATACCATACAAATAATAAAGGTTATGGTTACGGTTGCCTAAAAAATACAGGTCTTTAGCGGTTACGGTTATGGTTACGATCACAGTCCCTGCAAGTAACTGACTTTGTTTACCCATACAACTCACGTTCACATTTGCTCGGCTGTCATAAGCTTTTTTAAAGCCTGGTCCAATACCGGTAGTTCATTTCCACTGCATCTTGGATGCAAATATTTGAGGTACAGTGAAACCTCTATGCATTGTTCCCAGATCCATAGTTTGTCCCACCCTACTCCCATATATAATCCGTTGAATTTTCATAGATGGATCATTTTCCTGTATGGATGGTAGGCTTATAGTTTTCATGGTCCCTTGAAAAACATTGAATAGAGGTTTCACTGTAGCAGCAATCCGTATGTTCAAGGGTAGTGCCCATGAAGTGGTATAGTTTTGACAACCGAGTGAAACCAGGTCAGGTAACCTCGATACATTTTGGTTTGTTAGTTGTAGTTCTTGTAACAGTCATCAGGTACGAGCTTGAATTATCTGATCGTGTCTCGTGGCCTATCAGTCGAATCCTGTATCCATTGAATTTTTATTATTTATTAATAATTTAACTACAGTATTAATTCCAATTATTTTTATTAATCATTCAATTATTTATTTATTAATCATTTTTTCTTCAATTCTGCAAAAATGAGTAGGCCTACATGAGCCAAAATAAAATGGTCCGAGGAAATGAATTATAAGTGCAAGAAACATTATTAACGCGTCAGTAGGACTGAACAAAGCAATGATCAAATAGTAATACCAAAATCAGAACATTTCGTACCTAGCCTCATTCTTCTATCACCAAAGAGTAAAGACCCTGTTATCTGAGAAGGAGCAAAATGAGCTTGTTTACCATGTAGGCCTAACACTTGGCAACAGTACTCACTAGTGCTACCTGTCGTAGTGGAGTGAATTAGTAGAGAGATATCTACTTCCAATGCATATAACACCGAGCTGATGTAATTATTGTTTCCAATTATTTACACAAATATTCCTAATGTTATGAATGGTAGGAATGAACAGGTATTTTAATTGGCCAAGCCTGGGCTATAGGCCTACTTACATTCCCGTTTCTCCCGGAATCTAAAGAATTCACTTTTGCCTGGATTACATTGTTAAAACACTCGGTATTATCAAAGATAGTGTCGTCTCGTCCACTCGTGATGGAACTACAGGCCTATTGATGTAATATATCGATTCGAGTATATTTATGTCTAGGCTTGGTTTTCTGTCTACCAACGGAGTTAGATACTAAGATCTTTGCTATCACCTCACAAATGTTGAAGTACGTAAATATTCACCCACAGAAACGGAGAGTTCCGACTCGGAAGACGGAGTGGTGGGTCCGATGCAGAAACAGCACGTGACGCTGACGAGCAAGGAGTACGGCAAAGCGTTGTTGCCGGGAGAAGGTGCGGCCATGGCGGCGTACGTTGCCGAAGGGAAGCGGATACCACGCCGAGGAGAGATCGGCCTGACGTGTGAAGAGATTGCAACCTTTGAATCTGTCGGTTACGTTATGAGCGGGAGCAGACATCGACGCATGGAGGCCGTTCGTATCCGTAAGGAGAATCAAATCTATTCAGCCGACGAGAAGAGAGCTCTGGCGATGTTCAGTAAGGAGGAACGACAGAAACGAGAGAATAGAATTTTAGGACAGTTTAAGGAGATGGTGAGTGCTAAATTAGCAAGTGAGCAAGAGAATGGATAGTATATTTTATTATTTCAAACTTAACAGTGTACAATACTTATTCCTCAGGCTGAAAATGTGTTACATTGTTAAGGCTCTAGTAGCAAGTACAATTTAGAATGCTTCCATTTTTTTAAATGAAAGAAAAAGTATCATCTGTAGGCCTACAAAGAAAATGGTCAAAACCGTATGTCTTTCAAATATTCTATGGAGCCCACTATGATGAGCAAATCAATAACTAGTGCAAGATTAACAATGTTTTCAATTGATTTAATGTTTTTGATATCATGTTTATTTTTGCATTGCTATGGACATCAGTTGCTCAAGTGATTACCAGACCAGTACATGTTCTGTTGCTTTTGTGTCTCTTTTATGAGAACCAATAAATATGTAACTGTTTAAAATGTTGCATGCATTACGGTGTCATTTTCACAAAATCTTGGGTAAAACAAGATTTTTTATATTTAACAATAATTAAAGGGCATCACAACCCTGAAACTAGATTTCAACAAATAATGACGATATTTATTCCCCTAATTCTAGAGAAAACTAGAAATCATCTTAATTTCAGAAATTATAATGTATTCATTTGTCCTCCTGGACCCGGCCCTTTTTCTGAGTTGAGACGTGGACATCACTCAATTCGTTCATGTTTCCGTACAGAATCGGTAATGCTTACGTCATGACTCGTAGTCTCTGGAGGACGAAATATTTATTATAATTTCTGAAATTGAGATGATTCTTAGTTTTCTCTAGGGTTGCCAACAATAATCGATATATCGATATAGATCGATATTTTTCCAAACGATACGATAATCGATTGGATTTCGGTGATACGATATCAATATGATTATTTTCAATTATCGAAATGAACATTATTTACTTTTCAAACTAATTTTTTTCCCTTTACGTAATTGCTCCAATCAGTGCATGTGGCGCGAAAGTTCTTGGTTTCTATTGGGCACTCGAAAGCCAATGAGAAACGCTGTTTGCTATGACGTCAGAGTTGGTATGCGCATATATGACGAGAATATAGACTACCGCGCGGTCAATTGGCGCTCGGCCGTCTCGAGTCGGAGATGTTTTTCACACTACGTTGTAGTCAACGAGTGGTCCTCAAGGTCAGACGACGTTGGACCACACACAGTAGATAACACACACTATGCAGCTAACAGCTCAACGTGCTTGTTATGTTTATTACTGCGCCTCAAATGAAAATGATGGAAATTGGGAAAATCATGCTTCTTCATGATAAAACATTTATTAAACGTGTTTTCAGTGGAATATCTCGCAGTTTCAAGTTGATTTCCTTGTTATGAGTGTACGGGTGAAGTACGCCCAATTAAAATGAGAAAAAACTTATTTTTGACAGATTATAGGCCGAGATTCGCATTTAAGCCGAGGTTGACTTCTTGGCTTGAAATTTCGAGAAAAACCCTCGGCTCATAATCTGGACAATATGGATGAATTCCAGATGTATATTGTTACGTGTAATTTTATTAGAGCTCATAAATCTGCCTTTTCCTCTATCCCGTTATCTTTCTACCCCTCCCTGCTAGGACCGAAGTCCCGCACGTAGTCTAAGGTCAACCACTTGGCAATGAATCAACCAACACAGGTGTTTAGCCGCAATTTTCAACACAATTATTCCGATGCGATACGATATTTTGACATTCGATATGATTATCGATCAGGAGAAAAAATATCGATATAATACGATTAATAATCGATGTTAAGTAAACGATAATCGATATGAGTTATCATATCGAATGGTAACTCTAGTTTTCTCTAAAATAGGGAAATAAATATGGTCGTTATTAATTGAAATCTAGTTTCAGGGTTGTTTTCCTTTAACAATGCTTTTTACAATCTTACTGCTGTACCTGCAATTACAATAGTAGTCAGTTTGAAATGTAACCCAAGGTAATCTGCTCATATATAGACCTACATTCAGCACGATAAGTTGTGATGGCAAAAACTTTCTTATTTCTAGCTGTACCATAAAATTTGAACAAAACTTACTACAGTTTGAAAAATAAATGATCCAGTACGGTATTGTGTTTGTCATGTTATTTTGAGGGAATAACTAGCGATTTTAATATCAGAGTTGTGTTCAGTGGTGTATTCGTAAAAAATATAATACCTAGCTGTTTGAACAGTTCGATATTACTGCCAATGCCACACATGTTGAACTAGTTACCTGCACATTGTCTAAACTTTTCGAGCCTCTAAAATGGACGAAATCCCTTAGTTTTGCGTATATCCTGATATCATTCATCTACAACCAATCATAAATACTAAAGTAGTGCACAAATCATATGATTCAAGTCAATTGAACAAAAATTTGATTGATATTCAGTGGTGCATGTGATTATTTCTCACTTATAAATAAGTATAGGCATACAGTGGAACCTCTTTAGTACGTTTTTCAGGGGACCAGACTGAAAAAACTTACCAAAGTGAAAAACTTACTGAAAAAGCTATTTAAGAGATTAAATAATAATGATAATAAATTAGTAATAAAAACACATGTAGGAGCTTATAGATGGGATGAAAAAATAAAACTCACTTAGAAGGAGAAAAATGTACTAAAGAGAAACTTACTAAAGAGGTTCTACTGTATTTCAGACGATGTATACAGAAACTCTCTGTAATTCAAAATTCAATGTAGCCTACTGTACCCATTTAAGACCATTTTGAATTGTAGAAGTTTTCATTATTGAAATATTCAACACTGAGCTAGTAAATCAAAACTCTGCATGGACCAGAACTGTGCTTGAATTTCAGCAAAATTTGAATTATCACTTAGAACTTACAAGGGTTTACTCACTGTAGTAAAGAGGGTATAAAGATAGGTCTACCAGAGTGCGCCCAGCTACTGAATAAAGTTACCAGTGCGCTGCCTACGCCTGTATACACCACTAGTTTTGTTGGACATATTTCTTCGACTTTTCCTCCCAGTCTTGAAAACCACCTCCATAATGCCGAACGCTAAGACAGAAAGGTCACCGCAATCAGTCTTGAACCAAATAACTCGATAAATATGAGTGGTTACAGTACTAATTTTCTTTATTTACTCACTTTTTGAATCCTAGTTTTGTTGCATTCTCCATGGCAGTCATACTACGTTTGCCACTTTTGCATGAAAAAACGAGCGGTGTACTGAATCCAGGCTTGGGAACTTCGTACTTCAACTCGAAATCTTTGTTCGACAGTTCTTCCAATACACATTTTAACTCACCAACTGTAAAATCAGAATTGTGAACATATACACACACATATACACACACATATACACACACACACATATATATATATATATATATATATATATATATATATATATATATATATATATATATATATATATATAGATATAGATATAGATATAGATATATATTTATATATATATTTTTTTTTCATTTATTCATTTATTCATTTTTTCATTCAGATGACTGTTTACAATAAAGTACCAGTATATGAATAGTCAATATTATAATAAAATATACACTCAATAATGCAGTAAAAAAAAAACATTGTCAACTTAAAATCGTCTGATTTCCGCTAAATGCCATAGTGTATATACATTTTCATTTAGCATAAAATCAGTAGTTCATGAGCAATCACAGATGTGTTTACAACCTTTCTTGAATTCTTCTAAACTATAAATACATTTCTGTCGAATAAAATTTTTCAATGTCTGCTTGAATAAATTATGATCAGATATTTTCTTAATACAACCTGGTAGCTGATTATATAAGGTAATACCTTTGTAGGTCACGTCACGCTCGAACAATGATGTTGAGTGAGCTTTACCTTTGTAATTATTTTTATATCTTGTGTTGTGGTTGTGACTTAATTCAGGGTTTGACCTCAGGGTTTAATTCAGGGTTGTGTATGTGTGTGTGCATTCTTCATTAGTAAGAAATAAAGGCCTTTCAAAAGGTTGCCCATAAGACACAGAATACAGTGGGCCTCATCAGTACGTTTTTCAGGGGACCAGACTGAAAAAAATGTATTACGTAATGTGAAAAACTTATTAAAGACACTACTGTATTTAACATGGGGAGCGTAGGCCTATAGGTGGGGTCAAAAAATAAAACATGAATATAGTGAATGTGTCAACGAGAAATTTGAAAACAAGTTCCTTCTGAACAAATTAATAGAGAGCAATAAGACAATCCAATAGTGTTTGATACAAAAATTAATAATAATATTGAGCTGTAGTCTAGAAAAGATAATATTGTAATTGATTACTTATTTAGGAAAAAAAGATGGCACATGCAACACAGTGGTTAATGCGCTCGCTTCGTGTGATCCGGGAGGTGCAGGGGCATATCGGACCTGGTTCGATCCCTGCCACCGTCCATCTTAAAATGGATTTTTCGTGGTTTATTTCGTGGCATTTGGCATTCAAAGCCCTTACCATAAAAACATATACCGGTATATCATTTTCCACATTTCTCTGGCCTTCGTTTTATTTTATCTTCAATTTAGGCCCTCACAGATTACATAAATACAGAATGGCCATTTGCAATGAAGACAGCCAATTTGGTTGAAGTGGGTCTTTACTTACGTGGAATGTGAATGCTACCAGGTAGTTTACCAGTCTCCGCTATTTCACTTGGCTCTCGGACATCAATTATTACAACCTCTTTGTTGCCTTGAAGTTCAAGTAACTCTTTGTGTGTCACATCGTAAGACTTTTCGCTGCTAAACGGAGCACAGTGAATTTTGCTTAGAGCTCCAAGATTTGAGAATCCTAGTGAAAAATTGCACAACCATCAAGAATAGAATGTTGCTGGCACACAAGACAGAGAGATTAGGCCTAGTAAAAACTTTGTGTAGGTACATTGAAGATAATATATGTACCAATGAAAACAGTATTGAATGTGAAGTAGAAACTTATTGGCAAGGTGTCCATTTAGGAAAATTTAAAAAAAGTCTTTCAATTAAATATAGTCCTATACGCGGTCCTATATTACTACTCCTGGCAGAATGGCCCCTCGATTCAAGCTCGTGCAGCGATTTCCCGAGAGCAACCGTGGAGCGTTTTTTTTTTCAATTTGCTTGCTGTTGCACATTATTTTATGCATAATCTTGGGTCTAAAAATTGCTTCTCCACATACAAACTGCTATAATGATTTTAGATACCGTAACGCCTTTTCTCTCATTCCTTATTTAAAAATAATTCTCTTTTCATTGATTCAATGTATATCCACATCGTTTATAGTTTATACTTATCGATAGATGATTAGAACACAAGAAAATGAATGTAATATCAAGATACCTAGCAACAAAAATGACATTTAGAATTTAAACTCATCACATATGAATTTAAAGAAACTATAAAACAGTGAATACCGGTACCAGAATAGTATTTTTATATCGCTAAAAAAATTACATCACACTGGTCACTGTAGGCCTATGCTTACAGCATAAACAGTCTGATGACAGTCAACTCGTGTTTGACACTCGTTGGAAAACTTGTCTGGAGTTGAAATCAGTACTATGCACTTTAGTACCGGTAATGAAACAGCATTTGCTGGTACCGTATTCGTTATTTATTTGTATTTCCTAGTGTGCTAGGTATCTATTTTCTACAGGTATACGTTTCTTTACAACTGTGAAAATTATACAAATTACGTTGGAAAATAGATTCTGCTTAAAACAGCCAAAATGCATCCTAATTGAGAGTTGTAATAATGATGACAATAAGTCTTTATTGGCAATGTTTTCTATAGGCTGCTATGGTGCTTTGCTACTGTGGGGCTCAAGGTGGGGACAACACGTCAAGATATATCCAAAAATAGAACGAATGGACACCCTACTCTCGAACAGTTCAGATTATGAAGCTTGAAAGGGAATGATTTCTTTTAAAACTTGTTGATTACAAAAGATTTGCACGCATAACCGAAAAGGCCCAGAAATCGAGTCCAGATAGTAGGCCTAGCTCAGTTTACTTCGCCACTTGTCGCTCGTTCGGGGAATTCATTATCATTTTAGTAGTTTGCCTTCTTCAATATACAGTACGAATATAGCACAGTGCATAGTATAAATATAATAATATAAGCCTAGACCCTAAGCTTAGTTATAGTGTAGGCCCACACCACTTTCGTTAACCAAATAGTTTACATCTAGTTGCAGTTCACGGCACTTGACCCTATAGTTTCAATATTGTAAAAAACTGGAAAAGAAATGGACGATTATACCAGTCTTTCTATTGGTAAACAAACTATATATAATCATGAGCCTCTAACAGTATTCATCACACAAATTATAGTGCACAACAAAATTATGGTCGGGTTTAACCTCAATTAAAACTAGTGTGGCATTGAATTTCTGGCCTACCTGTACGATCAATGTCATATTTCAAGCGGGTTGCAGAGAAACAATTATGCCTATTCCAAATTCGTTCACTAACGTTTAGATTGGATTTACGAGTCACGGTTAGCGACAACCTGGACCTGGTACAATAACGAATTACTGAAACAAACATTTTATACTCAACATGCGAAAATCTTGCAACAGGAAGCACGTGCTCATTTGCTACCAACATCAAAGGTCAACACTCAACATGTCAAGAAATTCCATAGATTTCTTTGTGATGTCAGCCTATAGTATTCTCGGGGCAATTGTACCATAAATATTTTAAAAGTATATATAAGTGTTGTTTGATAAGTGATATTTTTCCATCACTATTTTTAAAATGTTTAAAATATTTCAAATGTACTAAAATCAATATATTGTTATTAAAATTTCCACTTTTTAAAATAATGACGGTCAGTGATAACAATACAAAAATTTGTAATAAGAAACGAAAATTAAAATTCATAAAGAAAGTAATAAATGTTGAATATAATTAGGCTCAGACATCAGTCTTCATAATAACTTTCAATTATTTGTTTTCAATCTAATACAGCTTTATAAAAAAAGTTGTTCAATCAAAGCTACAAGTAGCATCAACAGTGCCAGCTTAGCTACGCTTACTTTAGTGTTTATGCTGGGTAAGATAAGAATTCTAGATGTGAATATTCTCCTGAAAAATATGTATCATAATGATATCTGGGATAATTTTCTGACTCACATCTCCAACTATGAAATTATTAAACGAAGATTCGTTGTACGTATAGTAGTTGCTAAAATTACTAAATTGCTACATATTACTAAAATTTTAATCAGATTAGAGATTACCCACTTTTGTATGGTGTGTGCCATCAACTCTTTTTCTTGTATACACCTGAACTACTAGAATGAAATTTAGTAGAGAAAACTTTTCTCTTAAAATTTATGCAACATTTTCTGAAAAATAAATTACAAGTTTTAGAATTGCATTCCTCAAGTAAGTGAACAAATAATACAAAACAAATAATATAATACAAATCACACGCTTCAGATTGGTTTTTATGATAATATTCACAAATCCTCATTGTTCACAACGTGCAAGAAAAGGACAGGAAAATAAAATAATATTTTCTTCATTCAATACCAAACTAGTAACAACGGTATTTTGTATAATTCATTTTATTGCGCTATTTTACTTCAACAGGGCTGCTTATTTTGATAATAATATAGAAATATCATTAGTTGAATGGAAAGTCAACCAAAATGAAAGTCAACCAAAATTCATACAATCCATTACAGTGGTTATCATATTGTCAGTAACAGTACAGCCTTATATAAAGCGGCCATTTCAACACACCAAAATTTAATTAAGTTATTTGTTTTACATGTTTTCATGCTAATAAAATGGACAGTATAAGAAATACTAAGCAAGCTAATTTCAAACTATCATGTATACTAACTGAGTATGCTATGTTTATCTCAAGTAGCAAAGCATTTGTTATGACTAGAAATAAGAAATAATGTCTGACAATTTCCATCGACTTATATACCTTATACTTTGGTGAACACACGTCTTAGTTTTTATACAATTATAATATGTATTATAAAGAAAAACTTGTGTTGAATTACAACTATTAATTTCATTGGTTATGGCAATCAATATTTGATACAAAAAACATTAAAACACTCAATCTAATATTAATTGATTTTGTCTATTCTAAATTCTTACAATAGAAGATAATACAGTATGTTATCTAATGCAATGGAATAATTAAAACTAGAGTACCGGTACACACAAATCTCATCTCGATACATAATCAGTAATATTTTAACAGTACATTTTGCTCCACATTCGGAAAAACAAAATTACCCTTCCTTTGTTTATGTAAGTCTGGATGGACACGATCAACAAAACCATCCTGTAATATTCACGAGATTCCTGACAAATATAAAAGATACAAAAATGAGAATTTGTCTGGCTATGAGACAGGTTATGCTGCCATATTAGTTTTTAAAAATGAGTATAAAACCTATGTAAGCCTTTTGAGGCTATTACGAAGTAGGAAGACATACTTGTGGAAACCTTAACCCTTACCGCAGCTGCCACCTAAAATAGGCCCAGCTAACGCCAAGAGACTTTGATTGGTAAATGTTTACTAGTAGAGCTAAATTCTATGGCAAAATGTCCAGTCTTTGTGTATTTCTATTGCTGTTAGCACGAAATGTCGACTTTTTGCAGTCTGAGACGGCGAATTTTTTGATGTCTTGCATTGCCACGGTTTTTAGGTTGACTAGTAAACAAGGACCAATCAAACTCCTAGTCCTTTGGAACTAGCTACGCCCAAGACGTTATTCCAAGTGGCGGTCGCGGTAAGGGCTCTTGGTTCTAGGTATCGGTAGGCCTACCACAAAAACAATTTTTTCCAACGAATGCTAAATTTACCATTCTTATCAGACTTTTAAAACAGATCTACACCAACGTGACCGTTCCTAGATTCCACAAGTATTCAAAAAAGTAAAAATGTACATACAAAGAATAAACACCTAGATCTACTTGTATAAAAATTGTCTGTGTTTCTGAACATATGGAGTAAAGTTATAATAATGATAATATACATAGTTAATAGTAATTAAATGCAGATATCGTAAAATAAATGGCGTCCAAATTAGTTGAGTGAAATAACTAATATAGAAACAATATGTCACTACAAGTTGGTATTCAAAATTAATAAAATCATGCATGCCACAATACAAGTATAGTCCTGCATTGCATAATATAATAATAGGGTGTACACACTTTTTTATCAAGTTCAAGGGACTTGTGAAGAGGTTGCAGAATAATTAATTTAAATCTTGACCTAATAATCTGTGCAGCTTTATACTATAAATATTTTAACCCGTTTAAAATGTTATTGGGGGGCATACTTATTCCTACCACAAAATATGAGTGCACAAAGTGTAACGTATGTGTGCATCATACTTGAGTTTGTCTTCTTTGTTGTTTGAACGAATAATGCATTTAATATACAGTAACAAGTCCATTGAGTTGAAGGTATAAGGTGTGAAAAGGAAGGAAGAGTAGGATCCACAAAGATCCTCGTTTTCTTTAGTCTAAAGCAAAGTGCACTTTCGTTGACGACGTTTCTGTGGCTCGGGTCGTAAAACTGCTCGAACTGCTTCGTCAAAAACCTGGACAAAAAATGATCACTTACAAACAGGAAATACTAAGGTAGACCCCTTGGACCTACCACATGTTTTCAGTGTTTTCATGAGTGCTTCAAGATGATGATTATTCGAAATAATCCCTCAACGACCGCACAAAAACAGCTAGGTTATTTAGGTGCAGGAATGAGTGTGCAATTGATGAATGATGTAAACAAAAATTCACGCCTAATGGAGGGCTCAAACGCATGGCCGTCAAGACTTCAGTTTATAAAGCAGTGCCTTAGTTGGTGGGGAATGTAATTATGCTCATATGTAATTATGCTCATATGTAATTATGTACTTCAATCTATGAACTTAATTTATGTATATTTCACTATTCAAAGATCACCTTAATTTACATTTCATATGTTTTTCAGAGTTTCTAATACCAGTTGGACTTTGGAAAGTTGGAAATTTCAGAGAAGGATTCTTTCTGATAGCTAGAGGTGTTTGTTTTTTGCAAGCCGCAAAATCGCGAAATGTTGTGTATGATAATGAAAGAGCAATATAAGCACGTTTCAATACATTCTCAATTGACCGATGTAGATCGTCCGCCCTCGTGATGTAACAAAATATAAAAACCAATCAAGTGGACAGTGAAGCAGGGGAAATAGGGAAATAACCAATCAAGGTACCGTATCTAAAATTTCCCCTGCTTCATATGAGTCAAGCCCATCTACATTGGTCAATTGATCAATATAATTTCCAAGACGCAAGAATACGCGAAATATGCCTAAATTGGCTCATACCACCGCAATCAACTTGAAACTGCAAAATATTCCACGAAAAACACAGTTTTTTGAAAGATTCATCATGAAAAAGTATGATTTTTCCCAAATTTCATATTTTTTTATTTGACGGTGAGCTGTTCACTGCTAGATGGGCATGCGTGCCATCAGCCTGTGTGCCCTTGAGTATG
This sequence comes from Brachyptera risi, assembly GCA_964007535.1. Taxonomy (NCBI): domain Eukaryota; kingdom Metazoa; phylum Arthropoda; class Insecta; order Plecoptera; family Taeniopterygidae; genus Brachyptera; species Brachyptera risi. The sequence goes on along the minus strand of OZ023328.1, from coordinate 16,627,389 downwards.
TGGTCTGACCTGACCTTGAGCTCGAAACATGCGTTCGGCACGCCAATGGGAGCAAGCCATTTGACGGTCGGGCCTTATCGAAGCAGTCGAGTACACTTGATCAGTGACGAGACCATGTTGAGCTCACTCATACTCCCAGCCGGTCGCCTAGCTTTCTCTCGCGCGTAATACGAAATTGATCAAATTCTAACTGGGAAGAGTGATGATTTATGTTGAAGAAGAGCTTCTTTGGTTAATCCCAATTTTTATAAATCAAAATCATTTTTTGGGTGTCCCTTCCATTTCAAATCAACAATGGTTTACTTGTAAACTGTGTACCGGTACTTGTAAACTTATTTACTGTTTTTCATATTTAAAATTTCATAAAGTCATTTCTTTCCACACGACATTAGGCCAAAAAAAAATATTAGGGCTACCGGTACACCGTCGAACATCAAAATTTGCAAATACAGATGCGAAAAACACAAAATCATGACACCATTTTCAAACACTTTTACTGATGGCTTGAATCTTTCACTACAGCTAGATGAGTAAAATCACAGTATAAAAAGTAGCTTGAACATAAGATTCACAAAATAACGTAAAATTACAGTATTTCATTCATAAGGGGTGCCTACCTGTTTAAGTCCACGCTGTGTGAGGGCCGAGCATTCCATGTACTTTACCGCTCGCACTTTATTAGCCAGTTTCTGTCCTTGCTCTCGTTTGATTGGTGATAAACCCTGTTCCGCCAGACCTGTTAAAGTCTCCCGGTCATCCCGGAGATCTATCTTTGTACCTACTAGTATCATAGGTGCGTCTGGACAGTGGTGCTTGATCTCGGGGTACCACTTGGATGTGACATTCTCAAAGGACGATGGACTGGTCACACTAAAGCAAATCAGGAACACATCAGTCTGAAAAAGATAACACAAAATTAGAAGGCACGCTTGGCTGAGGAAGGTGGGCATCTAGCCTTTGGTGCTGATGTTCCATAACTTTGGGTAAGTATGTAGGCCTATCACACAGATGCTGGTGTAGAAATGATGTATTTCATTTATTGTGGAAACTGCTGTCAAACTACCTACCGATACTGAATTCAAGATTTATATCAGCAAAATTAGGTCTGGCCTATGTAGGTCTGAAATATTAGTGAATAGGTAGTAGGCCTATCAACACTTTTCTATTCGGAGGATTCCATAAGTCCGAGTGTTTCGGAACCCGCATGACGTAAGCTGGCCCACTGGTTGAGTGCGACTATTATAATGCTGTTAGTATTTTAATAATAACTTGATGGTTTAGTCGCAGTAAATTCAAATTTGCGCCGTTTTTATGATTACCATCTGACGGCACGCGACTTGCTCAGAAAATGAACTCATCCTACCCTCATCTGAGACAAGCTAGAAAATTTCCTCAAGACCTATATATTTTCTTGTGGGCTATTTACAGTTTTTAGATTAGAAATGTAGACATAGTTTTTAGTGAAAATTAATATATTAGGTGAGTTTACACGATTGAGCTTTTGTTGTGGGTGGGCTGTAGATCATGAACAAAAATTTGAATAATAAAGATGATTCACCCATTTCACCCTGTAGGCCTACTGTCAAAGTTACCAGTACATAAATTTGAATCACAAGTAGGCCCTACAATAATAAGGAAAGCCCTTATCCTAGTTTTAGCTCATAAATATTGAATATTATAAAAAGTCAATATATGGAAGCATAACCAACTAAAACCCTGATCATACATGTAGGCCTAATACAAAATGTTCACAAGTCTAAGATATTGCGTCGGCCAAAGACACAACATTTAATGTAAAAAATTGTGGTAATCTTATCGTTCAACGTACCATCGCTAATTTTTGTCCGATATTCTTGTTTGAGGTGTTTTCTGATAGATCTTGTTTGTATGTATGATGTAGTGTTTGGACTTTTTGTGTTTTGTTTGTTTTAATATGGTTTTTACTCACTTGAAGTTGATGCTTTGTGATCTGACTAAGACGACAAAGGTGGACAGTAGGTTAGGTTAGGGTCAGGTTAGTGTATAAACCTCGCGTATACCGCCGGCAGGCGGAACGGAGCTTGTATACTTTAATAAAAGTGAAGAAAAAATTGAAAAAAATTGAAAAAAAAAATGGCGTGGTACGTTCATCTGTAATTTTACCAAAATTGTACATTTGAGCACACTTATATCTGAAAATATTATAAAAACTATAAACAATTATAATTTTTTATCAACTGAACAAATCAGACCTGTGGGTACGAGAGTGGGCGTAGTCGGTCATAGTCTTCCTGGCCTGCAGTATCCCAGAGTCCAAGACTAACAGGAATACCATCCACAACCATTGGAGCAGAATAGTTGTCAAATCTAAAATATACAATATGTTTACTGAAATGGTAAAATTGAATGAAGACATGCAGTATCAGCATCTAGACCTTGAGGCATGCTTTTAAATCAGCAATAACATGTTGTAATTCGTGATATTTATTCTTATATCAAGATGTAGATAGATTTACAAGGTTGCACTAGCACCTCCTATGAAGTTAGCATGTGATAGTATTATGTTAAACCCAAACCATTACATTAATATTTATTGGTAACAGAAATTGGCCAGTCACACACGCAGAAAGCAATTCTCTCCGAATTTCTCTTCGTATAAGCATTGTTCAGTGTGATAAATCTAGACCTAGCCTAGGCCCTAATTAAGGCATAGGCCAAGGAGGCCTTGGTCCAAGCTATGAGTATATTAGGTATAATAAGAAATAGCCTGAAGTAAAAATCCAAGTTTATGGAAGTGCCATAGTGGGAAGATGTAGCCTATGTGAAAAAAATGAGACAATACTTACACAGTGGGAACATATTCCCCAGGAAAACTATCTGTTGTGTACGAAATCAACATACATGTTTTTCCTACTGTTCCATCTCCAACCACAACACATTTAATCGGCCGTCCAGATGACATTCTATCCCAAATTAACCTAAAATAAGAATATATTAGCAATAGGCGTAGGCATCAGAAAGTACTAACCATTCGGATATCTGAGCCTGATTTTAATGTTTTGTTGACTGAAAACTATGGTGAGAATGTGATTTACATTAAAACTACTTAATTTACTTACACAGGCGATTATACAATCGACCAACTAAAACCGCAATATGATTTTATGTACTTGTATTAAAGATGTAACAGCAATTAAATCAAGCTGCGATACACTCTGTCAATTTCAAGCAACCATTTTACCACAGCCTTCTTCTGGAATTCCCTTCTTGCACGACGCACCATCTCAAAGCAAAAACTAGCCGCGAAACATTGGGAGTTCAATCTGATTTCGAATTTCGAATTTCGAATGTAGTTATAAACTTTATTAGCATTTTGCTATTTACATATTCAACTTCACTTTACATTCAATGAAACACTAAACTTATTTGTAGTCTCTAGAATATCTAGGCCTGTCTATATATATCTGAATGTACATCTAAACTAGGAAAACGCGGGATGCGCGTTGTGAGATGAGCTTAGAAGTATGGCAATCTAGAATGAAAAATAACTTGTCAGCTCAATTTACATCTACAAACCTTGACTTACTTCAAACGTTCAAAAACCTCACCTGCAACTTGTTGATATTTATAGTAACCTGCAACCTGTCGCATAAACACTTTGAAAAAACCAATTGATCCAAATATTCAATAAAATGTACACGTTTATTGTATTTTCTTCATTATTTCTCATTTGATTGTTGTAAAAATCTCCGAAAAGGTGTATAATAGTATTTTTCATATTCTGTGAGAATTAGAGAGCTTTTGAAAAATTCTTGTTTTTCAAGTATTTTTCCTCCGGGTTATTCTTATGAGGATTTTCCAAACTTTCCGATTATTTTCCGGAAAAACCTTCCGACCGATTCCTCTGAATAACAATCCCAACCTATTCTGGTATGACACCAACGTTCAGAAAAAGTTTCAAGTTGATTGATTCATTTATCTGACCTGTATGCCGCGTACATAATTACAAAAAAAAACAAAAAAAAAACATAAAAACGAAGCCCATTTTTTTTCAGGGTGTGAAATGGAAAGCTTCGCTACGCTCATCTAATAAAATGCATACATGAATCGATACAATAATATTTTGACCTTAAAAGCAATAGAGAAAAAACAAATAATTAATTTAGCATTCACATAAGGAGTCCTAGTAATTTTGATTACATTTTTCATACCCTTTTGTAATTAGCCTGTGTTTTCTTTTATTACCTTCATACATTCTCTTCTGAACCTACCAACAGTTTTTACCTTTTTTTACTGATCCCGATAACCTATTGAAAATTCTCATTCCCTTAACAAAATTTTGATCTACATATTTTTTGAATATCCTTTCATTCCCTTCTACACATGAACATTATATTTTGATAGTATAACTTGTAATTACATCGTAAAAATACCTACGAGTTATTTTCATAGGTAAAATATTAATAATCAATATAATTGATATACACGTCCAAGTACGTGTATGCAAAACTACCAGTATGAATACCGGTAGTTTTAATTAATCTACACAAAATGACAAATCAAATATATTTTCAACGAGATTCAATATGAAAGCAGTTTAAAAATATTTTTCAAATTCATTAGGCCTATATGTGCTCAAAATTGAGTCTACTAGTTGATAATATTGAAGATTTTCTCTTAATACAGTTTAAAAATATTAGCTTATGCTTATTCTTTTAAATATTAGATCATTATGGATACTGCACAGAATTTAATAAGGTCGTCACATTGAAAATAAAATTTGGTAGGAGGCCTAGAGTATGCAATTATTTGTGATATACTATGATGTTCCCCCCTCCCCCCCCCCCAACATACTAAAATAGCAGTCTTGTTCCTGGGGTCGTTGATCAAACAATTTAACATTAACATAGGGGGTCATGAAAACAATACAGTATGAGAAGGTGATGGAAGGGAATGAAAAGCGACCAACTAGCACTTCTAATATAAGTAGGCCTACAGATAAATTACATTATAACAACTAGGAAAAAGCAGCATAATTTACATGTTGACAGATTACATTAGATTATTTTATTATTACTACACTATAATATATACTATTTGTTTGTTTTTATTGTTATTTTATTGTTATTGACGACTAGTGATTGGCCCGCCCATAAATGTCACAAAACAGAACATCCAATAAAATGGGCTTTGTTATGTGAGAAATTTCACATAGACCTATCCGAGTATCTATAAATTCCCACATGAAGTATAGATCCAGGTGGCTTTGGCAATTATCCACGTCTATCAATAGTGGACAATTGCACCATACGATGATATTAGAACAGTCATACACAGATTTCCTTATAAATGGTTCGGCGTACATCACGTAAATAGTATAAAGGTCTCAGTAAGATGATACTTGAAGTTGAAAAAGTTTCATGTAGATAAGTAATGCTGTTCACATGATTGTGAAATCGCTTTCGCAATATGAATTTCTAGATGATATTGGAAACTGGACCAATAGGTGAGGAGTGAGATATGGATGATGCAATTGAACAAAACTCAACCTATATTCAAAAGTGGCTGAAGTGGTTAAACAAGTAGTTTGTGAACAATGCAATTTATTGACATTTTGATCCAATCATTTTTATATCTACACAACATCATCTTATAATATTTTCAATTTTTTTTACTAACAAGAAAATAAATTTCATTTGAATTAAGAATAACACATTTATGGAAATCCATCAAGTGTCAAACAAAATTTCAGTCATGTCCCATTATACCAGCATAATTGTTGACACCATGTATCCCATACCATGTACATACCATTAAAGTCTATGCCAAGCAAAGCAATACAGTATATAAATGAAGAGTTTACATATTTTGTCATGATAGTTTATGAAATTATATTGTCCCATTGTTACATGTTTGTAAAAACCTATTTGACACTGGAAGTAACAACTCATCTACACTTCTAAATGACAATATGACCGACGAAAGATTACAAACAACCGTAGGTTACCATTATGGATATTTGGTTACAATTAGGAAAAAGCATTATGTGTTTCCGCATTGATGGATGAGCTGGAACATACCGTATATATCAACATATCTTTGAATTGGTTCTTTATATCCACCTTGAGATTCAAACAATTACTTCACTGGCCTCCTATTTCCCAATCAATTTTTATAACTAGGCAAACGCGTTGTGTTTCCGCATTGATGGATGAGCTAGAACATATCAACTTATATCTTTGGATTGGTTATTATATATATATATATATATATATATATATATATATATATATATATATATATATATATATATATATATATATATTATATATATATATATATATATATATATATATATATATATATATATATATATATATATATATATATATATATATATATATATATATATATATATATTATATATATATATATATATATATACATATATATATATATATATACATATATATATATATATATATATATATATATATATATATATATATATATATATATAATTTATGTATACACCTTGAGATCTAAACAATTATGTCACTGCCATCCTATTTCCTGATCAATTTCTGTGATCATAAAGAAGGCTTTGTTTTAATCGTTTCCAATTTATTGGTGATACTGTTGCTTGGATTTAAGAGGCCGCAGGCGCTCGTATTTCTCGCCACAAACTCTCACGGCCGTAATTTTTGAGATATCAATATGGTTTTTGCATTCTGTTAATAATTGAAAAACGGAGGTTATCGCATTCACAGAATTTTGAACAGAAAATTTGTAATTTTTCAAATTCTTCAAATGGAAAAATTTCTAGTTTACGAAAACCTAGATACATATTCTTGAATACCGAAAAAAAATATAGACTGTGAAATATATCAAAAGTGTGAGTAAGGGAATTAACGGCGTTTACGTGAATATGAGTTCGGCAGGCTAGTCTATGGGCTAGCACACGATGCATGTTAAACTCGAGTCTGAAGTTAGCGAACGAGCCCGTGTAGAGCGCCTGCGGCCTCTTTAATGGTTTCTCGATAGCTTTGAGTGATTTGAAAACATTGGATTATCTATTTTCTTACATCAAAACGGCTGATCTGATTGGACTGAAAGTTCGTAATAAGGTGTATAGTTATTATATTGAAATTCCCTGAGAATTTGAATTCTATCAACGGAAATATTTTTGACAAATTTTTTCCTCTGGGTTATTCTTATGAGATTTTTGAAAATTTTGAAATGAGTTTTCTCAGAAGTAGTTCAACCGATTGCGCCTCAAAACTATACAGTATCGAGTTAGATAAGGACACTTGTGTATGCCAAGTTTCAATTGATTTTGAATTTTTGTTGACCTGTGGAGCACAAACAGAAAAAAAGGATAAAAAAACGCATTTTTTTCGGGTATGGTAAAATTGAGTCTTTGCTTTGCTCATCCAATATTAAAGATGGCCTTGTTTTAATCGACGACTTGAAATTTACATGGCTTCACCAGTAGGCCAGTTGGATCTATATCATGTGTGGTCATTTGAAGATACCCCGATTGGATATATCAATTTCACTACAGTTTTAACAGCCCTGTTGATTGGACGGTATGATTTGTGACATCAATGGGGCGGAGATTGCGAGTCGTCAATAGGTGAAACTTGTTTTTTAGATTTAATTGGTATCTTAATAGCTTTGAGTGATGAAGCTTGTGCTAAACATTACATTCTATATTTTTTTAGATCAAAACGGCTGATCTGATTTGAATGAAAGTTCGGAATAATGTGTAGAGTGAAACCTCGATCTATCGTTTTTGAAGGGACCAGGGGTAAAAGACAATGAATGCGGGAAAACGATTAAAGCAGGAAATCATTAAAAACGTAAAAAAAAACACTAAAAAACATTAATTTGAACATTATTCATTTTATTGTAATTAATACTGTAATCACTTATAATTTTGTCTTCAAGTCATTAAAAATGCTGAAGTGTCATCTTTCTTATTTGTATTTACGATTTATTCTTTATTTACTCAATGTCCTGACTGATAAAGGATGGAATAACCCCTGATCACTGCTGATTATAAAATAAGAAAACACCATATAAATACCGTATTTACACGCATACCCCATTCTCAAGTCATCAAAAAGTCACATGCGTAAAAAAAAGTCATGCGTAAGTGAGAAAAAAACGTCACATTTTGCGATAGAATCATTTCCCGTAAAACACTGCCGATCGTCCAATCTTGCACTGAAAATCTACAATTTTGATATTTTTACACTTTTTTCTTTTGATTCACGTTGGTCTCAATTCAATTAGATGTGACACATATTTTCATTTTTTTTACATCATTGCATTATTTTTTTTTTGAATAATTACAATTTTAATTGTTGAAAACGGGCAAAACTTGTAACAAGGAATCTCAGTTTCCATCAACACTAGGATGCTAATTTTAGTTTCATTTTGTTTGCAAGGCATCACAAAGTGAAAGTATGAAGAATTTTAGTACTGTGACTACTAGAAATATTTTATCTCGATTTTTACATTTTTTGTATTTTTTTTCTTGTAATTTTTATGCAAAAATAATTTAAGATGGTAAATTAAAAATCACTCATCACACAGATTGGAATTATCCTTCATACTATCATGCTCTTGTTATCAAGGAAAATTAACCTCCTATCTCAATATTAAGTACATAAATTTAAAAAAATGAAAGCGTAGTACAGTAAATCAAAATTCTTATATAAGCGGGCTTGAAGTTGAGGCTACTTTGAAACACTATTTCATTCCTCATACTATGAGGAGTAATGGAATTAAACACTCGAACCTGTTACCAAGTGATACACATTATTTATTTACAAAAAAACTATATATCAGATTTGAAAGAGGTTTGCATGTTTGAAAAATAGACAAAAGGAATAAATTGATTCTTTAAAAAAATAAAAAAATAAGAAAAGTGCATTTTGAAGGTAAACAAGTACCTTAAAGCATACGGCGAACCCCCAATCGTCGTCAGATTTGATAACCAGACAGTCATCAATGCGCTGCTGCGCGAATTGGTTGCGCGTATGGTACAACCTTTCCTCTCTCCGTCTCTCTCTCCCTGTGTAAGCCACGTGGCTGTTGTTTTTAAGGCCAGGTCACTGATTGCTATTCAAGACTGCCGGCCGTAAGTTTTAATTCACAGGAGTTCAGAGTGGATTTTGAAGTCTCATGTTCAATTTTATTAGTCTCATGTTATCATCAATCAACAATGCTCGCCTGGAAGTGTGCTATGGTAATAAGTCTTGTATCTTGTTATCAATTTTTCACCGTTTCAAAACGATCGTTCGAGGTTTTAAGTGGCAAGGGACCGAAAATAACAAGCGATAGAAGCGGGAAAACGATGAACGAGGGAACGATGAATGCGGTAAGATTTATCATTGTTTATATGGCGGTTTGGTTGGGACCACACAAAACAAGTGATAGATGCAGGAAGACGATCAATCCAGGAACGATAGATCGAGATTTCACTGTATCATCATTATATTGAAATTCTGTGAAAATTTTAATTCTCTCGAAGGAAATATTTCTTACTAATTTTTTCTTCTGAGTTATTCTTATGGGATCTTTGAAAACTTTGAAATGAGTTTTCTCAGAAGTGGTGCAACTGGTTGCACCTCAAAACTACGCAGTTTCGAATCAGATGAGGACACTTGTGTATGCCAAGTTTCAACCAAATTTTTGTTCTCATTTGACCTGTGGAGCGCGAAAAAAAAAACATGTACTTTTTTTTCGAGTATAATGAAATTCGCTTCGCTCATCCAAAAAAAAACTGTAACCAATGTAGGCCTAACATTTTCAATAAATGTCACTGTTGACGTTATGCATGTGCTTTACTTTGTAACTTTCCACAAGTTCCACTGATTACCATAGACAGCATACCCGCAACTTTTCCTGCCCAATAGGCTTCAAACTTGTTCGTAAGTGAATGAAGTGATAATTTTAATTTCAAATGTGTGACAGTAGGCTCTATATAACAACTCATTTTACAGACAGGATGTCATCCGATTGATGAGAATGCTTGATTGATCAAATTAAAACAGCAGCTAAATAATTTGAAACAACAATATACCATTCAATATGATGATTCTCTCAAAACTTGTTGATATAATAATCAAAATAATTCTCAAAATCATCGGAAATTACGTACAATGGATTACAAATAATGATAATATTCTATAATACTTGATTTTGGCCTCAATTATTGATTTTTTTTATAAAATGCTATCTGCACATCAGTACACTCTTATTTAGTCTACTGACTACATACAGTATTACAACATTACTCCTAGATATCAGTAATTCAATACACCTTATAACATGTCTAGTGAAGATTACCCCACAAATATATAAAACAGCAACATTTTCTGAAAGGCCATGTTTTATTAACAAACCCATGGATTCATTATCCATTAATTAGAAAAATGACTGAAGAAAATAAAGCTACAGTTAGTTGTGGTGCCAACGGTGTATATTCGGACCCACGCGCAGCCACGCGGTTCCTAGCCTAGGTACCTTTTTTAGTGGCTAGGCACGATTAGTTACTTTTTATCAAATATTTTACACATTTTGTCTTGTTTTATCAAATGACACACATTAAAATATATTTATTCAACCTAACTGACTTTTTTGAAGTTCAAATGTCAACAGACTGCAATTTAGTCACATTTAAATTTTAAAATTATGAAACTGAATCTATTTTTTGGGCTAAAAAATTGCCTTTCAGCAGATTTTTTTCTCAATATTTTTTATCAACTTCAAAAACTTGCAAGCCATTGTTTCCCATTAAAGACAAATGACAATAATTTATGATCGTTTGAATGGGGCACCACATGGGCGATCTTACCAAAATAATAATTGAATATAATATAGCTCAATTGAAATATTTTTTTGAAATTATAGTAGGCTCAGTAAATTTTTTTTGTTTGTGAGAAGCTTTTCCCCCGTGCTCCCTATTGTTGTGACGATTGATACTTTTTATGTCATTTCGGAACGCCTAGGTACTATATTTTCCGACGAATACACGAATGTGAAGTAGTATTAATAATCTTCATCACTGGACTGTGTGCTATATCCGAGTTGTTCGTGCCACCAGTCCCTCACTTCTAGCAACACGTTGGATACTTTTGGCATGGCAGTCTTGTTGGTGGTGATGTCCCGCACAGACCTGCTTGGTTCGGGGCCTTCGTTCAAGTATGGCATATTGTTCTTACTCCCACCAGCTGGAACAACATCACAGAGATTACAGAGAGAGAGAGAGAGAGAGGAGAGAGAGAAGGAGAGAGAGAGAGAAGGAGAGAGAGAGAGAGAGAGAGAGAGAGAGAGAGAGTTTTTAATTAGAGAAATCAAAATTCTATTGCCAATATTCTAATTCACAAGGACGCATAATAATGAAATACAAATAATTAGTTGATTAGAATACTGATACTAGCATTTCAAATTATACCAAGATACTGGAACAATACTTCTAAATATTGATACCGGTAGTGAATCATTTATAATGTTGAATAATATAACCCGTGGCAGCTGGTAACTAACAATATGGAGTACTGCTGTTAATGAAACAAATTATATACAACGGTACGAAGCCACAGAACAATGAGTGTCTATAGCCTTGCAAGTAGCCGTGAAACACAAAGTATTTTACTCCCACAAAATAGATGCAATTTCCTCATTTAAGATAAACATTCAGATCTCAACATTCATTTTCTTCATAACTCAACTAGAATCTGTTAACATTGTCTGCGTGAATGTATTGCAAAAAATATGTCTTGAATTTAATGGCTGCCCCACGCAAATATTTTGTTGTATTTATTTGGAATGTATTTAATTTAAAAATTGAGTTTTCATAAAATCAAAAGTTCTATGATTCAATTGATTTACATGATTAATGGGTCTATATAACTCTGTCATGATTTTTCAGCGTGACACTACCTAAAAGTATCAACACAAATAATGTAATTATCAATTGTTGATACTTTTCCATAAAGCTGTTTTTTCCTCAACAATAATTACTAGAAAAAACATAATACATGACATGAAAGATATGATTTATTCAAGATGGATTGATTGAAAAATACTTAAAATAGCATGAATTGGGAAAATCATAGGAAGGGCTGTCATTCTGCAGTACTTAGTCACGACTCGCCACTGAGTATAACTAAAAATATAGAAATATGATAATGATAAGTATTGAAAGTGAACTAGGAGAGGTCTACTGAAGACTCTAGTTATGCAATTTGTTCCAAAGATTCCAAAGAATAGAAATATAAACTTTCAGAGCTGATAACGATGAAATAGATATAAAATAATGATCAATAATGAAGAAAAATTTCCTATAACAAATGTTTTCCTCTGTAATTAGATCACTTATTCTGTTAGAAAGACATATTTAAACTTTTTTTTTCAGTACACCATCAAACTGCAAGTTGAGATTGATGACAAATCATTAAATCAAGTCAAGTTTTCCTAGTTTTCAAAATGAAAAAATATTATAAATAAATGGGTTGTTTGTGTGGAACAATTTTATGTCTCTTGAAATTTTAAAGATCAAAAAATACAGAAAATATAAGATTATTAGTGATTGAAAAATCTTTTAAAAAGTACACATATTGTGTAGGGAGTTTCCATACTTTATATTATTAAATTGGTTTTAAATAATTAAAATGGGGTGGTAAGATCGCCCTTGTGGTTCCCCGTCCAAACGATCCTACTTTTCATCCTTAGCCTTAATTGGGGAACAATAATTTTGTATCAAGTTTCGATGCTATTGAGAAAAAAAATATATATATATATTAGGCCTACCGGTAATTAATATGTTTGAAAAATAAATGAAATGGGTGATTATAAAAATACTCTTTGTATAATACAGTATTATTGTATATAGTCTGTATACACAAAAATGTATCGAAATCAATTCTTCAAGATTATGCTAGAGCAGTGTTGGGTGAGTTCCTAAAATGAGGGAACTAGTTCCAATTCCCGTTACTCGATCTAAAAAGGAACTAGTTACCGTTACAGCTCCTCAGAAAAAAAAGAACTCAAAATTTACCCCAAAAATTAAGTTCCATTCAAGTTCCTTTGAAAGTTAGCAATATGAAGTTTTTTATTTGAATTTGTAGACACCCCCCCTCCCCCCTCATATTTCAACAGAAATTCATCATAATGATTCAATAATGATTAGATCATTATTGATAAAACACAAACACAACACCAATGTTCTCAACACGAGGACTAGTACCTCACGGTCAAGATGGAACACTGAAGTGGGATAGGCCTCTTGTGTTTACACAAATCTCCCTATATGCGTCTTGAAAATAATCTCATTCTCATTGGTTATTGGTAACGTCACCAGGTAGTGATGATTTTCTTGGTATGTATTAGCAGGATACGCTTGGTTTTTCTCTAACCCCTCACACTGACGCCCGGTTAATTTGAGCCATCAAACTACGACAACGACAACGTGCGTAAAGAACGTATGCTAAGAAGTAGACAGGGTAATACCATGAAAATATCTGGAAATAATAAGGTACAGGATGGACAGCAGGGATTAGCAGCCTAGATTAGGCTGAGTCAATAGCATGTGAGACAAAGAGTCAAAGATAAAATATTTCATATGCTATCATACAAATAGGCGATCTATTCCACGTTGCGTATGAATCCTTGAAGTACAATCTGTTCAAAGGAACTTCAAAAAGAACATGAATTTCATTCCTCGTTACCAATAAAAAGAAACGTAGTTCCGTTAAAAGTTACTGCTTGATAAAAGGAACGCGTTTCCATCAAAGTTCCGGAAAAAGGAACGCGTTCCTTTCGTTAAGTTCCTACCGAACTCTGTGCTAGAGCCACTTAATTGACATAGTATCAAGTCAAATACCTTGTGGTCTGGTATTCCTCTTTTTAGTGCCTGATCTTTCTTTGTCAGGACGAACAGCTGGATCGGAGAGAGTCGGTGCAAGATACTTCCGTCCAGAATTGCTTCCAACGCTATCGGAGCGTGGGATCGGAATGACCTTTCTGTTAGCACGATAGCGAGCGCCTTCTGCTTCCTATAAACAAGGTTATGGAATAACTATGAGTCATTCATTGCTTCAAGTCGAATATTTTCATATAGTGGTAATTAAATCAACTACACATAGGTTATTTCTCTTCTTTTGTCTGACAATTGTCAATTATTCATTTTTTAATTACATTTTAGGCTTTCAGCCAAGTCACTTATTTTTATTTCTGTGCTCAAACCTGTATTTTGTGTCTGATACTACTGCCAAGAACTTGTCAAAATAACTCACTTTTGAAAATAATATTTTAATATAGGCTTACACCATAGCACCAACAACTGTCTTGAGTTTAACAATTTTATTTGTGATCACATTTACTGTTCATATTCACTTATCTAAAAAATTTCAATGTATATATTTCAGCTTCATTACTCGTCACCATTTCTTTCTACTATAGGGTTAAATTGTTCAAATATATAGGCCTACCAATATCACAATGAAATACTGATATCAGAAAATCTTAGTAAGGTAGGTACGTGAATGATGACCTTGTTTCTGCATGGGATCATCAATAATACAAACGTAACAAAAAAATAAGCTACATTTTACAATCAGTGAAAAAATCTATAGGAATATATTACATAGGCCTACTTTCTAGAACTGACACTACGAAAAATGTAATGCATGAATACATTAGGCCTAACTGACAGAAATGTTACAAATGGACACATAATTGATAATAAAATAAATTTGTGTATTTTGCATATATCATTTGATTAAAAAATATATCACCACAATGGATGGATGGAATTATTTTAATGCTGCTCTACACGTTTGATTAATTTACGTACTTTTGGTTCACTCTCGCTGTCTCGATCCAAACTGCTGTCTTTTGTTTTGTCCTCTGCGTGATCTTGCAAGGTCAGCAACGCGTTGGTCGCTCGGAGACTGGTTATTAGACTGTTCTGCTGTTTCTGTAACCACACATTACAGTATAACTGTCAGTACTTGGAACAGACTTAATACCCTCACATTAATTTATAGAAACACAAAGGGTCTACTTTCTAGTCAACTCTGTAATAAGATTGTATATCATGCACTGTTGAATAATATGTTTAATTTAAGTGTTAGAAGGAATATATTTATGAAAAGGAAATATTTATGCACTGAAAAAATTCAATCCTTCTCAAAGGAATGACGATTTTCAATAAAATTCTTAGTAGAATGAGAAATGCAAGAAATGCATCTTCATTCAGAATAAATTGATGTAAATTGATCAAAGATAATGTGTTAATCCAAAAACCTCCTGAAAAGAGTAGCTTTTGGGATCTCGTAAATTAGTAAATAAACTTTAAATGGTAAAATAGACGATTATTATTAAGGTGATATCATTTAAGTATTGTATATTCTTAAAATTTGTACCCTACTTTGTTCAAGATTATTGAAACTATCATTATTAGTTGTGTTCGTCTGTCATGAACTGAAAAGAACTAGAGTACACTTTAAGGGGGTGGAGCAACTTGAGTTCAACTCCGTGCAGGATGCGCCGTTGTTCAGTTCAACTTGGTGTACGTGAACTAACAATTACAGACGAACAGCCACCACCCACCGCGTACCACAAACTACTTGCCGCGAATTCAAAATATGTTTCAACTTTCAATTAATTTCTACGCTCATGATAAATTTCCTTATAAAGAAAAATGACAATATTACATTCTAGATATAAAGGCATGGGCCTAGATTTTCTAGAATTTAGAAATATGTAAAGTTTAGTGTTTTATTGAATGTAAAGTGAAATTGAATATGTAAATAGCAACATGCTAATAAAGTTTAATACTACTACTACTACTAATGATATTGGTCGAGACAAAAATATTCATGACCAATAACCCTTGGCCAAAAGCATTTATATAGTATTTAAAAGATGATAGAAAAGTATAGCAAGACGAGAGAATCGCCAGTAAGCTACTTGACACCCGGAATATTCAAACAATATTGTTTTGAGAGCACTGTTAATAAACTAAATAAAAGTATCCTCATAAAACTAACGAACTAAACTGATATAATGATTAACAAATATCTCATGGATGATTGATGAACTGATAAAACTAACATTTAGAGCTAAACAATATCCCGTTTTCATCAGTCCGTACGTAAAACGTGAATAGCATCCACAGATACATCCATGTTGCGCGCGTAAAATCTGCTTACACTACTTTACACCACCTGTACGTACAGGGGTAACTTTTCTTACACTTTTTTACACCAACTTACTCTAGTTCACCGTGCGTCGACAAACGAACAGCCGAGTGCAAGCTGCACTATTCTGCCCCGAGTCAGACGAACGGCCACCGACCGATCGGTGTAAGTTGGTGCAAGTTCGTGCAAGATAGTGCAGACAGACGAACACTACTATTGTATTAATTGTATTAGTGCAGGGCTACCAACTAGATAGCTCGAAGGGCCATTTTTTCATGGAAAAAGTTGAGGTGGGCCACACAATAGCATCAACCACAATTACCCACTTGGTGACGTCAAATATCGGAGCCACATCGAATTTTAGGATTCTTTAATGTAAATTTTAATGACATATTATAATCAAGAAGACCGTTTTGGGACACTTCTTGTCCAAATGTGTCTAAAAATAGAATTGTGGTTAATGCTATTGATTGCTCAATGATTTTTCATTCATTATTCAATTGTTTTCAATATGGTATGCTGGTATACAAACATCACATTTTTTCAAGCTTTGTACAACCGTTTTTTTCTCAAATCAAAATTCAATTACTTAAATTGCACTTCTCTTCTTTATATCTTCATTTCGGTCTATATTACTGATATGGTGCAAGAGGGGAAGCTCACAATATTGTCAAATGGGTGCGCATGCTGTCACAAGCCAAATGGTGGGACAATATTTTGTCAGAAATTATCAACTATAATGTCAGTTAAAACGCCGCCTCTATCGTTTGTCTTGAGACAACTGTTCAACCCTTGCCAAATATATTCTCAATTTGACTACACAGAATGTTATAATAAATTGCAATGATTCTTCATTGGTTCATAAGATCCTGCTGCGGGCCATTTGAAAAGGTCCCGCGGGCCGCCAGTTGGGAAGCCCTGTTTTAGTGTGTTATATTTTATTATTTCATTTTATTTTATCATTCATTTTTTTATTATTGTACTATAAAATTGTATTAACATGCCAACTTTGGCTTGTAATACTTCGGCTCTTCCCTACTGTTTGGCGTGTAACAATATGGCCTGAAGATGGCAAGTTCATCAGGTTTTACCATAGCAACTAGAAAAATTGGTGGTAAACAAAATTATACTGAAATTATGATTGGAGAATATAATTCAAGGCACATTTTTGTCCACTTTTTACACCAATGTGCGACATAACTTGAAATAAGTCTCTAGTTATTTAAACCTTTTTGGAATAATAATTATCTGTTATCTGCGGCGGAAATTTATGGTCACCAACAGCACAGTCCTGGTGTTGAAGTTCATTGGTTTTATAAATATTTAAAATGGGGTGGTAAGATTGCCCTTGTGGTGCCCCGTCCAAACGATCCTATCTTTCATCCACAGCCTTAATTGGGGAACAATGATTTTGTATCAAGTTTCGATGTTATTAAAAAAAATAAAAATAATAATAATTCATGCAAATTATCATTTCAAACCGGGCCAATATGGCCCTCGCATTTTTGTGTTTTATCAAACAGCATTAAACATTTTCATACTACAGACTTATCTTTATTTTCAAGCTGATCTATTGTTTTTTTGGTTTGTCATAAGAAATGAAAAGAAAATTAGCATTTTCAGATGCTGTTTGTGCATTATTGAGATGAGTAGGCCTATAATTGATTTATGATGACTATTATCCCATCATGACTTTGTACAAAATCACCACAAATTATGATGAACTTGTAATGAGTAATAAAAGTAGAAAACGTACTTGTGGAGAAATTGCGTACGAGTCAAATCAATCGAATGAATTAATGTTGGGTTTAGAGGCGCATCGACATCGATGTCATTTTGCGCCTGCGTCAAATCAATCGAGATGTAGCTATTTTGTACTCTAACAGCACAGATATATCATGTGACGTGGATTATTTACATTACTTAAAATGTTGAGCCTTGGGCATCCAGCACTTGACCCCTTGCTTCATTCCTATCTGTACTTCTAATTGATACTGTTCTATCTTGTACTTCTCATTTCATAACTACATTTTAAAATGAATATTATTATGAGATGATAATGCTGCATAAAGTTCAAAATGTTGTTTTCACATTTTGTTCATTACTTTCTCAAATGGAACAAAGGCAACAAGTCAAAATATTGCTGACAACATCCTTCGTTTCATTTTAAATTTACGTTCGCATGGATACTCGAAAATATCTACGAAGGCAAAAGTTGACTGACTCATCATATAGAGGTATATTGTATAGGGCTGCTGTCCTCTCAATCACTTCCTTACAATGACAGCAATAATAGCTTACTACTACGCAGTCCATTTTATAGTTTAGCACATCACAATAAAAACATTTACTCTTCAAACAGCTGATTCAAAGCATTGCAAAAGCAGGCTGAGAAAAATGGAGATCTAGAAATTACCGAATTTCCTTTCTTCAACCGATCACGGTAGCAGTAATAAACAAAGAAAAACCGCACAGTAAGAACAAAGACAAATTTAAATTGGAGAACATTTTTCAGTCCAGTGGTATTCACTTACAAACTTTGGGCACTAAATTCAACAGCTTTCATCTATTTGTAGTCCACAGTAATATTATCATTCATACATAAGTGTATAAGTGTGAGAAAATGACATTATGGAAGTTTGGTAGACTTGAGAAATTCTTTTACAAATACCACTGGTGAATAATAATAAGGATGCTGTCACTTTTTGAATGGTATGTTTCTTATAGAGTTATTTACAGTTATAAGTTTCTCGATTAGACATTTATTACATTTATAAGTTTTATTTTTTGATCCAGCCTATATGCTTCACATGTTAAATAGTTTCATTAATAAGTTTTTGACGTTAATACACTTTTTTAGTCTGGTCACCTGAAAAACGTTTAAATGAGGTTCCACTCTATCATGTAAAATGACAGCAAATTTGTGTAGAAACGAATAATGTTGCTCTTGAAATGTAAATATGTAACATTATTCAAATATTGCAGAAAATGTCCCGAATTCAAAAAGTCCAGTGACAGTTGTCGGCAATCCAAGTATTGTCAACCCCTCATCAAGTCTCTGGAGTCTTAAGCTACTCTAATAAGTAAATATTGAGTGATACATACACTGACTGCTCGTATTTTCTTCAAGCAACCTTCCAGCCACGTTCGAATGGTCTGTTTAGCAACTTCTTCTTCAATAATATATTCAAATTCTTCTCGCGCTAGAAGTTCCTCAAGCTGAAGAGCCTTGCGGATGTCGACTGATCGATAAGAAAGCATACTGTCAAAGAGAAAAACGATATTTACCGAGGACCTTACAGAAATGTTGCTAATCGTGAGACATTCATTCATTAATTTCCACTATTTTTAATGTTCCTTAACGATCTCATCAACAGCTAGGTTATATGGGGGTAAATGAGCCTATGATAGTGAAATGATGAAGTGATAATAAGCAGAAAGATGTTTACAAAAACTTATTTCTACAGCAGGACTCAGAAACCGCGGCCTTATGAAGCAGTGCCTCGACTACTTTACACAAGTGTATGGCGTATTTATTTTGCTTCTTGCTGCTGACTGATAATTATCAGGACGACCCGACTTGACCATGGATCATTATGCAATGCTTTAGCTGACTGAACAAAGCGAGAGGCATTCTAGCTGTTTACACAAAGATGGGAGCTGTTAACCACTTGACGGCCGTAACGCGCATACGCGTCCACTGCGATCGTACTGCACAGGCCGTGAGCGTGTCCACACACTTTCCAATATGTTTCATTTAATATCTCGACAAAATGATGTCATATTGACATGGACCTTGTACTGACATCTAGGATATACATTGAAAATTGAGTGTATTTTTTTCACCGATAGAATACGCTAATGCATGCCTATACGAAAATGATGAAATAATGTTATTTCAATACACCGCACTAGGCTAAAGCTGGCCTTACATGAACATTTTCGATGCGATATCACTACCGCATGCGGGAGCGAAATCGCAGGTTGACAGCCATGCGAGTGCGGAATGGTGCGAGGTTCTGCCGCACAAGTTCAGTTTGAGTCAACTTTTCCCGCACTGCAGCATATCACATGCAAAATGGCCGGATACAGTATAGATTCTACTGAAATCCGCTTGAGGGCGCCGTTATACTGCTTCCCCCAGACAAGCTGTGTTAATTTTGGCATGAATTGTTTCATAATAATTTGATATTTGATCACTGTGCTCACGTGCGTACTACTTGTAAGTTGTTGTATACAATTTTTTTTCGTACAGTTATTATTATTATTTAGAAGACACCAGCAATTTTTACAAAGTTACAAACAAACTGTCGATAAATTTGAGTATTGACAGGAAAAGTACGGGACACTTTACACACGCCCTTCTTTCTGTCCACCTTTCTTGAATTGCCACTAGGCAGTCACGGTTTTGTTTAATCGCACCGCACCATCCCGCTGCCGCATGCGGCAGCAAATCGCATAAAAAATGTTCATGTAAGGCCAACTTAATGTATCAAATCAACAAGACTCTGAATGCTAAATAACAGTGACATCAGCAAAATTTTTGTTTCTCATATCAAGTACAACAATATATCTTTACAATTGAACCATTTGTTCATGCTATGTTATGAAATGCTATCTTACAACAAGTATTTATGCGACATAACCGGGAAAACAATGGCCTGGGAGGTAGGCGAGGCCATTGTTCACAATGCTTATGAAAGAAGTTTTATCGAAAGATCGATAAATAATCAAAATGAATAAACGTCAGAAGCGGAATTAAACAACCGAAACGTCAGAATCTCTTTTGTTCATTCATTTTATCGCCGTGTTCTATTAACGGGCTCTCCACTATTAGTAGGCCTGTCTCTACTCATAAATCTCGGTAAGCTACTGTTCTTTCTTTCCCTTTTACCCAATACATACAAAATGAATAATGATAATTTTCAATTGTTTGATTTATCGATCATCAGTGATTTATTGAACTCTAATTCTTACTTGAGGACATCGTGAAAAGTCACGTCTTCACCATTATGAAGTCGATCCAACTCATAGCACATGTGTTTGAAAAGCAGTCGGTCTTTTTGAGGATCAACTTCTAGTCGGCCTTTCAGCAATCGTAGTATGAACTTGACTCTTCTAACTGGGATCACGCCGCGCTGGTGAATATCGACGACATTCCACGTGTTTTGGAAATTACGAATGTCGGCATACGACAGTAAGGCATCTTCTTCATTAGAGTAAAACAATGAAAAGTTCTCCATGATGATAGCTAAGATCAGAAAGTGTAAACAGTTTATTCGAAATTCCTAATTATTAAAAAGCACAATAATTTGATGACAAATTTGATATTGTTTAAAACTTGAAATAAAATTCACCAATTACACAGGAAGATTATGGTAGGTCTATAAAAAATAATTTATAATAAAATTACGCTTGACCCTAGCTGAGAAATTAACCAATAATGAGAACCAATGTGAGTAGATATATAAAAAATTGCTACAAAAACCAACAGCTTACCTTAAATGTGGTGTTCAACAGTACATTAATAATGATAAAGTTTACATCTGCTGTCAATGGAAAGAAGTGATCATTGCCCAAGAGACTTAGTTCAAAGTGAAAGATATCAACATTTGTGTGTTTATACTGAAAGACTTTTATCTACGACAAAAAATTATGGTCACAGACAGCGCAGTCCTGGTGTTGAAGTTCATTTGTTTTAAATAATCAAAATGGGGTGGTAAGATCGCCCTTGTGGTGCCCCGTCCAAACGATCCTATCTTTCATCTATAGCCTTAATTGGAGAACAATGATTTTGTATCAAGTTTCGATGTTATTAAAAAAAAAAAAAAAAATTCAATAATGATAGATTGATTATTGTTTGTGTAACAACCCTACCAAGACTTTGGTCATTTGACAGAGCTGGTTAGCTAGGGAATTAATAAACCCATGTCTTACTCAAACCCACCTCCGACTTGCAATTTCTAAAACAGTGCCTTAGTTGATTGAGCCGGGGAGGAAAGGGGGGAGGGGGATAGTCCTAACAGTATGATAAATTTACAAAATTGATCATTGCTTCTAGTCAACAAAATAAAACATAGTGGTAAATACATACCCACTAAGAGATTTAGTACGATGTACGTAATGATAACGTAGAACGAGCAGAAATAGATGAGCGACGCCGTGAAATTGCCGCAGTCCGTCTCCCAGTAGTTATCGGCCGGAGTGCAATACGGAGGTGCAACCATACAGTCATGCATGATCTTGTTCCAATCTTCGCCGGTCACAATACGGAACAACATCGCGACGCCTCCCACCGGAGACTCAAAGTTGGCACGTCTGAAATGTGTCCAATCGCATTTACCAAGAGAATAGTAAGGGGGGAGGGGTGTGGACTAACCCCTTACCACGATGTAGTGACACCAATGTACTTTATCATAATATAAAGAAGGTGTACCAATTCTCACACTAATAACATGGACGGTATTCGTCGTTTCTTGCAGTCAGTCCAGAGCCAAAGGTCCCGATTGCCTGTCACGATTTAGCGGATTCCCTTGTGAACTAGATGTAGATAAGAGTGGCTACAGTACTGCTGGCATTGTAAAGCATTGTAGTTCGATATTAGGGCGATAGTTGCGCTACAGGCAATGGGGACCCTAGACTTAGTTTCTGACCCCAGAAATATTTCACTTTGAAGATGCTAATTGGAACACCTTCTATATATTATGATAAAGTATGTTGGTATCACTACATCGTGCCCTCATTAATTTTTTTGACCCTCCACTCTATATGCCTACACACCCTCACAATTACTTATCACGCTAACGTAGCTAAGATATGTTTCTAAGGTGGTCAATGAACAGTAAGAAGGCTTAAAATTTTCTGCCTCTGGTGCCTGGGGCTAGGGTCTGAGGCTATAAATCTTTCCTGGGTAGGAAAGATTATACACACTATTTTCCAAATTGCCCTGGTAATGCATTACTCGAACCCGACCCGGGTACCCGAAGACATCACTAATATAAATTAGAAGGGTTACAGTTCGATATGAAAATTGCATGAATATTAAAACTTAAATATCGAATATCGATCAAAATATATTGAAAATTTCAATTTTCAATAGATACTGAAGCAAATCGAAAACATCAAAAAATGCAAGATTGGGAGTCACGATTCACGATCATGTAATACTGTTTCAGTTTCAGATTATTTTCCACCCATTTTACAATAGTAGGTCTATTCAAAATTATTTTGGACTCTCGAGACGGTCAATTCCATTTTCAAGGAGAAAGTCATTAACAATCCGGTAGTTAGATGAGCGCAGCGAAGATTCCATTTCACATGCCAAAAAAAAAATGGGCTTCGTTTTTATTTCTGTATTTTTTTTTTTTTTCATTTGTAATTTTGTGCGCGGCATACAGGTCAGGAAAAAATACCTATCGACTTGAAACTTTTTCTAAATATTTCTGTTTCACTAGAATAGGCTGGGATTGTTTTTCAGAAAAATCGGTCGGAAGGTTTTTCCGGAAAAAAATCGGAAAGTTCGAAAAATCCTCAATGAATTAATTACCCGGAGGAAAAATACTTGAAAAACAAGAATTCTTTAAAGTTCTCAAATTTTCACCGAATATGAACAATACTATTCTACACCTTTTCAGAGATTTTTGCAACAATCGGATGAGAAATAACAAAGAAAACGCAAAAAAAGTGTACATTTGATCAAATATCAGGATCAACAGATTTTGCAAAGTGTATATGCGACGGGTTGCAGCACTATGAATATCAACAAGTTGCAGGTAAGGTTTTTGAACATCCGAAGTAATCCAAGGTCCGTAAATGAGGATTTAGCTGACGAAATATTTTTCATTCTAGATTTCCATACTTCTAAGCTCATCTCTCAACGCGCATCCCGCGTTTTCCTAGTTATAAGAACACGTTACAAGCACGCTGTCTCTTACTTCTACAAACACATATTATACTCAGCATACACCGCTACTGACAGCAACGAGAAACAGTGCACGAAGGCTCTTTCATGTATTTCATTCACTTTTGGTTGGGTATTCACTTTTCCCTTGTTTTTGGTCTCTTGGTTTGGTTTTTTGGTCACTTATTTGAGCTATTTTCGATTTTTCAATTAGATATTGATCATCGATTTGATATTGGACTAATCAAATATAGAATTTTCCAATTCAATATAAATCAAAAATATAAAAATCAAACGGCAACCCTAAAATGAATACGTATAGAGAAATCTCAATGTAATCTTTCTGGATCTATCGTTTTCCTACTTCTATCATTCATTTTCCCACACCATACTCCCATATAACCAATGTTAATTTTTTCTGCATGGATGATTTTTTCCTTGTTCTTTTTATAAACGAAAGAAAGAGGTTCATTGTGAATAAATATATGAATAAATAAGACATTATGTAATTACCTTCCGATGCCTTCCCCGTACTTGACCGTGCCAAATATGATGGTCCCAGCAAGAGCGTAGAAAAACACTAGGAGAAACATGCCGAAGATAATGAAGAAGCTCTTGCAAACAGAGACGCCAACCGTTAACATCAACATCTTCAGAGTCGCGTGTTTACCGGTGATTGTGAAGAAGCGTAAGATCACGACCACGAAACCAACAGAATACGACAAATCATTCTGAAAGAGCCAGGAAATGAAATGCCATCAGATGCATGCAAAAACACTAAAGAAGTAAACTTATTTGTAGATATTATTTGTGGGCTTTCAAGGAGTCATCCATTGTTCAGTTGAACGATTAAGGGAAATCACGATGCACCTCAGTCGGGATGATCGAGAATGGTGGGAATCAAACCCCGGTCTCTTGATTGACTGTTCGCCGCACTAGTGACTGATACACCAGCTCACTACTAGCAGTGATTAGGTCAATGCTTGGGGATAAAAGCTGGGCTTTTCACAAAATGTGAATACGGTAACCTGATTTCAACTCAAGCTTGTATTTACACCAACCGTTGAAAGCCTACTAGCTCGATTCTCGACTTTGTTTACTTGCACTCTATCTAGATTGGAACTTGTGAGTTGGGAGTTTGGGGACTTGTCAGCAATAATACTACCTGAGCAACCTTGTATGTTTTCATATTAATATTAAAAATAATAAACAATAATAATAATGATATTATGTTCATTTTTTGGATTACAATAATATCTTTCAATAACTTAATTTAATGTATTTTATGTAGTATTGTAGTTTTTTTGTGTTCTGGACTTTCGGAAACTGAAAGACTTTTATCTGCGGCGGAAAGTTATGGTCACCAACATCGCAGTCCTGGTGTTGAAGTTCATTGGTTTTGAATAATTAAAATGGGGTGGTAAGATCGCCCTTGTGGTGCCCCGTCCAAACGATCCTACTTTTCATCCATAGCCTCAATTGGGGAACAATGATTTTGTATCAAGTTTTGATGTTATTGAAGAAAAAAAAAAGTATTGTACGTGGATAATATCATAATCAAATAGAGACAGCAAATATATATCAAGGATACATTGAAGATGACAAAAAAATGGGTAAAACATTCTAATCATAAAACCGTCAATATTTAGTATGGGGTGAGATTTCCTAGGGACTGCTCTATCATATAACCATGTTGAAACTAGATACTAGATCATAGAACTAGAACTTGAATTCACTAGATTATACGCCACATTCTATGTCGAGTAGGCCTATGAACCTGAACAAGGTATTTATAAAAAAACAAAGTACGGATATTTAGTAAATAAGATTGCAAGAAACAAAAAAGAAACATGTTTAATTTTGAAAGTAAATCAACATTTTTTAATAAATTGATTTATTGTTAGACGAGCTTTAGCGAGGATTCAATTTGACATACTGAAAAAAATTGGTGTTCGTTTTTATGTTGTTTTTTTTTATGTTTTTTTGTCGGTTCTCCACAGGTCAAACGGCTACAGCTATCAACTTCAAACTTTTTTTCGTCATGGTTCCTCATCTAACTTAGATCTGTATAGTTTTGTGGCATTATCGGGTGGTAACTTTTTTTTTTATGAATTTTAGAAATTTCAAAAATCCCCATTAGAATAACCCGGAGGAAAATACTTGAAAAATCAAAATTTTTCAAGACCTCTCAAATTTTCGACGAATATAAAGGAAACTATTAAGCACATTTTGAGAGATTTTTCGCATCAATCGGATAAGAAATAACGAAGAAAACGCATTTATAAAGCATTTTCCCATCAATTTAGGCTATTACGGGAACCAATTAAATCTATAGCAACACGTGTCACCAATTAATTCAAAACGATTGAAATGAATGAAGAGGAAGGCCGTGACATAACTGATTCTCGTAAGGTTTTTGAACGTTTGGAGTGATCCAAGGTCTGTAGATGTAGATTGGGTTGACAAATTATTTTTCATTCTAGATTTCTATACCCCTAAGCTCGTCTAACAACGCGCATCCCGCGTTTTCCTAGTTAGTAACAAAAAGCAATAACCTATTAGTTACTTGGATCGACTGTACTATACTGCAAATACTTACTCGTAGCATAACGTTGATGAATATCCATATGACTCCCAAGACCGTAACAAACAGGTCATACCGGTTACGCCGTGACTGCCAATATCCCCGCGGTGTGAACGCAATGTTCTTCATGACGACTTCAACGACAAACACCAACGTCAAGACGGTGCTTACCATTGACAATGGATCGGTGTGAGATTCCTCTTGTTTCCACTGTGTTGCAAAATAAACAATCATTATTTTCATTTTTTGTTTACAAAACTCACGTCCAAAAAGTACAGATTGTTCACCTTAAGGTAATATATATACAATTTATATTTAATAAGTGAGCAAGTAAGTGAGTTAGTAAGTACGTAATAAGTATATGAGTAAATAAGAAATCCGTTTATCCGGAAGCTGAACCTTTCGCGAAGCACCAGCGGAAGCGGAAGCTTGTGACCACAGGGATCCTGCGTGCTACTCAATAAATTGATACAATGATAAAAAAAATTACTTGGAAATAATACATATAAAATTAAAATAATCCAATGAATTTAACAATCAAGAATGAAAAGAAATGAAATGAAGTTGATGTTTAAAAAATTGTTGATGTGAACCAAGTTGATAGTTAATAAAATTAATATAGTTGAGACATATTGAATATGTCTTTACTTCTTAATTTCTTTTCTCAATTTTATAAGATTATTTTCACCAGTGAATTCCTTAGTTCATTTAGCACACTTTCTTAAAAGTTGGATGATCATATTTGTTAGGAACATTTGCACACATCAGTCTTCTAAAACATATGCCTAGGTTAGGGTTGTGAGTTGAATTTTATACAAATACAATATTCTTCTGTAATACGGTATTCTCACATTTTTAAAGTAACTAATCTTTCTGATAACCATGAATATTTTCTTGAAACTAGATCTTTTCATTGGAATTAAAAAAAATGGAATTCCATAACTTGAGTCATAAAAAGTTTCCGTTGGAAAATTTTCCAAGGTAAACTTTTTATGACTCTTGTTTAGAATGCACAATTATGAGCTCATCGTGCAAAGGTGAGAAAGAATTAGACGTGGCATGATATTATAGGGATTATAGTATTTACTAGAGTGATTTATACTCACATTGGCACACCAGTTGTAATTTTATAATATGCATAGGTCTAGGGGGGGGGGGAGGGGGGAATATACTAGTATTTTAAATAAAAAATTGTGATCAACAATGAATAACTTCAAAGCTATGTCTTCAATACTCACCGAAACACAGAGCAAACTACTATTAATCAACACCATTCCAGCTATAAACCGCTTAAAAGATATATTCTGCGTAATGTCGTAGGTGAATGCTCGAAATCTCTTTCCGTCTGGGCGAGGTGGTAAATGTAGTGGCTGAGCAATTTTCAATCGCTTCTTCAAATCGCACCACCTTCTTTGGTCGACCGTAAGTAGAGCGGTACCCTTGTTTTCAGAATAGTTGGCAATAACCACGCCAACAAACAACGTAAGGCCGATCATACAACCAAGGAAGATGTAAATATGGATGTAGATGGCATGAACCTGAAACCACGTCAGGTTGCAAAATAAAACTCATTTGTATTGGTGATTTCGTATTAGGGATAACTTCAATTCTGAATACTGACAACCAATTCTGAAATGAGATCGACTAAAGAATCACGTTTTCGAATGGAATGACAGTAACGATAGCCAGCCAAAAAAGAAATATATTATATGATTGCAAAAATTAGTCCAAGAGATCCAAAGATGAGTCCAAAAAGATGGGATTGAATCAGAATTGATTTTCTAATAATAAAAGTTATCCCTAATTAATTATAATTATTTTCAAATAAAATATGATAACAGTAATACAAATTTCAATTCACCAAGATTCACAATTAATCACGAAGCAACATCAAAGGATCATTCTTCAGTTCCAAAAAAATTCAAAAAATACTACAAAACTTCAACTATACGTTCAGTCTAAAAAATAAGTCACAGTTTGTAAAACTATTGTAACAACGTATAATAACAATGCACAATATCATCTTAGTCCCATTTGCAAGACTTGTTAAAAGGCATGACATTAGAAAGATGAACAAAAGATTTCAGTAATGCATTAATCAGTGACATGAATGACGATGAACAAAACAACAGAAATCCTATTCAATCTTCTGAATTGTACAAACGACTAAGACAATTTGAGCATCAACCTTAAGGATTCAAGCCCAGGGTCAATGAAACGAGCATCACTCAGGACTCGGGAAGTCAGGATTTTGGTTTCTATTCTAAAATACAACATTGCAGCTCATTCCAATTGTACAGACATCCAGCATTCGAGTTGCGACTTACTGGGCCTAACGCTTTAATAAGAACATCTCGGACATCTAGCCAGCCCTTAAATGAGAGCACTTCGAATAACGCCAGCATAGCGTCACCTATGTTATCAAAGTTGAACCGACGTGGGTTAGCCCTGATAAAAAAGTAGCCAATTATCATCGCTGTAAAAAATAGACTGGAGTGCAAATTTACATCATTAATAGATTTAATACAAAATTATTTGAATGACGGAGTGAGTGATGACAGACGAGTGACAAAATACACGTAAAATTATTACAAGAGATGGCAAATATAATATCATAATGCCCAGTTTTACCAAAGATTTATATGTAAAGTTCAATTGGAAGATGAAATTTATCTTCTAGTTAATGTGCCCATTGGCATATTATTGTAGGCTTCAACTGAAAGTTGAATTTCATCTTCCACACGATAAATTCCATAAGATAGATTTTATCTGCCAAATGATGAAATTCTTCTTCCATTTCTGCTCTACACTCAACACATTGGTAAAAGCAGGTCTTAGTAGATCAATCCACTAGAATTACAGATACTTACAATTACAATTCATACCTATTTTAATACTTTGTTCAAGACAACCACAACCTATTGAATACATTCCCCATCTCTGTTGTAAAACATTACTGTATTAAAGGATGATCAGGAATTCTTTAAATAAACTCATTTCTATCAGTTAAATAGTTTATATATTTATAATGTAACATTCAGTGTAAAGTATGCAACTCACCACACTCTTGGCACTAGCATTGATGGGTATGACTCGCCCACACCTGGCAGTAATTTCATTTTAGTGACAAACACCCTTCGCATAAAAACGCCGACGCAATCTTCCCGTCGTGTGATTGTCGGATCGTTACATCGGGCCAGGCGGCCACCGAACAGCTGAACGCCGTAGCTCGCAAACACGAACATCAGAACAATCAAGAGGATAGATACCTGAAACAAAAACCATGACCTTGGTTTATAGTCACTTGGGTACCTGTAAACCTTACGTAAATATTTGCCCAAAGATCATAGAACATATTTAAAATCATATCAAAACATCTTATTTATATTGGGTTTACCGATGCACTCTACTGATGGCCATGATCTATTGGCGTTGGTGTTTAATATATGAGATGATGGGATGATGAGATGAAAGGTTATTTTATTCGGTGTTTTTGGATTGTGGGAAGGAGTCGGTCGTGGCCTGCTGTTAGTATTGACCCAAACGACAGAGGGAAACCACGAAAAACCCCTGTCAGGATGGTCGACCATGGCAGGAATTGAAACCCGGTCTCCTGAATGACGGTTCAGTGTATTAACCACTCGGCCAAACGTCTCAGTGCCCGTAAACCTCAAGTAAAGATACGCCCAAAGATCATAGAACATATTTAAAATCATGTGATTACATCTGAAATTAATAAGAATAAATTGTAAGTGAATAGAAAGAAAAATCTTTGAGTTCAGTTTGAAGAGTAATTCAAGTGTAATTTATATGATTTTGATATTATGTTTGTATGAATACGGGCAACATTGTTTCAGAAATCTTTACTAATAAAATCATGGGAGGGAGAATCTGTGTGTTCGTAGCGTGCGTACCTGCGTGTGTACATTCGCTCTATGAAATGCCTGGTATGGCGGTGGTTTCGGGTGCTGTGAACGGGAGGTAGTGTCGGATAGGGGAAAACAAGGAGGTGGGAAAACCGTTGAGCGGGGGTTGCGGTCTCGTCTGCGCGAGGGTTTCGGCTCGGGTTAGGTTACCTTGGCCCCATCATCAACATATACTCAAAGCCACCAACGCGTTCACAACTATACACCATTTAGTTCATGTCGTATACGACGGGCGCAACCTGCTACCGGTAGTAATATATTAAATTAATCAATCAACCATGACAACGCAGAACCTGACGTCACCTTGGGCATGAGAATGGATTTTTATAAACGTCTTTTCACTCATCATCATCTCATAGTTCAATTATCACCCGCTTATTTGTACTCCCATATAACCGAGCAGTTGGGGGTCTTAGGCAATTGTTTGCTTTATCAATTGTGAGTTAAATTTAAGAGCCCACATCTTGGACAGATTTACACGGTGCACTTACGCCACATATATCTCAAGAACTACCACCACTACGGACTTGTGGGAGAGTGCATTAAATAAATATAACCCTCAAAATAAGATAGGCCTATGCTTAGTCAAAAATTGAAGAAGAATTTTATTAAGGAGCAATAATTGAATCAAATTGTGCCTAATTTGATGGATTTCATTGCTTAATTCCTGGTTACTGAATGATAGTAGAAATAAATTACAAACGCACATCTCTAAGTCCAACATTGCTTATCAATATTTGAAATTCTGATTCGACTGTTATTTTACAATCTTTCCATTTTCCTTGGCAAAAATGTGTAATGTAACTGGATCTTGTACAGATTATAAAATGGAAAACTCCTTCATCTAGCGGTGGTTACTGGAACTTTTTCAATATTATCCTCTATCTACTTTTCAACCCACAACCAAACTTTTCAAAACACATCAAACTTGGGTCGAGCATTTCGAAGAGAAACATTCTCAGGTGGAATGCGGGCTCTTGAAAGGTGTTTTGTGTAACACAAAAAAAAGAAACCCCAAGAATAGAGAAATTGATAAGATATTCCTAACAAAACAGACATTTCACAGACAATAAACAGTTACAGATAAACTTGTAACACAATTTGGAGATTGAGAGACAGTGAGGCTATTTTATAATGAGTACTGACCAATAAGATCTCTTTGAATCCTCTACACAGTTCATTGACTACTTTGCTCATGTGAGGTACTAGTGTAAATATTCGCAACGGGCGAACGCAGCGCAGTATCATCAAAAGTTGAGCTCCGGAATTCGGTGGCACATTCTTCGGCATCCAACAGAGAAACACAAGGCTCACCTGAAAAGAAAGATTCGATTAATCAAAATGATTTATTTAAACTACAAACTTTGAAACAAAATATCAGTTCCTATTGGAGTCGTTGAATGATGAATGAGATGATGCGAAGATAAATGAAAGGTTATTTTATTAGGTTTCGAGAGATTGGGATGGAAACAGTCATGACATGTTCTCAAGGAACCCAAGTATTCATTTAAATTCCAAGTATTCATTTAAATTCAGTACTTCGAGGATCCTCATCTATTTCACACCTAATCATTACCGGTATATATGTTATCTCTTTCCTATTCTTATCTATTTCACAAATTTGTTCCTCTCATCATAATAATATTTCCTCAACATATTGTAACTGATGTGTATGAAGATGAATAGAGGAATAAAATTATGTGAAAATGAAATAAATTGAGCAAGTAAAGGAAACTACAAAAAACCTCAAGTCAGGATGATCGACCATGGCGGGAATCGAATCTCTTGTCCACTCAATGATAGTCCAGCAACGTATCCACACGCCTCAGATAACAAGAACTGTATTCTAGTTTTGTCCACTTAAATAAACCAATTACCACATAAATGAAAACGTCAAGAACCGATGCGACGTCTTTGATGTAGGCTTTCGGTGTGAAAAACAGTCCGTCAGCTAGAATTTTCAACGCAAGTTCTAGACTCATGAATATCACGAATCCGTACTCGGCGATCTGGAGTGCTGGCGTCTCCATCACGCGATAGCTCGGCGTTTCGAACATCATTGACACGCAAGACAGCGTCGTGACGCAGATCATCACCCAGTCGAGGTAAGTGACGAGACCAAGGAAATTACTTGAAGAGAAACAGAAGTGATCTCAAAACTGAGTCATATGTTGCATTATGCTTCACTATTTTCAAGTAATGTAATATGAATTACTGCATGCATGCTAAGTGGTTCAGCAACATTTTAATATTTCTAATAATACTGCATAATATATTCATAACTACCGTATTTAGAACGAAAACCAATGAGACATGTTCTGTAATTATACCTTAGAAAAAAGCTTCATTCCCATGAGTTTTGAAACTCAAGTGAAAAATTGTCTTTTTTCCTTTCAAGTGAAAATGTTTGAATATGAAGGTAGATGAAGATATTTCTAAATATAGAACATAATTAATTCAGAGATGCCAGACTACGTGCACAAACCTTTTTTGTGTGAAGAAAACACCATCTTTAACAAAATTACAAACCAAACAACGAAGCATGGTTTTTCAGATTTTTGCTGATGAGGGTATTAAAATTTACATTTCAATTTTTACTATGCATGATAATGCGTGTATAGGTCCTACAGTATTTTCAAAAATTCTGAAAATTTACGAAAGCAAAATTCAAGAAACTTCATGTATTTTAGCCTCTCATTTTCCCACTGTGTAGATAAACAAAATCTTATATTGACAAAACTCTGAACTGTTTACTTCATTGAATCAATTTTAAAATTCCAAATACGAAAAAATCTGCCAAACCGTTTTTCCATTATTCTACAACGGAAATATGCCTGAATTTTATGCAATATTCTATGCAGTATGCTAAGCTACCAACTTACTGCATTGTCTTATACTGCACTTTTCTCTCTTTGCCAGTAAGCGGGTCCTTCAATCTCGCGTCATATCGCGCATACACCAAAAGCTGGCAAATCTTCCGAAATTTGCTCTCTCTCGGTACGGAAAACAGCGGAGTGTCGAAGAACGGATGATTCTCACGAAGATCTTCCTCTCGCTGGTTCCTCCTCATCTCGGCTTGTTGACGTTTAGCTTGAAGCAACTTTATATCCAAATCCTGCGGTCTGCTTCGGGAGGAACTTACTCGATTCATCGCACCGATGTCGCCATTTTCCATCAAATGTTCGTAAGTCTGCTTTAGCTTGATCGAACCGCTACGCACACTGCGGCGAATAGATCTACATAAGAAAGGGCTCAGCACTACAAAAAGCATTACCGTTGATATGCATGCTATCAGAACAATCCAAGATCTAAGTGTACACAGATGCAGGATGGAATGGTATGCTATGGTTCGACATCATGAGACATCAATCCAATCGTACTTCCAAATGGCCGCGTCATCGGTAATGTACATTCTACAACATCAACAAACAGCTGTAAGAAACTAACTCATGTTGTAGAGATAGCCACACTGGAGAGCTTACAATCGCATGTAAAATTGTAAATTATAGGTCAATGCAGGAAGGTGATTTGATTTGCTCGAATATACCTACTATAACCATGCCAGTGCTGTGTTACTGACTTGTGTATTTCCAGAATAATAAGTTGGGAATGAATTATTTTTTATGTATACTTTTACTTTGCAATCTTTTTTTAAATTCAATGTAGGATTATTTATGGCTGTGTGCGTTTTATAGAGTTGTATAAGTATATACATATTATATGTATTATAGTTTTATACTATCTACATATTTTGCAAACATCAAAAATGAATGGTCAAAATTATGAATTAAAAAGAGTGAATTGAAACCATATTTCCCGATACACAGAGAGTATCTCTTTCATTTGCTTACTTTGCACTCGCATTTACCCAAAACGTTAATTATGTCCGTCAGAAAATACACCTTTGTTTTGTTTGTGATCTTGTCTCTAGAATTTATAGGGCAGGTTTGAAGAGTCACCATGCACTACCTAATCAAGATTACCTATAATACATGTCAAAAGTTTAATCACCTCTACATGGTTAATTTGATAACTATTCACAACTTGGTATACACAACTAACAATCAGGGTATATAACAATCAGGTTATATCGCTCCATTACAAATTGTGATGCATACTACAAAATACAATTAACTTCAGTTGTTGAAATCTTAATCTAAATATTTTCACGTTAACAAGTATTAATGACGCACTGGTAGGACCTAGATCACCGAAGAGACTAATATCATGAGAATAAATCAAATAATATCGTATTATTTATCATCAATATGTTCGTTTTATCGTTGTTTTTTTTTGTTTAATATTTAGATCTCAAATGGTAATTTAAAAAAAAAAATGGATTAAAACAGGGCAAGTTCAGATAAAACTGATGTGATTCAACTTGTATGTGAGAAAAAGTGGGCTATAGCATAAATCATAGCATGAGATCCATTATTTTAATTTGACAAGGGACGTAGTTTTAATAACTAAAAAGGCTTCTTACTAAGATTTTAAGACTTGAGCATGGATGAAAAAAATATTCCCAGTTGAAAAAAAGATGCTATGTAAAACTACAGAATACAGAAATCTGCATCATATATTTGTTTTTTCTTTCCCTCCTAACAATAGCAACGGACATCAATTTTATTTCACAGCTTTGAATTGTTTCAATATTCTTTACAAAGCTAAGAATAATTATTTCTCAACGTTGTGGTACGTACTTTTTGTGATCAATGCGAAGTTGTTTTGCACTACTTATGGTGCCTTGGGGTTTTAAACCACCTTTTCCTGGTATGGGAATGAGTGCCGAATCACCCAACATAAGTCGTTGATTATTAGAATCACTGAAAAATAAAGCACAGCAATTCGTATAAGAGCCATCAAAGGATTGCTAACAAGAACTACAGGCTGAAGAATTATAATATAAGTCAGAAAAAAATTACGATAATAAAATCCATGAGTACTTCACTAGTTTGTATTCGTATTTGTATTTATTGACGTTTCTTATTAAAGAACAATATTAAAATTGTATAAACATTGTCAGAGATATTAGAAAATAAAATTATAATAATAATACATAAATATAAATAATAGGATAGAATGTAATAGCCTAGGTGTCAATGATTTAAACCTGATTAAGAATTAAAATAGTCTTCTATACAATGAAACTTCTTTGTATGTAAGAATTTAATGGTCTCATTTTTACTATAGGTAATTATAATATAAGTCGAAAAAAAATTTCGATAATAAAATCCATGAGTACTTTACTAGTTACTATATGTAATTAAAATAGGGTTGCCAACAATAATCGATATATCGATTTAGATCGATATTTTTTCAAACGATACGATAATCGATTCAATCTCGGCGATACGATATTAATATGATTATTTTCAATTATCGAAATGAACATTCTTTCATTTTCAAACTTACTATTTTACCCTTTATGTAATTGCTCCAATCAGTGTATGTGGCGCAAAAGTTCTTGTTTTCTATTGGGCGCTCGAAAGCCAATAAGAAACGCTGTTTGCAATGACGTCAGAGTTGATATGCGCAAGAGACGAAAATATAGATTTAGGCCTATCGCGCGGTTGGGTTGTATATGAGTGAGGTACAGTACACTGGTACAGACTGCGACGCACTTAAACCTATAAAGGGTACCGTATTGTCAAGAATATAAATATAAGCCCAGCTATGCGACAATGAAACGACTTGTGACAAACTGTTGAGAGACGCCTCAATTGATTGCCGGTTTCGAGTGTTTTTTTCACGCTAAACAGTCTCGTGCTTGTCAAGGTCTGACCTCTGACCGCATCAGAGTAGCATGTAGTAGGAAGACACACACCATGCAGTAAACAGCTTGACGTGATTACGTTTATTATTGAGCGTGAAATAAAAATTATGGAAATTGAGAAAATGATGCTTCTTAATGACAAAACATTTATTAGACGTGATTTTAGTGGAATATCTCTCAGTTTCTAGTCGATTCCGTTATTATGAGTGTACGGATGTAGTAAGCTTACGCCCAATTAAAATGAGCAAAACAAGTATTTTTGACCGATTATAGGCCTAGGCCGAGGGTGACTTTTCGGCTTGAGATTTCGAGGAAAACCATCGGATTAAATTCGGGACTAAACGGTTTCTATAATTAGATGAATAATGAATTCCAGATGTACGTTGTTACTTGCACTTTTTTTACAGCTCAGAAATCTGCCTCTTCCTCTATCCCATTATCTTTCTACCCCTTCCTGCTAGGACCGAGCTCCCGCACGTAGTCAAAGGTCAACCACTTGTCAATGAATCAATCAACACAGCTGCTTAGACCGCAATTTGTAACACAATAATTCCGATGCGATACGATATTTTGACATTCGATACGATTATCAATTAGGAGAAAAAATATCGATATAATACGATTAATAACCGATGTCAAGTAAACGATAATCGATATGAGTTTTCATATCGAACGGCAACTCTAAATTATAATATAGGTCGAAAAAAAATTACGATAATAGAATCCATGAGTACTTTACTAGTTACTATATGTACTTATAGGCCGTTACTATAGGCCTTTACTAAATTATTCTTATGTGTCCCATCCATAAAGCTACCAAATTTATAGGATATATACAATTACAGATATATAGATGAAAACTTACTTGATTATATACGTAACAGTAGCTGTGCGCAAGTGAGTGCTAATATTACGAACTTTTGGAAGGTTCGTTTGAATCTTCACAGGTTTTTGTTTACGGTACACAATTTTCGAATCAAACACTTCATTTATTTTCTTTGTTCCTTCCATTTCCTCATCCTCTACTTCATAGACAAACTGACGCATAAAACTCTCCCTCACTTTGGGGAGATTGAAATCCGAAGGAACTTTATGTAGACAAGTCATCTGGGGACTGTCTGGGAATTTCTCGAATATTCTCAGACGAAAAGGAAGTGTCTCTTTGATTTCTGCGCTCTGCTCACGAAATTTGAGCTGCTTTAGCTTTTTAATATCTTCGTCCAATTCCAAGTTGTCCAAAATAACAGCCACGAACAAACTCAACACAATCTAGAATGAAAAAATATATACGTAGCATATAAATATATAGTATCATAGACCAATGTCAATCCTTGACTCCTTTTTTTTCTGTATCTTATTATTATTATATATATGCATATGTTGTTTGAACTGCTCATTTTTTGGTCTGTTCCAGTTCTTGGCAATATTATCCCAACTATAAATTGACATTTTATTTTGTGATCACGTTTGTTTCATGATTTATTATGTTCATGCCACAGACAAGCCAAATAGGCTTTGTAGGCTCTTGTGTAGAAAACATGTTACTTCTCCATAAAAACGTCAATAAAAAAAACAAAAAAACAACAACAACAACAACAACTAATGATGATAAATTGGCAAGTTTGAAAGTCAATTACTCCTTTACAGTAATTTCACATCTGAAGGCAGGTCTGCCAGAAAAAATATGATTCAACAATCAATATTATAAACAAATTTAGAAATTGACAAATTCAAGATGATATTTGAATAGGTAATAGAAACCTTGCAAGGCTTACCAATGTGACAAAAAGATGGTACAGAATGAAGTACACTGCAACGAGCGGTGCCAGAGTCTCTCGTGTTCGCAGCATTGTTTCGTCCATTACCTCAACCCACGCCTCTTGAGTCAGGATTTGAAACATGGACATGAACGCTTCGGGGAAACTCTCGAACTTCGTGAAGTCGCAAAGAAAACAAAACAGTTGCATCGAGATACTTGACGAGATTATGAGTAGACACATTGTGAAGATGATAAGACTACCCAGCTTCTTTCCAGGACCAAAGATCTTGTAGACAAAGTCTTCTAACATTGGTGAAGCTTTGATCAATCGGACAATACGAAGTACCTGAGCAAAGAAACAAAAGATTAGAATGGAAGTTAGTTCTACGAGATTTGGAAGCTGGGTTATCTTCTAGAGGTAGACGTTGAATATTAATAATATGATTATTATTTATACATATAATTAAGGATGAGTAGACAATAATGAAAGATTAGGAAAAGACTATAGGCGTACGAGACTTCAACGTACTGCATTGACTGCAGGGACGGACTGGAGGATGAGGGCCTGGTAGCTAATGGCCTGAGAAGGGCCCTTTGGGACTTGATGCCACTCACATTGACACCATTTCTAAGCTCACTAGCTACAACAGGCTAGAATTAATGCCCCTATATGGGTATAAATGAACATTATTTATTGAAGAAAACCTTTTTTTTCTTTTCGTTTGAATTAATAACATATGTAGATGAGCAGTACCTCATCTAAAGCTAAGTGCAAAACACAGAGATTCATTTTGCTGAGAAAGGAAGTGTAGAATTAACATTTATTTTTCAATCAAATTAAAATTCATCTCATTCATGTTCTCATTTTTTTTCATATTTTTTGCTGCTCGTTTATAATGATTATTTTTTATTTATATTTTGCATGGGTGCCTTAGATAGGACATGGGCCTAATCAAGAATCTCCAAACTGCGTACCATGCCAGTCAGCCCACCAATCAATGGATGGGAGAAAATAGAAATTTGTTACTCCCACTAATATTACTTTAAAAAAAGGTTTATTGTTTTTTTTAAATAGGTACAGTAAACTGTGTTCCATAAACATTTTAAAACTGCAGATTATTTCTGTATTTATGCCTGCAAAACATATTTTTTCATTTTATTTGATATTATTTCTTGCACGCTGAACAGAGGTTTTTCTCAAAATTCAATCATTTTTTAAAACAAATAATGTGACAAAAAACAACAACAATGTGCAGTGCCAAATTAAAATCATTAAAAAACTATATGGTTTTCATTTGGATTTTTGTATATCAGTGTAAAGCTGGACTTACATGAACATTTTTGATGCGATATCGCTCCCGCATGTAGGTGCGGGATGGTACGACGCGATTAAACAAAAGTGCTGCTGCCTAGTAGCAATTCAAGCAAGTTTGTCAAAGAGATGGGCGTGTCTATTGTGTCCCGCGCTTTTCGTGGCATGACTCAAGTACGTTGACTGTTTGTTGTAATTTTGTTGACATCGCTGGTGTCTTCTCAATCATAATAATAACTATATAAAAACAAAATCTCATAAAAGAAGTCGTATGCACGTGGGCAAATTGATCAATTATGGAATTATTTTAAAATAATTCATGCTCAAATCAACACAGCTGTTCTGGGGGAAGTAGTATGACGGCGACCTCAAGCGGATTTTACCTGAACCCAAGCTACATCCGGCCATTCCGCATGCGATTTAATGCGTCGCAAGCCAAAAGTTGAGTAGAGTTGAACTTGTGCGACAAAACCACGCACCATCACACAGACTTCGATGATTGGTCAATAATTCAAAATGGCTGATATCGCTCCCACATGCGGTTGCGATATCACATTGAAAATGTTCATGTTAGGCCAGCTTAAGAACTTGATTGAAGGAGACAGAAAAGCACTTTTAATCAAGGCCTAAATTTAAAAAATAACCAGGGTTGCTAGCAATAATTGATATATCGATTTAGATCGATATTTTTTCAAACGATACGATAATCGATTCAATCTCGGCGATACGATATCAATATGATTATTTTCAATTATCGAAATGAACATTCTTTCTCTTTCAAACTTACTATTTTACCCTTTATGTAATTGCTCCAATCAGTGTATGTGGCACGAAAGTTCTTGTATTCTATTGGGCACTCCAAAGCCAATGAGAAATGCTGTTTGCAATTACATCAGAGTTGATATGCGCAGGAGACGAAAATATAGACTTGAAGTTTGCAGGATCAACAAAGAGATTGCAATATAAGGTACAGACTGCAAGCACTTTAACCTATAAAGGGTACCGTATTGTCTCGAATCTAAATATAAGCCCAGCTATGTGACAACGAAACGACTTGTGACAAACTGTTGAGAGATGCCTCAATTGATTGCAGGTTTCGAGTGTTTTTTCACGCTAAACAGTCTCGTGCTTGTCAAGGTCAGACAGCGTCAGGGTAGTGCGTAATAGGAAGACGCATACCATGCAGCAAACAGCTCGACGTGCTATGTTCGTTATTGCGCGTCAAATAAAAATGGTTGAAATTGAGAAAATGATGCTTCTTCTTGATATAACATTTATTAAACGTGTTTTTAGTGGAATATCTCTCAGTTTCTAGTCGATTCCGTTATTATGAGTGTGCGGATGTACTAAGCTTACGTCCAATTAAAATGAGCAAAAAACATGTTTTTGACCGATTATAGGCCGAGATTCGCATATCGGCCGAGAGTGACTTTTGGGCTTGAAATTTCGAGAAAAACCCTCGAATTGAATTCGGGACTAGACGGTATTATATTAACGTAATAGATGAATAATGAATTCCAGATGTATGTTGTTACTTGTACTTTTTTTACAGCTCAGAAATCTGCCTCTTCCTCTATCCCATTATCTTTCTACCCCTCCCTGCTAGGACCGAACTCCCGCACGTAGTCCAAGGTCAACCACTTGTCAATGAATCAATCAACACAGCTGCTTAGACCGCAATTTGTAACACATTAATTTCGATGCGATACGATATTTTGACATTCGATACGATTATCGATTAGGAGAAAAAATATCGATATAATACGATTAATAGCCGATGTTAAGTAAACGATAATCGATATGAGTTATCATATCGAACGGCAACTCTAAAAATAACCATCTTTATACTTGACAACCCTGGGAAGATACAAAAATTCGAACAATAGCATCGAATGTATTTAGGTGAGTTGATGGCTGAGCCGTTACGGCTTATTTTTGCCAAGAATGAAAAGTAAAAGTAACAATTGGATTTTGTTCTCAGCTGTTTCGGCTGTTGCGTCGTATACGCAATAAAAAAGTGTACCACAGATCATATTTTTACACTCATCCTGCCACTCCATGAGTATCCAGGAATGAAATTATCACAGATAATACGTTGGAGCACATTTAAAATTAAAATGAAATTAGTTTCATACAAACCTGGAAATATGTGAGCCCCGAAAGGTAAAGCGTTGGGATTATGTGAAGAGTTGTACCGATCGCGAGTAAGAGTTCAAACTTGTGTATCGAATGTTTGTAATAACCTCGAAAACCCAAACACCAAATCTTAAACAACGTCTCCAAATCGAGGAAAATTGTGAACGCCACTTCTATGTAGTAATAATTCTCGTAGTAAACGTGTCGTGGTCGTTCGTCGTGTTTGAAATGCATCGTCGAGGTGACGACTCCGTTGGCCAGAATCACGCACATTACGAGCAGACGGAACGAAGCGGAACGAAGGAATACCTGGCATATTTTTGGCGCTAAGCCTCCGTGTTTGTTATCGTCCAACGTGACCAACTTCCAGCCACATTCATCCCCAGTGAGAATCTTTAAAAAAATGTGCACAGTTGAAAAAATCAGAAAAGATGGGGACTGCTTTTGTCAGCATGCCTACATTACTCAACGAGTTTGGAGCCTCACTTAAAATGTAAAACTGTTACACAAGAGAAGGACTACAAATTATCAGATGAATTTCATAATTTGAACCAAATAAATATTTCGAGTTTTCAACATTGATAGTTAATAGTCATGTACACTTGCGGTCACATAAAATGGACTTTTTCAAAATTTAAATTGATCCTAGAATGAAATCTACGCCTATTAGACCACCAATTTTTTCAGACACTGTATGTCGAATACACATGTACATTGTCTGCTAGTTTTAGTGTGCATTTTTTGAATAAATATTTGTCAGGATATATTTTAATGTGACTCAATCGACCACTTTAAGCAACCGCAAGAGTACACAATTGACAAAGAGACAAGATTGACAAAGAGTGACATAAAATTTAAATTACTTATCTGCTCTTTACAGAACAGGATTCTACTATTTAGGGACTACATTTGTAGAAATTAAACATGACGTTTGTTGTTAAATGTAAGATAAAGTTGGGCTATCAACAATATTTGTTCATTAATTAGGTCTGTCAATTTATTTAGTTCATTATCAAAGAGGCCTGATTTATAAGTCTGATCAAAAAATTATGGTTCAACATTTTCATTTTATCTTTCTACCTTGCATTCACAAATAAAATCCCAAATTCCATGCATATTCAACAATTGAACAACTTCGAGCCCGCATTTATGTAAAAACTTGAGTTTGAAATGATTAAATATATGATCACAGCCTTGTTGTGATCCAAAATTACACCGAGTGCTGTAAGCATTAGCCAACGTTCATATAGTAGACAAATCTTATACTACAACTACAAGGAAGCATATTCAACTGAGCAAGCACTAATCGTCCAAGTACAAATTGAGACGGAAGCAACGGCGAGTTGTGTTTGTAAAAGTAAGGTTGACTCTAGACAACTGGACAAACCTGCGATGCCGAACTGTTGGTGATCGTGCCGCGTATGCCCCACATCTGTTGGAACTGCACACGTATCTCGTTGAACGTTTCCGTGATGACGGCTATGAAAACATTCTTGACTAGCCACGCAAGAAAGAATATCATCGTACTGAAGTAGAGAGCAGCCCGCCATCCGGGTAGGCTGTCAATGGCACGGTACATAATGAAAACCCAACCCTCTTGAGACGCCGCTTGATACACAGTGAAGATGCTGGTTGCTGCAGACATAAGAAACATTCATTTGTTTCAATACTAATTGTGTTGCTAGAGTGATGTTAGAGTATATTTAGCATAGCTACGCCATGATGTAGTGATGCCAACCGACTTCATCACCATATAAAGAAGACATATCCACTTGCTTCTTCAAAGTGAAGTTTTTTTTTTATATTGGGTTTTAACGACACACTATACTGATGGCTATGATCTATTGGCGTCGGTGGATGATGAATGAGATGATGGGATGATGAGATGAAAGGTTATTTTATTAGGTGTTTTGGATGGTGGGAAGGAGTCGTATATACATCTGGTTCACAAGAGTTGCCACCAGCAACTGGTACCTCTGGCTCTGATTTGTCCACAAGAAACCACAAATACTGGCCATTGAATTAGTATGGGAGTGGGGTAAACCTTCTTTATAAAATGATGACGTCTGTTGGTATCACCACATCGTGGTTACGCTATACTTCAGTAACGTCACTTGAATATAACTGCACATGTCAAGTTGCTCTTGGTGTTTGTGCATCGAAACACATGTAGTTGTGCATGCACCTGAAGAACTTCTGGCACCTGGTGAAGAGATTGTGTGGGCTCTGTACGTGATTGGTGATAACGTGATACGATGCATAGATGCCGCAGCCGCAAAACCGCTGTTGTCGACTTGGCAAATATTGAGGGCTCAATGTCATTATTGTCAAAACACAGACTGGGTCCTTAGATAGTCACAACTCATTTCACAATTGCAGCAAGTCGTTCTATCGTGTATGTATAGAAGTGACCCTACTAGATTCTCTCTATGCTGTGGTGATATCAAGGACCAGCATTATTGTGAAGCATAAAGATATTTGGATGGAAGTGAATCATAGAGTTTGATTTACGATTGAGCTTGGTCAAGGTGACAATCAGAAACAATACAAATTAGCCAACTTTCAGCATTATCAAAACCAAGCTTCCAAATTAGCTGCCAGAATGAGTATTTGAGCTCTGCTGCTTCCATTGAAGCCAAAATACAAAATACAAGTGAATATAGTAATATCGATCCATTGAATAATTTCTTTCAAAAAGATTCAATTGACCATTGTAGATCGTCCACCCTCGTGATGTCACAAAATATAAAAACCAATCAAGTGGACCGTGAAGCAGGGGAAATAGGGAAATAACCAATCAAAGTATCTAAAATTTCCCCTGCTTCGTATGAGTCACGCCCATCTACAATGGTCAATTGGTGGTGACAATGGTGATTTTTTTCATTTAGCAATTGGTAGGTTCAAGGACAGTACTAATGAAGTGTTTTGGTGGAAGCATTTTGGCAGTTTGGTGGAAGAAAAGCCATTGCGGCTCAACCCTGTCACACAAATAAAGATCTTATTATTATTATTATTATTATTATTATTATTATCATTATTATTATGAAATAGAACAAGTTAGACAGCTGA
The DNA here is from genome assembly GCA_964007535.1 of Brachyptera risi. Lineage (NCBI taxonomy): Eukaryota > Metazoa > Arthropoda > Insecta > Plecoptera > Taeniopterygidae > Brachyptera > Brachyptera risi. The sequence goes on along the minus strand of OZ023328.1, from coordinate 16,582,734 downwards.
GTGAAACCACCACGTGAGATACAGCTTGGTATATAGAAATGAAGTCATTTCTCTGTATAGTTGATATTAATGAAATTAAGAACTGCCTTTGAAACTTAATTAATGTTCTTTAAATAATTTTGATGAAACCAATATTGTTACTTTATTACCAAGTACTATTCTGCAGTGAATAAAGAATATAATACAATAAATTGTTACAGAATCAATTGTGTGTAAAATGTATAACTAGGCATATTATATTCCAAGGATATTAAAACATTCTTAGACTTACCAAACTCATCAAAACCGTTGAAGCCCATGATGTATCGTGACAGCTCCAGCTTCATACACTTCATGCCGATGGGGCACTGGTAGCCGGAACCGGGCTCCACGGAGCAGAAAGTGTCCGGGATGGCCAAACTATTGATTGTTATGTACCTACGACAACAGTTCAGACAACAATTATCAGCAAAAATTGGGCTATATTTTGTTTTCGTATGGAAATGATTTATGACTATTAATGATTATTCACATTACATTTATAATATATTTTTTTTTTTTTTAATAACATCGAAACTTGATACAAAATCATTGTTCCCCAATTAAGGCTATATGGATGAAAGATAGGATCGTTTGGACGGGGCAGCACAAGGGCGATCTTACCACCCCATTTTGATTATTTAAAAGTAATGAACTTCAACACCAGGACTGCGCTGTCTGTGACCATAATTCTTTGCCGTAGATAATTATTATTATACACTTGAATCAAAATTAATTATGACCGAATGATGCTTTGATATTTTTGACAAAAAGCAAGGTCACCACTGCCCATTTCAACGCCATTTCCATCCGCAGGAAAATTTTATGTAACTAGAGATTTTTAATTGTCATTTTATGGGTTCCAAGATTGTAAATGAGAGAAATACTGATTTAGTAAGACAATGTTCCTATACTTATTAAAAAATATTATCATGTTCTTTATGATAGAAACCAAACTGGACACATCAACGATTTCATATAATTGCACTTTTTGAATGAGCGAAGCGAAAACTCAATTTTACCATACTCAAGAGGAGTTTTTTTTTGCGCTCCACAGGTCAAACGGAAACAAAAATTCAGTTGAAACTTGACATACACAAGTGTCCTTACCTAATTCAATACTGTATAGTTTTGAGGTGCAATCGGTTGGACCACTTCTGAGAAAACTCATTTCGAAGTTTTCAAAAATCCCATAAGAATAACCTAGACGAAAAAATTTGTGGAAAATATTTCCTTTGAGAGAATTCAAATTCTCAGAGAATTTCAATACGATTATGATACACATTATTCCGAACTTTCATTCAAATCGGATCAGCCGTTTTGATGTGAAAAATATGTAACGTTTTTAAATCACTCAAAGCTATCAAGATACCAATTAAATCTAAGCAACAGAGTTCACCAATTATGTGGAAACAATTATAACAAGGCTTTCTTCATTATTGGATGAGCGAAGCAGACTCAATTTCACCATACTCGAAAAAAAAGTTCCAGTTTTTTTTTGTTCGCGCTCCACAGGTCAAACGAGAATTCAAAATCAGTTGAAATTTGGCAGACTAGTATCCTTATCTAATTCGATACTGTATAGTTTTGAGGCGCAATCGGTTGAACCACTTCTGAGAAGTTATTTAAAATTTTTAAAAATCCCATAAGAATAACCCAGAGGGAAAAATTCGTCAAAAATATTTACTTTGAGAGAATTCAAATTCTCAGGGAATTTCAAAATAATAATTATACACCTTATTCCAAACTTTCAGTAAAATCAGATCAGCCGTTTTGATGTAAAAAATATATAATTTTATTTTTTAAAATAGCTCAAAGCTATTAAGAAACCAATTAAATCCAAGCAACAGGTGTCACCAATTAATTGGAAATGATTAAAACAAATCCTTCATCATCATAGAAATTAATTAGGAAATAGGATGACAGTGACGTAATTGTTTGGATCTCAAGGTGGATATATATATCGACCAATCCAAAGATAAGTTGATATGTTCCAGCTCATCCATCAACGCGGCAACACATAACGCGTTTGCCTAGTTATAGAAATTAATCAGAAAATAGGAGGGCAGTGACGTAATTGTTTGAATCTCAAGGTGGATATATAAATGCGTTATGTGTAGCCACGTTGTAGTATGAGCTAGAACATGTCAACTCATCTTTGGTTTGGTTATTATATATATCCACCTTGAAATCCAAACAATTACGTCACTGCCAGCCTATTTCCTAATTAATTTCTATCATAATGAAGAAAACTTTGTTTCAGTCGATTCCAATTAATTGGTGACACCATTAATTGCTTGGCTTTAATTGGTTTTTAATAGCTTCGAGTGATTGAAAAAAATTGGATTACATATTTTTTTACATCAAAACAGCTGATTCGATTGACTGAAAGTTCAAAATAATGTGTATGATTATTATATTGTAATTCCCTGAGAATTTGAATTCTCTCGAAGGAAATAAATTTGATGAATTTTCTCCTGTGGGTTATTCTAATGGGATTTTTGAAAACTTTGAAATGAGTTTTCTCAGAAGTGAATCAACCGATTGCACCTCAAAACTATACAGTATCGAATAAGATAAGGACACTTGTGTATGCCAAGTATGAACTGATTTTGAATTTCCGTTTGACATGTGGAGCACGAACAAAAAAAAAAAGAACAAATAATCGAGTACTGTATGTTGAAAATGAGTCTTCGCTTTGCTCATCCAATAATCAGTCCAAAGATATGTTGATATGTTCCAGCTCATCCACGATGTAGTGATATCAACCTATTTTATCATAATATAAAGATATATATATGTAAAGGAGGTGACCCAACTTGGGTCTTGAACGTGAAATATTTCCAGGGTCAGAATCTGAGTCCAGCGTTCCGATTGCCTGTAGCGCAACTATCGCTTTTATATCAAACTATTTAAAACAACAATGCTCAACAATGCTATACACGGCCCCAGTAGATTACGAGAATTATAGATTTTGTAAGTTCAACGATGCCACCGGTACCGTAGCAACTCTTATTTACATGTTTACAAGGAGATTCGCTGAATCGCGACAGGCAATCGGGACGATTGGCTCCGAAATGACCGCACGAAACCACAAATGCCTTCCATGTTATCAGTATAGGAGCTGGGTCACCTTCTTCACATTATGATAAAATAGGTTGGTATCACTACATCGTGGCTCATCCGTCAACGCGGAGACACATGAAGCATTTTCCTAGTTTGAATTACTATTATCACCATCAAAAACTCGACCAAAATCATCGTTAGGTCTAGGTCTATATGGTGGGGCAGACCCTAGGAGGAAATCTCATCCCATACTGAATTTTGCCTTTTTTGCAGTTATACTTATAATGTATTACCTATTACTATTATTATATTATTTTTCTTTAATCAATGTATTGTTTATATTATTGAAATTTAAAAATGAAGACCATTTTATTATTTTTATCATTATTGTTTCCCAACCCAATTATTGGGAACCCACCCATAGCGTACCATGTTCAGTGTCAACGTAACATATAAACGATCGCCGTGGCGTTCTGTCTGAACATATTGTAGTGAAACTGCTCGATACCATTCAGAGAAGTATCTTCTAGAATACTGTTGATCCATGATGAATATTCACTATGTGTTACATGTTATTTGTATGTAATGGTATGCAGAGAGGAGAAAATAGATGACAAAAATATTGAATATTACTGTTGAGTACGTATCTGATTCACCTTTGTTATTATTTAGTTTGAGTCATTAGCATTTTTGACAAATATTGTCTGTCATCTTATGATGTACCGTAGTTGTTAATTTTGAATCTTGCTCTGTTGAAGTTTTAAGATGATTTAAATCACCCTGGGGAAAACATTTTTCCCTAGGCCTTAGGGACCCAGACATTTTAGGCCCTATGCTTGACAATTTTGATTTAATCCGCTTCATATTCCTTTTTCTCGGAGATGGCATGTTCGAAGCTGCAATTTTTTTCAAGTTACTTGCACTCATCATGAGACTTTACCACAAGAATTTTTTGAAATTTAATTCTTCTTCAATATCATGATTTTTTTTAAATACAGTAGTTATAACATTTTTCTAGGCTTTACCACATTGTGTTACAACGTTTATTTTTTTAAATCAATATTTTTTTAATGAAAATTTTCCTTCGCTAAAGTTTGTCAAGTAGGGTCATGTGTATTAATATTAAATATGATGTAGAATTTTTAATTTTTTTCCATTCAGCCAATTGTTTTTTTTGTATGTAAAAATTATTTTTTACTTACATGCAATAAATAAATACATTTATCAGAACAAAATGAAACATGTAGGCCTATAATAAAAAAAGGAATACTTAGATGAGGAAAAATTATTTTCAACTTCCAATTCACATCTTGATAATTGGTATAAATAATAACTATTGATATAATGAACAATAATATCATTGATATTCAGCCAATCGGTAGAAAAGGATACTTTTTTGTTGAAAACAACATTATGAAATTATTGTGATTAAAAGGAGAGATGCTATTTGCCTAGTCTACTTAATTTTCACAACTGCCTGCTATTCATACTCAAAACCAACAGTTTTCTATGGAAAAAAAAGCACAAACGTAATTGATAATTTTGATTGATAATTTCTGTACCCTGCATTAAAAGGGTGGTGAGGTACAAATCTTGATTTTCACCATTGCTCCGTCTCATTATGTTATGACAGAAAATACGCTTTAAAAATAAATAACTACCGTATTCTAAATATTTGAAAAAAATATTTTGAAAAAATAGGCTGTGTCAGAACGCCCAATATTCGCGGAATGTGATTTCATTTTTTCCAGTATTGTACAAACGTCTGTCGCTATGGACTAGACCGCAAGCAAGCTAGAGACCACAGTAAGTCTAGCGGTCGAGCGCATGTCAAAGACATGTTAAATACAAATCAAAATGTGTTTGCCAGCCCTAGGTTATTGCTGGCACTGTACAATCAAAACTGCAACAATGAAGCCACACGCCACAATGTCTTAGGCAAATTAATCAATTAAAATTATATGGCAGAAATAAGTAGCTATGTTATACATATCACACGAAAGATGACATTCAAACGCTGATATTTTGCGGGAACACTTTTTCTCTACCTATCTTGGTTCTTCTACATTCCTAGCTCAAAAAAGTGTTACATGATAATCTCCATGAGAGAGATTTTTGTAAGGCCTGGACAAAAATTATCAACTTTTCACGTTTTTTTATCTCCCATGTCAAATGGTGTAAGATTTTTTGCAAGGGTGTTTTATGTCATAAAATAATGAGACGGGCCCAGTGGTGTAACTACCACAGGGGCAGCCGGGACAGCTGCCCCAGGGGAGGGGGGAGGGCATGCTGTATCATCAGAAATGCGTTCAACGTTCAACGATTACCAAAAAATAATGAACGTAGGCCTATTTATATAACTGAAAAAAATACTTTTTAATATTATCTGAAATCACTTTAAAAATAACAACTTTATAATAATCCTGACTCGACTCATGGGAGCAACAGCAGATGAATAATGACCTGAGGGGGGGGGGGGGGGGGGAGGCCTTTCTAAAGTAGCAGCTCATAGTACTGAAAATATAGTTGTGGTCCACAATGTAAGTTGTACAGCTAATAATCGGTAATAGTTGGAAACATCGACCCGACTTGAATATTTTTACGACGGGTGCCGCCAAAGTGTTATTGAACTGTTATAGCTGTTTTCAGAAATTAGTGCAGAGTTGTTTATTGTGAATACGACACATGATCAAATGAATTATGTCTGTTACCGACTTACTGTTGTATTTGTAATGCTATTTTCTCTCTCATTTCTAATATTTGCTGAAGGGCTGAGAACAATGATTCAATGAATTAGTTAGTAGTGTCTCAGGAGGGACAATTGTACGTGTGGTTTGTGAAGTTATGATAGGCTATAGATCCGTATAACCGTGTTTAAGTGGTGCAAAAAAAAAGAAAAATATTCAGCAGCAAAATAAAGTCAAGATATCCAAGCTTCCGAAGATAAATGCATTTTTTACGTCCAGTCTAGTTATAAATAGGCCTAATGTTGAAAATTTGAGTATGCCATTGAATGAAAGTGAGGGTGAGTGTCTGCTTCAGAACAGGCATATAAAGAATCAAAAGATATCGAAATCTATTATTTGAATTGATATATTATAGTTTTTTGGATGGAGGAGGGGAGGGGGGGGGGCATGTGAGTCCTTTTTCCAGGGCCCAAATTCCTAGTTCGCCACTGAACGGGGACCAATGGTGAAAATCAAGATTTGCACCTTACTGTCCCTTCAAGTATCAATAGCATGTACAAACAAATCATACTAAAGTATTCATCACACTCCAATGGAGAACTGTGAATTAAAAAAAAACGGAAAAATATAAAATGACAGGTCTTCAAATGGTCTTCAAGGTCCTCTTCAATTAACAACATCAATCGAATGATAAAAAAATTGCCCCCGGCTTAGGACGAAAAGGTAGGATCGTTAAGATTGGGTACCACAAGGGCAATCTTACCCCCCCCCCACCCCCAAATGATCAAATATGAACAAAAAAATTACTATGATGCTGTATACCAAATAAATATGTAATAAATATGAAGTATTGAAATGTGATGATGAAAAATGTTGAATGAGATTCACAGTTAGAACAAAAACGTTGTTTCCATATTTTTATAGTTGACCTTATGTTTGATCATCTGTAAATTGATAAGGATCAGGAGGTCCATATGTGGGAATTTCTGATAAATGGGCAAGATGTTTCGTGCTTATGTTTGAGTTCAATACGTACTTTGGATCAGTACTGTTGAGAACGCAATGATTTTTCAACTCTCCAAAGAATTGAACGCCAAGAAGTCCATATAATGACATGAAGAACAGGAAGAACAGCGTCACATTGTAGATCTGTTGACTGGATCGCTTGAATATTTGATTGATTCTTGACTTTGGCATTGAAAACTTGAGAAAGACACGTATGAAGCGAATCATAATAAGGGGCCGTGGAGCACGTAATATGGACAGATAGCTGAACCGTGGTACAATGCCCAGCATTTCAAACACTTGAAGAATAACCGAAACCCACAGAAAAAATACCATGCTTGCATCAAACTGACACCAATGATCTTTCAAATATGGCACATCTCCTTTAAGTATCCCACGAATGTGCATTTTGGCTATCATCTCTGCTGTGAAAAGGAATGTGACCACAAGGTCACAGCAAAATGTTACATACTGAAGGGGCGGGTGTTTTTCAAAAGTCTTTGGAGTGTTCAGACTAACTGATAAAAGACTAACCAGGGCACAGAACCTCATCAGCCGTCTAACCCACAGCTGAAAACAGAAATTAGTCAAATATGAATATAAATTTACCACAACTGTAACAGTGCCTGAGACTACCCCCATTGAATCAACTCACCTTGTTCACCCATTCAATATCAGCACTCTCATTTAAAGATTCTTCAGGGCCATAATCTGCCAGCACAGGTTCACCCTTCAAACTTTGCTTTCTGCCCAGCATCATGTTGAAAGTAAGTATAATAAAACGAGGATAAAGAAAATGTGATCTGTCAAAGTGACACCTGATCTGAAGGGTGAAGTAAATTTACTAAATTCTGAGTTCACACCCACAATGCAGTGCGGTATAAAAGGGGTGGCAGGAATGGAGGGAGATTTAAACACTGGCGTATTATTTGAACTACCAATTTTCAATAAAATATATGTGATAAAAAGTGGATTGGGCAATTTGTGTAGATACACATATTATAATATTATAAAATAATAGATACATCACATTTTATTGGATATGTACAAAAATAGCCTACTGATACAATTTATAAAACAATCGACACATTACATAACTTTATACTACAGGGACCAGCATATTTACATAAGAGCCTATTTTAATTGATGAAATATTATTAATTAAGAAACGACCAGTGTACAGACAAATCAGTTATTTAACCTTCATTTTCATTTTCAATTATCGACTACTGACATACTATTGTTCAGCTTACAAATAAAAAATACTTCTGTAAAATATCAATTGACCCCTTGTGATTTACCCGTCCACAAACGACACAAAACATAACATCCAATGTCTACAATCAATCAACTATCACAATCAATTCAAGTGTGCTATTTATTATAAAAATACCAAATTTGAAAAAATTTGAAAATTTTATTTGAAAATACCAATCAGGGTTTCGCTGGATGTTCACTTGACATATAGATCTAGGTAGCCCACTGATAGACACACCTATTACTAGTAGTCAATTATTTTGTCAAAGTAGACCTATTTGCCAGTAAAAGTAGCAACAGAATGCGCTACTACAAGCAATATGACATATGAGGTTAAAAACTGACAACAGTGGCAAATTTGGAGTACTGTTGTAAGTTGCGCACGCACTTAATTTCTATTACACATTTCAGGTTATTCCTAATACAAACAAACTGCCAAAAACGGCCGAACACAACTGAAAACAGAATACGGTACTTTTAAATAGGATTCATTTCTAAATGATCAGAGTTCTTCGAATGACTGTTTCATCAACCACCACTTGTTGCCATCTAATTTTCATATTGAAGATTTAGTGTTACAATACCAGTAGTTAAATTACGAAGTTGAAAAAAATAACTCTCAGTGCAGAGTGATTCAACTAATGTATAAAATATTTCATAATACATCTTCTTGCTCAGCAGTTACTGTCCCATAGTTTTGAGAACTCCGAGAATAAAGCTACCAAGTTCTTCGTCCTGATTATCCCAAGATACATAAACACTTTTTTGTTCGTCACCAGTTGCAGACACTTTAATTAACACAGATTCAACTGAAATGTTTCCTTCGTTAAGTTGTATGTTCCACCCAATCAAATTATCTTTGATCAATTCAAGAAGTTTCTCGGTGGTCTTGCTGGCCGGTCCAGGATCTTCCAATCCCAACGTGCATGTAAATCTAACAGTATGACGATTAATTCCAGCTTCCTTACAGGCATCTTCAACACTCTTCAGGCAAATAGAATTGTCTTTCATCACAAATACTCCGTGCATAACTCTAGGCCGTCGAGGGTCTGGAGGCAAAGTGTTATACTCAACTGATTCCGTTTTAAGCAAAGGAAGACAAACATCTGCAGGAATCGTTACACTGGTATTGATAATGCATGTTTCACCATTGGCTGGCATGTAACATTCGAGATCAAATTCTTTCTTGATTTTCTCCTTAAGAAATTCCATCTTTCCAGCTTCCCCATGAACCAACATGACATTTTTCGGTTCACAGTATTGAATCAGTTGCATAATGCCTTTGGCATCAGCATGTGCAGAGAATGACATATACTGCACCGACATCTTTACCTCTATAACCTGTCTATTTTCAAATTCAATCTTCTTGGCTCCACTAAGAACTTTATGCCCCACAGTTCCAACGACACAAAAGCCAGGCATGATGATCATGTTGTTCTCGTTTGGGGCCCATTTCTTAAAGATATGTAATGATAAACCAGCATGGAGCATACCAGGTGAAGCAAATACCACCATAGCTCCAGGATTATCAATGTATGCTTTATCAAATGGCTTGATGTGCTTAAAATCAAACATATTTCTTTGAACAAATGTTTTTCTAATTTTCTGGTTCGTCCATGTGATGAACATCTTGTAATAGTTGTTGGCTTTCTCAGTGAGGCCAGCAGCAAAAAATACTGGGACCTTAAGATTCATTCGCTCCCAGTAAGTTTCTAGCAAAATGCAAAGCTCTTGTGCCCTACCCAATGCAAATACAGGAATCAAAACTTTTCCTCCACGATCAACACATTCATGTACCTTTTTGAGAAAATCTCTCTCTCTGCATCGTTTTGAATCACGAATTGTAGTTGCATATGTTGACTCGGTGATGAGTAAATCTGGACGACATTTATCTATCCAAGCGGCTCCTAGATGTCGGTCTGGTGTCATATTATAATCACCAGTGTAGACAACAGATTGTGAACCAACTTTTATTGAGAACATAGCTGCTCCCAAAACATGGCCTGCATAATAAGCTTTAATCTCAAGCTGGCTGTCGACCATGACTGATTGATGAAGCGTAACGGCGATAACTTTCTTCATGCAATCTTTAATATTTTCAGACGTGAAAAAGTTGCTTTCTCCTTTCCTTTCTACAGACACTTTTCTCATGTCTTCCAGCAAGATAGGTGCAATAGCTTTTGTTGGATGGGTCATGTATATTGGTCCGTTATAGCCAACCATTTCCGTGAAATAAGGTAATGCGCCACAGTGATCCAAATGAAAATGAGAAATTATTACGCAATCGATGTAACTTGTTAACGGACCTTCTGGGCTTATGAAAGTAAAGTCGGGAAATCTTCGCTCGTCATTGAAACCCATGTGCATACCACAATCAAGCATTATATTTTTCCCACCCATTGAAAGTAAGATACAGCTTCGTCCAACATCTTGACCTGCGCCCAAAGGCGTTATCTTTATGTCTGGCATTATGAACTGTAATTGTATACGTCTCTCAGTATTCAATATTATGTCATTTTGCTAACTCTTGCTAGGAAATATAACTGCACGATATTTTAAATACGAATGTCACTGACAAACATCATCAAGAACATCATAATTTCAACCTAACCTCGAAATATAAGCAGCAGGTAAGAAGAGACGCTAGCCTACAGCCTTTGATATTTCCACAGCCTCCTCTACAAGGATAGTAGAAAGTTATACCCGAAAGTTAGTTATACTTCGAAGGGGTTGTGGATATTTGGGTACTATTAATGTGTCCCCCGATATACTGTACTTTGCTTTTCTGTCCCTTGAAAATACGGAAACTGTACTTCAATAAAGTGTGTCTTGAATGGATTTTTATCGAAGTTGAGAAACTGTACTTTGATAATATCCGATGTTTTTCTGTACTTTGTTATTGTGACACTCAAAATTCTAGAAAGTGTACTTCAATATACTGTGCTTCAAAACAGATGCGGAAAGTGTACTTTGATTGGGTACTATGGATATTTCATTCGTCAGCGCCCTCTTCGGACTTCAACAAAAATGTTGTCGTGAGCGGGAAAGCTTGTAAAGGCAAGTAGCAACTCAATGCTTGTATCAAATATATTTGCTTGTATTTAGGTTGTGATATTTTCAAGATGCCATCTGCCAAAGCCATGCCAAAGCTTACAATTAATGTTTACATAATAATTAATTGATGCTGATGACTAATTTAATTACAAAATATTTTCAACAAAATTCATCCATCACAGCTAGTAGCACCGATTATCTGTGCTAGTAGGCCTATGAATTATCATTATTATTTATTTATTGTTGATTCACAGCTTTGGAATCGCACCCAGTGGCGTTTTTTTCGTAAATTGAGAACGACAAATCAATGATTGACGAACGAATCATGAATCATGTAAATAGATATGTGAAGGTGATGATACAAAAACAAATTGGACCGGCACAGTAGCTGAGTGGTTAGCGCACTTGCTTCGTGTGACCCGGGAGGTGAAGGTACATGTTGGACCCGGTTCGATCCCCGCCACTGACCATCTTTACATGGGTTTTTCGTGGTTTCCCTCTGTATAGTCTAGGCTAATGCCGGGATGGTTCCCACAATATAGGCCACGACCGCTTTCTTCCCACTATCCTTCCCATTACCCATAAAAACCTTCATCTCATCATCTCATTAATCATTCATCCGACGCCAATAGATCTTAGTCATCATTACAGTGCATCGTTAAAACCCAATATAAAAAAAAAAAAAAAAAAATTGGGTACAGTAGTATTGATCATTTCTGATATTATATTGTTGAAGGCAGAGAGCTTGGGAAGTAATGCCAATGAAATGATTAATGAATGATGAAATAATTCATAGATGAATGAATCTCCTGAGGAAAGAATGGAGGCCAATAATCTTTTTTGTGCTGGGGTGGTTCAACTTGAACTTTTGGTTATGACAAACATTATGTATAACCAATGCAAATTACCCCCTTTGCCGAGGGTGTTGTCATTCAACTATTCAAGGCTCGTTAACATGGTTCGTGGCAGGCGGAGGTGATTGAAAAAATTGCCTGCCGACTGCGCTGTTCACAAAAACGGGGTTTTTCGCATCCACTTCGAGATTTGATTCATTTATTCAAATATTTAATATAGGCCTGGTTTCATTTAAAGTGATTTTTAGTAGGTCCATCATATTATGTGGCATGAAAATACAATAATAATAATGCAGATTTGAAAAGTACTGTTTTACAGGTAACATTTAAATCTACCACTTGTACGAGTGAGGCAATTTAACTGCGGCATTTTTTTCTCAAGTTAAATTTATTTTATGTCCCACGGCAGAGAGCAACAGGTGCAAACGGTAGGAATTTTCTCCATTCTGATTGGCCAGCAAAAAATGCCTGCCACGAGCCATGAAAACGAACCTTTTAGGTTGTTCCAAACTTGTAAGATTCCAATTATAAATGAAAATCTTTTATCATTATTTATTGTTCCAAACAAATATATACCTGCTCTATAATGCATCAAGATCTACTGGCATTGGTCAATGGAATGAGACATGAGGAATACATGATTAAGAAGACATAGTGGTACGTATTGGACGTAGTGGTTGTGGCTAAAGTCCTTGTCGGGGAGAGTTGAGTCTGACGTTAGAGCTTTTTTTCCCTCAACGTTACCACCACTACCACTCCGTTGTGGTGAGAGGGTCGAAGCTCTCGACGGGATCGTAGCCAAAAGGGTCCATTATTTGCACCGGAAGGAGCAATAGAAATTGAACGACCATTATAGAAATAAATTAGAATCGTTGACGGAGAATAAGGATTGTTTTATATGGTACCGAAGATATGCATTGAAAATGAAAATATAAGCTATGCACTTTTTTATTTGAGAAAATCAACTCATATGCGGCCGAGATACGTCAATATGTTTGTGGGAGTGATCAGAGAGATAAAAATCACTCCCACAAACATATGGACGTATCTCGGCCGCATATGAGTGAATTTTTTCAAATAAAAAAGTGAATTGCTTATATTTTCCTTTACAATGCATATCTTTGGTATATAACAATCTTAATTCTCCGTCAACGATTCTATTAATTTATTTCTATAATGGTCATTCAATTTCTATTGTTCCTTTCGGCGCAGGTAATAGACTCTTTTGGCTACGGTCCCGTCGAGAGCTTCGACTCTCTCACCCCAATGGAGTGGTAGTGGTGGTAACGTTGAGGGGAAAATAGCTCTGACGTCAGACTCGAGTCTCCCTGACTAGGACTTTATACCAGTATCCAGTGTTGATTTCAGGCTTTTCTGTTGGGAGGAGGGGCCTTGGAAAATTCAGGATGCCTTAAAATGGGCGACAGCCATTAAAAGAGGCGACAAGTCATTAGATGAGCGTAGCGAAGATTGCCATTTCATTTACCAAAAAAAATTGGGCTTCGTTTTTACGTTTCTTTTTTTTCAAAATGTATTTTTTTTTGGTAATTTTGTACGTGGCATACAGGTCAGCAAAAAATCATCTTGAAACTTCTTCTATATATTGGTGTCACACCAGAATAGGTTGGGATTGTTTTTTAGAGAAATTGATTGACGTTTTTCTCGGAAAATAAATCGGAAAGTTTGGAAAATCCCCATAAGAATAACCCGGATGAAAAATACTTGGAATATGAAATTTTTTTAAAAGCTTCAAAATTTTCACTCAATATAGAAAACACCATCATACATATTTTCAGTTATTTTCACAACAATCGAATCAGAAATAACAACGAAAATGCAATAAATTATCCATCTTATTGGATATTGGATTCAATTAGTTTTGCAAAGTGTATATGCAACAGGTTGCAGCTCTATAAATATCAACAAGTTGCAGGTAGGATTCTCGAACGTTTGACGTAATCCAAGGTCCATAGATGTGGATTGAGCCAACAGAATATTTTTCATTCTAGATTTCCATACTTCTAACTCATCTCACAACGCATATCCAGCATTTTCCTAGTATATTGGAAAGAGGAGGCACCCAACGGAGTGCTTTTTCAATTGTTGAAGTTATAGGCCTACATATTGAAGTAACTTTTTGAAGTTAATATTTGAAGTCACTAGAGCAATAATTAAAATAGAATTACATTCAATCAGATACCACACAGCACTTACCATTCCATAAGTAGGTTACAGTAACCGAATTTGTTGATTTTCAAACAAAGACTTCAAAATATTTTTTGAACAAATGAAAAATTGTAAAAACACGTATTTTTTTCATATAAAACTTGACTCTTAGTAGAGAGTATAATTTATTCAAATTATTGTATGAAACATTGAATACCATGGGGCCGGGGGGGGGGCGCCTCGAAAGAGCGGCATCCCACCGAACCTCGCCATTTTCTTTTAAATGCCAACTATGTATGTAACTATGTATACCTGACTGTGTTGTGTTTTGAAAGAAATAAAGACTTATTATTATTATCAATGTGAAATCCTGAAATCATTACTGCCATCTGGACTCTAGAAAACGGTTGTGATCTGCCAAATAAAACCAGATAGGTTGCCAATACCAGTGTTGGGTAGGAACTTATCAAAAGGAACGAGTTCTCGGGAACTTGTTCCTTTTTGAAGAACTTTAAAAGGAACTCGTTCCTTTTAATTAGCAGTAACTTAAAAGGAATTAAGTTACCATTTTTAGGGAACTTCGAACAATTTGCAAGTTCCTTACCAAGTTCTTTTGCACAGACCGTACTTTAGAAATCCAAGTTGAACTGGCGGCGTCAACATTTATTTTGTTCTATTGTATGTAAGTAAATTCCAGCAACTTTAATTTGAAAACTGAAACCTTTCGGCAAAATACTCCCGTTCACTATAAAAACTCAGCGTCGGTAACTTTTGAAGTTCTATTAAAACTGGAACTTTTCAGTTCCTTCTTTTCTTGAGTAACTGTAACTAGTTCCATTTTTTTTATTGAGGAACTGGAACTTTAACTAGTTCCTTTTTTAGAGGAACTTACCCAGTGATGGATAGGAACTTAACGAAAGGAACGCGTTCCTTTTTCGGGAACTTCAATGGGAAATGCGTTCTTTCTATAAAGCAGGAACTTTACCGTAACGCAGTTCCTTTTCAGTGGTAACAAAATTCATATTACTTTCAAAGTTCATTTTGAACGAACTGTACTTCAAGTATGCATAATAACAGAAAAGAAAAGATCGTCTATTTTTTGTATGATAGCAGGTAGAATGTTTGTCATTGTCTCATATTTTTGAAAGAAACACACATTCTTCCTCATCACTTCTGCTCATCGTCTGACCCGTGACCACTCATTATTCCAAGTTTGCATTATTCCCCAACTTAAACGTATTTCCTTACTCATTAGTTGTGCACTTATCTCATCCTACGATCTTTCCGTTATTTCGGTGTTATCACCCGTTCTCAAGTCACGGAGTTGATGGCTTGAACCACCCTAGCGTAAGTGTGAGTGGTTAGAGAAAACGGTCAATCGAACCGCATCCTTCGTTAACATGCAGCTGCTTCTTCTGTGAATGGAGACATTCCGAGAAAACCTCCCTCTCCACCCGGTGACATCATCAATAGCCAATAAGATCGAGATAATTTTTAAAACGCACATGGGAGAGTTGTGTTAACACAAAATAGTTATTTCATTTCAGTGTTTGATCTCGAGAGGTCGTTGTCCAACAGCATCAGTCCTCGGTGATCAGCGTGTAACTGTAATATTGGCTAGTGCTAGTTTATTTTACTATCAAAGTATTGTTTCATCATGGCAGATACGGGTAGTAATCTTTTACCTTGGCAACACTTTAAAACCTCTTTTTTTTCTTGAAGGAAAAAAATATTGAAATTAGTTATTTTATGGCGAAATGTCTATTGTGCAAGCCGGGGAAACTGTTAGGTGCATTGATGTCGACGTCGTCGAACTAACGAAAGCATAATAAAGCAAGCAAATGAATGAATTATTAATTCACTAGTCATACGCGAAATATGCGTTGTAAGATGAGCGAGATATCTGAATAAGGTATAAAAGTCCTTGAAGTAGTTTTACCCTTGCTACTTTATCGACTCTGGTATTCTACACACCTTGATAACTGAATAAGCTATGAAAGTCGTTCAAGTAGTTCTACTCTTGCCACTTCATTGACTCTGGTACTATTCTACACACCTTGACGCATATAAAAAATACCTCATTGTTGGTCAACTTTTGAATCTAGAAAGCAGTGAATCTCGACAACTTGATTCTGTCACAATTTTTATGATATATTTGATGAATATTATCAGTCATTTCATTTTTTTTCTTCAAAACGGCTTATTGGAATTGCATACAAAAGCGTGATAATGTGTAAAATTCATGTATACACATTTGGAGAAAATTTCATCCCATTTGGAAAGATTTTATTTTTCAACATTTTTGGCCCAGCCAAATCTTATGGGGTTTTTAGAAACTTTGAGATGATTTTTCTCAAAATCGGTCTGAAAGATTCAACCCAAAAACTATACAGTTCTAAGTTGGATGAGTTTGCGTGTACAAAAAAAGTTTCATGTTGATCAGTCAACCCCTGCGACCTGTGGAGTGCTTACAAAAAAAAAAAAAAAACAGACAAAGCCCTATAAGAGTGGGATGGAGACTTCGCTACGCTCATCTGATTACTCTTTCAATTTCACTCAGTAGGCCTAGTCGTTTTATTCACCTACATCTAGCTAGTATTTAATAATTTAATGTATAATTTTTCAACCATTATGTAGGTCTATTGATTAGATAGGTGAAATGGTAAAACATAATTACGAGCTTCAAAAAAAAAATCATTCCAAAAGAAACCTACATGATTTTGAAGCACAATCAATCGAATATATTTTGTTATTACATTTCTAATTCACGTTAATTGACATGAAAATATTCACTCGCCTAGTAGGTATTTCATGGCCTGAGCCTGGTGGTATGACGAGAAAAAAATCGATATTATATTCACAATTATGAATTATTTATAGTAAACTGACGAATATTTATATGAAAATCACACGTCATCACTTTATTGATAAGAGAACAAAAATATCCATATTATTTCCAACGCCCATGAAAATACTCCCGAATCTTACGAAAAAATTTGCTTCGGTAACTTCCAAAGGAACTTAATTTTTTGGGAACTTTTCAGTTCCATTTTTTTTGGAGGAGCTGTACCATTCAACTAGTTCCTTTTTTGGACGAGTAACTGGAACTTTAACTAGTTCCTTTTTTTTGAGGAACTTAACCAACACTAATATAGGCATGAATCGAAACCCTGGTTTAATGCGCTAGCAAATGATCCATCTGTCCAAGAATGGTATATTTACAAAGACTGTTTCACATCAAATGTACGCCAGCCAGACATTTTCACAAAAAATGTTAGTGAACCAAAAGTGGCATGCAACTTGTACATCAATGAACTATTTTGATTCAAGTTGTAAGTGAAATTAATTTATTTAGGAACGTATACAATCAGTGTTGACTAAATTCCTCAAATAAAGAAACTAGTTACAATTCCCATTGCTCAATCCAAAAAGGAACTAGTTACGAAAAAAAAGGAACTCAAAAGTTGCCCAAAAAAAGACAAGTCCCTTCAAAAGTTACCAAAGTGAGGAAGGTAGCCTATTTCGTTTGCATTTCATGGATTTTAATGTTACAAAGCAAAAGATTTTACACGTTGCTCCCCTCCCCCACGTTAAAACAGTAATTTACCATAATCAGTTCAATAATTATTGATAAATACTACTGCAACACCATTTTCTTGAATTATAATTAGATGATCTCATCACGAGCACTAGCAGGGTCTAGATGGAAAATGACTCGTGTTTACAAAAATCTCCCTATATGCATCTTGAAAACAATCTCATTTCCATTGGCTATTAGTGTCACCAGGTAGCAATGATTTTCTTGGAATGCATTAGCTGGTTACCTACCATACCAACATTTTTCTCCAACACCTCACACCGATAATTCAAGCCATCAAACTAGACAACACACGAAAAATCGTATATGAAGTAGATAGGGAAATACATCTGGGAATAATATACAGGATGGACTGCAGGGATGAATAGGCAGAGTTAATAGTTGCGGGACAAAATCTTTCATATGCAATCATACAAAATATGGGCGATCTTTTGCACGTTGCGTATGAATTCTTGAAGTAAAATCTGTTCAAAAAGAACTTTAGAAAGAATGTAAATTTTGTTTCCAATTACCAATTAAAGGTACTGTGATTCCGTTAAGAGTTACTGCCCAATAATAGGAACGCACGCCTTTCGTGCTTTCGTCAAGTTCCTACCCAGCACTGTAAACTAAATACAAATATTGACCTTGCAAAGAGACTGCATGCTAGTACATTATTTATGAAACCTTTACAAAATACAAAATGAGATAAATTGCTCTGCTGTAAAATGAAAATGAGTTGTTTTCACATGGACCAAGTCTGTACGGCCATTCAACTACTCAGAAAAACAAATGATATATTCTTAAAAAATCTTTATTACATTCTGCTCGGATTTTCAGGTTGGGCCTCAACAAAACAATGGCTGTACAAATATAAATTACATTATAATCAAAAAAGCAATACAAGCATAGCCTGTCTAGAATAATACTAGAGAACTGCCTACATACACTAGAATACAAAGCAGGCCTTTTAAATGAAACACATTACACCACGTTTGTAATATAAAATTCACCAAATTATCATTTCTTGGTGGTGGTACTTATTACAGTAATTATTACCTTCTACATGTAAAATAGACTTATAAAACTGGTCGATGTAAAGTATTGGTGACATTGGGTCATATTTACTATGATAACACAGTCCATCAGCTAGTATTCTCATTTTACTGCAAAAATATTGCCCACAAAAGCTAACAGTACACAACCAAACACTGACTTCTAGTATGCTACTATTCTCATAAAACTTGAATTAAAAAAACAAAAAAAAAACAATGAGCGTAGATGTCTTTTGATTAGCATCAGACAACTACTATAAAGTATACTGCATTTTACTAAATCAAGACTTACAAGCTGAAATGATACAGATACAGTGTGAAATATAGATGACAAGTAAGTCATACTTCCGATACACAATATGTTTCAAGGATAGTCCAGTTTATGGATCAACACTTTTGACAAAACGATAAAAAGTAAAAGACCATCATTCAAAATGGAATGACTAAAATTTTATCTCCAGTTTAAAATTTGAATATAACTAGCAACTACTATAAAAAGTCGATGATTACCCTGAACATGCGTTATAGTAATTTTTATTACAGGCCCATTTGTGTATATAGTGTGAATAGTTTCGATTGACATTATGTGACCCAATAGCACCTTAATTATAACAAGCTTATGAATAAGTATATATTATTTACAAGAAAAATATTAAGCTCTCTACAATGACGCTTATACCATTCACAGCACACCAAAGCAGCCAAGCTATAAATTAATTAAATCTCTGATTAGAAAATGAATACATAATTAGCAAATATTATCTTAAACATATTGATGATAAATATACCAACTAAAGGCAACCGGGATCATATTTTTCTTCTCAATTTCCATTTTCAAATCCCTGATCTTTTCAGGTGTGCATATTTTTAAATGGCATTCAATAACTTACTTTTTCAATAATCTTAAAAGTTTAATTAATATTATTATTAATTCAAATGTTCAGTCTGCTGAAGTAATCACCATCGGTTGTGCATTGTCAACAATTGGTGAATCATCCTTGATATCTGTGGTGCCATTTTCTTCAACCACTACCACTTCATCCTTCTCAACTTGACCATCAACAGTCTTCGTTACCGTGGTTTTGGTCACCGTAGTGCCAGCCGGTCGCTTGATTGGGCCAGACTTGTTAGAAGACGTGGTTGTTGTTTTAACTGTGCTGGTTTTCGTTGCAGCACCGGGTGCCACTCTGCGCGCTGTAGTCGTCGCGGTGCGAGTGACGGTCGAAGTCTTGGATGCGACAGTTGACGTCTTGGATGCAACAGTCTGCAATATTTGCTTGTTTGCCAACTCCTTCACTTGTTTGTCCACAAGTCCTGCCTTTGATGTGGCAGTTGGAAGTTTGGCTCGAGCTGTGAGAGAAGTAGCAGTAGTAGTGGCCACTTTAGGCTTGCTTATTCCAGCAGGTTTTGGTGTCGTTTTAGTGACAGTTGAAGATATAGCCGTGCGAGGAATGGTAGCACTCTTTGGTGCAACTGGTGCCGAAGCAGGTCTTGCCAATGGTTTGCTTGTTGTCGTAGGAACCAACTTCTTTGAGGCCAACGGTTCAGAACGTTTAATCGGTGGTCTTGCAGTGCCATTAGTTAGAGCGGGTTTCTTGTCGGCAGCCAGTTTTGGTGCGATTGCAGTCGCGGGTCGAGGTCGGGCTGCGGTGGTTGTAGTGGTTGTAGAGGTGGTAGTTTTTGTAACAGTGAGCTTAGATGCAGAAGCTGGCTTAGCAGTTGGAGTCCCAAGCTTCACACGATTAGTAACATTACTCGCAGCAGGAGAACCCACTTTGCTAGCAGTCGTTGCCGACAATTTGCTAGTAACGCGTGTGGGAGTCGGTGCAAGAGGCTTTTTGGGAGTGGACGAATGACGTGGCGCAGCCATAGGCGGTGGGGACGTTGGTGCCTTCGTTGGACCAGACTTTGACGGTGCTTTAGGGGTTACACGAGTTCCAGCAAGTGGTTTAGTCTTATCAGGCGCAGATGCCTTTTTTACAGCTGTCTTTTGAACTGTATCATCTTTATTTGGTTTTTCTTCCAATGCAACAGCCGTGGCAGCAACTACTGCCGTGGCAGCAAGAGCAGTTACCGCGACTGCAGCTACAGTTTCAATTTCAGTCGTAGGTTCCGAAACAATTTCGGGAAGTTTTTCAACGTCAGCTTCGATCACAGTTTCTTCGAGCATCTCGGCCTCCACGGCTGGAGCTGAGGGAATCATCATGGAGTCCTTCACTATGTCTTCCGAAGGGCCATTTAGATAATCGTTGAAATCGTTCTGATGAGAAACATGAGATGCAAATTCTTCTAAACTGGAATCCTGGGTGTGAGTAATAGTCGATTCAACGTTTACCGATGTGGTTTGAACATTGAAAGCGGTCTCATCGAAGGCATCGTCCAGCTCAAGATGTTTGATTCCGTTCACCAATGACGACTCTTGTAAAATGTCTGGGATTGGAGCTTCAACATTGATTTCTGATTTAAATTCAGACAATTCATTCAGTAAATCATTCTGCATCCTCAGTTCCGGCTCTACGTCTGACGTTAGATCCATTGTGGACGGAACTTGATCATTGGTTGCCAGATCAGCAAACATGTCGACGCTAGTATTAATACCTTGTGCCGGTGAAGGTGACACAAGAGGAGAGTTCACTTGTACGGGCGACATTTGACTTGAGAATTCTGGTGCTTGTGGATCAAGTTGGAGGTTAAGGGGAGGAGATATTTCTTCTACTTGGGGATTAAATGAGGCTTCTAATGGGTCAAATGTATCAGTTAAATTGTCTGTTTCGGGGCTAAACACAGGAGGGATGGTATCTCCCTGGAAATCATGTTGGACGTTTAATGCTGTTGAATTCATTTCCGAAAGATCTTCATCATTGATCATCATTTCTTCGTATTTGGTCTGAGCGGAAGGCAAAATCTCATTTTGAAGATCCTGAGAGATTGGAATGATGATCTTATCTTGATCACCTCGAACTGTGTCAGAGTCTAAGAAATCAATGGAATTCTTTGAGGCAATGTTAACTTCCTCAAAGAAATTAGCTGCCTGGAAATCTGCCTCAACCATTGAAGCATTCAAATCATCGCTCACTTTCTGAAAGTGTTCACTTGAATCTGACATACTCGTCATAAAGCTTGTAGTGGTGTCATCTCCATACTCGGCGTGAGTCGATGAAACTTCGGATTTGTCGAACAAATGGTCCACATTCTTGAACGGATTAAGTGGCTCGTGGAATTCTCCAAAATCTGCCTTATCGCCAAGCTCATTATGTCCATTTAAAAAGTCGGGTACCGGGTTGTATACAACTTCATCCTTCATTGTGAAAGTGTCATTTGAATCCAGTTCGGCAGGTCGCATGCTTACTTCATGATCAAATTCGACAGAGCTAGGGGTAGGAATATCATCCATGGACACGCCTCCTTTCCTTGGTGACCCTGCAAGAAGATGTTCCTCGAATGACGGCATTATCGATGTAGGCGACGGGACAAACTCGGCAGCATTGGGATTTAATCGAGACTCCATATTGTCGTCGTCGTCTTCTACTACTACTTCTTCCTCTGCAACCGGCTGTGGTTCAGGTTCAACTGCGGGTTTGTCCGCCTTTTCGGTAGGTTCAACTTTGTAATAATTCCACTCGTCCTCAGATTCTTCGCCGCTCTCTGCTACATTGTCTGCTTCAGGTAAATCGGGCACAACCACGTCACCGTCAGCAACTGTAACAGAATAAATAATGTGTGTTGGTTGTCTGTTGACTTGTGGTAGGGAAGCTTGGAAATATTGAAAAAAAATGTAGGCCTATGAAAGAAACAAGGTGTCCTACCAGGCAAGAAATAAACTGTTATAAGCACTGTAGGCCTGTTCAGCTGTTGTGTATACGTGAATCTACAGAAACAAAATAAGTTGGGAGGAAACAATAAAATAAGTGAACCAATCTATAAACTAATCAAAATAAGGAAAACCTATATTAGAATTTGGTTCAAATAGTATGCAGTTAGTTTCCCTCTAAACTTTATTTTTCGATTATTTTGGTACTGGTATGGTTTGTTTTATCACTGGCATATATGTAAACATGTAGCCTACAGTCTGCTAATATTATAATGTACCGGTAATGTGAAACAAGCCAGAGTAAATTACCAAATTGTCCAAGTAAAATCCACTTTCCAAATCAATTGATTACTGAATGCGGACTCAAATCTGAGTACCTCTTTATAAATAAAACTTCACCATCAAAAACACTACTCCATAACAAAATTAATTACCGGTAATTAAAAGATACACTAACCTTAAAGTATCAACTAGTAGGATTACCTGATTAGGAATGATAAAAGTATCCAACACATTTAAAACTAGATAACTAAAACGATTCTCAAGGTGGGGCTACAAAGTACAAAGTGATGGCTAGGGTCAGACACAGACACACACACACACATCAACGTCTACATTTCAACCAACACTGACAGTACTCCTCTGGTACTACGTAAAACCACACCCATAAGGGGTATCCCTGAAGATCGATACCGTGAGTCATTCATTCAAGCTACTATCTACTGAGATTCCTACAGGTGGATAAAACTGGAACAATGCGAGTGATCCACCCAAACATGCATACATTTTGTCCACACAATCGACTCGAATTCCCTTGAACTTTGTCACTGAACACACCTACACAGACTGAATAGAATTACGTAGGTGTCTTATTGAACACACGGTCAACACCTAGTTGAACTGAAAGTTGTTGCTACATTCGAGAACATACATCCAGGGCACATTAATAGGCGCTCTTATTCCGGACAAAGTGTGGCCGATTGCCAAAACCTGGCACCATAGGCACTGCCAAAAATGGCAGGGCATTTGTGCATTCTGTTTGTTGATAGTACTCATAGTCGGGGCAAACGGTGTAGGCCTACACTAAAAACAATGAAGGGCGTAGGGGGTGATCTATTTCGGTAACAAGACGTACGGTAGATATGAGCAGAGTAGAATATACGGAGAATAGAAGCCGAAAATATTCTCCCATGTAGGCAAGGAGGCCTACATAACCAGTATCTACGTACTAAATAAATAAGAGATAAAGCATGGTAACAGTTATTACAGCAGACAGCTGTAGATAGGAAGGCATTCAACTGTGCAGGCACTCACACTAATTATCTCAAAGACCAGGTAAAAACACGTCGCAGTGGAAATAAAATACTACGCAACACGAACAACACACTCAACTACCACTCACTCAGCCCTAATCTCGGTACTAGACTGTTCGGATCGGCAGATCGGTGTAAGGAAAGTGTGGCCGGGGGGGGGGGGGGGGGGCGACATTCACGACAGAAGTTAGCGATGACGCCGTCCCCTAGACCGCTGCACACAATTTTTCCAATGTGTTGCCTTGCAAGCCGGCAGAATGCGCTACAATATCCTTGATGTAATACTTCAAGAAAACGGTATCGCACCGTGGTTTCGATGAAAAAATTCAAATTAAAAAATATGTCAACGAAAATTTCATACTGCTATGATGAAGTCCAACTAAACAGTTATTTATCGAATACATTACTTCATTTTTCGACGTTGTTGGATTGTTGATTAAAAATGACCCGTGGCAATTTTAACTTTCTTATCAATACTTCTTAATGCTGGCTCTTGGTATTACTTTGGGTTATAACATTTATATATCATTAAATTATCGTAGATGATTTCAACGGGATGTTGTAAAATTCGTTTCCAACAACATACCTCAAGATAATTTTAATATCACTTTTAGCTCGAGCACATTTCAATTTTTTTTTTTTCGAAAATGATTCTTTTTACATTGAACCATACATAATACCATAGGAAAAAAACTATGGGACTCGAATAAGTACATTATTGAACGAGCCAATATATATAATACATAAAGAATTGGAAAATGAAATTGAACAAATATAATGGCAATGCTATCCTCATAATATACGAGATCAATCTTCAGATCGATCAAGAGAGGAGCGACCTCTCTGAAGAGAATGCATTCAACGGCGCGTGACTCATCTACTGCAGGTTGCCGCGAGACTGGAATTGCACTTCCTCCTACAGCTGCTTGCTATAGCTGACTGCAGCAACAGATTGGCTGGACTCGATTAGAACCCCTCGAAACTTGTAAGAAATAAGAAAACGCGACATCTTTCGCGTCAATGTCGACGGTCGAGCATGGTGATCAACAGTTACAGATGTATCATTAGTCAGATTTATTTCCTGGGAAAATTATAATTATATGTAGTTCCATATGAAAGGCACGTTGTTACATAACATTCGAATAACGTGTTGGATTAAGAGGTTTCCAAAATGAGCTTTCGAAAAATGCACGTTCGAGTAAACTCTTCGAACAAAAATGTCGTATTTTGATATTTCGGTTAGTACGACGCGGGCGCCAGGGGGGCTTACAATACTAGTAATCAATAACACTTGGAAACATCGATAGAAAGCATCAATTCATTAGACCGAAATACACTACCGGTATTATAATCATTCGAAAAGTTTTTCCGGGCACATTCTAATCGAAAAGTTATGTACCGGTCGGTACCGATACCAATTGATTATTTGGAATAAAAAGTGAAACTAGTAACGGACTCCCGAGTAAGCAGAGGAACGGGTGTGAAAAAAAAACACGCATACATAAACACACATGTACCAACAGTCTGCAATAAATGAAATGTCTGTTCAATTCAATAATAACTAATTTTCGCTATATAACGTCATTGAGTATATGACCAACGAGATATTAACATAGGCCTATATTCTCCATTCGGATGAAGTAGTAGATATCGTTGGCGATGAATACTTTAAAAAATGCTGTTCAATGGTCTATTTTTTTGTAAACACAAAAAAAAACAGCTTATTGACGCAACGAAAAAAAGGTAAGAGCATATATTATCCACGAAAAAATATTGCATTCAATCAATGGCGTTGTCGGGAGGGAGGGGGGACGAAACCCAAGTGTAAAATGGACGAAATTTTGTAAAAGTAAAAAATTATCTATCCTCAGGTAGTATGTGGGCATTTGTTTCTTACATGTTCATAACGTTCGCAACTTCAAAAATGATATATCATATTTTATTCGTCACACAATGTTTTTTTTTTATTCTAATAATGCAATTTCAGTCCAGCTTCGGGGAGAGGGGAGCGCCCCCCCCCCCTTCTCCCTGTATACGCCATTGCATTCAATAGTGCATCATAAATAGCGAATTACGTTAAAAAAAATGTACCATAAAAAACATTTTACAAAAGAGGGTTTTGAGAGACTGAAAATCTCAAAGGTTGAACTCGTTTGACCTCTGCAGCGCCAACTGAACAAGTAATTTAGTAAACCAACTCTAGATGATACCCTAGCGCTCATCTATAAACTTTTCCAATGTATAGGGTACATAAATTTGCAGCTCGCTTCATTTCTTTGCTGTACTATAATTTCAAGAATCGCACAATATTTTGTTGAAGAAGAAATCGTGTCATAATTCCGAGTTTTAGACTTGAAAAGCGTTAGTTGATGTGTCATGCAGTCTGCGACCCCAGCTAGCCTGTTTCTTGTTGTGATAAAGAGTGAAGGGGGTGGGAGGTAAGGGTAGGCGTGGCCACCACTAAATGATATTAAAAGTTGAAAACACGCGAAAACATTGCGAGTTTCCTCGACTACTCCCAACTCGCCCCAACACACAACACACACAAAAACGCACATTTTTGTGCATAAATAATAAATTAACATAACACGAACAGCAGGTATTGAACGGTCTAAATGTTTCATCCTCTTACCAAGATCTGCCGGTGGGGTAGGGGTCTCGTCCCTCGGCTCCATCGGTCTTGCGTCGAAGTTGCTCAACTGTTGTTTCTGCAGCTCGAAATCGGCGGCAAACTCCGCATCGAAGTTGCCCAACTGTTGTTTCTGCGCCTCCAAATCGGCGGCAAACTCGGCAAGGTGGTGCGGCATATCGCCAACATTCGCCATCGCCGCAAAGTCGGGCATATCGTGCGGCACGTCACCAGCACTCGCCATCGCCGCCGCGGCTTTGGCAGCAGCGATCGCCGGCGAGAGGAGCACGTCGTCGACGGCGTCCACATCGGTTTCCGGACCGAAGTCGTCGTCCTCGTAATGCGTGTCCTCTTTGCCGTTCGCAGCCGGACGATTTAAGAAGTAGAGATCGGTGGCCGTCGGCGAATCCGCGGCACTCTGTTTATATTTCTCGCCGCCCGCGTCCAGATCGAGAAGGAGGCTGGCTTTTTGATAGGACGGCTCGGAACCGTTGGTCTGCGGTGTTCCGTTGGTCTGGAAGGGGTTGTTGTCGAAGTTGGTATCCATGGTCACTGGGTTTGTTTCGTGGCTCGGCGACACATCCAGGGCAGCCAACTTGGCGGGATCAGTGAGGAATACGACGATCACGCTTATGTTATCGACAGAACCTTGTTGCTTGGAGAGCTGGACGAGACTTTGGCTGACTGCGTCGAGATCACCTGGAAACGAAGAAGAAGGTCGATTAATCATCAGATACTCGATTTTTGTCTCGCATGAAGGAATTCATCTATTTGACATTGTAGTGAGTCATGTCACAACGGCATGGCTGCTGTTGAATACAATAGATATATATATGGAGACATATACACAAGTTATAGAATATGTACATTCAATAAATATAATTCCAGTTGCAAGGAGCACGACCATTGCCTTGTCAACATGTATTGGCTTCAAAGCCACTATATGAACAAAACCGTTTTCATATCGCGCTCGCGTTTCAAAAATGCATATATATATATATGGTATAAGCGAAAACACAAAGAAGAATAAAAAGTAGTCTGAATGAAAAATGTTTTCATCCAAAATTGAGATGTAAATAAAAATTAACACATTTTCACGCAATTTTTGTACAAGACTGCGTGGAGCGCGTATGTATAGCTACATAGGCTACTAGATTTAGTGCGTATAATATCCATAAATTTGCTCCGAGATACATTTCAATTTGGCTCGTTTGACCACTTTAAGTGACCGCAAGTGTGCATTGAAAATAAATGAAGATGACGTCTAAAAATACATTCCACTATTCAAAATTGAAATACGGTATTACGTCACGAAGACAATAAGAAAAGTTACAAAATTAGACTTTTACTTCCAAACATACAACCTGAATAAATTACATTCAACAAAATTATAGGCTGATCAAGTTTCCAAGAGAGACTATCTTCTCTCTATTCCAAGATTCATTTATTACTTCCACGAGTCACGCTTGCCACTTTACCGCATCAAGCTGTGAGCACTTTCAAACGTAAAAAAAAATCGTGAAAACCAATATTTTTTTTTATATATCTACCATGTATCTACTCGAATAATGGTGAAAGTGATGTCGAACAATTTCCACCATCACGATCAGTATGAACGTTGAACGAAAACACAGGGAATTGTTTTGAGCTTGCAGAAATGCTCGGGCAATTGGTGAGAGGAAACAAGTGCGTCCCTGGCATTGAAAACAACTACACAGATCTAGATTCGACATTTCATCGAGAATTGTGTCCACGAAAGAAGGAGCGAACCACCCGCGCGGTAGTGGCGTGGGGTAGGAGGACGGTCGCTCGTAACAGACGTCGTTCGCGAATGCAAGTATGAATTCTAGACTTCACTATCTTTTCATTGATCAACAACTATTATCAAATCCGCCTGCCATTTTAATCGTCCGAGAAGACCTTGCAGGAACAATTGCAAGATTACAAATGTATAACTAAATTCCGTTTCATTTCAACTACTTGACGCGTAATGACTGACTGAAGAGATAACAGAAACCATGTATCTGTCTTGAGGCACTACTTCAGAAACTCTCTAGTCAAGTGAGGCACGGGTTCGAGTTGAGCATTTCTGCATACGGCATGAGTTTCTGAAGACACCTGATCATCTGTCCCCTTCCCGCCTCCACTCCCACAAAATAAGACTAGCTAATGTACTCGACTTGGGCCCAATATTACCAAGTACGGTTTAGCCTTCATCAGAGAGTTCGTGAAAATAAATAACATTGGTAACCATGGTGATAACAACTTCAAACTGCCAGTTAGAGCTACGCCTACGTTGTTAATTCTGGCTCTAAAGGCCGGTATTACGAAGTCCACATAGCCTTTATCTGAGAGTTGGTGAAAACAAATAGCATGCATGGTACCATAAGCTACCAGTGAGAGCTACTCCCACGTTACCGTAGGTAATTCTGGCACTGAGATTTCGTTTACCCAGCCCTGAAGAGATTACAATTCAACTTGATGATAGATGATTATTGTTTGCTTAACGACCCCACCAACAGCTGGGTCATACGGGGGTACGAATGAGCAGGTGATAATGAAACTATGAAGTGATGATTAGTGATAGGACATTTACAAAAACCCATGTTTTATGCGGGATTCGAACCCACGCCCAACGGTGACTTCAGTTTCTGAAGCGGTGCCTCAGCTGACCGATCTATACCGAGGGTGGCTACAATTCAACTTATCTCGATAAAAGTAAACTAATATGAGTTTTTTATATCTTGGTCGTTTTTGAAGAATGCGTGATCGATGATTCAGTGTTCTCATGTTACTCCTTTCACAACAATCTAAAAGGTACTCACGATTGCTGGACAGGAATGTGCATATATGTTAGGTATCGCATTTCAAACCTATTAATGTTACGTCGGGTTTGATTCGAGGTATGTGGGTGAAATATGCTTGCTTCCCATTATTCCCACACTATTTTGGTGATTTTCCTACGATATTGTAATATGTCAGAATACACGGTATAGGCTACACAATACAAATTAAAAATACAGTGGAGCATTTCAATGATTCTCTTGAGACTCCTTTCCAAAGATATTCGTTTTTTTTATATATATATATATAAGTAGACTATGTTCAATCTCTATTCTTTCGTTCAAGGATCGTGAGTTTGCCCAAAAAATATCACTAAATCCATTTTAGATTATTTTTTATTTGACGAGTCAACTTCAGTATATTTAGACGTCTACATTAGAAGTTCATTTTTCAAACCTCTTCGTTCGAAATACAAATACGTAATATTTTCTGGTTCGTTTTGTTGACGAAAAACGGATGTGGTTTTGAATAATAATGAATAGTAAGCGAAGAACTCACTTGTTTGTGCTTTTGTGGTCATTATAATCTATCGTAAACTTCCTCTAACAAGAATGCACATATCTCGTATCAATTAAAAAACTCCGTCAGTATCAACTTACAAAATGAAAAAAAAAAATTAACTAGATGAATCATGCAAAGGATCATTTACTGGACGATATGAACTGAACTATAGCATGAGCATAATTATATAAATAGCACGTGCTCCTATATATTGATATATGATTTGTAGTTTGGATAAAATATGGTAACACAGTGAACTAAGAAATTCCCCAAAAAATTACCGGTACTAGGGAAACTAATGCAAATGGATAAAAATATGGTTTATTCAATTCATACAGGAATAGCATGAAGAATTTAGAACAGTAGTCATGTCAAGAGTAAAGTTAGTGAAAACGTAACAAATAAATCATATTCTTTTCTCAAGTAGCAGATTTTTAGGTGCTAAATAAGAACAAACAATTCAAAGAAACGAGTTCGTAGGCCTAGCCAGAAAAGAAAGCGAACATTTCCAATATCATTCGACAATTCAAGCGGTATATATAGCATTAACCTGAATTCAGAATTCCTAATGTGAGAAAATATCCGAATTACTGTCATTAAACATCCTCATTACTAGTCATTATGGATACCCATTAAGCTTGAAAGCCAGTCGACACTCGAAACACAATAACAATTATCAACACTTATAATTCTACCTCGACCTGAGTACTTCACATCGGTATATACCAGAGTGATGGTAATGGCTCGGTACAAGACCTACTTTTCCATTTCCAGTTGCTCGTAACGCAATACACCTGGCGACGACGCCAATGTCATGTGGGGTATACGCGAGTCACAACCACACAGCTGGGTACTGTCATCCTGTATTGTCTTACACGATCATACTCGAATTACGGACAAGAATAGACACGAGTTCACCCCTAAACTGTATGCGGCCAAAAGAGAGCGGGCTAGAAAGATAGAGATAGAGAATTCCCTCCCAAGAAGGAAGCAGTAGAATAACAAACACTCATTATCCATGCAACAGCAATGTGACATATGGGATATGGTGGTGTGCCCCGGGGGCAGACTGGCAGAGACAGCAGACACCACGACCATTTTATTACACAAAAGTATTGACATCAAATATACGGCATAGTTGCACATACGGGTGTTTGATGGCAATGAATGAATATTAGGGTTTTAAGGCTCATCGACAGCGAGGTCATTTAGTGCCTAAGGTTGGCGTTTAAATGCAAAATGTGTTACATTTTCCAAAGTGTTTGTAGGCTAAGCATAACAACAAGCTTTTTTTACATCCGATTGTTTGATCATGGAATTGGTTTGATGGTTTGATCTGATAACCAATCATTTTTATTGTAACAATTGAAATATATATTATTATTATTGTTAATAACCATTCACATATCGTAATGCAGATGAGAACTTCGACTTCAGCTTCAACAGGGTGTGCAATACGTGAGGCCAGAGTCAATATTAAATTGGTACGCTTTCTCAGATGGTGGTTATTTGAGCTGATGATGGATAGATATATCCACGGATCGCATAATGATGATGATGGTTCGAAGATATTATAGCCCCGAGACATCTTGTAACCGTGAACACTTTTGCCGAAAAGAGTGCAGAATGAGCTGTTCGCCAAAATTGTCCATGCGTTTTGGTGACCACTACCAACTTGAGAGTAATCAGTCATAATCTGTCTCTACACAATAAAGCTCCAATATCAGCTGGTATAAATATGTTCAACACATTATCAAATTCGCTGAAGTTCAAAATTGGAACATCATCATTCAAGACTAGCCTTAAAGATTACCTTTTAAATAAATGTTTTTATTCCGTCGAAGAATTTTTATCACAATAGTTTATTGACAATTGTAGTTTAATCTGTATATTTTTAACCTTATATGTATGTATCATGTTGACTTATGACTTGTCTTATAACAACTCGTTGTTCAATCAAGATGAAATAAAGATATTATTATTATTATTACAACTTACAAAAGAGGATACATCCGAAGGGTTCGCCCAAATTGTCTTCGCCCAAGCTGTATCTAGTTCTAGGATATATGGGCGAATGCTTTGTGCACGATTCGCCCAAATGACCCACCCTTATCAATAAACGATCGAAACTGGACACAGATCGTCAGGAATGTAAATTGTCAAATATGCTTCGATTGGAAGATGTCCAATAGAAACTATTCGATATGCTCGTCTGACTGCAAATTGAAGAAGTCAATGTGTAGGAATAGATTCGTAAACGTACACTTGCGATACATTCAAAATATGAATGTAATCAACATCTACGCACATTTAAACGCAATTTTCTTCACAGACCACACGTGGAGTGCGTATGCACATTGTCTTCTATAAGTTCTAGTGAGTTTAATTTCAATATATTTTCTTCAGGATGCGTTTCGGTTTCAATGTAACTCGATCGACCAGTGTATGTGACCGCAACCCAACCATTCCATCAGTCAGTATGTATAGGGCTTGAAGCACAAGTAAGTCTGTTTCTGTCGTTTGATACCTGTTAAATCCTATGCAATATACCATGGTCGACTGGTTTGACCAGTTAGCAAAGAGACTTCTACTTATGCTTCCAGCTGTACAATGTCATAGCGAAAACAATCAGAATTGTATTATCTATATAGGCTATACAGTATTATATACAATACACACAAACAGGAAAAGCCGTAGAAAACAAACTCTAAAAAATAGGACAAGACTAATTGCGCGGGTTTTGGATAAGTAATGCTGGTAGGTACGTGTAATCACGAAAATAATTACATGAATGACGGCAAGTGAACATATACATGGTAATTCCGCGAACCCCCGGCCCGTATTAATTAGTGCGTTCGATAACTTCTATAGTCAGTAACCCCAATAATTGGTAAAAAAAATAACAAATTCATTGATCTGGAACGCGTTCAACAGTTTGATATCCTTGTTTTCACGTACACCAGTAAATACTTCGGTAATTATTTACATCAGCTGCAAAATTCAACGATTCAACACTTTTGAAAGATGCAATTGCGTTTCATTTCGTTAACCTCGTCCAGAGAAAATACACTAA
Source organism: Brachyptera risi (assembly GCA_964007535.1). NCBI lineage: Eukaryota > Metazoa > Arthropoda > Insecta > Plecoptera > Taeniopterygidae > Brachyptera > Brachyptera risi. The sequence continues at coordinate 16,549,824 of OZ023328.1, read as the reverse complement.
AAATAGCTACGTGCTACACAAATATAACTGACATTTACGTTTGATTTGTTGGTAGACGACCTACATCTTACGTGGATATCGCATATAAGTTTCATACTCACACAAACGGTTATTATTAATGTTGCAAGGAATTCTGAAATAACTCTTACTCCTTCGCCGAGCTCCTCTCTGCACAGATCTAAGTTTATTTTCGCTTCCCTATATCCTAACCATGACAGCATACACCAAAGGAAGGCTACGTGCAACTAACAGTCGTCAGAGCAGAATATAAATTAGTACGCATCCTTTCGAGTCATCGTCATCCATAATAATATAGCAATCCCTCCCAACCACAATCACACTCTAGCGATAAATAAAAACATTTGCTTTAGGCCCAGCCGCCCAGCGACCAAGTAAGGTCTCACGGCGATTCATTTATGACATGTCACATTATAATAATGAAAACATATCCATCTAAGGAAAATTATACATTAGATTATTATAATAATAAATAAGTAACACAATCCGATTATGGCTTTTTTCCGATATCCTCGGATGGCCAAGTGAGTCAAACGTCATCACTCATCAATCTCGCGAAGCGTATCCCAATTGTTGTGTAGGTCACCCTAATAATCCGTACCACGATAATAATTACCTAGACGTAGGCCTAAATGTCAATAACGGAAATTAATCCGCTCCCGTTTTAATAACTCCTTTAGAAACAAACGCCTTCAAGATTTATAATTGCTTGTAATCGCAAATCTAGATCCAATTAACTCCCCGTCAGTCTGACGGATCGCCTTAGACTGCAGTGACGTCACGGGGAAGAGATACGCGGTAATAAATACAATGGTGTTGTAATAAAAAAAATACAATTCGCAGCTTACCTCTACTGTATAGCTGTAATCCGTGTTGTTGTTCGTTTATCTGACACACAAGCCTCCCTTAATGCGGGAAAATAAGCCGGTAAAGGGCGTGGCAAAATATAGACGACGACGTTTTCCCAAGATAAAACTCTAGCTGCTCGATCAACGTGCTATCGACAAAGGTGGAAGTCGGACTAAAACGTTACGGTCGGCGCTCGAGTCTCGCGGAGGGGCCCTAGCGCCTTTCCCAACGACGACGGCAATGACTCATCCGAACACAGAGCACGGCACCTGGTCAGTGGCCGGTTGGGAGCGGGGGGGGGGGGGGGGGGGGGGGAGGGGGGGACTTGGTGCGCGCAATTTGCAAAGCAAATAGGCGAGGCATACCAAGGCTACAAAGTACAAAACCTTTTATCACTCGAAAAGAAATATCTACCACTGATTATTTACATTAGTCATTACTAGACTGTCCGTGATATAGGTAGATAAATGGTGCCCCTATCTATATAATAATTATTATTTTGATATATTTTTTGGTTGATTACAATACTAACTAAAGTCATAAATGTGAACTGTTCATTCTAATAATAGGTGAACCTCTTGGTGAACATGAAGTATGAAGAAGTATGAACTATTTTGAACTATATGGAGGCACACCTTCTCAAGGGATAAGGCACTGCCAAGTAACAGGTGCACACGGAAAGATTTTTTAATTAAATAATTTAATTATAATTATAATTAATCACAAGTTTTTATAACATTATAACGAGTTATTTAAGGGTACCGCCCTAACCGAACTGTATTTTATTTCAGTCAGGTTTCTACCATATTCGCCTCAATCAGTATTAATTCTGTGATTGTCGATTGTGTGTGTGTGTGGGGGGGGGGGGAATGTCGATTAATTTAGCGATACGCGAGTGACATGTATGATGTCCAATAAAAGATAGCAGCCGATAGACTGAGGAACCCTAGAAAAACCAAGCCAAACAACGCACTGACTGCTGTTTGAATATAACTAAATAATCAATTGCTGCATTCATTATACGCTAACCCTTTTCAATGTATATAATAAATTATACAGTATTATGCATCAGTGGTGAATGGACTAGACGCGAGGCTATGGCGTGTACAATTCGGCCGTGTACGGTTGGGGTGATTGCACCCGTGTGGTGAGACGAGATCAGTGATAGGGCCACAGGCGATCGATTCGCTACTTGCTACGAAATAAGAGAATTATCACAGAAATACGAAACGAGTGAATTGACGAAATAATCCCCCCCCCCCCCCCCCGCTTTCTCCCGAGCACGCAGACGGAATAAAATCGAGTCAAGGGCCAGGAAAGGCGATTTGGTGTGTTTCCTTGGTGTTGGTGAGGATCCCCCCCCCCCCCCCTCGGACACAAGATGAAATCGAGTTAGTGGAAGAGAAGAGGATGATTGGTTATTTTATTTTCAAGAAATTGAACCATTACGAAAATAGTGGATTTATGAAACATTACACTCCACTCTCCCAACCCCACACGCACACTAGGTTAAGGGACACGAAACTTGCCGAGCGATTTTTTTTAATCAAGGAAATGAGAATAATTACAGAAATATGAAAGAAACGCTCCCATTTTATGAATTACTCCACCACCCCCCCGTCCCCTCAAAGAACATAATCGAGTCAACGAACAGGCAAGGTGATAGATTTGTTAAATGCGAGGAAATTACAAGAATAAAAAATACGAAACTACTGAAGTTAGCAAATATTCCTTCACCTCCCTCAGCCCCAACACATACACACACTAATATTTCCTCCCTTCAGTAATACACAAGATAAAAATTGAGTTTCCAAGTTAACAAGGTAATCAGCCACTAGGAAGGCGGAAAGGTGGAATATATATATGAGAGTAAAATATAATTGAAGGTACGACAATTAGGTCAAGCAGTGATCACTTAGAACAGACAGGCACAAACTCACGATAAAGACTTCGAACAGGGATGAGCTTCTCCCCCCCCCCCCCCCCCCCCCCACCTCGCCCTTTCAACACTAATATCCCCTCACTCCAGTAATACCATAGATAGAGGATAAAAGAATCGGTGGTAATACACTAGATAAAAATTGAGTTTCTGAGTTAAAAGGTAATCAGTCACTCGGCAGGCGGAAAGGTGGAGGAACTCCACGCCAGTGACTTACTAGAATGAGTCACTTGACAGTTGTCATATAAAATGTGAAAAAGGTAATTAAAACGTGGCATTGCTGAGTTACGGCACAGATTGTGTGCAACGATATGACCTCATCGTATTACGTGCAGCCAGAACTCGGTCAATAGCAAATAATTATCATTATAATTTATTTATAATGTTGTTGCAGACGAGGTTTGTTTGCATGGTATTTCATCTGATTTGGTAATATTAGCATCAAGTGATGAATGAATACGACCTTCATCTTGGCCTACAAAATAGAATGAACTCTGTCTATCAGCTAAAACAGATCATGAAATAAATATGATCTACTAGTATCCACGATAGAAGGTTCCGAACGACCGTCCGCCATATTCCATACCGATAGCGCGCGGGTGTTCGTTCGAATTTCTGAATACAACCGTACCACGTGGGCGTAACGTGCTAATCAACTTTGAAATATAATAAGGGTTGGTGGTTGATAATCAGCGTGTTTGTATAGCAATGGTTGAATAATTCTATGAATTTTGAGCGCAGAATTTTACGTGGGGTCCATCGAACCTCCCTACATGTCTCAAAATTTTGACCAACCGGTTCCAAAACTACAGATTCAATAGTCATGAATTTAGACGGTGTCGATGCAGTTCCAACTCGAATAACGCTTCCGATTTTCTCTGTAGTTTGCTTTGTGTATTTTTATTTACATCATGTTGATCATTATAGATTGAAATAAGAATAACGATTGAAACACTTAAATACCATGCACCTTTTTAAAATAGTTGAATTCGACAAAGTTTCATTATTTTTATTGGAATATGAAAACCACAAAAAACTCACATGGGTATAGTATACATTCTTAGTCACAAGTTGAAAGAAATGAAACTTTAATCGAATGGCGGTATGTTTCAAGCTGAGTGAAAATTTTAGGACGGTACCGAGTTTACAAAGCTTCATAATTACTGCGAATTGAGAGGAGAACGATGAGGGGGGGGGGGGGGGGTGAGGGCAAGGTGCCTCACGCATCTTCATTAAAAAAAACACGAACGTTATCAACGAGAAGGTACTGAAATGTAAAATATCGCTCAACTAACCCGAGTATTATGGATTTATTACCCTCCTTTTATTTTTAGACGAGTTTTCATAAGCAAAAGATCATCCAAGTCTAATACCAATAAAATTATATGAAAAAAGTTTCAGACCACAGGCCAGCTTATCCATGTACCAAGCATATCGTTAGTCTACGTTAGTTATACCACGTTAGTTGGTATATTTTATTTTCATTTTATTCAGTAATTCCTCTCACCCTCTTCCGAGGAAATCGGAATGGTTAGCAGTTTACAATTATCAGCTTACAAAGCTTACCAACTTATAAATGTGGCTTATAACATTAGATGATATTTCAAGTAAATCCAATGATAATTAACAATAATGATAATGATAATAATATTTGAAATAATATTTAAAATAATCTTGATAAATTAAAATGGGTTCTATTGATTTTGAACTCCAATTTTCAGGTGATATCAGCTTTCAATAGCTAGTGTTTGTTCAATTTTGAAGTTCAATTTAGAAATTGGATATTGAAGGAAATATCGTACGTTGTGCCTGGCTCTAAGTGATCACTTGGTCTAATTGTCGTACATACCTTCAATTTCCTATGAATATATATATATATATATATATATATATATATATATATATATATATATATATATATATATATAGGCCTATATTGCAGAGCAAAATCTACAAGTTTGTACTTTATATTTAATTAAATTACTCTTATAAATACTACACCATGGATTTTACTGGCATATATACATAAATAGGAGTTTGTTAAAGTTACGACAGTTATGTTAAGTGATCAATTACGCCTGTCGCAACGTACAGGAACGAGAAACCTGGACATAATGTTTCAATGATTTTAAAATTATATGACAAAACAACTTCCGCATGCTTGCAAGTTGCAATCAATGATTATTTACGAAAAAAGATAATCGACAATTTACCCTCCACCATTCAATGGACACAATAATACCACATGATGACATTCATCGGCTAATCAAATGATGCTGCATTATTTTCACGGATGTGTCATCGGGCACCTAGATCCTCTTATCGACTTGTTGCACCGGGTTACCAAGGTTACTCGTATGCCCAACCTGAAATAGATATTTGCCAACCCAACGAATAATAAGGTGGATCACGTACACTCATTTGGGTGACTAGACAATCGATCAGACTTGAGGCAAGAGAGATCGATTACTGAATCCCCCCTCCCCTTTAATCTCAAGCTGTGTCTGACACTCTCAGGGGGAAAAGAGTTCTTTCTTATAGATATAAAGCTTGAACCGTGCAAGATACAAAATTAGCTAATACATTGAATAAGATGCAGACAATATTTGTCGCAAATGCTACTGAGACAAATTTTATAATAACAAAGGTGGAAAGATAGCATGTATAAGTAACACTCGATATTTTTGCTATCGTTTATGCCTCACCCCTGGCGGTTACATGCAAATGAGCTTTCCAACTTTGTTATTATAAAGTCCGAGTCATTTGTACTTTCGACAAATATATATTGCCTGAATTTTATTACGCATTTCATTCACATCTGTGAAACCCCCTGGCGGGAACGTTTTACCCTGTGGAGACTGGAACGCCTGGAAAACTAATTGGGGATTTTCAAGTTGAATAATAGATAAACGAGAAAGTGTTGCCAACTCTTTTAAATTGAAACACCACGGATCGTTATTTACCTAAACACACAACACGAATGTCCATTATGAGTTGGTAGTAATTATTTTAGGAATTACAGTCTGAAAGGTGTGGAGCAATTTCCCTGCAATGTGCAAGCGGAAAGTCACTATACTAATGGTTAATGGGGCAGTGGCAATGTTTCATGCTGACACTGACTTTGTTACGCTGTCGCTGTGTAGGCGGAATCTCATTATAACCATAAAAATGACACATTTTTTGGTTTCTATGGACTTCTTTCAAATCATGTCACATATTGTTGTAATAAGTGTACAACAATGTTCCCTAAGCCACGTTATCTCACTAAAGTATAATCTTGTTTGTCACAAACTTTTCTATAGTTGTCATGGTACTGGTAACCTCACAGACGCTCTGAAGTATCAAACTTTCCTGCTTAGATTCCTTGCGAATGGTGTTTCTTCGATTTTTTTTTAAACAACATCGAAACTTGTTACAAAATTATTGTTCCCCAATTAAGGCTACTGTTGAAAGTACGATCTTCTGGACGGGGTACCACAAGGGTAATCTGACCACCCCATTTTGATAATTTTAAATAAAAAAACAACAATTAACTCTTAACACCAGGACTGAGCCGTCTGTGACGCAACTTTTTCGCCGCAGATAAAAGTATTCCACTTCCTCAAGTGCCGAACACATAAGTTTAAACCGTTGCGATATATCCGGACAAAACAAAATGCACAAACGGATTAAAATATAAAAACAGTTACCAGTAAAAACCAAAAATAATCATTTTAGTGGGTTTTGAATATTGCATCAAACCAGCAACAAAAAAATATAATACAGTGAAATATTCATAAATTAACTGGCAACGTTTTCTCGTTTCACATATTTTTCGTTCTCTCGAAGTTTTGTCCAATATCTATATTGTCTGTACACTTACGTTCACATAAAGTGACCGATCAAGCCACATTAAAAAGTATCCAGAAGACAATTTACGCACTAAAACTAGCACACAATGCACTAAAACTAGCACACAATGCACCAAAGCACTCCACCAATAGCATGACGAAAAAATAGACGGCACTATATGCATAGATTTCATTTTGAATTGAATTGAAGTCTACGAAGGAACCATTTTATGTGATCGCAAGGATACCTACTATAATTATATCCGTAAGGTTATTAGGTTCTCTACCAACTTAAACAAGTACTAATACCAGCAAGCAGCGTCTATGATATCAGCATTGATGTATCACTTACTTATTACAGTTTGTTAAATGAACTATACATTATATCCAACTAATTCTTAGGGGTGGTAAGATCGCCCTAATGGTGCCCCGCACAAACGATCTCAAACTTGCATCCTTCCCCTTCATTGGGAAACAATGGCTTGGGTCAAGTTTTCGATGTTAATGAAAAAAGCTCTGCTCTAGTATTTTCAGGGTCAATGATTTTTTAGGAAGAGAGATGTACGATAAGACCAACAACTATTCTCCATTCATTTCAAGCGGCATCCTGCATAGTTTCTCTACAATTACAGAGGTTTTACAAATATTCATTTGATTCAGGCTCACTTTCGAACAATCAGTATATAGATCACCTTAATCTCTCGTGAATACAACAACATATATATCAATAACATACTATTAAAGGGCATCACAGCCCTAAAACTAGATTCCAACGAATAATGACGGTATGTATTAAAATCAATCCATTCATCCTCCAGGACCCGACCCTTTTTCTGAGACGTGCCGTGGACTTACTCGATTCTCAAGTTTTTAAACAGAATCGGTAATGCCCACGTCATGACTCGTGGTCTCTGGAGGACAACAGAACTGATAGTTCCTGGAATTGAGATGATGATTCCTAATTTTCTCTAAAATTAGAGAAATAAATATTGTCATATTTAATTAGAATTTAATTTCAGGGTTGTGATGTCCTTTAATGTTTGCAGAAGAATTCATCAATGAAATGAGCCTCCCAAAACCGTGTCATTCCTTGCATGAGGATAGGTAAAAGGCATGATTAGTTGACAAACACAGTCACGTCCTAGCACGTGCTATCTGACAACAATGCGGTGATCTAACCCCTCCCCACACACCCTGTTCATTAGGCTATGACGTCATATCCGGTCATTTCAGTTTTATCTGCCATAATGAGAAACAGTGCGGTCGTTTGTTTCGTCAACACACTGCAATTCGAGTTATTGTAGCAATGCAAATCCTCGTTTCAGTTTGTACTTTGAATAGTAGGGCCTATATATAGACAGCTATTAAATATGACTTGAGGTCAAAATGGATGTCTTGTGTGGACTGATGGACTTATTATTCATGAAAAGTCACGCCCATCTCGGAACAAACATATCATGGAGAATAATGTATTACTAATGGCAAAATTAATTAGTTAATCAAACGATTAGTACGTGAGTGATTAAATATTCGTTCAATAGGACTATTGAAGACTGAAATGAGACTGGAATTTTTTAATATAAATATTTTTTTTCTCGTGTTGATGATTAATCTCATTATTTAAATAATTAGTGTTTTCCATCATAAGAAAGACATTTGCAGCCTGCATTTAATTACAAATTGCAAATTAAATTAATTGAGTCGACGAACTTATTGTTATTAACTTGAGTTACTAATGCTATAATTGTAAATTGATTATTAATTGGCTGAATTAATTTATTGTTAGCCTTCGTGAAAAAGACAAAATAACCAAAAAGGTGGAAATAATCAACAATTAAATCATTGGAAAAAAGCGGCAACGCTTTCAGTCAAATGGGTTGAATTAGAAATTGTCAATATGACTTTCAATTGATCGATGCAGATTAGTCATTAGAGGTAATTGCGTCAAACACGAAAAAAATATAGACAAATGAATGACACATTCGAATTATTTTATATGCAAACCAGCAAACAAAAATCAATGGACCCGTTTTTTTCAATTTATAGAATCAATACAGAAATACCCATTTCAGCATGTTCATGGCACGGTTTTTGCATGAAATAGCATATCAAGGCATGGCACGTCATTAGAGCGGAGGAGTCTGCTCAATCTTATGGGCCGTAACAATAGTTATCAATAAAAGAATGCGGATTCTCAAAAGCGCGTGTTTCAATCAAGTCAACAGATTTCGAATGATTTACGTATTTACAATGCGTTTCAACTATTAATCCAACTATTTTTTCCAACTTTCCGTCTGCCATATTATTGAATCTGTCGAAATAATAATTCGACTGAAGTAGACTGAAACTAAATCTACAACGCATGCATGTTGTCTATAGAAATAAAATGTATCTTCGTTTCTTATGTATCAAATGCATCTCCAATTGTTTATATATGTTCTATTTACTATATGACAAATGTATATTTTGAGTATCCTCATATGTTGGTTATATTATAATTCATAGTTTCTTCACGAAATATTTGAAAATACAACGTCGTTGGATGAAAATTGAAATGAATAAATAAATTCAATATATCCTACTGCCATATATATATATATATATACCCCAAGATGTAATCCGGATATTTGCTCTCAGTGTCGTCTAGTCTAGTCAGACCAACATAATTACAATTGAATTAAACTTGAACAAGCAGTCAAATATGCGAACGACTCGTTTTTTTTTCTAGTTCCAACTCTGTAATCTCTCTTTTAGAAGTATAGTGTCTAGTCCCCGCGATCTGAAAATCGCAATTGTCACCCCAACTGACAAAAATTAGATTAGAAAATCATTAAACAAAAATAAGAAAATCATTAAGGCCCAGTATTACCACGGCCAGTTAGTATTTATCTAAGAGTTGGTGAAAACAAATAGCACAGGTAACCATGGTGATAACAAGTTAGAACTGTCAGATAAAGACTAACTGGACTTGGTAATACTGGACCTAAATCGAATGTTTCTCATTATACCAACCTAGAGTCTTTGGCTCTTTGCAGCACTTGATATAGATGAAATAATGAAACGTTATGTGCTACTATACAGTGTACCGTACTTTCTAACGGAATCTTCCTAAACAAATTCAATTGTTGTAGTAAATTATCTGCATTTCGGATTTCAATAGCGCAAATGTACATTGATAATTCAACCCTTGATGATAATAAACCTGTATCAACACTGTTTATTGATTTCAGACAGAAAAAGCTCAAGACACTTTTGAAGATTAAACCAAATTAAATTTCTCGCTTTACTTGAAAACCTCAGAGTACAGTACTACTACTAGGTATTCCAGTTATTGGAGTGATTTGAAAAAATTAATTAAGTAAAATCACGTAGGTCTATTTATTGAATGAAAGTTGTATCTAGGCCTATAGTTGAAATCTGTCGTTTCACGGAGATCAATTCACGGTCCTGATTTATCGTTTGCTCAATGACCCCACCTATAGAATAATATCTCATCCATGTAAATATAATATATGTTGAAATGTATTTTTTAATGTTTCACATTTGTATATACTGATAATAATGCAATATTTCAGGCTGATAATGCATATGAAAAAACATATCAACACTTTACAAACTGATTCTATCAGTCTGAATAAAGTTCACTCATGAATAATATGAATAATATCCCTCCAATTATCAACTCTATATAGTAGACCTAAAGTGGTTCATATTTGTTCACCTTTGAATCACATTAAATCATTTGGACCTATTGTATTTCCGATCATCCTGTTGGTGCATTACAATGTGGCGCACAGGGCTCCACGTGTAGAAACTAGGATGTTACAACTATGGCAAACGCTACAATAGAGGCGTCTTTCACTATCCTTCAACATGGACGACTGGGAGTTTCGATCTGAAATTCTTCCGAATAAGATCCAAGTGTGTATATAAACACTACTCCCGCCGACGGACGAACGACGTGTGGAATAGTAAATCTATTATTATGAAAATTTATAATAATATACCGTATCTTGTAATTGTTTATTGTTCAGTTGAATACATTATAACCAACAAATAAACCGAGGGGTAAACATGCAACTAGTAACTTTAGTGTACACCTGATTTCAAATTTAAAGGGATTTCAGGAAGATTTCAAGGGATTTCAGCAAGATTTCAAGACAAGTGTACACCAGATTTCAGGAATTGTTAACCCCTCGAAATAAACTCATTAAATCTCTGCATAGCTTCAGTTATTTCCATGTTCAAAGCAATCTGTTGATAGGCCCACCCAATCAACACGACTCCAATAACTATTCGTTTATTGAAGTTGTTTTTATGAGTATTTAGGTTAATTTCCGAACACAGTGAATGAGAATGAAAAGAGGCCAAAAAATGCATAAACGTTTCTGATTACATGACGTCACTATTTATAGTAAAACTGACTAGCCGTATAATCGCGGATTGCGGATCCAGAGCACATGTTTACCATATGGCCCAAACCATTACATAGCATGCAGTAAAAAACCCAAAAATATTCCTTGTCTACGTCATAAAGCAACCAACGCGTTTGAAGTTCGAACAGCTCGTTGCTGAGTTGTCAAACATGCTACAATTATCTAAGGATAGTATACGATCGGAGCAAGACGAAACTATAAGCCACAGCACGTCTCCAGTCAGTCAAGCTTATTAATGCTACGTGAGTTCGACAATCTTCCGTCAGTGTCAAGACTCGAACCTGACTAAATATGCCACTCAATAAGGACAAGTGTACATGCACCGTAAATTACACTGTCTGGAATGTATAATCAAGTCGATTGTTGCTGAATCAGTGACAAGTAACCCGTCCAGTTCCCCCTTATACGGCCCAACAAAGCGCACGGGGAGTAAGGAACTCTCCAGTCAATCTCTATGTTAATAGGCTTCGAGTAATCTTGGGGGCTGGGAGAGGGCGCGCGGGGAATGGGGGAGAGGAAGCAACCGAGGGGGAAATTTAACATCTCTATCATGACCTTTATTATGCGACATTTACATTCATATAGCGAGTGGGGGAAGATACAAAATAATAAATGTTCATTTTCTTTTGACCCCCTCTCGTAAATTTTCTCTGTGACGTTCGTTCCCCAATGCAACACGCGTTCGAAAATAGAACGTGAAGCAAACGAATTCAAATTCCTTTCACTCCATCGATCTAGACTAGATGTGTGTTGTTCATACGAAATGAAAATACTCTTTTCGAGGTGGTATGCGGAAGTGGGAATGAAAAAAAAGATTTTTCAATATATACACTTTTTCCCTGCCTCTTGCGATTGGTACGCCTCCTTGCAACAGCTAGAACGTTTCATTCAGTAACATTCTCTATACGTACTCGTTAACTCTTTACTGAAGGATGATGACGACGGCTGGTGGTGGTGAATTCCAGCCTTTAGTCGACGAGTTAAAAATAAAGATCAGAATAAACAACGAGGGCACCTTCACAGCCGCGTCTGCATATTCATTACCAGAGCGTTGAGGCCAGCGACGACAGAGAAGAGAAAGAGCCGGGAAGGAAGGGGAGAAAGAATGACGGATCAGAATAATATAATAATGATACAGATATTGTTTAAAGTTGGAAAGGAGGTGCTGCTCGGCTTGCTTCAGTTCCTTCAGTTGACCGGAAAAATGCTTATGCATAGATAGGCACATAACAATTTCGTAACGCTCTAATTGATAACTGAGGTAGAGGTAAGGTTAACAAAACGAACAAGAAAGAAATCGAATATAGCATATTTATACATGTATGAATATGAATAAATAAATATATATATATATATATATATATATATATATATATATATATATATATATATATATATATATATATATATATACTCTATATACGAAAAAAATTGAAACCACAAAACTGAAATGGTAATAAAAAATCGAACTAAAATCCGAACTGTATCGTTCAGCTACATCGGTAGAAGGCATCTACCACAGATAACAATCCAGTCGTAAAAAACGCAAAATTTACTGTGGGAAAGAATATTTGGCGTCTACTCACTCACTAATATGAAAACGCGTATAATTCTCGTACGTCTCGATTTACGTCGGAATTCGTTTTACGAATTCATTTCGACGGATCACTTGTTCCGTCTTGGTGCACACGCAAGCGATTAACGTATGTAGAACTGGGAGAAAAGTGGTCTACAAATGTTGGCAAAAGTCATCATCCCAGACAAGTTTGTTTGAAAAACCGGGTTTATGGGTAGTACTGTCCACAAATCTTGGAAAAAAGGTTCTACAAAATGCAATAGTTGAATTTCGATATCAATTTAAAGGATTGGTTCTCATTTGCGATTTAGCATAGATTGACACATAAATACTAAATCAAAACTATTGAAAAAATATAAATATGAATAATTAAGTTATATATAAGCCAAGCTTAATTATACCTAGTAAAAAATAATGAGTTGATCGAGAATTACATTTTTTCAAGAGGCGCTTATTGTAACATTAGGTGGTACATTGATTGATTGATTATTGTTTGCTTAACGACCCCACCAACAGCTAGGTTATACGGGGGTACGAATGAGCAGGTGATCATGAAACTATGAAGTGATGATGAGTGAAAAGACGTTTACAAAAACCCATGCCTTATGCGGGATTCGAACCCAGGCCCAACGGTGACTTCAGTTTCTGAAGCGGTGCCTCAGCTGACCGAGCTACCGAGGGTGGCATTGGGTGGTACAATATACGGAGAGAGCAATTTGTATAAGCCTATACGTATGAATAACCAGCCAACAGTAGACTGTAGAAATTGGGCATCAAATTTGAAAACCCACATGTGGGTAGTTGAGTGTTTTTAAATGTGGGCAATTCCCCCCCAAAGCCCACTGGTCTGTAACTCTAATGACCGATTCTTACGTTTCGACAATAACGTCAACATAAAAGCTATAGGAGCTTGCAAGGTTTGATGTTCGCGTTCATCTTAGCGTGGTGGTTGTGAATGGACCAAAGACATCCCATGAGGCAAACATTTCTCGCGTCCATGTTGACGTTACGCTAGCATAGCATTGTGAATGGGCCTTAAAACTAAATGGAAGCTTCCGATCTTTTTGTTTGTACGAATCCGTATACTTCAACACGGTGTATCATAAGGGCTCCGACTCTTTCGTCACGCTTTCAAATCGTTTACAGTTATAGAATAAGGGCCCAGGGCTCTAATGGGCTGGATGACTTTCCAACCCTGTTCGCAATGCTCTGAAACATGGTCTACATACCACGGGGCTGGAAGCCTTGAATTGCTGCTATTGCTATGGCATGGACGTGGTGCGCAGTTCAGTTCAACCGTGAACAGAATAATTCGGATAATCGTATACGTAGCGATGAATCTCCACATTTGACGACCCATGGAAACTATTACGAGTCACGCATTAGTAAAATCGAAACACAATACATTGATTAGTTTTACGATTTATACTTCATCTAGAGATCACGAACCAATCGCTTGGACCATATCTGAGAAAAAATGTTGATTCGAGTGAGCAAACTCATACTCGAGCGGGATAGAACCCCCACCCTCTAAAAGTGCGTTGGACATCAGTTTCAAGACAAGAAATAGATATTACGTTCATTACACTCATTCATATTTTCACTTCCTGCCATTAAAAAAAGTCCCGAGTTCAGCATAATGGTGCTCAAGTCGCCCATCAGTAACATTGGCGACCCAATGGGTCATTGGCGACCCAATGGGTCATTGGCAACCCAATGGGTCATTGGCAACCCAATGAGGTCTCGACCCGTCAACACTATATCAGAATGACGCAACTTCTCACACCGTCTCTTTCGTCCCTCATCTATTTAAATGAACGAAAAGCAGTGTAATACCGAATATTATATTCAGTGAAGATGATTCAAATTAATTTGGAGAAAAAGGAAATTTCACCCAATTTCACAATTCGGTATGGTTCCAGTCATCATCAATTCACTTTGGAATGTCTACTTGGGTATCTAGTCGGGTCGAAATAAACGACCATTCGTTAGCAACGTGATGGAAGTTCTGCATTACGTGTCATTTTACTGGACACGGTTGCTTGTTATTATATACAATTGTATCCCCGAAAGATGAAGGTCGTCTAACAACTAAACAATAGTAAAAACGTTGGTAGAAACAAAATCTCCTGCAACTTCCAAGGATTTATCGCTTTGTAAGCATGTAGTTGTGTTGTGCAATGCCTAATGCCCCTGAAAATACCACAACTATACCTATTTAACTGTGACGTTTGTGTTTTCATGTTGATAGTCGACTTTCTTATTTCGTGGATGCAAGTATAGACGTACTACTAGTTCCGCATTATGAGTAATTGTACAAGATTGCTTCTTATATCTGTGAGACCATAATGTAAGATGTAAGAAACTTATCCGTTATCAGTCGGTTTCTAGGTTTTCACGAGACGGCGCTTTGAAGTCGCAATAAATTGCGTTATAGGATTATAGCTGCATATTATTATGACACTTCATTTCGAGATATTTCCCACATTATAGATTAGGATGGTCAATGTTTGCTCAACGACCCCACCAGCAGCTTAGTAATTTCAGGGTAAGAATGAGCGGGTGATTAATGCATGATATTTACAACTGATAAAGGTAAATATTGATGATCTTGATATTTACATTTTTTTTGCTTGTCGCGTACATGATGTTAACGACCCCCACCAGCAGCCAAGTGATTTGAGGGTACGAATGAGAGGGTGATTGACTAGACCGAATGGATGATATTTTCAAATACCTAGATGCATCATTAGAACCTCACGCGAAAAGATGTGGTACTTGGAAGATTTGTTAAATATATTCGTCTCGTTTAATACACAAAATCAGGATTAATTGTAGAATTTGCTCAGCTCAAATTTAATGCAGCATTTACATTTTCCACAAATATTTGTTCTTCTTGCCGTATTTGATCTGAATTTGTTATAGGCCCTACCTATAATTAAATCTCAATCATGTTAATAACGTTCAAAAAAGGGTCAACGTCCTTTCCAAAATGATACTAATGGACCGTGAATTTCCATTTCACTCGGGATAAGGATTTGTTTTATGCGATAAAATAAATTATAAAAACTCACCCAAATCTTTCGATGTCGATTGAAGGAAGAATCCACGTAAAATCCAATAGAGATAAAACAAGATCACGAAATTAAAACAAATCGAATAAAATTATCCTTAAAACAAAGCGTGTTGTCAATCTACGTCAGTCCTGCTGGATCGCTGACAACCGAATGAGTACTCGGTGCTGTAATGATACCCCAGAATTGCTGTGAGTCATCCGGGGCGGGGGGAATGGGGGGGAGGGAGGCGGCGGGGGGCAACCAAGTCGACCCAAATGCTTACTCACTAGACTTCCCAACCTGCGGCGCACTGACAACAAGAAGTGCATTGTGCCTTACATGTCATTGATAATGCTACTTGGAAAACGTGATAACTGATAGCATTGAGGAGTGAATATCACTCGAACCAGGGGGAAACAAAACACGGCCTTGGAAGCACATGCGATTACATCGCAAAGTGTGTGATTGTATTTAATGTAACGAAGAAAAAAGAAGATTGTTTTCAAAAACGACTCACAAAATCAGAATCAGAATAATGCTAGAAAAATATCAATGCGTTGGTACTCTTCGTTCGGAATGGCATCCTTCCCAACCCCTCTCCCTTTCCCAATTCCCACAGGACTGAAAGTAGCGAGTGTAAAAAAATCTTTACAATTCGTGGAAGACTAAAGAGAAATAATTCAGTCGAAAAATCATCGACACATTCATATAATAATGTAAATTCGTAGTAGGCGTATTATAAATAAATACATGCATGGAACTGATACAATGCATACAGATTTGAATAAGGATATCCATTTTTCTATTGTTTTGTGTGGTCTCCGAATGAAAATATATGTATACATATCACTAAGTAATTAAATATTTACGGTGTTGGAAAAGAGTAGGCCTATTCATTTTGAAATCTCAACCAAAAAGGTAAGCTTTTGTTTACTTTCTGAATTTTGCAAATTTATTTGTTATAAGCATTTACCTTTATCTGGGAGACATCATAATTGTCACTTGTCAGGTTACTAAGGGAACTAAAAATATTTTGGAATTGGGGGGTACTAAATCAATAATATGATGGACCAAATCCTTGAAAAAAAGTATATGACTGAAGGTGTGATTGTCGAACACTATTCTAGGGCAAGTCATTATTGACATATTGAAACAATGTGTGACACTGACATCACTTCGCCGCGTCATATCAAGTAATGCACATACTAGGCCTTCCTACACGAAACTGATGACACCGATTGTATCAAACACCGCGATACTATGTATATATTCAACTATTATCAACATTTTATCAAACACAATAATACAATCATTCGATTTTCCTTATGAACAAAAATGATTGCACCATCAAGTTTCAACGATACTAAAAACGGAATATGTCACAATGTAAATAAACAAAACCTAACACTTTCGATGCAGTAAATTTACACAATTTACGAATGCTTCAATCCAGATAACAAATATTCAAGTCGGGCCCTCTTGGTATGTGAATATTTTCCATTCGACTCGAAAGATGAATAAGAGTGATCGTTATTAGCTACGGTTGCTCGCTCGCTCTTCCAATAAATAATTACGAAATACGTGTAAGTTGCGGCCTATTAGTTGCGGTGTTGAACATTG
This sequence comes from Brachyptera risi, assembly GCA_964007535.1. Classification (NCBI taxonomy): domain Eukaryota; kingdom Metazoa; phylum Arthropoda; class Insecta; order Plecoptera; family Taeniopterygidae; genus Brachyptera; species Brachyptera risi. The sequence continues at coordinate 16,532,500 of OZ023328.1, read as the reverse complement.
TTACACATAGGTATCCATCCTTATTCGAAAAATCGAACACAGGGGCACAATCTACGAAGTAATATATACATATGTGAAGATCTTTGGGCACAATAAAGAAATCTTTCTTCAATATTCTGTATTTCTGTTCACTCATTTTACACACATCCAACTGGATTGGATAAGACAGTCTCTTCAGAACTGAATAATCTGAATCAAGGGCTATGATTTTACCATGAAACACATTTTTTCCGAGCTTTTTTCTGTGGTTTTACTTTTGTATTTCGAACTATACCAGCAAGTTGGTAAACCTCATGGCTAGCACAGGTTCTTCACCTAGAGATATTTCAGATGCCCCTTGTAAAATAATTGAGCCACTAAAGAGCACAAGTTAGCGCGAGCAATAAATGCTTCAAGTGGACTATTTTCATTTTAATATTCTCGTTGCCATACTCCTGAACTTGGCCTTGGGAAATGAACAAGAAAATAGAATTCGTGAAACAATGTCAATGTCGAGAGAACACAGTGCTGTCCGTCGACAACATATGTTGTTACACCTGTGTAATATTATGATATCGTTGCAAGGAAAGTCGGTCTAACTGAATGACAATGGAAAATGTACAGAGCTTTACAAATTACAGCCATTCGTACTCGTCTCGTACCAATCAACATTGTAATCTCAATTTCAATCGTTCGTCGATCGAATCAATACAGAAACAGACCCGCCAACAAAACCAACACAAAATAAACAAAACCGATTATTTAAATAATCGAGTTTTCTCTTCAAAACTGAACGATTTGGTCTGTCAATTAGTTATAAATTAAAATGTATGTTTTATTAGATGTGGACTAGTTTAATCGAAGAATGAATGTACAACTTGCTAGCATTGTTTCTTCAACAGTGAGTGTACACTGGTAAGATCGTGAACGGTGACGGTCACACTTTTGCGGACCTGGGTTCGTTGCCCGGCCAAGATCCGCGCTGTCAAACACCTGTCTTTCATACAAATTACAAACAATTCGGGCCAGCCGTTGCAAAGGCCAATATTCTCGCAAATAAAATCAATCAGCAGCTTATTGTAGGTATCAAATGACAAGAATCGATCATTACCATAGCAATAAAGAATACTGGGGAACTGCCATAAATAATAATTGAGATTGATAATCCCAATTGAGGGACTCTACTCTGTTGTCTGTCTCGTTCAACAGTGACATCACTCGACACAAGCCAATTTCAATAATTGCACAAAAGCAATTACACCTAGATTGAAATTTGTAAGAGCGTAATCATTGTTACTTCGGTCTACAATACTTCTCTAAGGATAATCATTCAATCACGATTTTAAGAAAACCTATGATTTAAAATTTAGATAGCGAGAGGGAAGGGGCGGGGGTAAGAGGTTGATTCGGAACGAGTGTTATAATAAGCATTGCAAAAAAGGGTGGCTGACGGTGATTGGATGCTTACGTAGACGATGACATAAAGAAAGGAGGGTCGCCTAGACTAGACTTGTAATGTATAGTATGTTGACCCCACTGTGTTGGGGTGGAACCACATTACATGTGTAAGGGGGAAGTCTGGCTCATAAATCACAACCAAAATCCACTCCATGAGAAATATGTCAGTAAAAAGTGGTACGGATACAGTCGCATTACGTGAAGATATGGAAGATGAGAGAAATTTAATTTTCAATAAATGAAAAAGGTTTGCTACAGAAATTACTTCGTTAATTGGCCAGGACTTTTTTTACACAGTAATTCAATTCAATATAAAAGGGAAGTCAGTTTTAGCAATCATTGGTAAAATACGTATTAAATGAAAGAATAATTTAGGACACAATATGTGAAATGGATAACACACACAAATATAGTCTCGAGTTCTTTGTAATATAATATTATCATTACCACAAATCGAAATGAGAGTAAGCTTGAAGCAAAGCAAATTGCGAATTTACTGCATTACTCCTGAATGAGCACATGGGATAGTTTTTATATACCAAAAATATAGGCCTATTGTTACTTGTTCAGAAATATCAGTTACACTAGAAGAAAATCTTGAACAATCAATCAACTACATTACACAGTACGTTAAACGCTTTATATTTCAACCGAAGGGCCATTCAGGAGATCAAATGTAGTCTCCAATTTTGACTTAGATTTTCAGAGTTTACCTCAGTTCTGATACAGTCGTTCGGGTTTTCAACTTGGCTGACGGGAAGTATAGCTGCATCATTATATTTTATACATTATTGTGGAAACATCGATAGCTCTTCTCTTGAGAACAAGTAGGCCTACCGGGACGCAAAATGTCAAAATCTAATCATTGATATGGTAATTAAATGGAATATTTATCAAAAAAGGTGGCAACAATGACAAATGCGACAACAAACCCCAATTTGTAATTGGTGTTCCGAATATGTTTTATTTTAAAGCAAATTCTCAAAAATATGCCCCAAGCCCATCAATGTGAAATGCAACGCAAAATGAAGGAAGTGTGGAAAACCCACCAATTTGATGTGCTGTATCTACTGAGTATCTCTCAAAATCAACAAAATACAAACAAAATCGATTTTGATTAAATTGGAACCAGGGTACCTGTTACCATTTTCCTTGTAAGTTCTCAATCGTGCTCCCCTAAGACTAAGTGCGAGGCCAATATGAAAGAAAGGCAAGTCAGTATGGTAAGGCCTGTAGGAAAATTTCTGAAACTGTTTTCAGTAATTTGATACTCAACGTTTTAGAAACTACACAGAATTTTTGAAATATGGATTCTCCAGAATGCCAAATTAGGCTAATTTGGCTAAATGGCTGTTCCAAAATAACATTTCTATAAATTAAAAAAATACATATCCACATACTTCTTACATTACTATAGTAGGCCTATTACTTACTAAATAGTATTACTATTCACACTAATTTACACTACATCTACATCACTATTTACATATTTGATATTGGTAGATTAATATTGGGCCCAGATTTACAATACCTATTACTACTTCATATTATTTGTTAATAGGTCTCGTTATTTCAGTAATAATTATTTATGAACAGTGTGTTGTTTTACTGTGATAATTATTTCATCTACGTATAGGCCTACATATATTTGTTATCTCATGTATTGTTATTTTCTGGCTTACAGCAACCTTTCACAGAGATTATTTTTTATTAATAAAGATAGGCCTATAAAAAGATTAATTAATTTCAGTTTTGAGGTGAAACATTGACACACATTCAAGGTCGTTGGTAGGAAGATGGAGGAGAATGAAAAGAATAAGTAGAAAGACGAGAAAAGGATAGACTTCGGATGATGAACAGAGTGAAGAAGCGAAGGGACTCGGAAATGGCAGGCTCCAAGTTCAGAGATGCCTGCCCAAGATTTGGTCGTAGAACCCCCTCGCTCAGTACTGTTCGCTTATCTGGGATTGAAATTTTAAAAAATCTATAATAATCTAACGAAAGTCTAAAATGGTTGGTAACATATATGAGTGTTGGGTAAGTTCCTCAAATAAAGGAACTAGTTCAAATTCCCGTTACTCGATTCAAAAGAGAACTAGTTATCGTTACAATTCCTCAGAAAAAAAGGAACTCAAAAGATCTCCAAAAGATGAGTGCCTTTAAAGTTCCTTTGAAAGTTACCAAAGCAGAGTTTTTCGTTTGAATTTTATGGGTTTTAAGATGTTACAAAGTAATTGGTTTTCAAGTTGCCCCCCCCCCCCCATCTTAAAACAGCAATTCATCATCAAAATCTTTCATATGCTATCATACAAATAGACAATCTTTTTCACCAATTCATGAAGTAAAAATCTGTTCAAAATGAACTTTAAAAATAACGTAGACTATATTTCGTTACTCGTTACTGATAAAAAGTAACGTGATTCAGTTAAAAGTTACTGCTTGATAATAGGAATGCGTTCCCATCAAACTTCTCGAAAAAGGAACGCGTTCCTTTCATTAAATTCCTACCCAACTCTGGATATATATATAAAAAAAAAATGAAACACAAATGATCAATATGGATCTGAGACATGACCTCGAGTTTCTATTCTATGGCATTGGTGAATTCATGATTCACCACTTCCATGCAATATGTTCATAGACGAGAAAACGGCGGTAATTAATGTCCCTCGGACAAAGTGACTAGGTAAGCTGCTGGTTTTTAAGCTATCTATCAATTATTGATCATTATTGCTTGCTTAACAATCCCACCAACAACTAGGTCATTTGGGGATGCAAATATAGATGAGTATCATTTATAAAAAATGCATTCCTAAAGCGGGAGTCGAACCTACACCCGACTCGACTTCAGTTTCTATAGTGTGTATAGCTGAATGAGAGCTACGAGGGGTGGCTCTTTCAATTAAGGACTAGATCATTTATACTACAGTACCACAATTGCATTCAAGGTATTACTTTGGAATGAATATAGAGACTGCAAGCTCATTATGATAAATCTCATTTGAAGGAATGTACTTGTTACTTGTGGATTTTTGGCATTATAACTTATAAATGACTGGATTTGCACCTGTGGCATATTGGCATATGTGACAAGAGACTGCTTTCGACAACAAACAAGGAGGAGATTATTTTGTAAAGATTTTAAATTTACAATATGGCCTATGAAACTACAACTGAGTACGGAGCCGAGTGATACCATGACTTTTAAGAGGCAACATGGGCTAATGAAAAAGAAGTTTGTACACCAGGTCATCGAGTTTTATAGAATTCATTGAAAGCCCCAACTAACGCCAAGGCATTAGAGCAAGTAGGCATTCAAGGCGACATCAATCGTCCATGTAGTCATTCTTACCGCAATTTCAGTAGGCCTCTGTGTATTTCAAAGAAATTCTGTATTAGCATGAACCTGACTACTTTTATCTCCTACAAAATGAAACAAACGTGGTATTGGTATTTCCAAGTGAACGCTACGTGCAAGTGCGACCAAGTGCAGGATCCGAGTCACCTCCTAGTCTGCCCCCGACCCAATGGACCCAGCGCGACATTGGAGGCAAATGCGAGGGCAATAGCAGTGGCGAAGTTTTGGAAAGATTGCGTTTGACCAGACAAGGAAAGTGAATAAATAATGCTAAAGCGAACTATTTGATCAGAATCTCGTATTGCATAACCCTAGCATTGGCATATTTCCAAGATACAGAACATAAAAAACGCTGATATTTTTAAAACTGGGCTTAAAATTAATCGATACGCTAAAGACTCCTCTTAAGTCTGTCTACTATTAAATGAGAGTATTTTCTTACCTGGATGTTCTCGGATGGTCTTGTAGACGGATACGACGCCTTCCTGTTCGTTGACGTTGTCCCACAGGCCATCACAGCCGAGGATGAGAAAGTCTTGATCGTCTTCCATTGGAATTGCTAGGATATCAGGCTCGGCACTTACGTAAGGCTTGTACTCAAAATCACCTACGGAAGAGAGAACAACAATGCTAGAATCACATTGAGTAGAACTTGAAATCAACCTATTTTCAAAAATGCATATTTATTATGACAGTTGCCGATCAGTTTTGACAAGAGGTTATATGGAAGAAATATTAATTTCACATGTTTTATTTGAATACATTCAGGCATACGAATTTCAAATAGGATCATCATATTTTAACCAACTTCAGGTATATTGTTTCATCATAGAATTATTTTTCCTTTTTGTCGTTGTGTCATTCTAATGAAGTTGTGAAACCTTGCTTTTCCAAAAAAGAATCGCAAAATCTTGTTCGTATAATAATTATCAATCATGTAGTAGTTCATTTTACAGATGCCCAACAGAAACGTAACGAACATCCAGTCTCACCAGCGTTATCGACCAGCACTCATAATGGGTTGCCACACTTAAATAAATTTCTATAATATCGATAAGGTTTCGACCAATAACTTTCTGCTAATGATTTGAGTTTGCTCAATGACTCCACCAAGAGCTAGGTTATTTTCAAATATGGATGGTTACGAAATTACAAAATCCCATGCCACACGGGACTTGACTAGACATCAGACTCCACCGCAAGCTAAGCAGTCCCTAGACCGGTCAAGTCAGATGGAGATTAACTCGCAAAACAATACTACTCGCACTTGAGAAGACACTTGATAAAATGTAGATGTTTAGATATATATCTACAGTGAATAATGATGTGAACTTCATTGACTTTATTGGCCACTTACCTGAATATCTTCACCTTTAATCATTCTTCAATATGATATCCATATTAGGTCCAATGACTCACTGTAACGATAACTATGTTCTATTGGCGTCAGTGATCGATAAATAAGGTGATGAGACTGAATATGTGAGGTTATGTGATTTGATGCTTTGGATACTGGGAATAAAATGCTTGTGGCCTGCTCTTAAGGAGCCATCTCAGTATTTACTCCAACGACAGAGGGAAACCATGAAAACAATCTGTAGGGTTGGTCAACCATGGCGGGAATCAGACCCCGGTCACCTGAATGATGGTTCAGCGTGCTAGTGACTGTTCTACAAGTTTCAATCTCCAGCATGATATAAGTAATCTTGCTTCATTAACCAAATACGAATTCCATTGAAAGCTGAATCACATCCCCGAACACGACGACTCGACTCACCGATTGCCCTGGACACAGCCAGTTGACCGTTGACCCTCCACGAGCCCCAAAACATGACGCAGCCGCCCATCTCTTCTATCCGCAGGCGCTCGTCGTCGCGGTCGGGTTTGTGCGGCAGCACGAGTTGCTGTGCCACGCCTCGTCTGACGATCGCGGCTTGCGAGTCTCCGACCCACGCCACGTACATCATCTTCTCCGTGCGATTCACCAGCGCGCACAGAGCCGTCGTGCCGCTACGCAGATTTTCTCGATTTGACTTGTCCAAGAAAAGTTTGTCAGTCTTTAGAAATGCCTCCCTCAAGGCTTCAACGGGATTGGCAGGGTACAGCGTACTCTCTGCTAGGAACTGGTGGAGGTGGCTGACGCCGTAGACGGCGGCATCCGTGCCGGCATGGCCGTCGAAGATGCCGTAATACGTCACCGAGCTAGTGTCGTTGACGTTGAACACGGAATGGAAATCTTCGATGATCGTGTGCCGGTCTTCCATGCGCCGGCGCGTGTTCTTGATGGCGCACACCGACGATGCGAGATTGCTCGTGGGCAGAGGTAACGTTTGAATACTGTCATTGTTGTGGAATTGAAGGCAGACCTCGTTCACTTTTGCGGTCACTACTTGCATCAGCTTCAAGGGTTGATAGGCTATAACAAAATATGGAGACACAATTATACAAAAAGAAAACATCATACCTTGATCTAGATAATAAGAGAACATATTGGATGTTATAACTTCGTGAGTCATAGTTCTTAATGTATTTGGGCGGGTCTGAACGAGACCATGCTAACTCTAAGTATACTTGGGGTGACACAGAATATTGTCTCTAAATTCAAAATCTACCTATCCATATCTTGGCAGTAATATTTCCTCAGACTTGATGTGGAGTGTATACATACATTGTATGCTGAGTTTGAAGCGTCTTGTCTATGATATCAGTTAATCAATTTCAGGATGTATTTGATGTGGCTTGATCGACAACTTTGAACGTGACTGCAAGTGTACTTTTTTACATTTAATAATACGTACATTTTTGTCAAGTTTCATCTGGCACACTAGAAACTAATTATTTCAACATTTTTCCCTTTTAAATGTCAACATATTTCAATTTAATCACCAGTGCTGGTACACTTTAATTAATTGTATGATTTATTTGGATTTGAAACGATGAAAATGCATCTATTTTCAAGGTCAACGACGTTAAAAAAGGATGTATACAAAACCTAGATTTATGCGGGATTAGAACCCACACCCAACAGTAACTTCTGTTTCTAAATCTGTGCCTTGGTCGACTTGAATTTTAATGACCATTATTATTCGGTTAACCAACCCTATGATTTGAACAGATATGCTAGCCTAGTTTATTTGGAGGTAGGCCTACACATCATGAAGTGACCGTGCAGGACTCGAACTGGTTTCGAAAACCAACATGGTTTCTGAAGCAGTCATATGAGCAGTACACTGCAGTTTAGACAAAGAGTGGTTAGTCTCAACCACTTGGGGTTTCGTCTTAATTATATCCTTGAAAAAAGAATTCAAATTTTCATTTTATTTTAGAGTAAATCTTTCGAACACAACTGGATTGAAAATAATTAAAATTGAAGATTTAAATTAATTTCAATTTAATTAAAATTTCATTTGAATTTGAAGAAGAAAATATTTTACAGCCAAAACGTCGATGTCAAAAGTTCAGTTTCATGAACCCGCAAAGAATATTTGAAATTTACTATTTTTCTGTCATTAGAATGAGAGATAATTAGTTTCAAATATAAAAACATTCAGGGGTTTGTTCGACTTTGTGAAGTACCGTAACGTGGCAAAGTTATCCGAGACTTTGAAACGTCGTAAATTCGTAATAAAAAATAAAATACAATCAATTCAATTTTATGGTTTTTAAATATATTTTAAATCATCATTAGGTCTACTAGATGTAATTAAGATAATTTACTAACGATAATAATAATAACGCTGTGATTCAGTTTACCATCATCTCTGTACTGGTATTATGCTTTTAATTTGATGTACTCCACAACAATGTATATTGTCATATATGTCTCAATAAATGTTATTGGGCCCATTATTATTATTATTACAGTATGGTATTGTTACCACGGAACAACGAAAAAAGATTGGTATAATAACTCAGCCGCTTGATAGACCCATACCGATAAATATAAATATAATTTCAGCATTGTAACTAAACTGAAGGTCAGCACAGCTATGATAATAACAAAATCATATATTTCATTTTTTTCTATTCACATCAACAAAGCTAGACAGCCAAAGAGACGATCCTTATTTGCAACAGTAATCGTCCGTCGTCTGCTATGCAAACAACAATACTATAATCAGTATGATCAACTGCCATAAGAGTGCGAGACACATATGTATAAAAAAAAACGAAATCGTGTAATTATGTAAATTGATGGGTTCTCTCCTTTCTCCACTTGAGCAATGTGAGTCATTGAATATTATGATGTCACTGAACACATGCTTCACTTCGCAGAAGGTTTCCAAACAACTCGAACAATTAGCAGAAACATCAAGAAACGACACCCTTTTTCAGCAATAAGCTAGATATACTTGTAGGGCTTGAAGCATAAGTAAAAGTCTGTTTCTGTCATTTGATACCTGTTAAATCTTATTTAATATAACAAGGTTGAATGGTTTGACCAGGTAGCGAAAAGACTTTTGATTATGCTTCAAGCTGTACGTGTCTAAAACGTGTCTATATAAGCGAATACAAATCACCGTAATATTTGTATAGCTGTGACATTTGGTAGTATTATAATTTTTCAGGAAGAGGTTTCGATGTGGCTTTTCGTTGGACCGGAAGTAGGTTTCAGATTGGTTTTAGAATCAGATTATAAATTGATTAGGATGTTTGTTTAGGTTAGTATGGATAAGTTCAATTGATTAGTTGGTTAGATTGGGTAGATAACGGTTAATTTAGTTTGTGCGCAACAACAACAACAATGTCCGCATGTTGTGACATACACCGATGGTCCGATGAATAGCGGCTGCTAAGAGGTTGATGATAAAAAAACACGACTGCATTTTTCAAAAGCGTTGAATCCTGAAAGTTGCATCAATGTTATCTAAGTAGAGGCGTTTTTACAATTATTTTGTCGGTAGTCTACGTTCATCTTTCTTGGATACAAGTATATTACACTTGTATCCACGAAAGAAGCAGGTCGTCTACCAACTAAACTATTGTAAAAACTTCTGTAATTATTAGATAACAACGCTGCGACTTTTTGAAAGATGTAGTGGTGTTTCTTATGGTGAATCTCAATCTTGAAAAATCATAATATACCTACGAAATTCCACAGCAATCAATATGAAAACAACTGATAATTTGTGAGTGATCCGCGTTATGTTGGTAAACAATCTATACCCAGGGACGTCGTTAGGATTTGTGTATTGGTGGGGCGCACAGGTAACATAAATAAAATGACCGCCCAGCTGGACACAGGCTACGCGCGAATAGGGCATCTGGGGGGCGGAAGTCCCCCAGATCCACGACGGTATATTTTTGAAAATATGGATATTTTTTCAAAGTGATTTTTGCGATTCACGAGTGGTTTGGGAATTTCATAATTGAATCATCATGGATATTTTCGAAGTTCAACTTTTGCGATTTCTCTCAGCAAAGCCCCGCAGGGAATTTTTTGAAATGGGCCCATGTCATTTTTCAAGTAATTTTTGCTTTTTTACAAGCGGTTTTGGAGTCCAATGTTTGAATCACTATGGACATTACCAAAATTATTTTTAATAATATAATCATATGGACATTTTCGAAGTTATTTTTGCGATTTCTCGCAGCAAAATTCCTAGCAGTGATTTTTTGGAAATATGGTCATATTTCAAATGATTTTTGCGATTCACGAGCAGTTTTAGAATGTAATAATTGAATCATTATCGAAAAGAAAAAAAAGAAGTGTCAAGTGTGTATATATACTGATTCATATTAATAAGTAATAATACTTTATTGTATGTTTTTATTCGTAGGCCAACATTATATATTTTTGAAGGATAAATTATTGGGGGGGGGGGGGCGCAAATGTCGATTGGAGGGGCGCGCGCCCCCCTTGAGACCCCCTAACGACGTCCCTGAATCTACCTCCTTTCGTGGCTACAAGTATAGAAAGACCAACAGGAAAACCCTCACCAATAAAACTTGATTAGGTATATAATGTTTACAATCGTTACAATTTGCGACATGAAACAAAGGCGTCATCAAAGAAGGCAATAGAAATTACAGTCCAAGAACTGGGTTTCCGTCATCAATTAGTTGTAAAAGCAAACAAATGCGTCTAGGCAAATGCATTTACGGATGTCACTAATAAATATCTTTCAGCCTACTTGCACATACGTATGATAATATGTATTTTTTTTTAAATATATTGCATGTTGGGAGCCGCCCTCCATAGCTCAGTCAGCTGAGGCATCGCTAAGAAACTGAAGTCATCGTTGGGTGTGAGTTCGAGTCCGATTTGAGGCATGGGTTTTTGTAAACGATAGTGGGAGGGAGTCTGTCGTGGCCTACTGTTAGATAACCATCCCAGCATCGAACCAAAATGAGGGAAACCACGAAAAAAACTCTCAGGACATTCGATCATGGCGGCCGGCGAGAATCGAACCCTGGTCTCTTGAATGACTACATTTTACAGAATAAGCTACTTTACTTTCAAGCAACAAATGACTGGTCATCTTTGCCATAGCAATACAGCGAACTCCAAAGCGAAGTGGCTATTCGTCTGACCGCAAGTAGGTATTATTTTGGTTTCAGTTAGTTGAGAATGTTTGTTTGGTTAGTTAGAATAGGTTAGTTTGGGGTAGACTGGGTTGACTATGAAGCCCAGTATTACCAAGTAGGCTAACTGCATTTAGTTGAGCTGCAGTTTATCTGGGAGTTTGTGAAAAGAAATAAAATGGATGGGCAACCATGGTGATAACAACTTTAAACTGCCAGTTTATGTTACTCCCACGTTGGTAATTCTGGCATCAAGTCAGCTAGATTGGATTGGTCTAGGTTGCGCGCAAGAACAACAACAACGTCCTCATGTAGTCACATGGACCGATGGTTCGATGAAAATCGGCTAGCGAATCAAACACAGAATGAGAATTGATATCAATTTGGGGACACTGTTGCCTGTAACAGCCGGTGACACCACGTGAGAAAAGTCTCTAGAGAGATGGCATATGCTTGTCAGATTACCATAGCAACTAGAAAATGTGAGGCCAAAAAAGGGTTGTGATCGGAGAATAAAAAATGAGGGACACGAGAGGTCAACAACTCCTGAAATCTGGTGTACACTTGTCATGAAATCTTCAAGAAATCCCCTGAAATCTTCTTGTAATCCCTTGAAATCTTTTCGAAACCTCGTAAAATCTGAAATCAGGTGTACACCAATGTACCCCTCGCTCGAAATCTTCTTGCAATCCCTCAAAGTCTTCATGAAATCCCTTGAAATCTAAAATCAAGCGTATACCAAATTTGCTAGTTGTTCACCCCTCGGAGGGACATTGTTGAACGCTTTTTACAAGAATCTGTGACATCACTTGAAAGTAGACTTTAGGGGTACTGTGGCAAAGAAACGAGCATGTCTTATCCGATAGCCGATTAAATCATGGTTCATCTTCACAGAAAGCGATTCTCTTTCAAGTGATCTAGCTGGAAATAGTGACATGCTTCTTAATTCGTCACACCCAGTCACAGTGAAACCTACGTCACGCAATGATTATTCAATTCACGTCGACCAGAATAGATGAAATGTAAGTACTCACTATTGTCGTCGCGATAGCCGCAAGCGATTGGTTGTTTCTTGATGAGCTGTCGAATCTCGCCGACCACTAGCTTCGTCAGATGAGTAACCAGACTGGACGGACATTGTCTGGAAGTCATCATACAAACAATCAGATCACAGCAGCGACTTGTTTTACGCGTATTACGAGAGATTGTTTCATTTGTAGATTTAGCGAAATAGTTTTTTGGTAATAACTTTTGAACGGTATTCAAAATTCTAATACGGGAGATACACAGATAATTATAATATTTCAAGATGGTCTAAAATATAATGATAGAACTCATTTTGCCTAATTATCAAGCGTATACATAGCTAATGAATGTGTTTTTTTAGCTGTTAATGCTTGACAGTTATGCGACATGACTAGAAGAGTTGAAACTTATATCATCTTGGAGCCATCATAATTATCTGTGTTTCTCGCGTATTAGAATTTTGGTATCTCATACTGTTCCAAGTTATCACCAAAAAACTGATATTTAGCTAAATCGACATGGACTCTCAAATGCCTCCGGCGTAAAGTTGGGGGCGCCCGTTCCAGATTTGCAATAAGATCTGCTTCAGGCAAGGTTACAAACATGTGTTTGAGGAAACCGTTAAGAACAAAATATATAGGCCCTAATACATTGAGGGATTATTATAAATTCCAGGGTGGAGTTGAAACCAAAAAATTAAATGGGAAACCAAAAAGAATAAAAACGAAGGTTCCGATTGATAGTCTCTCCTGCCTCACACTAATGGCGCATGGGTGGTTTGCGCCTTCTTTCGTGATGAATGTATATATATAAAATAAAAAGTATTGGTGAGCGTAGCTAACACTTCCATTCTACTCTGTATATGAGGGATTAAAGTAAATGTAACGATTAGGCACCCCCTTCCTTCGTTCTGATCCTGATATCACGCATGTGCCACAATTATGCCCCTCCCCCTACCTTATATTTATATTCATAGGCCTATATATATTTCTATTATTATGCTTAATATTTTCCCTTATATTTTTCAATATAAAATGTATGTACCGTCAAATCATTAAGAATTTCAAATTTAAAAACAAAACAGTACGGTATCCAAAAAATTCCAAGTCCGAATTGGTCAACCAGGAAGGATGTCAACCCCTCCACCTCCTGATTCTGGCAATGCATAGGCCTACTCCCGGCTCCCCTCAATGGAAAATCTGTGTATTAGCTATAAGGGTTATGCATCTCACAGAAATTAGGATTTTACATATCAAATATCATACCAAAACCCCCTCCTACTTTAGGTCAGGCAAAGAGACAATCACCCCCCCTCCCCTTTTTTTGATCCTGGTGACACTCAATTACTATGTTCTAGAAATGTATACTAGAAATTATCTGAGACATAATTATGAGATTGTAAATACTTTTGTTATCGTGGGAGTATAAATTTATAACCCACTGATTGGCAAAACACGATTAGAGCAAAATATAATAAACTTATACATTTTATTATAACGAATTATAATGAATTAATTCTTGTTCGAGTTGTAAAGTTAGATAAATAGCGGTAGTAGAGCATAATTGCAACAAGCTTCACAGAAAGATGCGTGATTTTGTCTTCTCAGTCACGCGAAATAGTGCCACGGTCGATACGTTATTTTTATGACATTAAATTATATAGAGCCTACAGTAGGAAAACGCAGTAAATGGGTCGTCAGATGAGCGAGTGTTAAGGAAAGTACTCGTTAGCTATAAACCTTGATTTTGAAACTATCGAGTTTTGTAACTGTCTCCCTACGTCGATCTCAAACTAACTTGAAACTTGGTTATCATTTCTACACATAATGATCCTATGTGTATTTTCTTGAGAATAGAACCAGATTGTCTTATACGTGGTAAAAACATATATTAAAACAGATGAAATTCTGTGAGAATGTCATGTCAATCAGATACAATTGAAGAAAAAGGAAGGTACCGGTAAGTTTAAATTTGAAATTTTAAATGAAAATTGCTATATTCTTATGAGGATTTGCAAGTTTTCAAGATCATTTTCCGAAGAAAAAGCTGAACCGATTTTGCTCAACAACAATACCAATCTATTCTGAACAGTCTAGACACCGATGCTCAGTGAAAAATAACCATTGCTGTAGATCTAATCTATGCACCCAGTGTTGAATTCAGGCTGTTGAATCCAGGCATACCTGCGGGGAGGGCTTTGCCCCCCCGCAGGTATGCCTGGATTCAACACTGTATGCACATTAAATCAAGCAATCAACAAGTATCAAGTCGATAGGTTAATTTGCACGACCTGACCATTAGGCCTACGCAGCTCACAAAATAAAACATGAAATCATGTTTTATGGTTTCATAAAACATATGATCGGGAAGACCGATCTTTCCCGGTAGGCGGTAGGCCACGTGAGTGAAATGAAAATCTTCGTTATGCTCATCTAAAGAATGAATACTATCTAGTTTTCTAGTGTATGTTTTCTGGTGCATTCAATCTCAGGGGGGGGGGGAGGAAACAGCGAGCAATATCAGAATGCATTGACAAATAATTTAATATCATCCTAGGGATGGAGCAATAAAATACAAGAACTAAAGTCCTTGTCAGGGAGAGTTGAGGCTGACGTCAGAGCTATTTTCCCCTCAACGTTACCACCACTACCACTCCGTTGGGGTGAGAAGATCGAAGCTCTCGACGGGACCGTGGCTGAAAAGGTTTATTACCTGAGTCGGAAGGAACAATATAAATTGAATGATCATTATGGAAATAAATTAGAATCGTTGACGGAGAATTAAGATTGTTATATACCGAAGATATGCATTTGAAATGAAAATATAATCAATCAACTTTTTATTTGAAAACAATCAACTCATATGCGGCCGAGATACGTCGATATGTTTGTGAAAGTGACCAGAGAAATAAAAATCACTCCCGCAAACATATCGACGTATCTCGGCCGCATATGAGTGAATTTTTTCACATAAAAAAGTGAATTGCTTATATTTTCATTTCCAATGCATATCTTTGGTACATAACAGATTAACAATCTTAAATCTCCGTCAACGATTCTAATTCATATCAACATTCGTGTGTTTTGTCCACTCTTAATACCAATGCTGGTAATGTGCGGATGTATATCACAGAAACGGTTTTTACTTATAATGTGTTCCGGACTTTTAGAAACTGAAAAACTTCTATCTGCGGCGGAATATTATGGTCACAGACAGTGCAGTTCTGGTGTTGAAGCTAATTTGTTTTGAATAATTAATTTGGGGTGGTAAGATCGCCCTTGTGGTGCCTCGTCCAAACGATCCTACTCTTCATCCACAGCCTTAATTGGGGAACAGTGATTTTGTATCAAGTTTCGATGTTATTAAAAAAAACAAAAAAAAACATAATGATCATTCAATTTCTATTGTTCCTTCCGACTCAGGTAATAGACCTTTTCGGCCACGGTCCCGTCGAGATCTTCGATCTTCTCACCCCAACGGAGTGGTAGTGGTGGTAACGTTGAGGGAAAATAGCTCTGACGTCAGACTCAACGCTCCCTGACAAGGACTTTATGCTTCATGCCTACAAACTAGAATGTGAGAAAAATCGGTTGGGAATATCATAGAGCCTTCTCTATGGGAATATAGAGCACCAATGTTCAAGGCCCATAACGAAATTTAGGTAAGAAGTCAGTAAAAGCAGGTAAAGAGCTGATGTAAACAAACCACCTTATTGTCTCTGTCTTACTGCTAAATTATTGTTGTGGATAGCTTCACTAAATAATTACATTACTGCTAATACTAAGTTTACTCTTAATTTTGATTGTGAACGGGCCCCTATATTGCATGAGACAGACCCCAGGGCCCAGTTAGATGACGTGTTGACTGATATGAGCCTGGCTGCCTAGCCCCCACTATAGGCAAGTAGTGTGAAGTAATACCGACGTCAATTAAGCCCACGATCAGGAAGTAGGATGATCGGATGGAGGATTTTTAAATTATCTACTTCATTTTACAGAGAGGTATTTAAATTTAACGTGACGCGTTCGTGGCAAGCAAAAATTACCTTCCAATCCAAGTAACATAATATTGAGTGGAAGTCGAGTCGAGTGCGCATTAGACATTGACATTGTAGACTTCAAAGTTATTCGATGAAAAACAGCACTGTAGGCCTACCATAGACAAAAGATGATCTTTTTGTATGTTTTGTATTTTATTTCAAGGTTTTTATATGAAGCATGATGACAAGTATAAACCGACTCGCATTTAAAATATGAAGCAATAGTAAAATTGACGTTGATAATCTTCAACACTATAGTGAGCTTTGTTCAATGGAAGCTTGATAGCAACTTTGAATTGTGATGAACCGTGGGTTTTCATCTCTATTTATTTATTTATTTATTTGAGTGGTTATTTTAATAGGTGTTTTTGGATAGTGGGAAGGAGTCGGTCGTGGCCTGTTGATAATGAACCATCCCAGTTGATCTGAACGACAGAGGGAAACCACGAAAAAAACCTGAATATTCGACCATGGCAGGAATCGAACCCCGGTCTCCTGAATGACGGTTCAGTGTATTAACCACTCAGCCACTCGTATCAGTGGGTTTTCATCTACTGGAAGATGATTAAATACACTTTAGTAGTTGATAGTACCCTGGTACCGGTAGTACGATAGTTAGGTGGATACTTTGTTAAAACAACTGCAGATTTCTGGAAATTATATTTTCAAAGACGAGTAGCGTGTTTATCGGGTTACCATCATGATTCATGGGTGTAGGCCTACTGCCCAGTGTGGGAGGCGGCGATGGCCACCCGGACCCGAAGCTTATAGCTTCGTTTGCGGCCCCCAAAACCGTTTTGTAGCTTTTACTAGATGAGGGTAAAGAGAAAACAGTATGGGCATGATTTTATATTGTTTTGAAAATCTCATTCAATTTAATTTGTGTTGCGATTGCAGCATTACGTACTCCTGTTAATACTATGCACCTTCAGGGATCACTCTTGTGAATGCAATTTTTTCAAAAATTCACCTTTTTTCTCTGTACCTCTATTTTTGATCCCCACCTGGGCACTTTTCTCCCAGTCCGCCCCTGGTTAGCATAGCAAGTAGAAAAGTTGGAGCAATCAAACTAATACCGAAGTGGTGATTGGAGAACCCAATTTGGGGACATTGTTTGTTGACCACTTACTACGCCAATGAGTGTTAGTACTCGGAACAAATCTAGCGCCGACATGAACAAAATTATTAATATTTTATACAAAATGAAAACGTCAACAATCAAAATACTAAACACCGACAAATTTGAAACATTGAAAAGATCAGTAGTCGTCCAAAGCAATCCTCAATACAAAGTTGATACAGCTAAATTATTGTTTGTTGGAAAATTTATTTATTATCATTATTATTATTATTATTAACTCTTGCAGTTGCACATAAATGCGCGGTGGCAAGTTCCCTATCAATCCTATCCTATCGCCTCCCTAACCTTCTGACGGAATAGCTTCAACCCTATTTCATCCTCAAGTATACTTCTACTAAGCCCATTCCAATCCCTACCTGTCCTATTCAAGAAAGAGAACTTACCGACATCTAATCTAGCCCCCTTTATAACTACTGCTCTATCATGACTTCGCCTACCCCCATACCCTGACTCATTCCTTTCAATCAACCTATTCAACTCTCCCCAGCCCCCTTCTCCTTCCATTACCCTGAAGAAATTACAGATCCGATCCTCCTTTCTCCGTATTTCCAATTCCCGCCATCCCAAGTCTCGGATCATCTCAGATGGACTCTCCAATATTCTCACCCTCTCCCCCCATTTCCACCTCCTAACCCTACCTGTAACCCTTCTAACTGCAATCCTTTGCACCCTTTCCACATCCCTTATCTCACCTAATCTATAAGGATCCCAAACTGAACTAGCATATTCCACCATGGGACGCACTAACGAGAAATAAGCCTTTTCCTTTATCTCCATACTTGTCCCCCTAAGCTGCCTCATTACAAAGTTTAGTGCATTTATACTCTTTTAACATGGCTTGATAAACCATGGATTCAGAAAAAAAACATATTTTGAAACACGGTTCCGACATTAGGAAATGAGTCCATGCTTTTATAATGAATTTCAGTCTGAATATCCCAATCATTCCATGAAATTGCGACAATGTAGGTGTATATAAATCATAACAATTGAGTTGATTTGTCTGAATGTGCGTCTGTCTGCCTACTGACACCATAAAGCTATGACTGCCACACAGTAGGCCTACGTGGATAGCACAGCGAACAGAAAAAAAATCAAAATGGATGTTCCAAAAATATATTAATTATATGAAAAATAAGTACAATAACAGTAACAATTACTATGACAATTATTGTATTGACCAAAGTCTAAGCGTGAATGAGTGAGCCTGGCCTAGATGGGGAGGTTAATCAGTGAATCTATTTCCATGTATTATTGGGAAAACATATGAATGACTCATAGAAGAGGCATGCGATGTGGTCATGCTCCAAGACTCACATATAACTGAATCGCACGCAACTTTGGACACGGGCGTCATATTATTATAATAATTATCTGAAACGGTACCAAATAACCCAACAATTACGTTCGTCCTCGACACAACAGCGGGCAGCAGCAGCTATCATTCCATGACGAAGGTATGCTTTTTTAAAAGTCGAGTTATCACAAAGAGGCGATTTAAAAATGAACTGAAACAATAATCTACTAATTATACATAAAGGGATCAACGACAGTCTTCATGAATATGCTTATCAGGTCAAGTAAACATAAATATGAATAAAGTATGATTGCCCGCCTCTTTCTGAAAACCAGTAGCCATAAATAACCCTATCTAGGATCTACTCGTCTAATGGAATGGGAAATGTCACTTGCAGGGCGGCCTGCAGGTTTACGGAAACCACGCCCACTAGTCAGTGACATTTGTGCATGTGTTGCATTTCTACTTGTTTGCTGCGGGCTTCGAGTAGGCCTAGGTAGACGAACTTCGTAGGCATTTTCCCGACTGCTAGATGCTTGCAACACAGTAATGACTAATAGTCAAATGTTTATCTTGTCTAAACATCAAAATATATGACCTATTGTCAATGGACCTAAAACAAAGAAACTCGGCGCTTATTTTTGTTGACAATGCCCTCTAAGGTCTTTCAAGATCCAACACCCGAATGATAGAAACTTGATAGTTCGAGACACACGAGCACTTAGGATCTATGATACGAGTACTTACTTTTGGCTCAAATACTGAAGAATCCAATCTACTATTTCCCCCAAAAGTTCATTTTCGGAAAGGTAATAACCAGCTACTTTCACTGGAAGCTGGTCTTCGGGATTTACTGTAGCAGCAAATTCCACGAAAAATTGTTTATAAACAGACAGCTGAGACAGGTGATCATTTCCTGCCATCGTAATTTTCACAAGAATAACTTGATAATAACGTTCCTTGCACTCCTCTCAAGGTGAAAAAAATCCCACCACACTACACTAGTATTAAAGACGCACACGAATATACGATACACACATAGGCCTACTAAAAGTCAAAACAATTCATAACCTGCCCACCATTACGAAAATAATCTGAGATCTGGTTTATGATTTGTATGCACAGGAAGCCATTCACACCAACCACACAACGTAAAATGATGACACACTAATGCGTAGTATTATAGTACAACTAGTACTATGTTGTCGTTACGTTGGCACCGCGCGAAATCCAGCTGTACGCTTGCGCGGAGGCACATTCAAATGCAATTTTCCTACATCGAGTTTCTATGCACGCGTTGATCTACAAATTTAATAATACTAGTCAAACGCGAAATATGCGTTGTAAGATGAGCGAGATATCTGAATAAGGTATAAAAGTCCTTGAAGGAGTTCTACCCTTGCTACTTTATCGACTCTGGTATTCTACACACCTTGATATCTGAATAAGCTATTAAAGTCGTTAAAGTAGTTCTACTCTTGCCACTTCATTGACTCTGGTATTCTACACACCTTGACGCATATAAAAAATACTTCATTGTTGGTCAACTCTTGAATCTAGAAAGCAGTGAATCTTGACAACTTAATTCTGTCACAATTTTTATGATATTATATTTTATGAATATTATCAGTCATTTTATTTTTTTCTTTAAAACGACTGATCAGAATTGCTTAAAAAATCGTAATAATGTGTAGAATCCATGTATACACATTTAGAGAAAATTTCATCCCATTTGGAGAGATTTTATTTTTCAACATTTTCCGCCCAGCCAAATCTTATGGGGTTTTTAGAAACTTTGAGATGATGATTCTCAAAATCGGTCCAACCGATTCATCCCAAAAACTATACAGTTCTAAGTTGGATGAGTTTGCGTGTACAAAAAAAGTTTCATGTTGATCAGTCAACCCTTGCGACCTGTGGAGTGCTTACAAACAAAAAAAAAAAAAAAAAAAAAAAAAAACACACAGACAAAGCCCTATAAGAGTGGGATGGAGACTTCGCTACGCTCATCAATAAGAATAGCACTGGGCCACTTGTCGACTCATTTTATATTTTTTGTTAATAATCGATACTCATTTCAACACAGCTCAGGAACAAAATCGTCAAGGCAGAACATTTGAAAACCTACAAAAGTAACTACAGTACATCTTTGTTTGAGAACAATTGAACTAAAATTATTATTGAATTGAAGTCCATAAGCAGCTTCCTAGTCGGCAACAATGTGAACTTATTTTTCAGCCAGACATCCTAATATACTTTTTAGCCAAGATCGCATTCCTGCATTGTATTATGCAACAACTGCAACAACTGAGTGTTCAACTGCCAATCAATGCAGTAATACATAATTACGTCGGCCTACTATGAAGATTCGACAAGGCTGAAGTAATTGACATCACAATATACAAAAGAATAATGTATCGGATGAAGAAAAAATAGAATTAGTGTTGAGCTGGAGCAAATTTGCGATCCAAAGTACTAATTGGATTTTTCAAATTATTTACTACAGTTGAAACTTCAATAAAAATAGATCTATTCAACGTAAGTGGAGGGATGGATGTTGTTTGTCTAGCGGAATTAGAGGATCAGGTGTAGCCCATAGGTACTTGGTCTATTTAGCTTGTAGTCCTTTGCAGTCAAATTTGCTACTACAAATGTTTGAGGAGGCAGACGATTTCCATTCCTACGTCCAAGCATAATGTACATTTTTTTTTTATTGATATATTTTCTAAAACTGAGCCAAATGTTTCTTAATCAAAAGTAACGAAGACAATTATTGTAGACCTAGGTCCACACACAAAACTAGGTGGCTAGGTATGTATATATTAGGGTTGCAAATAATAATCGATTACGATCAATATTTTTTCAAACAATATGACGACAGATTCAGTTTTTTCGATACGATATTTTGGATTTTTCAACATTTTTACATATATGCACAAGGTTTGATCACAATGTGATCAAAATTGTGATCTCAGAACTGTGGCTCTTTTTTAGGATGAAAACATAGGGGTTTGACATACAATCCAAGTGACTCAAAACATAAAGTTGAAAATTCCAATACAATACTTGACCACTCAATACGTTTATCGAACAGGTGAAAAAATTACGATTTATTACGATTAATCATTGATGTAATGTGGACGATGATCAATATCAGTTTTTACATTGAGGAACAACTCTAGCGTAGGGTATATGCAAGTGAAATGATGTAAATTGTAGGTATATCTCTATAGAGATACACAACTTGAAAATATGAGACATCAAAACTCTAATTTGGAAGAAACAGATCTCTTTATTATCTACTAAGCAATATGAATTTATTAGATGGGCGTGGCAAAGATTCCATCCCACTCTTATGGAGCTTTGTCTGTGTTTTTTTTTTTTTTTTTTTTGTTTGTGGGCACTGCACAGGTTGCATGGTTTGACTGATCAACATGAAACTTTTTTCGTACGGGCCAACTTTTACAACTTAGAACTGTATAGTTTTTGGAATGAATCGGTTGATTAGATTTTGAGAAATATCATGTCAAAGTTTTCAAAAACCCCATAAGATTAGGCTGGGTGAGAAAATTTGAAAAAATGAAACCTCTAAAAAAAAAAAATTTTTCTCTCCGAGTGTTCAAACAAATGATACACATAACCACCATTTTGTAAGCAATTCGAACCAGCCGTTTCGAAGAAAAAAATTCAAATAACTGTTTTCATACATCAAATATATGGAAATGAGCCAAGATTCACTGCTTCCTAGATTCGATATTTGCCCAAGCATTAAATATTCTTCATATTCGTCAAGGTGTGTAGAATACCAGAGAAGATAAAGTAGCAATTAAATGAAGTACAAAGTGTGTAGAATACCAGAGTCGATAAAGTAGCAAATGTAGGACTGTTATTATGACTTAGGCCTGGTATTACCAAGTCCAGTTAGCCTTTATCTGACAGTTCAAACTTGTCATCACCATGGTTACCTATGCTATTTGTTTTCACCAACTTTCAGATAAAGGCTAACTGGCCGTGGTAATACTGGGCCTTATTCAGATATCTCGCTCATCTTACAACGCATATTTCACGTTTGCCTAGTTATTCCAACTTTTTAGCGTCATCACTGATCTCAAATTTGCACAGGTCAAGAGGGGCAGAGAGGGAGGGAGTGGCTTGTTATATTTCTTGTTTTTCATAAAAATGTCATTAATTTGATGCAGACCTTTGAGTTGAATAGTTCTAATGATTACTAGGTATTGAGGCTAACATGTTGGCTTCTCACGTTGTTCAAAACTCACCGTTACAAATATAACCATATGTAATCGTCCGACCTTCGTATGGAATGACTCAAACCACCTAAACAAGAATGACTTTCAACTACAATGTGCTTTTAATCCATTCAACATGTGGAAGCGTCATAAATGTTCAAAGACTTTCTGCTTCTGTGGGAATATGTCATTTCATGCATGAAGAAAACACAATATCTGGCCATTTAGTTTTATTTATTCTATATATTGTCAATATATAGGCCTATATATATATATATATATATATATATATATAAATATATATATATATATATATATATATATATATATATATATATATATATATATATATATATATATATATATATATATATATATATACGTATATATACAATTACATAGAATCCAAATGAATGTTTTTTACTACTTGTCAGACAAGTTTCAATCAATAACAAAACCTCAAATCTGTAATAATACAGGTGAACATCCAGTTATCGATACCACATGCACAAGATGAAAATTTCTCGTACATCTACAATATTTGCTATTTCAATATACGTATATTAACTATCAAGTAGTAATCACTAACTGGATAGCCACCATATTAATTATTATCGCATCAAAAAGTTGACTAAATTAATATTCTAATTTACATTACGGTACTAAATATAGTCACATTCCAGTATCCAGAGATTAGGTTGGCAAGTTTAGAGGACCACTCCAACATTCAGCTAGTAACTTTGAAACAATTAAGAAAATCATTGAAAAAGACCATTAGGTATAAGAACTGAATGTAGTCTACTTTCTTTTTCATACAACATTCCAAACAAGATGAAGTTTGCTCTCAAATGCTTCTTCATTTGGGTACATTGAATTACTACTATGTACATTATTTCTACATTATGTGTATTGTTGTTTTTATAAATGTTTTTTTTTTAAATGTATTGTTTTGTGACACTGACGATTCTTATACCATGTGATTAAACAAAAATTAATAAATATATTATTATTATTATCATTACGTATTATTATTATTATTGTGTAGGCCTACTACTATCCTTCCAAGTCACAAATCAGCAATAAGTAAAGAACAAGATGAACTAGACTTACAATAATTATTTTAAATAA
This sequence comes from Brachyptera risi, assembly GCA_964007535.1. Lineage (NCBI taxonomy): Eukaryota > Metazoa > Arthropoda > Insecta > Plecoptera > Taeniopterygidae > Brachyptera > Brachyptera risi. The sequence goes on along the minus strand of OZ023328.1, from coordinate 16,508,302 downwards.
TTGTGAGAGGTAGCCTAATTAGTTTAGACACAGTTTTTTAAAACTGTTCATCAACGTAATTGAGCTTGGATACCAATGATACTTTAATTTATCAATCATCGTAAGACTCGATCTTAATCTTGAAACAAAAAATCTATTGAGTTTAAAAATGATAGGTTGATTCACTGAAAAATGAGGTTGTTTTTCTGTTGCATGATCAGTGACGATCGATCATCTACGGCTAACATTGTTAACGTAACCGGTGAATTCTGGCACTCGACTTATATCAGGCTAAGCAATTTGAAGATTTTAATCAGGATATTACACATAATGTTCGTTCCACATGATTGGGTTTATAGTTTTCTCCTTTCATTTCTTGTGATTTATGATGTAGATAAGAGTCCTTGTATTCTTTTTCTAGCCACTCAGGCAATGGTTTGTTCCAATCAGTTGGAGGTGATTGACGTTTTTTCCACGTGTTGTTTTTGTAGTGAGTCTCTAATCGATCCAAACGACGTTTCTTCTCGCTTTCAATAAGAGCTCTCTGGAACGAAACAAAAATGATGATGTAACAGGCTTAAAAAATGTATGTTCTATTTATTGGTAATCTATCAGATCATCTACTTGATTTATCCAAGAAACTATCATGTATACAGAGAAAAAAAATATTTAAAAAAAATCATCTCCAGATGTATGATAACTCGATATCATTTCTATTTTAAAATTTTTAGATTCACGTTAGCGGTACGCTTACATCTGGAATAGGGGCCTAGGTAGGGTATTGTAAACAAAAAAATACATCTAAAAGATCTGTTCAAATTTGAGAACAAAACGTATTGTGAATTGTATTTATTGTAGCACATGTACTGGTATCTATGTGTGAATTTGAAGTTTTATTAAACCTTTCTTCGGAGATCAATAGGCCTACAATTACGAAGCGAAACAATTGCAAATCTGTTCTCAAGAAACTACCGTAATGTTGACCCACACTTTCCAGAGTGTAGACGACTTTCTAAATGATCTTTGAACTTCAACTTCCAAGCTTTATTATGGCTACCTTAATTTTATTCAAATATCATCATTTTCATCCTCTACTTTACTTTCTGGTCTTACCTGCTTTTCATTTTGACAATGTTGACACAAAATAATTTGTAGCACAACACCTGATGGATATAATACAATACAAATACCTTGTCAAGATCCAGTAAGTACAAAATTACAGACTCTTTCACGGCCCCAGCTCATCTCGCTTAAATATACACAACATTGAAGAATTTTTATTTAAATTCTTACTTCTAGTAGTAATTAGACAAGCTTTAGCGAGGATTCAATTTGACATACTGAAGAAAATTGTTCGTTTTCATGTTTTTTTTTGTTCTTAGGTTTTTTTTGTCGGTTCTCCACAGGTCAAACGGCTACAGCTATCAACTTCAAACTTTTTTTCATTATGGCTCCTCATCTAACTTAGATCTGTATAGTTTTGTTGCATTATCGGGTGGTAACTTTTATTCTTATGAATTTTAGAGATTTCAAAAATATCCACAGCAAAAAAAAAAATATTATTTTCCAAAAAAATGAAATTTTGCGTGAAGTTGAATTACATTTTGATACACATTTCTGGAAACTTTCAGCTTGATCGGGTCAGCCATTTTGAAGAAAAAACATAAAATGTGCTAAATTGGTATCACTCGAAGCAGTTTCTACCCATTTATAACTAAAATGTCACCCAATTGGCAAATGTAGGCAAAAGTTTGGCAAAAGAGTCGACATACTATTACTATTATATACTAGGCAAACGCTTCATTTGTTTCCGCGTTGATGGATGAGCTGGAACATATCACCTTATCTTTGGATTGGTTATTAACTTATACACCTTGAGATCCAAACCATTACATCACTGCCATCTTATTTTCCATTATTAATTTCTATGATAATAAAGAAGGCTTTGTTTTAATCGTTCACATTTAAGAGGTGAGACCTGTGGCTTGGATTTAATTGGTATCTTAATAGCTTTGAGTGATTTAAAAAAATTACATTATATAATTTTTTACATCAAAACGGCTGATCCGATTTGAGTGAAAGTTCGGAATGATGTGTACAATTATTATATTGAAATTTCCCGAGAATTTGAAATGTCTCGGATGAAAATTATTTCACGAATATTTTCCTCTGGGTTATTCTAATGGGATTTTTGAAAACTTTAAAATGAGTTTTCTCAGAAGTGGTTCAACCGATTGCGCCTCAAAACTATACAGTATTGAATTAGATAATGACACTTGTGTATGCCAAGTTTCAACTGATTTTGAATTTTGGTTTGACCTGTGGAGCGCGAAAAAAAAAAACAGTCACTTTTTTTTCGGGTATGGCGAAATTGAGTCTTCGCTTCGCTCATCCAATTATATATTATATATTATATATGCGTCTAACAACGCATATATGGCGTTTTCCTAGTAGTAGATATTTATTTAGCAATAAACGCTATTTTCACATAAAGTTACATTACCGGGTACATTGAATAATACAAAGTACCGGTAATACAGGTACAATAACAGTCAAATTTACAATGAAAGAATGAAACAGAGATAAAATGTTATAAGGTCAATTTCAAAATTAAAATAAATTAGTCATCAAGCACGTCCCAAAACTGCATCCTTTCGTTGGGATTTGAGACTAACTTTCCTTTATTTAATTTAATTACAAGGAATATTCTTGAAAAAGCATATTCAAACAAAATTTTGGTACACATATAATTGAATTTTTAGTTTTAGTTCATTTACGGTAAGTAAATACGTAATATAGTTTACGGAACTTGGTTTTCAAGCAAATAATCATCTTCCACAAGTGCTTTCATACCTTCTCGCTCATATATATCATCATTCAAAATAAACTCCGATGTTCACTGTCACAACACTAGAAACAAAAATTAATGACAAGGAATTTCTCATAGGACTAATCTTTTCAAGCAAGATACTCAGTGCATTGGTACCGGTATACTACTTTACAATGCTTAAAGGGGGGTAAGGTACAAAACTCAATTCTCACCATTGGTCCGTCTCATTATGTTATGACAGAAAACGCCCTTGCAAAAATTCTTACCCCATTTGACATGGGAGGAAAGAAAAAACGTGAAAAGTCGATAATTTTCGACCGGGCCTAACGAAAATCTCTCTTATGGAGAATAACATGTAACGCTTTTTGAGCTAGGAACGTAGAAGAACTACGATAGGTAGAGAAAAGGAGGTCCTACAAAATATCTGCGCTCGAATGTCATCTTTCGTTTGATATGTATAACATAGCTACTTATTACCACCATATAATTTCAATGGATCAATTCGCATGGCGTGTGGGTTTATGTTGCAAATAGTTATGCCACCAATAACCTTGAACTGTCAACACGTATTTCTACTAGAGAGAGTGAAGGCGAGTGTTCGAAGGGAGGAAGTGGATATTGGTTCATTTACAATGGTTGTCAAAAACTTGATTGACAGACGTTTGTGCATACTGAACAAAATAAAATCATATTTGGCAAATATTGGACGTTCTCACACAACCTATTTTTTCAAAATATTTTTTGTAAATATTTAGAATAGTTTTTTATTTTTAAAGGGCGTTTTCTGTCATAACATAATGAGATGGACCAATGGTAAAAATCAAGATTTGCACCTTACTTTTTAACCTATTAGTAAATTATACTATTTACTATTTAACACTTTTTAACCAAAGTGTATAAAATCAATCAATGCTAAAAATAAATTTAAAATATCCCTTGAACAATTTCTAGTCGAACAATCATTCTACTAAATTGAAGATTATTTTAAAGTGTGTAAATTTCATCAGTAAGAGCAGGAGCAATAATTATTGTTTTTTACATGTGTATATAATATATTGATGTGTAATATTGTTTGTTTTGTATCCATACCAATATCAAATGTTATGAATGTAGGCCTATATATTATAATATGTTGTATATTTATTTTAATTATGTGTGTTCTTGTTTTAACTATCATGACGGTCCATATGACGCACATTTTAACCACTGTTGTACTACATGGATATGTGTGTCCAATTTGGACAAATATTAAATAAATAAACACCCGAACAGCACTGAATGGCATTTTATTTTTTTCCCACTGTAAGTCACCAGACCTATTACACCCTACCAATATGCTATCGAATTCTATTCAATTGTTTTGGTGTATTCACTTTCAGGCAAAAGGAAGTACAGGTATAAAAACAACTGAAAACTAGAAGCAAAATCCCTCTGTGCTGGGTAAATGCAGCTTATGGTGGGTTTACCTGCCGTATATGCTTTTACAATCATTCAAACGTAGTAATGTACAGTAAGATTACAAACCACTGCATTTATGTCACCATCATTCTGCCACTTGATACAGTTGTCAAAATCAGTCTCCATTGTGAACAATCAACCGATTCACCATGGATAAAATGTTGATGAAATCGAGCCTTCATACTTTTACAATCACTGTGTTCTTCTTTGTACATGTCACATGGTCGGATCTAAAAGAAATCAGATTACCGTACACACAATAATGTTTAAATACTAGATTTTAGACCCGGCTGGCATGTGATGATATAATATAGGCCTACTGCCTAAGTATTTTATTTGTCATTCAAAATCCACGTTATAAAAGTATAGGGTCAATTATACATGTTTGCTAGGATGTACAGAAAATGAAGAATTGAAAACTAAAAACTAAGTGTCTAGTACATAATATAATGAAGTCATAAAAAATCTGATGATTTATAGTTCGAAATAATTATGAAATATAAGATTGGAATGAATTTGAAAATAAATCCCAAAAACTTCAACTTTCAAATACCATAACTTTCAAATGACATTTCAATTCGGACGAAATTTGGTTTTACAACTGTTGAGAATATCATCTAGAGATGAACTCATGAGAACTCAAGTGATAATATTAGCCTTAATTGGGGAACAATGATTTTGTATCGTTTCGATGTTATTGAAAAAATATATATATACCGGTATATTTATAAATATATATATATATATATATATATATATATATATATATATAAATATATATATATATATATATATATATATATATATATATATATATATATATATATATATATATATATATATATATATATATATATATATATATATATATATATATATATATATATATATATATATATATATATATATATATATATATATATATATATATATATATATATATATATATATATATATATATATATATATATATATATATATATATATATATATATATATATATATATATATATATATATATATATATATATATATATATATATATATATATATATATATATATATATATATATATATATATATATAGGGTCATTCCATAAATTATCATCCAATTTAGAATTAATTGGTTGCTGACCCATCTCAGATATTTTTTAAACTTTGCCTATTTGTAGCAGTATATAAGGATAGTTTAAATATCAAATTTCAGATTTTTCACTCCAAGCGTTTAGGAGTTGCAGGTCGTTGAGACTCGGCTGGCGTAGCAAAAAGCGTGGTTTTCGAGTTCTGCGTTAAATTCAATAACTCGATAACCGTTCCACCTATCACAAAAATGCACTGAACATTTGTTGTTATAAATAGTCTGTTATTGCAATATATGTCTTTTAAAATCATCTGACTAGAGCCATGAATGTTTTATCAAAGGTACAATATCGTTATCAAAAATCATTTTTTTTCAATATTTGACATTTTATTTCTCAGGAAGGGTTGTAAATAGCACCAACATTTTTACATATGTGTGTACACCACCCTTGTGGTTGTTGATAAAAAATTAATGAGCTTTGATTTTTCATCCCCTTCATGTTCAAAAAACATCCCCAAAATTGAAGAAACAGCAAATTTGACATTTTCAAGGTCATATATCACCGATGGGGGAGCACATAAAAATTCGAGATCAGATGAATTACTTTGTCTTATGCTTCATCTTATAATATCTGAAAAGTTTACATTGCTATTCATCATGGTTCAAAAGTTACAGCACTTTGAATATCAGTCAGTGTAGTGTAAATTTAGTAGTATGTCCATAATATTACTCTGCTGACCATTAACCATTTATTAGGTAAGTAAAGCATTAAACTAAGTTTGTTTGACAGTCTGCCAGATTACATGTCCATACATGTTTATATTTCACTGAATTTGGTTGTTTTGGGAACCCCCTGGGTGGGGTATTGTTTTACAGTTCACCACTGAATTTACATGTTCAAACTTGTAAATACAGGTATTACCCATGTATACATAGAAAATTACCCAAGTTTGGCTCAGTTGTGATTTAGACATTGGGACATACAGATGTGACAATGCTTTGTTCCATTGGTAAAATATTAAATGAGAGATGTGATAATGATTCATATGGTCATTCAAGTTCTGGTGAACTTAAATGTGCTACAGAACTATCTAATGAAGACAGACATTTGCTGAATTTAAGAACTAATGTAGGCCCAGCTTCAATAGATACTTTGTGTGTTTTTCATGAGAGTAAATTCTTGAGAAAGTTCAATCATTTGTTCGGGCAGACTTGTTGCGATCCTTTAGCGATACACAAAAAAACAATCAAACGAACTTTACGACCCATAACATTGCAGTTTTCACAGCTTGCACCGGCTTTAAAGCTTATTCCTGGTAAATCGTTGTGCGTCAAGTGTAATGCCATCGTTTCCAAGCATAATGTCGATGACGAGGAATATGATTTCGACAGTGTTGTTTTCGAGCCTCCTGATGTCGTGATTAATTCAGTGAATGAAGCCTGCGCTGCTCTCGGAGTTTCGCCAGTGACCAAAATCAACAAGTTGAGTAAAAGGAAACGAAGTGCCGCTATAAAAGACAAGGTCTCAAGGATCGGGGCAAATGTGTGTAAAAAACTTTACACATCATTAGACAGTCCTTTAAGCATTGAAAGTGACAACGAATTCAGGCCTAGTACAAGTTACCATGCAGGGGAGATTTCTGTATCAATACATGATTTGAAGGAACGAATGCAGCAAACAACAAGTGTAGACAAAAAGATTCAGATTCTAAGCCTGATTCCTAGATCGTGGTCCAGGAAAAAGATTTGCAATGAATTTGGCGTTAGTGAATATTTGGTAAGAATAACGAAAAAACTTGTAAACAAGTATGGAATCCTACCAAATGTTGAACAAAAAGAGAGTGGACGACCGGCTTTCAGCGATGATCTAGTGAATACTGTTATACAATTTTATGAGAATGATGACAGTAGTAGAATGTGCCCTGGTAAAAAGGATTTTGTATCAATAAGGAATGCTGATGGCAAGAAAGAACAAAGGCAGAAAAGACTCGTACTTTTCAATTTGAATGAATTATACTCTCAATTCAAAATTAAACACCCACAACTGAAGGTTGGTTTTTCTAAATTCGCACAGCTTCGTCCCAAATGGTGTGTTCTTGCGGGACCTCACGGTACACATTCAGTTTGCGTGTGCGCTATTCATCAGAATGTGAAGCTGATGGTCACGGGTGCAAAGCTCACTTACAACTACAAAGACTTGATTGCAGCAATGGTGTGCGATATAAATAACCAGTCTTGCATGTTTGATGACTGTTCTAATTGCCCAGGACAAGATGCAGTCAGAAATGTTCTCGCGTTAACGGAAGAAGATGACATTTTGAATACCGATGTGAAGTACGTTCAGTGGGTAACCACCGACCGATGTGACTTGATAACTGTCGTTGACTCGTACACTGACTTTGTAGACAATTTAGTGAAAAAACTGCTTATTTTAAAGAAACACCATTTCATTGCAGTCAATCAAGCAGCATTTTTGAAAGAAAAGAAGGAGACATTGCAAGATAATGAGTGTATTGTTTCAGGCGACTTTTCTGAGAACTTCACATTTGTGGTTCAAGACGAGGTAAAAAGTTACCACTGGGTGAATGCTCAGGCGACTCTCCACCCATTCGTCCTTTATTATCGGGACCCTGATACTGGTTTATTGAAGTCAGACAGTATATGTATTATAAGTGACAGTCTGCAGCACAGTACCACTGCAGTGTATACATTCCAAAAGCATGTTATTGACCGACTCAAAATACTTGCGCCGAATGTTACTACCGTTTGCTACTTTTCTGATGGAGCTGCAAGCCAATATAAGAACCGTAAAAATTTTGTCAATGTTTGTAAACATAAAGTAGATTTTGGCATGGATGCCGAGTGGCACTTTTTTGCCACGTCACATGGCAAGGGCCCATGTGACGGGATTGGTGGTACAGTTAAGCGTCTAGTTACAAAAGCAAGTCTTCAGCAAGGTCAGCAAATCATATCATGACACCTCAGGATATGTTCTCGTTCTGCGAAACAAACATCAAAGGAATACAATTCTTCTATGTTGATGCTCAAGAAGTTGAGAATAATGACATTGAATTGCTTTCAAGATTTGATAACGCTCTTGCCATACCTCACACCAGAGAAAATCACTGCTTCATCCCTAAGGATGAAAACACAATGTTTGTTCGCAAGACATCTACTTCTCAAAATTATTGTGAAGTAACTATTTCTAAAATTATCCCTATAGAAATCAAATTGTTCGATAACATTGCGTGCATATATGATGACAAGTGGTATATAGGCAAAGTACTGGAGCATTCAGAAGAGGATGATGACTACTACATTCATTTCTTCAGCCCAGCAGGGCCCAATACATCTTTTTTGCTCACACGAAATGAAAAAACATGGGTGCCGTATTCAAACATTTTACGAGTTTTCACTGCATTGGAACTTGCAACTGCAACCGGAAGATCGTACAACATAAGCGAGAATCTTAAAGTAGAATTGAACTATTTGATGATTTCTAGAGGTCAACAGTGAGGTATGAATTAACACTCTCCCAAGGTAACCTAATTTGTTGACTAAAGAAGACGGAAAAAGTTATATATACATAAGTAAGCCCCATATGAAATACTATTGCTCAAATATGATTTTTGATAATATTCAAAGTGCTGTATCTTTTGAACCATGATGAATAGCAATGTAAACTTTTCAGATATTATAAGATGAAGCATAAGACAAAGTAATTCATCTGATCTCGAATTTTTATGTGCTCCCCCATCGGTGATATATGACCTTGAAAATGTCAAATTTGCTGTTTCTTCAATTTTGGGGATGTTTTTTGAACATGAAGGGGATAAAAAATCAAAGCTCATTAATTTTTTATCAACAACCACAAGGGTGGTGTACACACATATGTAAAAATGTTGGTGCTATTTACAACCCTTCCTGAGAAATAAAATGTCAAATATTGAAAAAAAATGATTTTTGATAACGATATTGTACCTTTGATAAAACATTCATGGCTCTAGTCAGATGATTTTAAAAGACATATATTGCAATAACAGACTATTTATAACAACAAATGTTCAGTGCATTTTTGTGATAGGTGGAACGGTTATCGAGTTATTGAATTTAACGCAGAACTCGAAAACCACGCTTTTTGCTACGCCAGCCGAGTCTCAACGACCTGCAACTCCTAAACGCTTGGAGTGAAAAATCTGAAATTTGATATTTAAACTATCCTTATATACTGCTACAAATAGGCAAAGTTTAAAAAATATCTGAGATGGGTCAGCAACCAGCTCTGGATGATAATTTATGGAATGACCCTATATATATATATATATATATATATATATATACATATATATATATATATATATATATATATATATATATATATATATATATATATTATATATATACATATATATATATATATACATATATATATATATATATATATATATATATATATATATAATATATATATATATATATATATATATATATATATATATATATATACATATATATACATATATATATATATATATATATATATATATATATATATATATATATATATATATATATATATATATATATATATATATATATATATATATATATATATATATATATATATATATATATATATATATATATATATATATATATATATATATATATATATATATATATATATATATATATATATATATATATATATATATATATATATAGTTTAAAATAAATTTATGATTACATAAGACAGTGGTTATAATTAGTAAAAATTTAGAACTGCACATATGAAAATATCATTTATATAATGAGGTAGGTTCCACGCAGATACTGGGGGGATGTGGGAGGGGGAGGCCCCCCCATCACAGCCCCGCAGGGGATGTTTTGAAAAACTTTGTTTTTCAAACAAAACTTTGTGTAAAAACTCTTGTTACTATTTGGGAACAGTGATATAGTACCATTGGAATACTATTTGGGAGGAAATCAAACTTGATTACTTGAAAAAAAAACACTACTTCAAGGGCGTAATTGGCTATTGGATTCACTTCCCCCTCAAGCTCATCATAACCATGGTGTTGATGTTGCCAATTAATTTAATGTGCGGAATTTCAATGATGAATTCTTCTTTGATAACGTTCATTATTTAACAATTTTCGTTATTTACAACTGGGCAAATTGAAATTGAGAGCTGCATTTTTGAAGTTTAGAACTGCGCATATTAGGGTCAACTATACGCACTAATATAACCCCTGACATAAGAATTGCAATATGATTAGATTGGGCCTACATACATATGATACATATTTTGATTACCGTGAGATAACATAACATATAATAGGCTACAATAATGAATTCAAGTACGGTATAATACTTGAAATAAATAATTATTTTTATTACATACATACCCTAGTAATTTCAGTCGTGTCTAATAAGAATTAAAATAGACATAGGCCTAGTATAATAGAATGATACAATAACATAGATTTACAACCCTAAACTGGTTTCTTTTCAAATTATTTACGAAAATCCATTTTGCTTTTACGTCTAGTTTCTATTGTATTTGAATTAAAACTTTCTATTTTGTCATTCAAGTACCGTACTCATCAATTGAATAATAACATTTGGTCAAGAAGAAACTTATCAGTAGGCCTATACGTTTGAATTGATCCAAGTATGATTTGTTTTTTATTGCTGATGGCAATTTATTGTACAATTTGATATGTATGAAGTCCGAATTTTCTTGGCCTAGTTTGGTTCTGAAGCGACTTATGTGGATATCATGTTTACCTCTTGCGTTGTGAGAGAATAGTCTAGGCCTGCCTACCACAGTATTACGAGGTGTGGAGAGAAGAAATAACCTTTATTGGTCCCTGACTAAATTATAAAACAGGATAGCAATCAGTATAAAAAATACATAGAAAAATATAGAGAAATAGATTGAAAATATTTTATATATTGATACATAATTTATACTTAGAGTGTGTATCGACTACAATATTAAATAATAGTGTATTTTATAAAGGGGTAAGGATGTATAATAATCTACCATTAGAAATTAGACAATGTAAGAGTGTTGATAATTTTAGATATAGAATTAAAAAAATGAGGTTGGAAATGAGAATAGAATTATAAGTTAAAAACAATAAGGAAAAACTTTTGTATTAGCAATACCGTATTTACTCGCATATAAGTCGCATGTATATTTAGAAATTTGAGAACTCAAAACAGGGGTGCGACCAATACGCGGGTGCGACTTATACGCGCGCACAAAATCTCCAAAAATAAAAGTCAAATGCATCAATTCTCGTCACAGTCGAGCTTGCTATTTTTACATCATCAAAAAGTCACATGCGTCTCATGTCATTTTTTCAAGTGAGAAAAAACGTCACATTTTGCGATAAAAACAGTTGCCGTGAAACACTGCCGGTCGTCTAATGTTAGAGCATAGGGCGAACCCACAATCGTCGTCAGAATTCATGCATAGACAGTCGTCAGTGCTGAAGCAAACATGATACTTTTAGAGTCTTGTGTTACACTGAATAATAAGACAAACACTTCAACACATCTGTACATCATCAAAACAGTTGCCATGAAACACTGGTCGTCCAATGTTACAGTATAGAGCGAACCCCCAATCGTCGTCAGAATTGATGCACAGGCGGTCATCAATATTGAAGCAAATAAATACACGTAAATATGTTTACATTCATTTTTATCTAGCCTCTTCCTAGTGTTGAATGAGTAGCCCCCTATAGACAAATCAGCCATACATAGCATTGTTGATTGATGATTGATGATAAACAGATGTCTCAAAGTGTTATTGTTGATGATCAGTGTAACATGATACTTTAAAAGTATCATGTTAAATGTTACACTGATTACCAACAAGAACACTTTTGACACATCTGTTTAACATTAATCAACAATGCTATGTATGGGTGATAACAGTCTGTAGTGGGCTATTCATTGAACACTAGGAAGAGGCTAGATAAAAATGAATATGAACTTGGGAGATATTTACGTAATCATCGTGTGCTCTGGGTCCCGTCGTCACGCTCGGGTATGTTAGGCAACCTGTCCCCTTCCCACCCTCGCGGTTTAGTTGAGGCCCCTCACAATGGTTTCTCATGTCTCATACCAAGGGTTTCTCTCTTAAGCGTCGGGAACAGAGAGCTAAACATGTCAATCGCGATGTATTTTGGACTGTACTGGAGACTTTTTTTCTTGATAACATCGAAACTTGATACAAAATCATTGTTCCCTCAATTAAGGCTATGGATGAAAGATAGGATCGTTTGGACGGGGCACCACAAGGGCGATCTTACCACTCCATTTTGATTATTTAAAACTAAAGAGCTTCAACACCAGGACTGCTCTGTCTGTGACCTTAACTTTTCGCCATGGATAAAAGTCTTTCAGTATAAACACTCGAATGTTGATATCTTCCACTTTAAACTAAGTCTCTTGGGCAATGATCACTTCTTTCGATTTTCAGCAGATGTAAAATTTATCATTATACAAAATTGACAAAATAAATTAGTGATAGGACTATAATGTTATAATTAGGCCTATCACTCTACTAAATAATGGTAATAATACTAATACTGATACTGGAGACTGCAGGTGCGACTTATACGACCATACAAAGGGTTTTTCAAAAAATGACTGTCAAAAACAGGGGTGCGACTTATACGCGGGTGCGACTTATATGCGAGTAAATACGGTAGATATAATGTAATAGCATATGGCTAATCAATAAATATTTACATTACATTACATGAAAAGGGAACTGATCGAAAGGGAATTGTCGACATAGGCCTAATAATTGTGAGAAATGAATTATTTCATTTTATTTATAATTTATTACCGTAGCCTAATTGGATGAGTAAAGCAAAGACTCAATTTGATGGTAAAAACATGTTTTTTTTTGCGCTCCACAGGTCAATGGAAGACATTTTTTGGATGAAACTTGGCATGCACTTGCGGTATGCCATAATCTAACTTTATACTGGTTCTGTATCCATGGGTTGTTTTGAGATGCAATCAGTTAACCATTTATGAGAAAAATCATTTCCAAAATTTTAAAAACCCTAAGAAAATAACCCAAGAGGGAAAATATGGGAAAAAATGTCTCTGAATAAATTGAAATTTCTATAGAATTCAAGTAGGCCTTCATGAATTTGACACATAAATCCAAAGATTGACATAATAAGAACAAAAGGTTAGGCCTAAGCCAATTAGATCATGAAATGATTGAAATAATCAATAACGTTACGGCATTGAGATTGTAATGTTCTCAATGGTTACGGTAGGTAAATCAGGAAGGCAGTAAGTTAAAAAGATTCAAAATCCAGGCGTGACCACTCGTCTCAGTGGCAATGTTGCTTGACCAATATTTCGTGGCTATAGTAGCTATAAACTGACTGTTTTTGAAAAAATGAAAACTGTTTGTGAAAAACTGTTTTTCACACTGCTGCAGTCACTATCAAAATAATTGTGTCTACATAATGGTTGCATTTAGAACCACGACAATCGTTTCAATAGATACTTCGTGTAAGCCTGGACCTATTCATTCTCTAACTACGATGAAGTGATACCAACAGACTTTAGCATAATATAAAGAGGGTGTACCGACTCTCGGTAATTTTATCGTTCAACGCACCATCGCTAATTTTAGTCCGATATTCTTGATTGAGGTGTTTTCTGATAGATCTTGTTTGTAATGTATGATGTAGTGTTTGGACTTTTTGTGTTTTGTTTGTTTTAATATGTTTTTTACTCACTTGAAGTTGATGCTTTGTGATCTGACTAAGACGACAAAGGTGGACAGTAGGTTAGGTTAGGGTCAGGTTAGTGTACAAACCTCGCGTATACCGCCGGCAGGCGGAACGGAGCTTATATACTTTAAAAAAAATGAAGAAAAATTTGAAATTTTTTTAAAAAAAAAATGGCATGGTACGTTAATCAGTAAATTTACCCGACTCTGATACTAATAACAGCTGGTATTTGTGGTTTCTTGCGGTCAATTCAGAGCCAAAGGTCCCATTTGCCCGTCGTGATTTAGCGCATTCCTTCGTGAGGCTAGGGTACCAGTGGCATTGTTTAGCAATTGTTGATCGTGTCTAGTTTGATAAAAAAAACAGTAGGCCTAGTTGTGCCATTAAGTTTTGTGCTACAGGCAAATGGGACCCTGGATGCTGTCAAAGTTGTTCCAGAGGCATTCTACAGGCCTTGAGGATAGAGAAAAGGTTGATGTGTTATCAAATCCTAGGATAATGTAGATTTAGTGCTGTCAATACTAACTTGGCTAGCTACTAGGCAGTCGTATCGGAACTTACCAACCAGGAATTTTCAATAACATCATCTATAGATTCCATTTCAGTCTTTGAAAGAGCAGAACTTAGGTTATGGTTGGATAGGCAATACCGCCCTCCATTCTATACACATGATGAATTACAGCCATTTAGTTCATAAGGCGGTGATTAATGGTTGCCATAGCAACGAAACTTGTCGGGAAAATCAAAATCAATCAGCTCCATCGCTGGCTGTCACGAAGTATCGCAAAAATCAATTTTGGCGTTTTTAAGAGCAGAAAATAAGGTAGGCCTAATTGAAAATAAGTCAAGTAGTAGGCGTCTAGTATATATCAAGTATCCAGTTCTATAATTACAATTGAGATTAGTTTGATTTGATTTTGCAACAAGGTCCATCAATCTGTTTGCATAGAACCCAAGGTACAAATTAGACAAATTATCAAATTAAATAAAGGTACAAATCGGTACAAGGTGCCAAGGTAA
>OZ023328.1:16433893-16492954 GCA_964007535.1 Brachyptera risi | reverse complement strand
GGGGTGTGTGAGCACTCAAATTTTCGAGTTCGAGTTCAAGGTTTCGAGTTCAAAAGTTAGCTGAACTCGTAAATTTTTTTTTTTCAATTTTTTCGTACTTGTATTGTCTGGAATATAAAACGTTATTTTTTTTCAGAATTGTAGGGTTCAGAGGTCGCCACTGATATGTGAATTTCGGCCTAACAATTATTTTCCAACTCAAACTCGTGATTTTCTCTCGTACTCGAATTTAAATCCTCAAATTTGCACACCCCTAGTGTTTACTATTAAATTTTGATACTGTATTTAGTTGATAACAATTAACTGATCACTATCATGCTCTTAATCATGCTTATAAACTTATAAGATTTAAAACTCTTATCTAGGCACAAGCATCCCTGCGTTACCTACTGAAGACACAGATTCAGATCGAAGAGGATATCAACGTGAAAATGAACACGCTGAAAATTGACGAGGTGGATTGCATGACACTCAGAGAGAGTATGGATTACCATGCGTACTAACAAAGAACGCACGGCCATTTCAAAGACCAGCAATTTCTAATGATCTAATTTTGAAAATTTACTTCATTTTCCAATTCAAAGAGCATGGTTATGTATGCCTTTTAATGTATTTTATGTTCCAAATATAACCCGTAAATTGTTGTTTTGTAAGCATCCCCAATTGTTTCTGAAAGATAACGCAGATGACCTGAGAGGAGCATGCAGTATCGTTAATAGTTCAAGCAATATTTATACACATTAGGTACATGGTAAATAAATTGCCTTCTATTCACTTTGGTACGTACATTTTTAATTGTAAAGATCATAGTAGTGTGAATCCTAGATCAACAATTTGACTGCAGCTCTCTAAGATGGTAAAGACATTTAGGTGTATATCATCCATTAATATTTAAAATTACATACGTGTGATAGGCTAATCATGATTGACATTATCTTAAGAATATTTAAATATTTAATTGTTAGTCTCTACATATCAACTATGAATGATACTGATTTATACCTCGTACTTTTCATTTTCTCAGTAGCGCACAAATTTTCACTTGCTGTCCAAAGTATTGGCAGTTCTCTACCATGGCAAAAATCATTCTGGGAATTATTTAATGCAAGTTTCAGTTCGAAAATGTTCAAAGTGTCTACGGTAGGAGGTGACATTATTGAGGATGCAGTCACTAGTCAGGGTTTACTTAAAATTCGTCTAAATACAATATGTGAAATTGTGCGGCCACCTGGGAAAAAACTTCAATAATGAGAACAGTAAATAATGCATCCAGTCCCGTTAGCCGTAATTATGACTATAGTCGACTTCTTCACGTCTCATCGAAACTGATTTGAAGCTATGGTGTTCAACATTATTACGTCTTATCTCATTCAGAGAAGACACAATAAACTCATATACGCCCAGAAAGATTGTACGATATTTTAGCTTGTTATGTTGGTAGACAGCTGGCAAAACTTGCAACTGTAAGTGATCAAGGAGACTATGTATTGGACAGTCAAAGACGATTATTACGTATTGGGAAGCGCAAAAAATACCTAAACTGAATCATAAAGTCTAGTTGATAATACGCTCCTGAATCGTGAAGAATAACACGAAACAACCATTAGTATCAACAAGACTCTTAAATTAGATCTCAGAACACGTATATGAGTGCTGCGGCTCCCAATAAACACCAGAGGGCGCATTCCAGTACGATTTAAAACGGTTTTAGAAGACAATACCGAAAAGAACAGAAAAGGGGTATCAATCTCTACTAACAGCATGGTACACAGCCACCTTGAAACTTGGGTTCGAGTTACTGGGTTTATCTTGCACAGGAATGCACCCTCAGGAATATTTAATTATATCAATCATAGTTTTGAGCAGGTTTATAATGTAGGCTCTAAGGCTAGGAGCCAAATGGAACAATGTGATGGAATAAAAAGATACACGCTGAAAATTTGCTGTACATATTACTACAATCATAGCTACAGCTGCGTAACATCTGACAGAGCAACTTTTGTGACTATTGTATAATGCATCAAAGCATTCATGATTTGCTACCCTTGGTCATTATGTTGAGTACGTATGTGCTGCAAGTATTCAGCTTCACGTCAAAGTCAAAATCAGACTAAAATGGCTTAAGTGGGTTGAAATATGCCAATAATAGGCAGTAGTGTAATAGACAATCGTCACGTTTGGTTATAATGCTTGAAAGACGACGATTAATAAATGTTGCACAATCAGTAGGCTACGTATTTTAATGAAACATTATGTACATTAGGTGCTACTTAAATCTAGACAAGAAATAACATTACAAACAACATCGTTATTTCACATACATTGACCAGAATGCTTGTGACATATAATTACACTCATACTACTGACAGCTGGATGAGCTTTTTTTTTATATTCATACAATTAAAATTGAGGTTATGTAGTAAAACAGATAATTTCAAAGTTACAAAGATATTGACATTAATAAATTGAGACAAGCAATACTAATTGAACTGGAGACATCCATAAAGTATTGAAAATTATTAATATATATATATATAGGCCTATGATAATTAAATACATGTAAGTTTGTGTCATAAATGTAGTGGTAGATTTACCTGTTCAAATATCTTAGTCTTACTTCTGTGTCTTCTGGATATTCTTCTGCCTTTTCAGTGTTCGGTTCGTAATGCGTGTCGCAAAACGTGTCAAAGTAACGGGCTACTTCTAGATGGTTGGCCAATGACAGAGGCCTCGATGAAACTTCAAGATTTTCTAGAAAGAGAACGAAGAATTGACTTCAAATAGCATTCTACTTATATACTGATTTGCTTGATCAATTGGTGACTACTGCCTGACCTTTCCACTGAAGTCACAGAACAAAATCCAATCAATTAGATCAACATTCGGGGTATTTCTGAATGCTGGCATGATGTATAGATCTAGGTGGTCAATTAATAAGTCACACCTATTACTAGTCATTAATTATTCTCACCTTGTATACAATTAATTGTGTATATATTAAAGCCACAAAAGTAATTGAAAATTACATATTATTTAGTATTTACTACCCATATCCCAACTGCCTATGTACAGTTAGAACAAAAAAAAAGTCCTCTTCTTGCTAAACCCTTGTGATACTGCATAGGAAGCACAGGATGTTCGTCTCAGACAAACAGAAAACGGACTTTAATTTTTGGTTCAAGCCGTACTGTTGTGTAATTCAATCTATAGGCCCTTCGCAATACCATGCAGTCACGAATATGTATTTACCCACAATTTGCATCTCCCAAATAGATGGATTTTTGTGCAGCCAAGTTAAAATACTTGGGAACCCTATCAACTTTCTACTGGTTGGTCAAGAATATTTCAAATAAATAATTGAAGAAGGTGAAATTGGATACAATGAACTACGTAAATGAGTTTGTTAATTTAACGCTGGATTGCAAAAATCTAGAAACGCAACCATGTTGAACATAAATATCTAGAGATTGGGGAAAGGTGTGTGGATTATTAGCTAGCAAAAAGTAGGGGAAGAGATTCTTTTGACAATGAATATTGATTCCTTAATTATTTTCAGTTTATGTTAAATGTTTTTGCATTTAATTCTACCACCTGCATATTATAGGCCTGCTTTCAGTTGGGGGAATAAAATTGAAAATGGAAATGAAAAATGAAAATGGAAGTCTGCCAGAAATTTACCTTGAGCTGCGTATCTCGTTGAACCGTCTTCAACTAGAACATTGTAGAACGGCTGGCTTCCCTTTTGCGGCAAGTTTTCCACGCCTTGCTGTATGATCCAGTCGGTTGACTCGGCACACATCGGATCCCAGCCGAAGATGACGCAGTTGTAGTTGTACTGTCGGTGTCGCATGATCATGCCCACCGCGTACAGGACATTGTTCAGACGTCTCTTTGGTTCAATCTGCCGACACATTCCAACGAAAGACTCAATTAATCCAACAAACTTTTAGAACAATTACACTGGCAAAGGTTGAATATATTAAAAATGAATAAACTACAGCACGGTACACAAGGACAACTCGAGCTGTCCCAGTCACAAATTAGCTCAGCCAACTAGTCCGAAATTGGTCGTGTGAATGTGTCACCAACTCAATCACTATTGACTGAGTTGGGTTGGAGAGGTGAGAGATGGCTGCTAAAACTACCAACCCAAACGGTGAGTTACGGCAGACAACTAATGGGAATGAAGTAAATGTGTATCACGTCCGTCGTCTGCAAGCAACTCCGATCTTCGGCGGTATATATATCAAAATTAAATTAAATTTTCACTAATTCTTGATTGGCTATTTCATTTATTCCGCGTAAAATCAACATGTACAGAGTTGCCAACAATTACAGTTGAATCACGATACGTGAGAACATACACAAGTAGACAATCCGTTTTAGTTGGTCATCTTGGTTGATAATTGTGACAACTGGAATTGTTCATGTGTACCGTGCTTTGAACAACGATATTTCGTTAGGCCGAAATGAGAAGATTCCTGTTGGTTTGAGGAAAAATTGGTTGAACATATTTTTTTGGGGAAAAATACTATGAAATAATCAAGAAAAAACAAACATGGTGAAGATGTTTTGAAAACATAAAATGAATAAACAGTTATTATAGGCCCAAGTATATACTATTTCATGAAGAAATTTCAAGCTAAGGCACTACCGAATGCAATAGGCAGAGGAGTGCTAGCCCAGAATGTGATATCTTCCTAGGAGTTTGTACTTCAAGTGCCTTTTGTACTAGGTGTTGTTCAACAGTATGTTTATAGCTAGTAAAAATAACTCTTTGTAATGTGAATGCTTTTCTCATATTTATGATGGAAACGAAAGCACTTCCAGTAGAACGGAATAAAAACCACAATATAAAGCAAGGTAGCGACAATAGGGTTGCCATTACAGGTATTAGAATGTACTGTACAATCAAGTGTTCCTGTAAGGCCCAGTATTACCACGGCCAGTTAGTATTTATCTGAGAGTTGGTGAAAACAAATAGCACAGGTAACCATGGTGATAACAAGTTTGAACTGTCAGATAAAGACTAACTGGGCTTGGTAATACCGTGCCTAAGGCCCGGTATTATGAAGTCCAGTTAGCCTTTATCTGGCAGTTCAAACTTGTTATCACCATGGTTACCCATGCTATTTGTTTTCACCAACTGTCAGATAGATACTAACTGGCCGTGGTAATACCGGGCCTAAGTCAGTTAAAATGAACTATGAAGTATGTAATAATGGACCAGCGGTCTGAAGAGTGGCTCCTCGCTGAGGGAAATTCTTTCTCATTCATTGGTAGGTAAAAATTGAATGAAAATTAAATTTTCAATGTCTTATATACAGTGAAACCTCTATGCATCCTTCCCGGATCCATCGTTTTCCTGCTTGTATCTGTATCATTCATTTTTTCTCACCCCATACCCATATAAATATAATCAATGTTAAATTTTCATGGATGGATAGTTTTGTTTTCCTGGTCCCTTGAGAAACGATGTATAGAGGTTTCACTGTATAAGTGTAAGTGAATGAAATAATGGTGCTAACTTCATCATTTGTGTAAGAGGGAAATATGTAATATCTGTGATTTTGACAGTTTCATTCCTGCAAATAGTGAGGGAGCATAAATGATGAAAATACCCCACGTAGTAAGTCATTGATTGATAATAGTGAATAGTAAGTGATTGTGGATATACAGTACAATCTCTTAAGTGCGACCTTGAAGGAAGATAAGCTACCGTAATCGTCGTTATATCACGATGGTCGTTGAACCAAATTTTTCAGTAAAATTCACAATAAAACTTTGTGTGTTTGTTTTACAAGGCATACATAAAATACTGTCAGTCATCAATATTATAGCATAGGGTGGAGTTCCATCACTGATAGCCTGCCATGTGGTACGTATACATTTATAGTAAGACACTATATAACAATGCTGTGTAATGATATTTGGACATTAAGTTCATGTTTTCAGTCTGAATTGATGCTTTAATAAAATATCCCCCCCTTCCACCTCCCTCCTGCAATTTACTGTGTGATTTCAAGTGTCTGAAGTGTTCAACTATATCATATTTCTCCACCCGTCAGTTGTAGTCAAGCAGCACGCCTGACACTGAACAGACATGGTGCCAATCTAGATGTGTAGAAGTAGGTCTATACACTTCGCTTTATTTTGGAAGGGTATATAATATGAAAATAATACCACCGTATAGTGTCTCTTAAGTATTTGTACATATGTAAGAACATTGAAACATTGAAACATTAAAGGTATCATTAGACGACCGGTAGTTAATCGCGTAAAATGCACCGAGCGCGACGGGAATTGTCTACCTAAGTTGAGACCACATCGACCGCCAAACTAGCACGCAAGGCGACGGTGCAATTGCCGGCTGCTAAACGCTAAACAGTCTCGTGCGTGTCAATGTCAAACAAGGTCAGACTACACGCAGTCAGCGCTAGGCAGTAGGATGATGCACACCATGCAGCCAACAGCTCAAAGTGGTTATGTTTATTATTGCGCGTCAAATGAAAATGCTGGGAATTAGGAAAATCATGCTTGTTTATGAAGAAACATTCATTAAATGTGTTTTCAGTGGAATATCTCGCAGTTTTAAGTCGATTCCGTTGTTATGAGTGTGCGGGTGTTGTACGCCCAATTAAAATGAGCAAAGAACGTATTTTGGACCGATTATAGGCCGAGATTTGCAAATAAGCTGAGGGTGACTTTGGGGCTTGAAATTTCGAGAAAAACCCTCAGCTTATATTCAGGACAAAACGGTACAAACAAGAACAATTTTTCAGTCGTTTCGTCGTAGTATTGATGGTTTTTCTTGAAAGGGAACTAAAAATGCGTCGTTTTCTTGCGATGGTCGTTAAATTAAGAGACGTATTATCAAAGAAAAAATACACATGGTCTTATGGGAATTGGCCAGGACTATCTCAAAACGATGATATATCGCAATGATCGCTGTATTGAAGCACGTTCTAAAGAGATTCTATTGTAGTGAGAATGGCAACCCTGTCTACTCTAATGTTCTACGCATACAACTATGGCTGATAACATATTGTGGGCCTCTTTTCGTAAGCAATTTTGCTTCGTTCACAGCGAGTCATTGTTTATTTAATTACATAACAATAAGATAAGACAAAGACGTGTCAATAAGAGTACCTAACAGAAAAGGTTACAAGTAGTATGGGAAACAAATGTATTCTGCAGCTAACATTTCACTAAATGTGTCAACAAATTTCACCAACAGAATATACAATTGGTCTCCTACATAAATTTGCATTCAAAATTATAAATTGGTAATGGGATGGACAATTGAAACACCAAACAGGAAATAATTTGATAAATTAATAAATACAACTGAGGCATGTGAAACCATAGTCTATTTACTCTGTTAACCTATTTTTCCTGACATTTGGGTAATGCATTCCATAATAGCAGATGCTACATAATTATTATGTAGACTACCGGTATACAACTTGAGAATGACATAAATAAGTTACTTGAAAATATATATATATATATATATATATATATATATATATATATATATATATATATATATATATATATATATATATATATATATATATATATATATATATATATATATATATATATATATATATATATATATATATATATATATATATATATATATATATATATATATATATATATATATATATATATATATATATATATATATATATATATATATATATATATATATATATATATATATATATATATATATATATATATATATATATATATATATATATATATATATATATATATATATATATATATATATATATATATATATATATATATATATATATATATATATATATATATATATATATATATATATATATATATATATATATATATATATATATATATATATATATATATATATATATATATATATATATATATATATATATATATATATATATATATATATATATATATATATATATATATATATATATATATATATATATATATATATATATATATATATATATATATATATCTATATATATATATATATATATATAGTGTTTCATCAACACACCGTAATGATGACTTAGATCTATTGGCGTCAGATGAAAGATAAATGGGATGATGAGTTGAAGGTTTTATGGGGAATGGGAAGGATAGTGGGAAGGAAGCGGTCGTGGCCTATATTGTGGGAACCATCCCGGCATTAGCCCAGACTATAGAGGGAAACCACGAAAAACCCCTATAAAGATGGACGGTAGCAGAGATCGATTCGGGTCTGACATGCCCACTACCTCCCGGGTCACATGGAGCAAGTGCGTTAACCACTCAGCTACCTGTGCCGGTAAAATAAATAAATGAATAGAATAAAATAAATTAATTAATAAAATAAATTAATATAGCTACCGGTAAGCAAGTGTAAGAGGGAGGCGAGGGAGGCAAGGCAGGCCTAGTCCTCCATTTGTGCTTGCACGGAATTAATTTCTGTAGTATAGTTTTCTTAGAAGGTTATTCTGACTAAATAGCAGTTCCAAATGAATAACATTTTCATCAATTGAGAAAAAAAAGGTAAACCCAAAAATGCGTGCAATATGTGACTCATGAAGTCCAAGTACGTACTAGTATCCATAATTCAATAACAATTATTATTCACATGAGAACAAACAGGCCTTTCCAGTAATGGCTCAGAACTAGGACATATGATATGTTTATAAATTTGTTCCAGGTGAAATCGAAAACATACAAGAGGCCCCCAATTGAACGAGGCACTCTGGGCAGCTGACTCACCCCGGGAGGGTTCGTGCTCGTATTGTGATGAGTCTCGTACACTTGAAGCATCTGCATGATGTTACCGGCCTGTTCTCGGCCACGTTGTCCCAGCTCCTTGAACACAAACACATTCAAGGTCATTATCTGGGTTATTGACTCGGGCTCATTACTCATCAGAATATGGTTGTATCGATTAGAGTACGAGACATTCATTTTCAGAACGAATTACGTCAGATGTGGACACAATTACATTTACCGCCATTTGTTTAATTTTTCGATAACGGTATTTATTTTCGTAAATTCGAATTTCATCATTTGAAATGTCTTTTGAGTTTCGAATCAACGAGGGTTCACTTCAACTTATTTCAGCTCTACCTTTATTTCTTTCTATTTTTCAAAGATCTTTCATTTTTGGTTATTTTGTTAAAAATGCAACATTCTCAATTTCAAATGATGAATAGGTTCAATAAAAAGTCAAAAACAGAATGCCTATTTCACGTACCTCCACTTATGCGGGACTCCAACCCAAGCCCAATGACTTGAATTTATAAAGCAGGGTGCCTTAATTGACTGAGCTACAGAATGTGATGTTGCACTTACATTCTGCATCCTGACCAACATGGCCATGAGGTCAGACAGGTCCATGTTGTAGAGCATGTAGAAGCGTGCGAGATGGAGGATACAGTTCATGTCGGACGGATTGACCAGGTTCAGCAGTTCGAGCGCAGACCGGAGTCGAGCCCCCCGCCCGTTCATGTGTGTTCGCTGCCGTCCCGCCACCTCTAAGTTATTCGCCATCCGTTCAACCACCTAACACCACGTACAAACACATTAGCTTGATTGATATTAGTATTTGCTTAAAAACCCCACCAACAGCTAGATTATGCTGGGGTACTAATGACCGGGTGATTATGAAACCATGGAGAGATGATTAGTGAAAGAACATTTACAAAAACCCATGCCTTATGAGACTCGAACCCATGCCCAACGGTGACTTCAGTTTCTGAAGCAGTGCCTCAGCTGACCAACATACCGAGGGTAGCAACATATTAGCATTAGGCAAACAAAATGAAATTCATTTATAAAAAGACACCTGAAGACATTTCATTAAATTACTAATACAATAGTGTCAAGAAATATTTTCCCTGATATACGTTGTTTTTAATTACAGGTTTTTGTTTTTAATCATTGTGACAGCAAAAAGTATGATTGTCAAGTAATTTAGCCCAAAAAATCTTGTAATAATTTTATTAATTCACCTTATTATGTTTATGTATATAACTCTCGAAGATGTGAGTGATACACAGGAGTAAGGTGCTCTAAATATCTTCGTTACATACATCTTTATTTATTGAATATCATCTTCAAGTTATATCATGTTTTTTATTTTATCGTTATATCTTGGCCTAGTTGATACATGAATAACTATGTGACAAAACCGTGAATAAATACAAATACAAAATGAAAAATACGGTATAACCTAGGCCTCAAAATGAGTAAACGCGTCAATGAAGAAGATTTCTCAACTTCATTCAACGAAGTACGAAATGTACAAAATGCAAAAGGTTGCATCTTACCTGCACAGTCGTAGCTGGCTGCATACTCAGGCCCTTCATGGGGCACTGGCCCTCGGCAGAATAGCGCGGACAACTTCGCTTCGTCAAGAACTGTCCACCGTTGAACACGTCGATGTAGTAGTACATGCTCGGCTCACCTGTCCTGACATCCACACTAAACAATACATACAAAGGGTAAAATACAGATCTTCAAGTTTAACCTCCCTATTTGGAAATCAAGTTTGGAATTTAATTTTGTATCGACCAATTCATGTCAAGTCTTTGACAATGTTATTTATAATGTCATGAGCAGTGTCGAGTTGTAGGAATATAGCTTTCACATTCAGTTTTGGTAGTCCATTTTTATATGGAATGTAGCATTTTGTGGCAAACTATGAACTATGAAAACAGAGCTGCAAACTTTAGATTGATTAACAACTACAGTATTATCAATGGAAATTCCAAACCCTTCGAAGTTTTCAGTCCGACGCGAAAGCTGACCGAATACTAGGCCTACGTAGGACTAATGTTGATAGTTATTTGAGGAAAGGGTTAACAATTATTTTCAACTTGACCATTGGTTTCTCTGGTGAATTTTATATTGGAGCACACTTTTCGCAAATAATTGTTCAAAGAGTACAGCTCATTGTCTTTAAAATCGTGCATATTTTTATGAAATAGCTGAATGCTATGAAGAAGACACCAAAAAGAAATATCTCTGTTGAATATTTAGATTTGCTAGTTGATTAACATTATTGCTAAAATTCTATATCTCTAGGCCTACCTATACTAAATAATACGGTGAAACCTCTATGCATCGTTCCCAGACCCATTGTTTTCCTGCTTGTATAATTCAGTTTTTCTCACCCCAGTCCCATATAACCAATGTAAAATTTTCATGGATGGATGGTTTTATTTTCCTGGTCCCTTGAAAAACGATGGTTAGAGGTTTCACTGTAATAGAATTGGAGAATAATTCAAAATAATTATTATATATACGAGTACAACTTATAAAAAGCAATGGCTATTACACCATAATTTTGTTTTGCTACGAGATAATCTCACTGGGAGCTCAAATACTTATATGTGCCATTGTATGAAGTGTTGTATGTGATAAAATGTATAATAAAATGAAAATGACATGTAGGCTCAACCAGTTTGAAGATTATAATACCAAAACTGTGTACAGAGCCTAGAAATCGCTTGTTTTTGGATCTGACAGTTCAGTTAGTTTCTGCACTGCCTTTTCTCCCACCAGGCAGCACTTCGATAGTACCAGCCCAAGTTGCTAACTGACACAGCTGTTAGGAATACGATTTAATGGTTCAAGCCGTACAGGCATTACTACTCTTAAGCCCGGTTGACAATTGAAATATGGATTAGCAGCGGCGTTTCCTCCATAAGGGCAGGTGGGGCTGAGCCCCACCAATTATCCCAATTTAATTACATCAATCTCATTTGAATTGAAAAGAACGACAATGTATTAAACTGTTCCCGCTAATTTATCGCGATATTGTTCCAAGTACACGTAGTTCATACGGAATATGCCAGGTGTCGCAGCGTGGGCGGCTTGGCGCAAATTGACATTTTGACTTGATTCTTACTTCATGTAGGTGACATTCCAATTGAGCCATTCTATCGAGCCCGTATACGCTATGGAGATCGACAATATTGTGGGCAGAGCTAATTGATGCAAGCTGTATGCTTGCAGGTGGGGCAGTTTCGAAAATCACTACTTGACAGAAATATGATTTTAATGAACCCACGCAGCTTAGGGCCTACTTCATGCTACTGACGGCATGGTTAGTGCTAGGATTATAGCTGTAGACCCTAATGCTAGGTTAGTGGCTAGATTAGTGTTAGTTAGTGTAGTTAGTTAGTGATTAGTGTAGGTTAGGTTAGTGGCTAGATACATGCTGTAACAAGAGTAGACGCAAATATCAATATTTATCAGTTTCAATTCATTTTTTCAAACAATGAGATAATGCATTGAATTGCTTCAAAATGAAGCAAATTAAAGTTTCATTAATTCATTCAGTTAAATTCTTTTTCATTTTAAACAAGACATATTCCAATGGGCCTACTTGTAAGGCACCCAGCACATACACATAAGAGAGTGAATATGTTATTACTATGTGATGTATTTACTAATTAAATAAAACGTTACTTGACTAGTCTCAAAAGTCATTCCAAATAATCAATAAGACTGTTTCAGTTAGATTAAAAATGTGAAACTCAAAATTTTCTCCCTGTGCAGTTGATTATGAGGCCCCCACCCCATTGTGATGTGTCTGGATACTTTTCCAAATGATTTTGTTGCCCTCCCTACTTCACATCTCAGGAAACGCCACTGTGGATTAGCCATTACGAAACAATAATTATGGTAGTGTTATAGTGACATAAGTGGGCCATGGCCTCTTATTTCAACTGCAGGTTTGCCAATAAGCCTAGTTCACTGGATGATCTGGCTCACCGCCTACCTAAATTAGTCTCTAAATCTAAATTAGTCTCCAAGTCTCGAAAGTGTCTCTAAATCCTGTGCTGTAATGTACATATAATGAGGATCTTTGACAATAAATACTCATCTATCTACCTATTATTTTGCATTGAACGGTTTGAATTTCAGTAGCAGTAGGCAACAACTGTCGAAAGTTGTTCTATATCAATTGTGAACCAAGCCTTAGAAGTAAAGACTATAATGAATAGACAAAACAGATTAGATATAATTATATTTCTTTCATAGATATATCAATCGATAGGTCATTTCAAAGTCAATGATAAGCAATTATATATGGTAATATAATAATGATGAACACATTTCATTAAAATTACTGCAGACAGACACTTGGTCACAGCCATTATTATTATTATTATTAACTCTTGCAGTTGCACATAAATGCGCGGTGGCAAGTTCCCTATCAATCCTATCCTATCGCCTCCCTAACCTTCTGACGGAATAGCTTCAACCCTATTTCATCCTCCTCAAGTATACTTCTACTAAGCCCATTCCAATCCCTACCTGTCCTATTCAAGAAAGAGAACTTACCGACATCTAATCTAGCCCCCTTTATAACTACTGCTCTATCATGACTTCGCCTACCCCCATACCCTGACTCATTCCTTACAATCAACCTATTCAACTCTCCCCAGCCCCCTTCTCCTTCCATTACCCTGAAGAAATTACAGATCCGATCCTCCTTTCTCCGTATTTCCAATTCCCGCCATCCCAAGTCTCGGATCATCTCAGATGGACTCTCCAATATTCTCACCCTCTCCCCCCTTTCATTCTCCCCCCATTTCCACCTCCTAACCCTACCTGTAACCCTTCTAACTGCAATCCTTTGCACCCTTTCCACATCCCTTATCTCACCTAATCTATAAGGATCCCAAACTGAACTAGCATATTCCACCATGGGACGCACTAACGAGAAATAAGCCTTTTCCTTTATCTTCATACTTGTCCCCCTAAGCTGCCTCATTACAAAGTTTAGTGCATTTATACTCTTTTTTACTATTCTCTCAATCTGACTCCCCCACCCTAGACGTCTATCAAATACCACCCCCAAGTACTTGTAATTTTCCACTGACTCAAGTGACTTCCCTCCTACATCATACACTACATCAGCCCTCACTCTCCTCCTACCAAAGGTGACTAACTTACACTTCCCTTCATTTAACCCCATCTTGTTCAACTGAACCCAACAATTAAGTGCCGTCAAATCTGCCTGAATAGCTACTACATCCTCCTCTGTATTGATTTCCCTATAAACCACACAATCATCTGCAAATAACCTTATTCTCGAATTAACAACCCTAGTCAGATCATCTATATATAAATCAAATAATAACGGACCTAGCACACTACCCTGTGGAACTCCTGACGTAACCTTAACCTCACTTGAAACCTCCGAACCTACTCGAACCGTTTGAACTCTATCCTGAAGAAAGTTTCCAATCCAATTAACTAACCCAGCATTCCCAATGGACAGTTTTAACTTCCCTAATAGTATAGAGTGATCTACCTTGTCGAAAGCCTTTTCAAAATCTAAAAACACTGCATCAATACAGCCCCCCTTGTCTACTACCCCTGCCAGCTCTTCCGCAAAACCTAACAACTGTGTCTCACATGAATACCCCTTCCTAAACCCATGCTGCACTTCCGAAATACCCCTATGTTCATCTACTTTCTCCATTATTCTCTTTATAACTACCCTTTCCATCATCTTACATACATGTGACGTTAAACTGATTCCCCTGTAGTTGTCTACCCTGCCCCTTTGCCCTCCCTTTGAAATTGGAACCACCTCCGCTTTTTTCCAATCTTGCGGTACTCTACCTGCTGTGAGTGAGGCTTGGAACAACCTTAGCAAATAACCTACAACCCCCCTACCCGCTAATTTCAGGAGATCGCTTTGCACCCCATCTATGCCTGGTGACTTCCCACTTTTTAGTTTCCTCAATACATTCCACACTTCCCCCTCTGTAAGCAGGACTTCTTCCCCCTCCCCCTCCAGTGTTGTTTCTCCCTCCCCTATAAATCCAGTCACATTGAACACTTCCCCGTAGAATCTATTTAATGCTGCTGCCTTCTCCTTATCCGTTTTCCACTCATTCCCTCCCTGATCAACTAAGGTGGGCAACTCCTTACTACTACCCTTCTGACTAGAAACAAACCTGTACATTCTATTCCAGCTACCCTGTACATCACGTTCATTAAACATACCACCCATGAAGTTTTCTTTCGCCTCCCTCTTAGCCTTGTTTAAGTCCCGCCTCAGGTCCCTGATCGCTTCCTTTCCCTCCCCTGACTCCCTCAATTTCCTACTCATCTTTCTACCCTTTCTCTTAAGCCTCCTAACTGTACTATTATAGTAGGCAGGATCTGCATTTGCCTGCAACACCTTATAGGGAACCAACATATCTCTAACCTCCTCATATACTTTCCGAAAATTGAACCACAGACCTTCAACATCACGCTTGTCTATCTCACACCACTTCTCAAACCTATCCTCAAAAGCTTTTTGAACCTCTCTTGCCTGCACCCTTTTGTACCCCCAAACTTTCTTCCCAACGTTTAGGGATTGCAACTTACAAACCAAAAATTAATAAAAATAGGATGGGCCCTATGTAAAATAAATGTTTTTCCCCAGGAAATATATAATCAAGCATAGTCACAGTCTGTCTCATGTAAACTAGTACAATGTAATGGGCCTACAATCAAATGAAAGAGAAACTACCTGAATGCATATCGTTTTTCTTGTGGTAAACTCCATTAATGACTGTAGATCCACTTACTATTAATAACCCTATAAAAATATCTCTATTCCAGCTGTGGTAACAGGGGGTTGTTAGAAAAAGATTGCACTTCACAAGCATGAATCATCAATGAACTGTTATTGTAACAAAGTCGCACCACTTACTAGTTGCAACTTGCAAGTAGTTGTCTCATAACCTGAAAGTGGTATGGTGTAGTAATCTCTCCAAACAAAATTCGTTTTCTACCATTTCTACGTATGGTACAGAGATTTCTGTCATTGCACAGTTACGAGCGGTGCATGGGCACTTTACTTGAATCACTATCACCTCCCCTCCCAATTCAACAGGAGAAGTATCAAGGAATGGACACATTTGTAGACCTACTATAAATAGTCCACATTAACTGATAGCCAGTCAGGTCCGAGTATTTTGCTACCGCTTCTTATCATTAATAATTTCATTTAAATAATTTACAATTATAGATGTAACAGAAATTACAGAATTCATTTTACCATGCAACGAATTAAAAACCTTTCAATAAGGCTTTCTTTCCTCTCTGCAAAGCTCTTATTTTTCTAAGATGATTTTTCAATTCTTTCAGACTCTATCATTTCATCACAAAGGACACAAACTTGAAACTAAGTCTTGTTTCTACCAATAGTGATTACATAACATATGATCAATCACCATTTAACACAAATTATTGCTCAAATGCAAATGTGTTTATGGGCGTGTTTCTTTTTTTTATATTGGGTTTTAACGATGCACTGTAATGATGACTGATATCTATTGGCGTCGGATGAATGATTAATGAGATTATGGGATGATGAGATGAAGGTTTTATGGATAATGGGAAGGAAAGTGGGAAGAAAGCGGTCGTGGCCTATTTTGTGGGAACCATCCCGGCATTAGCCTAGATTACAGAGGGAAACCACGAAAAACCCATGTAAAGATGGCCGGTGGCGGGGATCGAACCGGGTCCGACATGTCCCCTTCCGGGTCACACGAAGCAAGTGCGCTAACCACTCAGCCACTGTGCCGGTGCGTGTGTTTCAAGAATTGCGCTGCGTTGACTAGTTATAATCAAGCGGCGAGCGGTGAGATGGGCTAGTACAGAGCTGGCACTACCTGGCAAAAGCTTTGCGTGCAGAAGCCAATTAGCTCCTAAATATTAAAGACAAACTTGTAAATGAGTAGGCCTATCCAAATAATCTAAGTAGGCCTATTCAACCAACACGAGAAAATGAATTCACTTGTGGAATCTTACTTGTATTTCTCCCTCCATCGTAGCAAGAAGTGTGCCGGGAAACTGACGGGTTCACAGCGCACCCCCAGGCGCCTGGCGATGCTCTCGTAGACGATGCTGAGCGTGATCGGAATGCCGCGTCGATGTTCCAGCACCATATTGATAAAGGAGTTTTCTGCCGAGTAATACATCTCGTTGTTGCCGTGGAATCCCATTTGGTTGAACATGACGTTACACAGTGCACGGAGCACCAGTTGTGACTCGGTGGGATCCCACTGGTTGTCGCCGATGTTTCTGTTTCTCCACCGTTCCAGCTTGTCGTGAGGCGTGGAGAAAAGAGGGTGGTTCGGATGTTCTGACTGTAATATGACTCTGACACGATCCGCGATGCCGTCCAGTTCCGTTGCGATATCGTCGTACGTGACTTCCACCATGGGCTGACCCCACTGGGCCACGAGAACTGCCCCCTTCTCAAGAATCTGGTCTTCCGTCGACTGTTCCAAGAAGCGATGCCATTGGTTAATAAGATGGAGCTGTCGTATATATCGAATCACTTTTTCTGCATAGAATTTCTGTGTTAGGTTTGTCGTGCTGGAAACAAAAATAGAAAATACGGATAATTACTACATTTCAATACCGTACACATTCTTTTATACGGTAGGCCTGACCAACTCAACTGAATCATAATTCACAGTGTAATTCTAATGACAAATGAAAATGAAATATATATATATATATATATATATATATATATATATATATATATATATAAATGTACGACTAGCTGACTAGTTAACGTTAATTCATAACTGTGCTCATTGTACGAAGACTGTCAAAGCTAGAATCAAATACCACCATGGATGTATTATTGTTTGGTTAAGGACACATCAACATCTAGGGTACTTGCCTCGATCCTATAGATGCCTAATGCAGAACTCTTACCCACATGCCACACCCAACTTGAGTTGAATTTCCAAGGCAGAACACTGTCTGACTGCAATAACAATCATGCAATGGAAAAACTGTACTGATTCCCTCAACTACTGTACTCGTGAACATAACTACAATTTTGGAGATTGGACACGTACAAATTCACCTTTAAAATAAACCGCCAAATACTCGAAAATTAAAAAAATATTTGAAATTATGCTGATCTAGGCCTACGTCTTGTTAAAACTTACCTATCACCGTTGAATCGAATTTTCTTCAACTCGCTGATCATAAATGGATAGCCAAATTCGTGGTCGGTCATCATTTTGCCAAACTCGGACAATTCACTATTTGAAATCTCTTCTTTTCTATAAAACTTGCGGGACAGCTCGCCAACGTGCTGCCGAACTGTCCGAGTAAGGTTCATGTAACTCTTGCATTGCATATTCCAGTCGTACGTTTCATATCGCTCGAAAACATTCTGTAATCCTGGCCACCTGTAAGATGAGGAAACATAATCTTACAATGCATCTGACTTATAAATAGACAACACATTATTGAAATCGTTTTTAAATACCGTACAGTAACATGACTTGAAAGATGGCAGATGATTGCACGTAAATGTAGGAAACTCATGTGATTTTTTTTATAGGAGGCCTATGGTCAGTAATACAGCAAAAGTAGAGCAGGAAGTGAATAAGAGAATAGCAAAGGCAGACACACTATTCCAAAAAGTAAGGAAACTGATTTGGAACCAAGATTTTTGAAGGAGTGGGAAGATACTTATGTATGTTTATTACTTGCCTATTATAACATATGAAGCATTTGCATGGACAATGAACCAGAGAGAAGAAAAGAAAATAGAAGCAGCAGCTAAATGAAGTTTGTGAGGAGCGTAGCAGAAATGTCAAATATGGAGAAGAAGAGAGAGAAGCAGACATATAGGCCTAAGGAACGAATATTTGGATTTTTTGGGAAGTCGACATCTAGGTCATTGTGCGCCAGTAAAGACAATTTATTTGACTCTGAGAAACAAATTCAAAGATATGCTTTAATAATAGTTTTTAATTAGGGTAATTAATTTATATTTATATATACCAGTATATCACTATATCACTTTTTAATTTTATAATCACTAAATCTCCT
The DNA here is from genome assembly GCA_964007535.1 of Brachyptera risi. Lineage (NCBI taxonomy): Eukaryota > Metazoa > Arthropoda > Insecta > Plecoptera > Taeniopterygidae > Brachyptera > Brachyptera risi. Next base: position 16,474,051 of record OZ023328.1, on the reverse strand, counting down.
TATTATTTTATTCAATCCTATTTTGTTCTTACATTTTTCTATTCGATCAGTTCCCTTTTCATGTACCAATATGTAATATTTTCAATCCATTTCTCTATATTATTCTATGTATTTTTTATACTGATTGCTATCCTGTTTTATAATATAGTCAGGGACCAATAAAGGTTATTTCTTCTTCCCCCACTATCAATTAGCTATAATTCAGATGCAGTGAACATCTAGAACTGTGTTTATAGTCATTCTGAATTACTGGAAGGAGTTCGGCTTGAACGATAACGTTGAAGGCGAGTCAACATCAGTGGGATTGTTGCCTAAAATTAGGGTGACCATCCGTCCCGGTTTTCTACCTCTTGTCCCGGTGTCTCGAAAAGAACTTTCGGGACACCCAAATGTCCCAGTTTTCTTGCAAGAGTAAAGTTGTTCTATTTTTGGCGAAAATAAAATATTTATTTTCCGTATTTACGACGCCCTGAAGAATTTGTTACTTTCAGTGCAAATGCCGTTCTCTTTCAAAAATTACCGCGCTCGGCGGGCTTCAATAATTCCCCACCCCTTCCCTTCTGACGATCTTTTACTGCCTACTGTTTACACGTGGTATTGTGTATTATTAGTCAGTCTGGCTTTGAGAGAGCAACAGTTTTCCTTGTGTTGTGTTACAATGCCGAAACGAAAATGCTTCTATCCGGAGAAATATTCTGCTGAGTGAAATTTTTTTTTCAACTAGGAAGATATGAGGATCAACAACCAACTACAAATTTTCCTGCACTGAGATTTACAATTATGTACTTAAAAAAAAAACGATTTCCCTTATCAAGGTCGTCCGACAAATACAAGGCATGAATTCAAGATCAAGAAACTGCTCCAACAGTAACCATTACATAAATGTACATACGACATAAGTTTATGATACGGTAATAAATAATTCTTAAATGAAACAGTATAATGGAACACACAAAGATCTCTGGGCCTACTTAAGAAAATTTTAATGTATTTATTTATGATTTACACCGTGCTCCAAAGCAAATAAAATTCATTAAAACATCGTTCCCAAAAAAATTCCCTGCGGGGCTAATTTTGGCCCCCGCGGGTCACCGGCTTCGCGGATGTTTCTTTCAAATGTTTCTTTGTCCCAGATTTTATTTCCACAATCTGGTCACCCTACTAAAATGTTGGTAATTGTGTCTTCCAGATTACAATTTGCCTGTTGTTTTGGTACTTATACATGAGGAACGAAGTGTCAGAAGAGAGATTGTTGTTTAAAACGTAGAGGGGGAGACTCTATTATTAAGGTATTATTATTTAACTCTTGCAAATGCACATAAATGCGCGGTGGCAAGTTCCCTAAGTACCCCTATCCCACCATCTCCTTAACCCTCTGACGGAATAACTTTAACCTGATGTCATCCCCTTCAAAAACATTTCTACTAAGCCCATTCCAGTCCTATTTAAGAAAGAGAATTTACCGACATCTAATGTAGCCCCCTTTATGACTACCGCTCTATCATGACCCCGCCTACCTCCATACCCTGACTTATTTCTTTTTATCAACTCATGCAGCTCCCCCCACCCCCCTCTCCCTCCATTACCCTGAAGAAATTACATAAACGATCCTCCTTCCTCCGTATTTCCAATTTCTGCCACCCCAGGTCTCTCATCATCTCAGTTGGACTCTCCAACATTCTTACCCTCTCCCCCCTTTCATTCTCATCCCATTTCCACCTCCTAACCCTACCTGTAACCCTTCTCACAGCAATCCTTTGAACCCTTTCCACATCCCTTATCTCACCTGATCTATAAGGATCCCAAACTGAACTAGCATATTCTACCATGGGACGCACTAACGAGAAATATGCTTTTTCCTTAATCTCCATACCTGCCCCCCTAAGTTGCCTCATTACAAAGTTTAGTGCATTCATACTCTTTTTTACTATTCTCTCAATCTGACTCCCCCACCCTAGATGCCTATCAAATACCACCCCCAAATACTTGTAGTTTTCCACCAACTCCAGCGTCTTCCCTCCTACCTCATACACTACATCTGTCCTTATGTTTCTCTTACCGAATGTGACTAACTTGCACTTTCCTGTATTCAACCCCATCTTATTTGACTGAACCCAACGATTAATTGCCGCTAAATCTACCTGAAGAGCTACTACATCCTCCTCTGTAATGATTTCCCTATATAACACACAATCATCTGCAAATAACCTCATTTTTGAATCAACAACACTAGTCAGATCATCTATATATAAATCAAACAATAAGGGACCCAACACACTACCCTGTGGAACTCCTGACGTAACCTTAGTCTCACTTGAAACCTCTGAACCCACCCGAACTCTTTGCACTCTATGCTGAAGAAAGTTTCCAATCCAATTAACCAACCCAGCATTCCCAACGGACATTTTTAACTTCCCTAATAATATAGTGTGATCTACCTTATCAAAAGCCTTCTCGAAATCTAAAAACACTGCATCAACACGTCCCCCCCTATCAACTACCCCAGCCAACTCTTCTGCAAAACCTAACAACTGCGTCTCACATGAATAACCCTTCCTAAACCCATGCTGCACTTCTGAAATACTCCTTCTTTCATCTACCTTCTCCACTACTCTCTTTATAACCACCCTTTCCATTATCTTACACACATGCGATGTTAAACTAATTCCCCTGTAGTTGTCTACCCTACCCCTTTGCCCTCCCTTTGAAATTGGAACCACCTCCGCTTTTTTCCAAACTTGCGGTACTCTACCTGCTGTGAGTGAAGCTTGAAACAACCTTAGCAAATAACCTACAACTCCCCTACCCGCTAATTTCAGTAGATCGCTTTGCACCCCATCTATGCCTGGCGACTTCCCACTTTTAAGTTTCCTTAATACATTCCACACTTCTCTCTCTGTAAGCAGAACCTCCTCCCCATCCCCCTCTATTGCTTCCTCCTCCCCCATAATTCCATTCGCATTGAACACTTCCCCATAGAATCTATTTAAAGCTGCTGCCTTCTCTATGTCCGTTTTCCACTCATTCCCTACCTGATCAACTAAAGTTGGCAACTCCCTGCCACTACCTTTCTGACTAGAAACAAACCTATACATTCTATTCCAGCTACCTTGCACATCACGTTCATTGAACATATCCCCCATGAATCTTTCTTTTGCCTCCCTCTTAGCCCTGTTTAATTCCCACCTTAGTTCCTGGACCACCTCCTTTCCCTCCCCTGACGCCCTCCACTTCCTACTCATCTTTCTACCCCTCCTCTTAAGCCTCCTAACCGTACTATTATAGTAAGCCGGATCTGCATTTGCCTGTAGCACCTTATAGGGAACCAACTTATCCCTAACCTCTTCATATATTTTCTGAAAATTGAACCACAGCCCTTCAATATCATCCATGTCTATCTCGCACCACTTCTCAAACCTATCCTCAAAAGCTTTTCGAACCTCCCTTGCCTGCACCCTTTTGTAACCCCAAACTTTCTTCCCAACGTTTTTAGTTTGAACCGGAGCTAATGCTAAACTGACTATGGGTATTCGATGATCACTGATGCCTTCAACTACCACCGTCCTCGCCCACAACTCTATTGGCCTTACTAACACTACGTCTAGAATATTAGTTCCCCCTAGCCTTTTACTCCTAGTTCCCTCCTCCACAACCTGATGAAAACCTTCATTTAATATACCCGTAACAATATTTTGCACTACTCCCCTCCCATGTTCTGTACCTCCTACCTCCCACCGTACATTAGGCATGTTTAAATCTCCCGCTATAATTAAGCTCTCTACATTATCCCTAGCACTAAGCCTATCCTCCAAACGATGAAGCAATCCTAAATCCCCCCCCGGAGGCCTATATGCCGCGATTACTTCAAGAGACTGCCTGCCTACCATTATCCTCATACCCATCATCTCTACCTCCTCTTCTTTCCAGAGCAACGTCCCTTGGATTCCTCTTTTAACTGCTACCATTACACCCCCTCCGTGCCTATCCCTATCTCTCCTGTGCTGAGTGTAACCATCTACAGTTAATTCACCTTCTGTAAACCCCTCTCCTAGCCATGTCTCCACTGCCACCACCACTTCTGGCTGATACAATTCTAACAGCGTCCTGAATTCATCCACCTTATTTGCCAAGCTTCTACAATTTACTACCATTAGACTAATTTCTGGGCCGTTACATTCCTTCAACATTTTTTGCCCCCCACCCATTTTACACCCATCTACTTCAGCCGTTTTTCCCTTACCTACCTCATCCCTCACTAGTCAGGCCTGTGCTACCAGCCTACCACCTACCCTCCCTAACAACTCACCAAACACACACTTTCCCTCATCCGACAGATGAAGCCCATCTCCACATAGGCCTTCACCTTGCAGCCAACAATTGGCATCCAAAAAACACACACCCATTCTTTCACACATACGCCCTAGAAAACTATTCATTCCGTCTACCACCCCCTTCTTCATATCCTTACGATACAAAATCCCACTAACAACCACCCTACCTACCCCAAACCTACCAATAGCTACATTCACTAACCCCTCCATCTCCTGCACTAACTTCACCTTTCCCCACCCCTCCCTACCACTGATGTCATTCGTCCCTACGTGAATGATCACCCCCTTCCCTGCAGCATCCTCCTCCCTAACCTGCTCTAGCACCTTCTTCATCCCGGCTACACCTATTCCCGGTAAAACTGTAACATCCAGCTTCCCTCCCACCTGCACTCCTACCCATCGAACTAGTGAGTCTCCTAGCAAGACCACCCCTCTCAACCCCTCCTTACCCACCTTGACCTTCTCTGACCTAGGTCCTGCCCTAGCCTTAGCTTTTCCCCCCTCCATAATCCCATCACTGGGCCTCGGTTCAATTCCTCCTATGTCCCTCATTTCCCTATCCCTAACTTCATCCTTCCTAACACTACGGGTCCTTAATACAGCTATCTCCCTATCAATATGTCTTCCTTTACCCTTTTGCTCAACACTAACCCTAAGACTATTCCTCACAGTTGCATCATTTGCAACCACACCTCCTACCTTGACTCCTTCACATCCCCTACGTTCTTCCCCCTCCCCACCCACAGCCCTGACACCACTTTCAGCTAGGCCTACTTCTACGCCCTTCATCTCTTTATCTTTCTTCAACTTTCACTCCAACCCAGCAATAGAAGCTCTCAACTGCGCTTCCAATTCCCCCCCACTTTCCTGCCTCTTTCTCTACTACCTTGTCCCTCCAACCCCCCACACAGCCACCACACAACCACAATAGAGAAGTTACCTTAGCTATAACTTTATACTCATCCCCCGTCATACGCGGCACACTACACGTAATATGCTCCCACCCCATGCACACCCCACACTGCACAGCCTTTCGCCTACTGCTTACAACCTTCAAACATCTCCTACAATCTTCCCCGACACCTAGGCCTACAACAACATCATCTACACCAACCTTCATTATTATCCCAAAAGCCCAACTGATATTACAACGTATGGTTCCCTGCTAGCCTTATCCCAACAATAATAACACTACCCAATAATTGAATCTATTTTCTATACTTGTCTACTTTCCCAAACTCATCATCATCTCATACAATCATCATTTTTCATTCATCTCTCATATTGATGGTTGAAAGGCAAAATGTCGTAAGCGACATTTTGAAATTTTTTTACAGGAGTTGAAAGCGTTTGATGAATTCAATTTTGGGAATATAATTTTCAAAATGTATGTGTGATACACTATTTGTACATACGATCGCAGATCGTCACAAATTTCCATGAAAATATATCACGTTATATCGAGCACCAAAATTTTGTATATTAATTGGGAAATTGCATAGCATATTTGGCGCTTAGGAGATATTGTGTCATGGTGGTTACAGGTTGAAATTTTGCGTTATCTTCAATTAGTTCAAGTTTAGCCAGGTTATTTTAGTCGATAGATCCAATGATATTGCGTCACAATAACTGAGTTGAATCCTTATCAATAGGCCTACATAACATGTCACAATAAAATCCATTAATCAAAAGTTATATTTAATTGAGAATGAACTAGAGTAGGCCCTACTATGATGAATGATAATCATACTGTATTTTGACCCAGTAATGTGCCACACTCTACCTTGTCTTGCTCAGATTCTCTACAAACGAAAATAATTGAAAGTATCACTCCTCCACAAGCTCAGAAAACATATAGTAATGACATGAAAAAGTCATTTTGTCATTGCAATGTTTTGCCAATTAATAACCTATTTGGCTACAAATACATTCTTGAAAATTATCTCAATGATTCTTTCGGGAATATTATGGATCAGTCTGCAAATACTGGATCTAGAATATTGAACAACTTCAAAATTCCTCAACATTCAATGAGTACGGGAAAAGAAGTCTGGAATATTCAATACGAATGACTTCCAATAAAATTCAAGTGAATCTGAGCTTTTATCTAGTTACAAAAATTTCGAACGGAAATAATGATGTATTCTTGGATATTGATTTCCAGTGGGGTTGGTTTTGAACATTGTTGTAATCTCAGTGGTATATGTTGTGTAATTATTCTGATTATCATCTCCATGTATTGCATTTTGATGTATGCAAGTGTTTTTTTCATTGATTACAGATATCAATTCATTGCAAGCTCTATCAATTTTTTGGTTGATTTCAATACTTACATCGTGGATGGCAAACTTGTGAACTTCTGTTGAAGCTTTCCATGTCTTGCGTACATACGTTTTTTTGTGTACCGGTAATATAGAGTAATTATTAGGCCTACTGTTCTCACCACAGTTATGCCCTAATGAGGCTCTGTGAATGAGCAATTCAATTTTGGTTTTCTGTATCATGTCTATTTCTTGTTTTCTCAATAAAATATAATGATACAATTGAACAAGACAATGAACAAAACAAAAACAGAACAATGATTCCTCACTCATGCATTCTAATGCCGTCTATAACTTGGCTCAATGATTAGAGAATTGATTAATTGATATTTGCCTGTTAACAGATGTCGCTTACAACAAAATGTGCAGAAGTGAACTGAGTCTTGTCGCTTATGACAAAATCAAATTGGCAACCACGCTTTCAGTATATTGAAATGCCGCTTACGACACTTTGCACATCGATGGAGATGACGATCTGGATTGTATAAACGATTTTCTTTTTTAAATGGCGCTTACGACATTTTGCCTTACCACCATCGATATCATCAATCACAAAAAGATAATTCTCCAAAAATATCTCCATTCCAAGCACATAAATAATACTGTATTCATGATGAACTCTTCTATTATTTGCCCAATGACCCACCAATAACTAGCCTATTTGGGGGTACGAATGAGTGCATGAATAATGAATGATATTAATTAAGTACTAAGTACTAAAGTATTATAGTATTTGAGTTTCAGTACCATATATTACTATACCATACGGTACCATATACCATTACCACATATTACAAATGCAATTGAATCTACCACATAATGAAATATATACTAATTTACGGTATATAACTATGCTATTTAAAATACTATAATCTAGACAAATCCATTTCTCCACAACCACTTACTGTTGGTAATTTTCCTAATTTATAATGAATTTTTGTTGTTTGTCTTATCTCAAATATCAAATATTATTTATGTACTATTCCGTCTCTGCTACGAGCTACAATATTTATAAATGTTTTTCTTTTGACAGCCCGCACTCAAGAACTTGTGTTCTTATGCGGGCTTCTGTTAGTTTTATTATTCTTACTTATATTATGTATCAGCTACGGTATTATATTATGCAGAATAAAATAAAATAGAAACAAATGCTAGTATGCAGCTCTCAAACCAACGCAACACTTGAATTGACACTCGACAATTTGACCCTTGGCAGAGCCTTAGCTGACTGAGTTGACTGAATCAGAACTTTAGAAACTCATGGTGAAATGTTGAAGTCAACATATTGAAAATTAAACTTCAAGTGTAGGCCCTAGGCCCTAACAGGAGTGAAGTGGAAAACGATTAGTTTCAAATTTCAAAATTTGAATATAAGATTAGGTTCAAAGTATTGCGGTGCACATGTATTAGTTCAATAACTGAGCCAATTAGCTTGTGTCAACATTAGACATGACAGGCAAGCATAGCTTGGCCTTGAATCAACAAATCTTAGAAATCATAGAACTGCAAAGAAGACCACAAAAGGATCAAGACTGCAAAGCAAGTTCATAATTTAATTTAGATGGTAATGTATGACATGTGTGTACAATGATTTGTTTCCTGTTGTTCCCAGCAACCGTTCCTGATAAGTTTGACCGTAACCAGTAGGTTTTTAGTTTTAAAGTCTAATAGCCATTTGGTCAGCAGTCAAAAAGTAATTTTGAAATCAACTCTACATTGGGGAAATTTCAGTCAAGCTTTACTGAACATGTGTATTCTTGAATTGAAATTGCATTACCGTAGTAACACTGTCACATTTTTTAGGCCGAAGTAACAGCGCTGGAATGAAATATCAAATTGCTATTTTGACTTCATTTTGGTGAAAAATCAACTATTTTTACTCTTAAAATAAGTATGATTCATGAATGAGACAGGGTAACCTATATTTATTTTTGCATAATTCTATTCATGATATTTTCATCTACCGGTACAATAAAACAAGTTTTTTTATTGAATGTCATTACTTTAAGTGTATTTTAATGATCTGTTAAATAATGAAAACGTATGCAATTTGAAGGTTGCTTGTTGAATGATAGGGAAACATCTAGTATTTGAATAGATATATCTCAAAATTTATACCGGTCAGCCTATTATCTGTTTTGATATTATTATCGAGTAGGCCTACATCAAAATGAATCGACTGACAAAAACTCATGGTTTTTTCGTGACCATGAGGTAATGGGGGTTAGACCTTAGGCCTTATTTAGAAGTTTGTAAACTTGAAACTTCTATGCCTAGATATCTATAAAACATAGCATAGTATGTAACCAATGGGCCTACATGGTGGGAGGGAGAACATTTTTCAACTGCCCATTTGACGAAGGCTTGAAATTCGAACTATCAATCCGTGTCAACCATGTTCGTATCGATCTCTGACTTTTTCGTGATCTAACAAAATTGATTTGTTTGTCCATTGTTATTTTGAAAATTACATTCCCAATTATTATCAAACTTGCTTGAACTCAATGGGTAGTAGGCCTATTGGAAAACTGTTCGTTTTATTTGGCATTTCGAAATAGTCCTGAACAATTGTGAATGACCAAAGAGCATCAACTTGCCAGTTGGATTCCGTACTCAACATTCATAATTTCATTGGTTGGTTGATTAAATGATTGTTGAATTAATGATTGATAGTACCGGTAGGTGTCAAATGATTAGATTATAAGCCCACATCAAATAACCCCAATTTCAATATCTCAAACAACATATGACACCTCATTGCAGGTTGAAGGTTAAATTTACTGCGTCAAGTTGGTGCTAAATTTCAATCGGTAATGACCTTGAAGACTTGGCTATCAATCGTATTTTTGGGCCGAACATAGTAGGCCCAATTAAACCTAATGTCCCAGGATAGATCTACTTGTAGGCCTATCCTTGATCCTTGATCCTAGCAGTACCTAGGATGTAGGTTTTGTTCGCTGGCATTATAATAAAACAAATTTAGGCCTAATAGCAAACTCGAATCACAAGGGTCTGCCCAGTAGGCTTAAAAAGGATGTCAGATCTTAACTAGGGCCTGGGCCTACTAACTTCACAGCATTCTCAACACCAATGGGCAAATTTGCGAAGTCGCTTGTCACAGTGACTGACTTGACTACCGAACTTGTCCCGAGTCACAACACAATAATGCCCAGATCAAAACCTCGGCCTAGGGCGGATACAAAACTATTTTTGTTCTCTTCTATTATAACCACCCTAGCCTGCAGAATGTTATTTTGAGCTATAGTCATGCATCCTGATTTCAGAGTGTGGAAACCAAGGTAGATATCGCCTCAGTTTACATAACAACAAGGCTTTGACCATTAAGTATAATGCTTTGACCCTTGCATCTTTGTTAAATGGCTTTGAACTCGACAGGTCTAGGCCTATGAGCGACTTCGAACTTACCTTTGGTGGAACTTCTTTTTCCACAGTGTGTTACTGTTTATAACACTTTTCAATTTTGTACATGTAGAACCAATATTACAAACATCATCAAACGATAACAGATCACTTTCTAGTATGAATTCCAATATCTCATTGGGAAGACACATGAGATTAACTTCCATGACAAATAATCTTCTTCTTCTTCTTCTTCCTCTTAATGGCTTTGGGTTGAACTAACCCATCTGGCCAGTCTGATTATTCTTGATTGGATTGAATCACAATTTGAATTGTGCATTGTGCTCCAATTTGATACTGCATCTGATGTAACTGGATATATAGGTAGGGGAACACAGATTGTAATAGGAATACTTACATGAGACTAGATTTGACTAAGAGAATAATACTGGATATGATAACACAAATTTGGGCCCTGTTTATGTTTGGAAGTGGATAATTTACTGGGAAACAAAAAACAAATATCACAAAACAAGGTACTATTTCTTCTCGTCTGAGGCCTGTCAGACATTTCTAACACCCAAAGAACGGCCTTGGATCTGTAGACCCACCATCCGAAAAACACAACATCAAATCTTAAACACAAGGATAACATAAAATAAATCTTTTTGTCGTAAATACCCCCTGTTGTCTATATAAAATGAGGGTGGCTTCCATACAGAAGCCTCCCTTCTTGGCTAACCTCTTACTTTGTGATTACATTATATGTCCCTGTTTATTTCTTTCATGTATTTGTAAAGCGCTAATATCACAGGTAGTTGCATTACTGCTAGTAATGATAAGATATTTATTGGTCTGTCCACCTTAAGTTTTTTTAAATTATTCATTAATTTATTTCTTTGATTATTGTATTTTGAACACTCCAAGAATATGTGGTTAAGAGTTTCTGTCTTGTCTGGACTACAACTGCATGCTGATGATTGCACCACCTTTATCCTACTTAGATGTTGCGCTATTGAACAATGGCCTGTTCTCATTCTTATTGTAGTTGTTATAATACCTCTTTGAAGTCCCAGGCCTTTAAACCATGGCTTTCTAAACACCTTACTTTGTATAGAGTTATATTGATTTTTATGAGCCTTGCTATGTGCTTCCCAGTCACTCTCCTTTTTATTGATTATGCACTCTTTGGCAGTCCTGTATAGCTCTGTATGATTCAGCAAGACTTCTAAATAATCCTCTGCCTTTGCCGTGTTGGCCAGTTGGTCCGCCCTCTCATTTCCCTCTATCCCCTTATGTGCTGGGACCCATGCTAGGTGTACTGTGATTTGTTTTTCATTAAGCTTTTGTATTTCCTCCACTATGTCATTAATAATATAATTAGTTATACCTCCATGTTTATATGGTAAATTGAGTACTGCTTGGAGCACACTCATAGAGTCTGTTAATATCAGGTGAGGATATGCTTGTGGGTGCTTACTTATGTATTGTAATGATTGATATATGGCAATTGCTTCTGCTGAAAAAATAGATGTCTCTTTTGGTAGAAGGAATTTGACCTCTGTATTTGATTTTGTGTGATAGAACGCCGCCGCTACATATTCTTCGCTTGCTCTTCTGGATCCGTCTGTGAAAATTTGTATATAATTAGGCCAATTGTTTTTTATCCATTCCTTGAATATTCTCCTTACCATGATGTGATCGTCTACTGCAAGATTATAATTAATCGATACATGTTCACTGGTATTGATTGATAGGAACTGGTGTGAAAACATGATAGGGGTTGAACAAGAGAAGATTCTATTTATAGAAGGTTTCCATGCTTTAAAGACTGTCATAAGGGGATATTTAACTCCTGTTCCTCTCCTTATGTGGGCGATGCGGTCCAGTATTTGTAGCTTTGGAATGATGGGATGAGATGTTAGGGCTATGGCTTTTAATATATGTTTGTTGCACAACCATTCTCTCCTCAGTCCTAAAGGGTCAATAGCCGCTTCATTCTCCATTGCAGCTATTGGTGTCGATTTCATGCACCCTAGGGCAGTTCTCAATGCTTTATTTTGTATCTTGTCTAGTTTGCCTAATGTTGTTTTGGCTGCTCCCGCATACACCTGACATCCATAATCCATTACCGATCTCACTAAAGATTTGTACATGATTAACATAATACACGAGTCCGCCCCCCACCATGTGGCGGAGAGTGCTCTCATGACATTAAGTCCTCCTTCACATCTTCCTATCAGTGATCTAATATGAGGGACCCAGGTGGATTTACTGTCAAAAATGACTCCTAGTATCCTCATGCTGCTGCTAGGCTGTATAGGCATGTTGTTAATATGTATTATTGTGTTGGTTGTAATTCTTCTTTTTGTAAAAATGACGGCTTTCGTCTTCTCAGTTGATAACGGTAATCCTAGTAATAGAAGATGTTCTTGTACTTCCTGGAGGGCATGTTCTATGCTATTAATTGCCTCTGCCAATACCTTTTCTGCTACATAAATTAGCATATCGTCAGCATATTGTAAAGTTCTAATTAATGGAGTGTTGAGTCGGTCTACATTCCTCGTGTATAGCATGTACATAATCGGGCTGATGGCGGATCCTTGTGGTATGCCATTGTAAGTTGTCCTAGGTCCATATATCTTTCCTTGGACCTTGACATATATTACTCGTTGTGACAAGTATGAGTTTACCCATGCTATAATTCCCTTGGGAATTCCACACTCTTCTAGTTTCCTAGATAGTATGTCCACATTTACATTATCGTATGCCGCTGAGATGTCTAGAGAGACGGCTAGTAGATACTGTTGTCTTTTGTATGCCAATTGTATGTCAGTGTTGAAGACTGTGAGATGGTCTGTAGTTGATCTATTTTTTCTAAATCCAAACTGCGTTCTTGGTAATATCTTCCGTGCTTCCAGCCACCACTCCAGTCTGCGTTTGACCATTCTTTCTATTATCTTTACTAAACATGAAGTTAATGAGATGGGTCTATAAGATGTGGCCAAGGTTGGGTCTTTGCCTGTTTTGAGTATGGGAATTACTATTTGGTTTCTAAAAGACGGGTGAATGGTGTTATATTTCAGGCTCTTGTTGATTATTTCCAAAAGCATTCTCTTGCCTTCTTCTGGAAGTTTCTTAATCATGGAATATGTTATACCGTCCATTCCTGGCGCCGAGTCCTTTAGTCCCACCAGGATGGTCTCCAGTTCAGCTCTTGAGTAGTGTTCCGATAGGAAATGCTTCTGTTGTTCTGCATTATTGTAGGTTGTTTGCCTAGGTTTATTTGCACATCCTGGGGGTGCTAGTCTCTCCATGAAGTTCTCTATCCAGTCCAGCCCTATTTGTAATGAGGGGAGTTGTTTGGTAGATCCTCTATATCTCTGTATCATTTCCCATACTTTGGACATCCCCGTCTCCTGGTTGATGTTGGAACAGAATCTCCTCCAACCTTCTTTCTTTTTTTGTTTCAGAACTTTCTTGGCCTTTGCTTGTATCTGTCGAAATTTGATGAAGTTGTCAAAGTTACTATTCTTCCTATATACCGTGAGTGCCAGCCTTCTCTGAGCTACCGCTTTCGAACATTCCTGATCCCACCATGGTGTGGGTCTAGGAAACTTGTTCCTGTTGTTGGATGGCATTCTGCTGGACTGAGGGTTTTGTATTAATGGAATAGCTTCGTTTGCCGCTTTGTTGATGCATTCTAAGAAGACGTCCATTTGTTCTTCCGATGGTCCATCTACTCGATTAAAGTCGTCCTTTGCCCTCTTGTTTAACTCCTGTCTCACTGTCTCTGCATACCTGTTCCAATCTGCTTTTTTTATATTCCATCTATTACTAGTTGGGCCTTCCTCCCGTGCCTCTCTTTGGTTTGCATTACCTACCTCACAAAAAATTGGTAAGTGGTCGCTACCCATGGGATCTGAACCCATCGACCATTGGGTATTTAAAGCCAAGTTCGGGGAGATTATTGTTAAGTCTACGCAACTTTTCCTTCTATACGGGGTGTGGATCATGCTGGGAGATCCATCATTCATAATTACCAGCTGATGGTCATTGATGGACTCCAATAGTCGCTCTCCTGCCAGATCTGCGTACTCGCCGCCCCATGCTTGATGGTGAGCGTTGAAATCCCCGCCTAATATAAATGGAGGAACAAGTTTATTAATTAGGTTGTCCCACTGGTCACTTGTTATTCTCTGGTTTGGACTCACATAAATAGAATAGACGTTCAGGCTTAATTTGTTATAGATTATATTGCATCCTGTGATTTGAACGTTGTTTAAGTTACTAATAATCTGTATTTGTACCATCGGAATAGATCGGTGGGTCAGTAGAGCCACTCCCCCTTTCCCGTCAACTCTGTCCTCCCTAGTGGTATTGTAACTTGGAAATCTTATCTGTTCTGATGGTTTAAACCATGTTTCTGAGAGAATTGCTATATCTATGTGTTTAGAGAACATGCAGTTAATAAGATCCGATTTATTATGTTTGGCACTCCTGGCGTTCCATTGTAATATCCTCATGTCCTTATTCTTATTCTATTGAGCTTGCTCCTGTTTGGTTGAGGAGCCCCATTAAACATTTATCTAGGCTCTCCCATGTTGATGGAGATTTTCTTTGCTGTAGTGCATTTTCTATAATCTGGATGATAACATCCTTTAGCTGTGAAAATGTGACATCCGTTTGGTCCTTTTCTTCGTTTCTATCTACCGTCCCCCTTCCTTCCCTTTGCCAATTGGGTCGATTAATGATGGGGACCCAGGGTTCTTCTATTTCGTATGATGTTGGTTTTGGAAAATTGTTTTTAATGAAGTTTTTTGTGGATTTATGGTTTGAGTGATAAGTTTGGGACTTTTGGGTATGACTATAGCCTTCCCCTTCCTCATCAGACCACACCAGACTTGGAAGTTTTTTCCTATCCATTCTATAGTTAGTTGGCTCTTCCTTGCCCTTCCTTTCACTTCCTTGGATCATATCTGACCGGTTTCGGATTGCCCCAGCATAGGACCCCCTTGTTCTCGAGTTGCAACTTGGGTACGCTTGGATAGCTTCCTGATATGAGATGTTTTCGTTTGCCATTTTTGTTTTAATCATTTTCTGTCGATCCCATTCCGGACATGCTTTGTCGTTAGATAAGTGTTTGCCTTGACAGTGTATGCACCTATACTCTTCTATCGTGACTCTACATGTGTCTGCCATATGTTCTCCAGCACATTTAGCACATCTCCGGGTGCTTCTGCACGCCATACTTTTGTGTCCATATCGCAGGCACTTGGCGCAGTAGATTACAGAATAAATATATGGCGTGATTTCTAACGCATTGTGGTATAGAAACATTTTTTGTGGCAACTTTTGTCCTTGGAAGGTAAATATAACAGTTCTTATTGGGACATAATTTTGTGTTGTTGGGTCCTTCCTTGTTAGTCTCTTGACTCTAACAATTTTTGCTTCAGAATGTGCCTCTTCCATGAGCTCTTGTTCAGAAATTGAAATATCGATTCCTCTAACCACTCCTTGCCTTTGCACCAGGAATCCAGGAATATATGTACTATAACCCATGTTTTTGATCTGATCATTCATTATGGTATTATTGGCTGCCACATATGTTTTGAATGTGACTGCAACTCGGTTCCTCCCCAAATTTCTAATTCTTTCGATTTTATCCTCTAGGAGCCTATGAAAGCTTTTTCCTACCAGTAGTGCGTCAGTAGGCATTCCATATCCCGTCACCGGATTCACCCTTTCCACATACACCACAAATGGTCCTTGATCTCTTGCGTTGTATTTATGTAGAATATGGGATCTCCTTTGCAAATCCTTACTCTCCTCTCCAGACTTAGTCGAATCTGTCTTATAGTTCGTCTTTTCATCTGTCTTCGATTTTACCATGTCATCAACTGTGTGCTTTGTTTGAGTCAGAGGAATGGCTATCTTATCTACTACTGACCTGTTAGGTAGAGATATCATATCCTTGAAGGAACTAGTGCCTGTGATATTCTTTACTTTACTCCTGTTTACTGACTCACCATCCGTATCACCGTCCGAGCCCGTGCTCAGTCTCCTTTTATTGAGCTTGTAATTGCTGAATTCCACTTCCATATCATTTTGGATTGAATTCACTGCGTCTATCGTTTCTGATTCTTCCATTTGACGTGTATGGGGATACGCCCCCCCTGAGTTGGCTGTCATTTACAGCCGCTCACGCTTGGCCTTTAGGCCCTTGCCCTTGGCGCTTTCCCTTGACAAACTACCTTTACGGAATCTTCTCAACTTAATTATACTAGACTATTAATATGCTTTAACTTACTTACATGTAACACACACAAAAGGATAAACCTACTAGAATACTTAGTACACAAGGATAGGTTAATTTACAAGAGCTACTAGATGCCGATGCGTCACCAACCGATGCCAAGCTAAAAGTGATGACAAATAATAAGTGCCTCTCAGGCTCTCAGTGGTCCGAAAATTTTTGCGTTCTGTCAGATAGCTCCAGTAGAGCCAACTGGAGTCAACATACTGAACTTATACACGCCCTCTAAAACGAAAATTGCACAGCCTGCTTATCTCCATTTGTCAAGACGGTCACGAATCTGATTGATGTTTTGAAATATTTATTTTCATTTTTTATCTTCATTTTAAATCCATCTGAGTGAATAACTGTACCTTTCATACATCATAAAAATGTCTGCAGGTATTAAAACATGCCTATACTGTGACAAAATATTTTCTGATTCATTAGGATTGAAAAGGCACTTGAAGCGTATCCACAATCAAACTATAACCAAAAATTTAAATCGATGTCAATTTTATGATGACTGTAATTACACATTTTTTACTTTGAAAGAATACAGAGTACATCTTAACGAAAAGCATCACATCGCTTGTACTACAGAAATTCTGAACTTCACTTCAAAACAAGGTAGGCAGTAGACGAATGGGACTCGTAATTGTGATTGTCTTGGCACAAAATAATGGATCCTGTCACCTTTTACTTCCTGATTTAGCATGTTGTGACATAACTGTTGAATTAATTATATAGGGATCATACTGAAACATCTCTTATTTTTAGATTTTACCTCTTGGCTAGAAACAACTGAGCATAGTGCAAATGTGCAGTTCTCCGTAGGTGCGTCAGAAAAGTACAAAGCTGGGAAAAAATATTACTATTATTGTAACAGAAGTGGTAAGCATAAGCCAACAAGTAAAGGAAAGCGCCAGTTGAAAACTCAAGGATCTCGTAAAATTGGACTGCGATGCCCATCAGGATTTACTGTAACTATGCAGGGAGAGCTCCCAGAGTATAATAAATTTAAAGTTGTATACTTTCCTATGCATTTGGGACATGACAAGCTTCTCGGCCATACTAGCATCCCAAAATCGATTCGCAGTGAGATTGCAAGTAAGTTCACCGAATATTGTGTCACATTATAATGGCGTGGTAGGCCTACTGTATACTCCCATAATGAAGTGAAAAATCATTTTCAGAATGAAAAATAAATGACCTCTCTGAAAATTAGTCCCCCGTAATTAGGTCCAGGACCCTTATTCTCGAGATTACGAGATCATGAGATGAAATTATTTGGGTGGAATTCTGGTAATCTCACATAAAATGGCTGATTGGTATTCTCGAAACACTAATTCCACAATTCATGGCCAGTGGCGTGCAGAGGGTCAAATTAGAGAGGAGCAGACAACCCCGGATAGGGGGTGGTACACCCCATCTCCGTGGTGCGTCGCCCTCGAAGTGGCAAATTGAAGAGTGTGACAACTCAAACAAGCCGTATATATAAAATGAAAATCCGGGTCATAGAGAAAGACGTAGAGAAGTAAGCGGGTGCGAAGCCGGTGACCCGCGGGGGGTTTGGGGAGAAGGCCCCCCAACAGCCTCGCAGGGAATTTTTTTGTTCATGTTTTTTCTAGGTGTTTTATAATTTTGATTGCTTTGGAACTGGAATTAGGCCTACTGGAAGAGAATAAAAACGACGAAACGTGTACATTGTACAACTAGCTGTCCCTTGAGCGGGAAAGGAAAAGAGGTAGGGTAAGATAAGCTGGGGATATTGAATGCGTGCACTTGCTGCGCGCAAAATTGAAAATGCGATCTGTGTTCCCTCTCAACCTGTGGAGTGTCCTAAAAACTAGACTATCCATCAAACAGAGAGACATGATTTGGAGTGTTTTCCTAATGGTCTGAAAGTCAATTCGCTCATCTGGACTCATTACATAACTTGGTGCAGAAATTACTAATGAGTAAGTTGAACTGGGTGCTCAACCAGCTACCACCGATGGTTACCAATTGATCAATTATATTTTGATTTCAACTGATTCTCATATCATGGCTTTTATTGATCTTGGTAATGCCAGACCTTGGATATAATGATTCGAATTGAATGGCAAGCCTTTATTCTCAATGTTTCCTCATATGAAACAAGCACTCCACCTGAGGTAGGTTTGGGTACTGACTTATTTGATCTTCCTCATTCGTAAAATGATAGACCTATACGTACCTCCCTGGTACCCCCATGCTCTTCCACATAACTGTCTACATTGATTCATTCGTACACGATCACATAGATGATTGTGTATCATGAATCTACGTACAATTATCAGGCCTTTTCTTCCAAAGCTTTTGAATTTGTACACCCACCCACTTTTGAGGTGGAGTGCCGTGCTCCACCTTATATATAGCCTGCACGCCACTGTTCATGGCAATCCACATTTCACTTGAAAATCTCACCACCCACTTGGTTAGTGAAATGTCAAAAGTGAGTTGTAAAATATTGTGCATAGCACTCGAGATGGCTTTGCATCACTGCCACTAGGATAATTAACTAGGGAAGGCAGTGTATCCTATTTGTGTACATTTTCACGGGCCGCTATTGGCTATAATCTGCTGGCCTCCTAAAGGGTATCTCTCATATAATAAAAACAATTTCATTTCATATTTCACGATTTTTCAACTCGGGAATAGCAAAACGGTGAAAAGTGAGATAAAAGAGTGGAATGAGATTATTCAGGTGGAATTCTGGTTATCTCACTGAAAATGGTTGATTGGTATTCTCGAAACACTAATTTCACATTTCATGCCATTCCACATTTCACTTGAAAATCTCACCACCCATTTGGTTAGTGAAATGTCAAAGTGAGTTGTAAAATATTGTGCATAGCACTCGAGATAGTTTTGTATCACTGCCACTAGAATAATTAACTAGGGAAGGCAGTGCATCCTATTTGTTTACATTTTCACGGGCTGCTATTGGCTATAATCTGCTAGCCTCCTAAAGAAATCTCACATATAATAAAAACAATTTCATTTCATATTTCACGATTTTTCAACTCGAGAATAGCAAAACGGTGAGAAGTGAGTTAAAAAAGTAGAATGAGATAATAATTTCATCTCATTTCACTCATCTCATAATCTCATAATCTCGAGAATAAGAATCCAGATGAGCGGAGCTAAGATTCAATTTCACGTACGGAAAAAATTTGGGCATCGGTTTCATGTCGTTTTTGTGTGTGTGGCATACGGGTTAGAATTAGTAAACAATCGACATTCAAAACTTTTTCGGACATTGGTGTCATAACAAAATATATCCCTATTGTTATGTTTTTCATCCAATACTAGCTGAATACCGGTAGACCTACTTTGTTGAAAGAAAAAAAATGGAAAGATATCCACAAAGTCCCTGTTAAATGGAATTGGGTCAAATTGAAAAAAAAATCAATCCAATTGAAATGAAATTTTCACATGTATTGTTAACATTGTTGTAGTACATACTGAAGGCCTACTGGGCAAACACATCAATGATATAGAACCATTTATGTGAAAATATGTAATAAAAAGCCATAGATGCACCTTGATTTTAAAACCATCAGTTTAAACCTATTAACCACTAAGCCTTCCTGTTCTACTTGTTGCTTATTTTTCAGCTTGTTTATAGAGTGTGTTTTTATGAACTAAGTACCAATCCGCAAACTATTCGTTGACGTACGAAAATAACATGCGTAACCAACGGTGATAACAAGCTAACCCGCTAACTATCGTTTGATCCATTAACAATCAGTTTGTAAAACCGGACTTTGATGATTGAATTGGTTTTATCTCTTGATCTTCTCAATAGCTCTTCAATTGATCTGAAAAAACTACATTAAAATTAGTTTCCACAAAACGGCTGATCCGATTAATGTAAAACTGTGGGATAATGTGTACATCATTCTTATGTTTAAATCCTGTGAAAATGTAAATTCATTCCAAAAAACTATTCTTTCGTATTTTTCTCCTCTGGGTTATTCCAGTATCGAGTTAGATAATGACATATTATGTGCATACCAAGTTTCAACAATTTTTTTTTGCTCTCGTTTGACCTGTGAAGCGCTCGGGGAAAAAAATATTCTTTCCAACTAGCCTGTGGTAAAATTAAATCTTCGCTTCACTCATCCAACAAGTTTCTATCAAGCTTAGAGAAATTTGGTTTGATCGTCATTGAAAAAGATTAGAGCCTATAAAGTGCAAAAATTAGAAATAAAGAGAAGTTTTTCAGGGATGAATATATAGGGTCTCAGGGGATGATCAAGTTGATTGTATAAGGAAGGCAGTGATAGACTTATAGTTTCAAAATCAAGGTGTGTGTATAGCTTTCAATTCATGTGATAGCTTTCATATGCTTTCGTTCCATATAAATATCTTACTCCTTAGAATACAATGCATTTGCTGGGTTTTCTTAGTCGACATTTTTTTCAATAGGTGGCTCTGGAAAATTTGCATACACTTTTTGGGGCCTATGATTATTGATTGAGACTTGTACCAAAGACCGTAGTAACTAAATTTGTTGGAAGAGGCAAAATTAGACCTTCTAATACCCCGTTCACACTATGATCACTAAATGCAGTTAAGCCTCTAACTGCAGTTAACAATGTAGATAATGTGAACGGAACGCAGTTAGCACTAACTGACATCAAGCTCTAACTTCGTTCTGTCGGTTCTGTGAACACAGTTAGAGCTTAAAAGCAGGGCCATCTAAATTATTTACATAATGTGAATTATATAGATGGCCTTGTTCAAAAACAGGGCGAGGTATTGACATAAAATCTGTAAATTTATAAATGCAATATGAAAATTAACAGTAAATCGGACAGGAAGATGGCAGTGCATGATGTCACTAACAGCCATTTCATTGCTGTCAGTGTGAAGACTACCTCAGTTAAGAACGGTGTCACCCATGATGCTAACTGCAGTTAGCTTAACTGCAGTGGAGTGAATTAGTTTGTTGACAGGCCAGTTGGAATGATTTGAAAAAAAAAATTCTCACACCCTCTTGGATTCACATAATTATCCAAGTAATATTTTTCTTCGAATTAATATATTTCATCAATATGCCTATAGTTCCATCATGAGTGGATGCGACAACGCTATCTGTTATATCACCGAGTGTTTTAATTATGTAATCAATGCAAAAGCGAAGTAATTATTTGATTCCGGGAGAAACAGGAAAGTAAGTACTGTACAGCCCAGGCTTGACCAATTGAAATATCTGTTCATTCGTACGTCTCTACTATTTATAACTTTTTAGGAATATTTCTATGGATGATTCACAACATGATAATCACGTCAGTTTGGGCCTACACATTGGACATATTGGTGGTAAAGCAGATATCTCTCTTCTTATTCACTCCTCTGCGATAGGTAGCTCTAGTGAGAAATGTCGCCAAGCGTTACATGGTAAACACGCTTAGTTTTGCGTCTTCTAACGAAGTTAGATACTAAGGTCTTTGCTTATGTACTGCATACACTGATATAGAAGAATTTTTCTAGTTTGTAGTAAAATTAAATGGACGACCTTATTACCACGTTACGTTTTGAGAGTCGAAACGTCACGTGGCAGCAACAATGATAATTACTGCCACGTAACTTTTTGGTTCATTTGAATCAAAACATTACGTGGCAGCTATTTTGAAAATTGCTGCCACGTAACGTTTTGGTTTTTCACGTTCTGAGTCAAAACGTTACGTGGCAGCAACAATGATAATTGCTGCCACATAACGTTTTGGTTTTGAATGTGTGTTTTACAGCTGCTGACCAAGCAAACAATGTTTCCTTTCTAGGCCTACGCTGTCTACTGATTGTGATTATTAATATAGAAAGGTCGTAAATTAGTTCAGGTTTCTGATCTTGGAACACTTTATTTACATGTGGTCAACTTGTTGAACCTACGGTAAAAACAATGGATTACTAAGTGTTGTGTGATAGGCCTAGTCAAAATGTACGTTTTGACAAAAGACTGTCAAAACGTAGGTTTTGATATGACTTTGACCTTATATCTTTGGATCCAGGACGTAATTGTGGGAAGTTAAGACCAGGCCTAGGAGATGAACGTTCATTGCAATAATAATAATTGAAGAAATGTTTCTCAAAACGTAACTTTGCTGAATCTCAAAACGTTATGTTTTGCCTTTTTTACATGAGGTACTTCCAAGACGATCGTTCAAAGAAAGACGGAGTTAATTTCTAAGACACATCATTTTATAGGTGGAATGTGAAGATTATAGAAATATTTTTGGTGAAGATATTCAGAACGATATTTATCTAGGCTTATCAGCTGACATTACGGTGAAAAGAATTGATTAACCGAAACGCGTGGCCGAGTGGTAACACACTGAGCCGTCATTCGGGAGACTGGGGTTCGATTCATGCCACGGTCAACCATCCTGACAGGGGTTTTTCGTGGTTTCCCTCTGTTATTCAGGTTGATACTGGGATGGTTCCTTAACAACAGGCCACGACCGACTCCTTTTCACCATCCAAAACACCTAATAAAATAACCTTTCATCTCATTCATCATCCACCGACGCCAATAGATCGTAGCAATCAGTATAGTGCGTCATTAAAACCCGATATAAAATAAAATTGGTCTACCTACGATTTGAACAGTGTGGTAAGCAAACACGTACGATTGCAGTGTCGTGTCGGCCTAACCAAAATGGAACAATGTCAAAACGTACGTTTTGAATTTGGGTGTTGAACTTTGGTTCTAGGACAAGATAGAAATAGGATAACTTATCAAAAAGGAGTAGGGGGCCTACTTGGAAACAAGTTTGTTCTAAAATTGCTCAATCTAAATAGTTCCAGGCAGTGGCGGTTCCTCCACTAGGGCAAACAGGGCAGTGCCCTGGTTATTTTTTTTGACAATCTATCTGTACAAATATTTCCTTATTCTCAATTATTATTTCATGTTATATTATTTTCCCAATTCATTTAAAATACCTCGTCATCGTCATGTGGAATATCTTAGAGTAGCTCCATGAAACGGTATCTGCTACGTGTGGAAATACAGTAGTTTCTACGTCACAGGCAGGGCTAGCCCCGTCTGTGACGTCACACAGGCCATCGAAACAATTTCATTTTTTGGATGGAGAGAGAGGTAAGATGCGACTTTTAACATTACAGCAAGGGCAGTTTCATATCTGCCCGTAGCTTGACGAACTTGGGCGAAGATGAACGAATGTCCATCGCAGACTGATCTAGCTGTCGTCTCTACACCTGTCTTCATCCCTGTCAACTAGACAATGCCTTTGTGCAGTATAACATTTGTGATTCTAGGAAAATAAGGGTAGGAATGTAGATTGTATCTTGTGAGTACAGAAATAAATGACCAGAGCACTGCTTGATTTAGTTTTTCACATACGGTTGCCACGGGAAGAGCTCATAACTCTCTGCAGAGTGTTGTCCATTGCACATTTCTTTTTCCGAATATGTTTACTGTTGAGTTCTAAAATTTAAATCAATCAATTTTAAAAATCGTGTCAAATGTATACAAGTGTGAGTGTGACCAATGAACACAGCTGAATCCGGAAGGTGTTTTTTTTATCTCGTAATTAAAAAAAATAGGAGAATGGATTTTTTTATACAAATAGGCTGTTCTATGGTGGTGAGTTGATGATCAACATATGTATAGGTTATTAATTGTACACGAACAAATCAATTAGGTAAAACGATTGATTATTCTACATTTACAATTCACTTAACCGTTATACTATTACTTACATCTTCAATTTAGCAGGTAATAAAGTAGATGGTGATATGAAAATTCTTCCGACAACATAAAATATCGCGAAAATAGGAATAAGCACGTATAATTGTGAGAATATTAAATACTATAAAACAATATCATACTATTTCGCGCACGTCAACGAGAGGCAGGTTTTTTTTTAGGTTCATACCCTAGTTCATAATGCCAGCTGATAAAAGCCTCAAAAAAAGTCGTCCTAAAGTAAATAGCTTCATATTCCGCCTATAAAATGATTGCGCTCAAAAATTAGCTCCAAAGTAGTCAAAACGTAACATTTTGAGAAAATTACCAAAGGTACAAGATGAAAGTGTTGACAAAACTTACGTTTTGACAGATCTATTTTAGCCAGACCAGTACACAAGACTTTGTAATCCATTGTTTTTACCGTAATGTCAACTGACCTATCTCTAGAAAAAAACTACAATCAAGTTCTGGATTCAGAGGTACTAGATCGAAGTCTTGTCAAAACGTACGTTTGACAGTTCCGTTTTAGCTACGCGTAGGCCTATCACAACATTTTGTAATCTTTTGTTTTTACCGTGATGTCAGCTGATGTAAGTCTATAAAAAAGTCAAAAATTATGTTTTGACAGCTGATGTAAGTCTATAAAAAAGTCAAAAATTACGTTTTGACAGGTCAGTTTTAGCTAAGCCTATAGGCCTATCACACAACACTCGGTAATTAATCCATTGTTTTTACCGTAGGTTTAACAAGTTTTGACTAAAAACGTAAAAAAGAACAGAACGTTACGTGGCAGCAATTATCATTGTTGCTGCCACGTAACGTTCTGACTCAAAACGTAACCATCTTCAAAACCAAAACGTTACGTGGCAGCAATAATCATTGTTGCTGCCACGTAACGTTTTGACTCAAAACATAGAAAAAAAAATGTCACGTGGCAGCAATTTTGAAAATAATGGATCATTCAATTATCATTGTTGCTGCCACGTAACGTTTCAACTCTCAAAACGTAACGTGGTAATAAGCACTCCGAAATTAAATACTGTATTTTAGGCTTGGTTAGTATGTATTTTTCTGTAAATATTACTATTCACTATTTATTAATATCTTATTAATGTATCACTGTTCATTTTATTAATATGTATTGATTCTTTCATTGTTATAGTTAAACTAATCCAAAATGTGCCTGCACAAAGAATTTTATCTGACATTCGCTCAACGAAGGATGAACAACCGGGTCGCAAACATGTTTTAACTTTGAAGGACGTTAACAACATCAAGGCCAGCCTAGGAATTTGTAACAGTCAGAAGAAGTCTTCCATCAAGAATAGTACACCAATTAATTTTAAAACATGGGTTCAGAGTCAGCGTGATTTGGGAGACGACAGTTCGATCCTTTTCTACAAACCAAACAATGAACTTCATTGCAATCTCCCAACTGATGACTTTGTATTAGTTATTATGACACCATTACAAAAGAGAATGCTTACAATGTATGAGCATGATCGGATATGCTTTGATTCCACTCAGCAAGTTAATGATCATGATTTTATAATCACTTCGTTCATGATTGCTAATGACAGGGAAGAGGGTTTCCCTGCTGCTTTTTGTATAAGCTCAAAAATAAACATGGATATTATGAGTATCTTCATTAATTCTGTTAAACACGTAGTTGGGTTACTGCATCCAACTTCTCTACTAAGTAATGATAGCTCTATATACTACGATGCATGGCGTTCAGTTATGAATAACGAACCAGTTGTTCTATTATCTCCCTGGCATGTCGATCAAGCCTGGAAGCTGCAGCTACAGATGATAGGAGATGCACAAACAAGGAATAAAATTTACAGCTTACTGATCAAGTTATTGTATGAGCCTAATGTTGTAAATTTCAACATCATGCTGTCTGAAATTGTAGAGATATTAAGTCATGATGATAATCCCTTGGTGCTTGAATTTAAAGATTATTTTGTGAAAACATTTTGTAATAGGGTTGCAGTTTGGGCAAGTTCCTATAGACATGTAAGTAAAGAAACTATCAAAGATACCAGTTTTGAGAACTACAGTAAAAACCTTACATACATACATATTCAAGGAATGAAAAGAGGCAGAGGAATTGATGGACTGATAGACTCACTCGTGACATACTTACTTAACAAGTTGTCTGAAAACATAGTTAGACTACAGAAGGTGAAAGTTTGTCTGAAAAACACGAAGAAAGTTGATGAAAAGCATCGTATAGGCTTGAAACTGGCGCCACGTTGTAGTATTCTGGCACCGAACCTTTGGTTTGTTCCATCAGAAGACACCTTGGGTATTGGTTACTCGGTACAAAAAACGTCTCATATTTGTCAAGACGTAGAATGTGCTACTAAATGTCCTGACTGCCTATCATGCATACACCAATTTAAGTGTTCGTGCCATGACTTTCCTGGTGGCTCGAAACTGTGTTCACACATACATTCTGTTAATATTTACAACAGAACAACAACAATTCCGAAAAGTGCGCTACAAGCAGTCGGGAGTGGCACAGTTTGTAATATGGCACAGAAACAAACTCCTAGATTTTCAAATGAAATTGATTCAAGCATATCCTATAATAATAAGCGAGTTACTAATTTACTAAATGCATGTCTTGGTAATTTCAATAATAGTAGAGTTGATATTCCGGAAGATATGTGCGTAAAGATTCTTGGCCATTTAGACAGTGTTAACAAGCTAATCAACTTAGCAAAGACGAGATTGCCAAGGGAAGATGAGAATGTAATACAATGATGTATGGTTGAGAAGAGAATCTATATAGGGCAGAGACATTGTACATAATATTTTGGCAAGTTTTATACCAACATATTTTGCCAAGTATCAGCAATGTATAAAGGGATAATACATTGTACCTACTTGTGCTACTATTGTTATTGAACAGGGTTCCCACTCTGAATTTTTTTCCTGTCAGTCATAATTTCGGAACGAAATTCCCTTTTGTTCAATCACAATCCAGAATGCTACCAAAATAAATAAGGTGAAGCCTTCCAGCCCAAAATAGTTCCGTCAAAGTTTGTTCAACGTCAATAACAATGGACAGAATTCGTTCAAAACAATTTTTGACAACAGCTGATTTCTAAGTTCTAACCATGGTCTTTAGGTTATTCAACAAGGCACTAAATTTGACAGCCAATCATTGCATCATCGCACCCAAAATTTAGCTGTGGCAGTTTGATTCTTTGGGATTCAGAGAAGCAATGGGTATGGAAAAGTTTGTAAATAAAAACAAAATTGAAAAATTGTAGTTGAAACCTCCAAATTTCAGTGGAAATCATGACAGGCGACTGGGAAAAAATCGGAGTAGGAACCATACTTTAATGGAAATTGATGAATTAAATTAAATCTCGACATGAAATTAAAATTGGTGTATTGTATGAATTAGAGATGTACCTTGACCTCGACATTTCCAACTTCACAGTTACGTTGATGAAGCATTGAAATTAATTTGAAATATGCAGTTTTTTTACTTTTTTCTATCAACTAGCAAAAAAAAATCTGCACGAGACTTTTGTTTTTTAAATACAAATTATCTTTAGTCTGAATCAAATACTAGTATTTAAAAGGTTAAATAAGTTGCTACATTTTGCTCACTTTGATCATCAAGAGAATGCTAGCTGATGATGATTATTATTGTTTGCTTCAAGACCCCACCAACAGCTAGGTTATTTGCAGGTACCAATGAGCAGGTATTAATGAAACTATGAAGTGATAATGAGTGTTAGGACATTCACAAAAAGCCATGCCGTATGTGGAACTTAGACCCATGCCCAACAGTGACTTCAGTTTCTGAAGTTGCACTATAGCTGACTGGGCTGCGGAGGGTTGTAAACGATATCTTCAAAGTACAGATTTATCTTATATAAATACAAGATTTTTTTTTTTCAAATTTTCATTCTAGGACAATTTATAAAGTAGTTACGTAAGCACTTCAAAGTCAGGTATTTTATTCCGGTTTGAGCAGAGGGAGGGGGGGGGGGTCTTGCTGAAACAATTTGTCAAAAATTGAACAAAGTAGTGACTTTTCCATGCTACCTGTTTCACAGTAAATGTTGAACTAATGTTGTGCTTCGAATGTTGACTATTCGTCATTGACAAACTCTACGTGGTACTATATAGGTTAAAATTGTACAATTAATGTATTAATTTTACAATTAAAAATGAAAAAATGAAAAAAAAAGAAAAAAAAATGAAAATAAAAATAAATAAATAAAAGAATGAAAGACAAAAGGAAAATGAAGAAAAAAAATGAAATGGAATGAGGAGAAGAAATGAATGAATAAATAAAGGGAAAGAGAGGGGAAAAAAGAGAGAAAGAGAGAAAAAAAGAAAAGAAAAAAGAAGTGAAAAGAAGAAAAAAAGAATATATATGTATATCAAACACTACAAGAATGAATGAATATTAGAGTTTTAAGGCGCATCGACAGCGAGGTCATTTAGCGCTACAAGAAAAGAAGAGAAGTTGGAAGAAAAAGCTCAAGACCAACAAATACCTTTTTTTATCCATCCTGACTTGGTTTTTCGTGGTTTCCCACAGTCCTCGAAGCAAATGCTTGGATGAAGTACTAATTGGCCACGACCATTAATTAGTAGAGCGATAGGCCTAATTATAACATTATAGGTCTATCACTAATTTAATTTGTGTATTTTGTATAATGATCAATTTTACATCTGGTGTCAAGGGAAAGAAGTAATCATTGCCCAAGAGATTCAGTTCAAAGTGGAAGATATCAACATTCGTGTGTTTATAAAAAAGACTTTTATCTACGGCGAAAAATTATGGTCACAGACAGCGCAGTCCTGGTGTTAAAACCATTAGTTTTAAATAATCAAAATGGGGTGGTAAGATCGCCCTTGTGGTGCCCCATCCAAATGATCCTATCTTTCATCCATAGCCTTAATTGGGGAACAATGATTTTGTATCAAGTTTCGATGTTATTAAAAAAAAAATAATAATAATAATTACCTAGTTTATACACCTTGGCTGAACAAAATATTTGGAATTTATTAAACGTGGGACTATTATAAAGTGGCGGTTTCCAAGGGTAGGCCAGGGAGGCAGGGCGGCCTTTCCTAAAATGTCAGGAAGGCTTGCCACCTAACTATAATCGTGATGATGGAAAAAATAACAAAAGTCATTATTAAAATGGAATACTCTTTATTATTATCATTGATAACTTTACTTTTTAATCCCGCTGCCAGAAGGGCATAACTATTATTATAATTGTGCGCACCACTTACGTAGGTTAGTTACAGGACCCGCTTAGCGTGAGAGGCCGTGTCTCCGAACGCGACGTAGCCAACGAGTGCCGTACAGCAATGTTCTTCAATCCAGCAATCCTCACCCCCGTTCCAGGGTTTGAAATGTGCTGAAAAAGAGAACGTCGGAGGCTGGCCGCTCGGCTTGGTTCGCAACATATTATAGACTAGCTATGAGAAATACAGCAGAGATTTCCAAAGTAGCCTGAGTATTCTATGTTCTTGCAGGTAGTGTGACTAGAACACAGAACTGATATTTGAGTTATACCCATTCTGTTTACCCTAACAATACACATCAATTGAAAACAACAAATACAGTTCCACATATTTTATATACTTATATTTTGCATATTTTATAGGCAGAACGATTAGACAATCAGAACTCTTGAGTATACAATATATATATATATATATATATATATATATATATATATATATATATATATATATATATATATAAATATATATATATAAGTTGATACAAAAACTGGAAACCATTGGAATTAGAGGTATTGCATTAAATCTACTGAGAAGTTACCTGACAGATAGAATTCAGTATGTTAAATTTAGAAATTGTCTGAGTAAGCCTAGAGAAATAAAGTATGGTGTACCACAAGGTACAGTACTTGGTCCAATTCTATTTTCAGTTTATATAAATGACCTATGTAACCTACAAATAAATGGTAACTTATAATCTCTTATGCTGATGACACTGCCCTAGTGTTTTCTGACACATCAAATGAAATAGCTTTACAAAAAGCTGAATCTGGACTAAAAAAAGTTTATAAATGGCTAGACTTCAATCTACTCACCCTAAATAGCGAAAAAACCATATGTATGTCATTTTCTAATAACCCCCCCCCCCCCCCCTTGCTCATCGTGTATCGATGGTATTACACAACACAAACTGCCCTCGATTGAATAATAACTGTAAATGTCATGAATTAAAATATTTCAATGAAACTAAATACTTGAGAATAATCATTGAAAACCAACTTAAATGGAGATCTCATATCAATACTTTGGGCAAAAAACTACGTTCAATCACATATAAATTTGTCAGGCTTAAACATATTCTCTCCTTGGATAATTTAAAACTAGTATATTTTAGTCTCTTTCAGTCCCATCTTCAATATGCTATCGTAGCCTGGGGTGGTGCCCTCGACACTCACCTTAATCAAATAAAAATCATCCAAAATCTTGTCTTGGAAATAATTTTAAATAAACCAAGAGATCACCCCACACATTCAACTCACCAAGACTCTAAAGTACTCCCTTTGAGAATATTATTCACAAAAAATCTCTTACTTCACATCTTTAAAAACCTTTCTAAATTCAAAAACACTATATAACCACCTACACACTACTAGGTCTAGAACATTAACCTACAATTTATCAATAACGAGGAAAAACACTTCCTTTGGCCAAAGACAATTAGACTACCTAGGTCCAAAAATTTTCAACTTGCTCCCTCTAGATACTAAACTTTCTACAAATTGCTATAGCTTTAAGAAAAAAATACACATATCGCTAAAAACGTTACAGCTTTTAACCACTGGGAAAACCTATTTAATAAAAACTTGCCAGATTTTTACTCAAACCGATTTACCTGAATTTATTCACACCTCCCAAGCCAATTACCTCCTTCATCTCATTTAATTAGAGCTCTTCATCATCCAAATTTTTTCTTCAACTTATCTTAACAAATTCTCATGCCATCTTGAAATCAAACATTTTTACTTCTCCTATAAATATCCTCTCCCACACACAAGCACTGCTTATGTGGATATTCCATTACCTATCTTATATGTATTTTAAATTACTAATATTTTAGATTACTATACTATATAATTTACTGATCATGTACTATGTAATACGTTTTTATAATTATGTAATAATATTTGATAATCATGTAATTTACATACGGAATGAAAAAAAAAATTGAATTGAATTGAATTGAATGCACTGCTGCACTACTGCTGGTTCTAGCTAGCCAATGGTAGTAGTTGTCACTGCCTTTGCTGGTAGATTATCCCTAGGATAATATAACCGTAGGTTATATAAATATCTTTGCCTAGGATTATAGCTATGCAGGATCAGGAATCCTAGTGTGAGTGATGCAAAGCCATTTTAAGTGATATGGAAAATTGCATGATATGTAAACAGTTGGGCAGTAGAAGAACCAAGATGTAGTGATACCAACCTATTTTATCATAGTATAAAGAAGGTGCCTCCAACCTCCAACTCACATACTGATAACATGGACAGTATTTGTGGTTTCTTGCGGTCATTTCAGAGCCAATCGTCCCGATTGCCTGTCGCGATTTATTGGATCCCCTTGTGAGCTAGATGTAAATAAGAGTGGCTACGGTACCGGTGGCATTGTTGAACTAACAAAATCTATAATTCTCGTAATCTACTGGGCCGTGTATAGTATTGTTGTTTTAAATAGTTTGATATAAGAGCAATAGTTGCGCATTGCGCTACAGACAATCGGGACGCTGGACTCAGATTCTGACCCCGGAAATATTTTACTGTCAAGACCTGATTTGGTCACCTCTTTTATTAGATGAGTGTAGCGAAGACTCAATTCCACATACCGAAAAAAAAATGGACTTGGTTTTTTTTTTTAGACTATAGTCAATAGTCAACCTTGCTGAAATATTCTTTGCTACTGGTAAATACTATTACTCATAATATATTCAAAACTTTATTATATGCATTTTGACTTCAATCCATAAACCTGACATTCATACGTCTTGACTAGGACCTTTGACTAGGACATTTGAGTAGGACCGACTAGGACAATAGCTAGATAGATAGCTATAATCCAAAATGCATTGAGGGTTGCGTTTGCCCGTTGGAGCCCGGCGGCAAACCAACGTAACCCTCAATGCATCCTGGTCTTGATCACGGTGTGGTCTTGATGAAATCAATAAAAAAACAATATGAAGCTATTATTGGATGAGCGAAGCAAAGACTCAATTTCGCCATACTCAAAAAAAAAGTGCCCGTTTTTTTTTTTCGCGCTCCACAGGTTAAACGAAAATTCAAATTCAGTTGAAACTTTGCATACACAAGTGTCATTATCTAATTCGATACTGTATAGTTTTGAGGCGTAATCGGTTGAACCACTTCTGAGAAAACTCAATTTAAAGTTTTCAAAAATCTCATTAGAATAACCCAGAGGAAAATATTCGTGAAATAATTTTCATCCGAGACATTTCAAATTCTCAGGGAATTTTAGTATAAAAATGATACACATTATTCCAAACTTTCACTCGAATCGGATCAGTCGTTTTGATGTAAAAAAATATATAATGTAATTTTTGTAAATCACTCAAAGCTATTGAGATACCTATTAAATCCAAGCCACAGGTGACACCACTTAATTGTAAACGATTAAAACAAAGCCTTCTTTATTATCATAGAAATTGATAAGGAAAAATAAGATGGCAGTGAAGTAATGGTTTGGATCTCAGGTGTATTTATATGTATATAATAACCAATCCAAAGATAAGTCGATATGTTCCAGCTCATCCATCAACGCGGCGACACATAACGCGTTTGCCTAGTTGTAGCATGATTGTAGCTACCATCGCATTTATCATTGTCTAGCATGAAGTTGAATCAGGTGAATCATGGTTGAAACAACAACACAACTCCATGGTTGAATCATTTGAATCACGCGCAAAAATCCATAGCCTTCTAGATATGCATCCTTGCGCCAAAACTCTCCTCGGGATGTTATCGTGGGCCTATGTTGTTTTTAGACCTCTTTGCCAATCGCAATCGTGCCGATTGTCAGATTTGTGTTCATGGAGTTTTTGAAGTCGTCTGAAGTGAATTTTAGTTTGATTATTAAAAAATATAGGCCATATTTGTACTCTTCCTAACCTAAATATAATCAAGTGTATTTTAAAGCATTTCAAACGTCTTCTTTTGAAGTCGAGTAAGGTAGAACTCTGTCTGAATTTCAGTCTGCTGGTCTAGGCTAGGCCTAGCTGCCTGCAGCATTTGTTTGCTTTCAAAAGGCCTAGGACCTAGGCTAGGTTAGCTAGGGCCTACTGTAGACCTACCTAGGCCTACTTGAAAAGATGTCAAAACGTCAAGCAGATTCGTGTGATGGCTCTTCAAGCCAACCGCCAAGTAAAAAGGTACAGTTTGAACCTTTACGCATTGGTTCGATTTCAACGCTCGAGGAGATGGACATGAAGGTTCTACAATTTCAAAATAAGAAGTTGGCTCAAGTAAGTATATAAACAACATTCTACTATCATATGTCCAGTGGCGTTTACTGAGATGTAAAGTAGAGGGGCAACAAAATTATTTAGAA
This sequence comes from Brachyptera risi, assembly GCA_964007535.1. Taxonomy (NCBI): domain Eukaryota; kingdom Metazoa; phylum Arthropoda; class Insecta; order Plecoptera; family Taeniopterygidae; genus Brachyptera; species Brachyptera risi. The sequence continues at coordinate 16,440,372 of OZ023328.1, read as the reverse complement.
AAGTATCCACACACATCACAATGGGGGCCTCATAATCAACCGCGTAGGCCTAGGGAGAAAATGTTGAGTTTCACATTTTTAATCCACCTGAAACATTCTTATTAATTATTTGGTATGACTTTTAAGTCAAGCCAAGAAATGTTTTATTTACGGCCGACCTTATGACCACGTTACGTTTTGAGAGTCGAAATGTTACGTGGCAGCAACAATGATGATTGCTGCCACGCAACGTGGCAGCTATTTTCAAAAAAGCTGCCACGTAACGTTTTGGGTTTTTTAACCATTTGAATTGAAACGTTACGTGGCAGCTATTTTGAAAATTGCTGCCACGTAACGTTTCGAATTTTTTACGTTTCGAGTCGAAACGTTACGTGGCAGCAACAATGATAATTGCTGCCACGTAATGTTTTGGTTTTGAATATGGTGGATGTGTGTTTTACAGCTGCTGACCGAGCAAACAATGTTTCCTTTCCAGGCCTACGCTGTCTACTGACGTGATTATTAATATAAAAAGGTCGTAAATTGGTTCAGGTTTCTGATCTTGGAACACTATATTTATATGTGGTAAACTTGCTGAACCTACGGTAAAAACAATGGATTACCAAGTGTTGTGTGATAGGCATATAGGCCTCGCCAAAACTGACCTGTCAAAATGTACTTTTTGACAAAAGACTGTCAAAACGTAGGTTTTTATATGACTTCGACCTTGTATCTTTGGATCTAGGACGTAATTGTGTGAAGGTAGACCAGGCCCAGAAGATGAACGTAATTGCAATAATAATACAAAAAAAGAATGTTCTCAAAACGTAACTTTGCTGAATCTCAAAACGTTACGTTTCGACTTTTTACATGTAGTACTTCCAAGACGATCGTTCAAAGAAAGACGGAGTTAATTTCTAAGACACATATCATTTTATAGGTGGAATGTGAAGATTATGAAAATAGCTTTTGTGAAGATATTCAGAACGACATTTTATCTAGGCTCATCAGCTGACATTACGGTAAAAAGAATTGATTAATCGAGACGCGTGGCCGAGTGGTAACACACTGAACCGTCCTTCGGGAGACCGGGGTTCGATTCACGTCATGGTCGACCATCCTGACAGGGGTTTTTCGTGGTTTCCCTCTGTCATTTAGGTTGATACTGGGATGGTTCCTTAACAACAGGCCACGACCGACTCCTTCCCACCATCCAAAACACCTAATAAAATAACCTCTCATCTCATTCATCATCCACCGACGCCAATAGATCGTAGCCATCAGTATAGTGCGTATACCAACGATTTGAACAGTGTGGTAAAAAAACACGTACGATTGCAGTGTCATTTTCGGCCTAACCAAAATGGAACAATGTCAAAACGTACGTTTTGAATTTGGGTGTTTAACTTTGGTTCTAGGACAAGATAGAAATAGGATAACTCATCAAAAAGGAGTAGGGGGCCTACTTAGAAACAGGTTTGTTCTAAAATTGCTCAATTTAAATAGTTCCAGGTAAAAACCTCACGCAGGTCTGCACATCTGTTTCACGCACGTCAACGAGAGGCAGGGTTTTTTTGAGGTTCATACCCTAGTTCATAATGCCAGCTGATAGAAGCCTCGAAAAAAGTCGTCCTAAATAGCTTCATATTCCGCCTATGGAATGATTGCGCTCAAAAATTCGCTCTGTCTTTCTTGGAACGAACGATAGTGTTGGAATCACTGAAAACAAAGTAGTCAAAACGTAACGTTTTGAGAAAACTACCAATGGTACAAGATCAAAGTGTTGACAAAACTTACGTTTTGACAGTTCCATTTTAGCCAGGCCAGTACACAAGACTTTGTAAAATCCATTGTTTTTACCGTAACGTCAACTGACCTATCTCTAGAAAAACATTGTTTTTACCGTAACCTTAACTGACCTGTCAACTAACTAACCTAACTGAACTATCTCTAGAAAAAAACTACAATTAAGTTCTGGATTCATCTGTACTAGATTGAAGTCTTGTCAAAACGTACGTTTGACAGATCCGTTTTAGCTAGGCGTAGGCCTATCACAACATTTTGTAATTCTTTGTTTTTACCGTGATGTCAAGTAAGTTTATAAAAAACAGTTTTAGCTAAGCCTATAGGCCTATCACACAACACACGGTAATCCATTGTTTTTACCGTAGGTTTAACAAGTTTTGCCTAAAAATGTAAAAAAACAGAACGTTACGTAGCAGCAATTATCATTGTTGCTGCCACGTAACGTTTTGACTCTCAGAACGTAACGTGGTAATAAGCACTCCGTTTATTTAATTAGTAAATACATCACATAGTAATAATATAGTCACTCTCTTATGTCCATGTGCTGGGTGCCTTACAAGTAGGCCTAGGCCTATTGAAATACGTTTTGTTTAAAATGAAAAAGAATTTAACTGAATGCATTGGTGAAACTTTGATTTGCTTCATTTCGAGACAATTCAATGAATTATCTCATTGTTTGAAAAAACAAACTGAAGCTGATAAATATCGATATTCGTGTCTGCTTGTTACAACATCTATCTAGTCACTAACCTAACCTATACTACTCACTAACTAACACTAATCTAGCCACTAACCTAGGATTACAACTATAATCCTAGCACTTCAGTAGCATGAAGTAGGCCCCAAGCTGTGTGGGTTCATTCAATTCATATTTCTGTCAAGTAGGCCTAGTGATTTTCGAATCTGCCCACCTGCAAGCATACAGCTCGCATCAATTAGCTCCGCCCACAATATTTTCGATCGTCATAGTGAATACGGGCTCGATAGGAGGGCTCTTCAGAATATCACCAACATGGAGTAAGAATCAAGTCAAAATGTCAATTTGCGCCAAGTCACCCACGCTGCGACACCTGGCATATTCCGTATGAACTACGTGTACTTAGAACAATCTCGCGATAAATTAGCGGGAACAGTTCAAATATATTGTCGTTCTTTTCGATTCAAAAGAGATTGATTTAATCAAACTGGGGTAATTGGTGGGGCTCAGCCCCACCTGCCCTTATGGAGGAAACGCCGCTGCATATGTCTTGCCAAATTCAATGGCAATATATAATTCAAAGTAGGCCCAAGTTATAGATTAAACCAGATTGATTTTTGAAAGGCTTGTAGGCCTACCATGCTTTTGCTAAGGAGGATGATGAATTACGGCTTCTAATATACTGGTACCTAACATGATTCTATTACCCTTTGATTATTATTATGACTATTATTATGACTATTATTATGGTTAGTATGATTCATTCTAATATGATTTTCTATAGCGTCTTGAACAGCGTCAGAAAATAGAAGCCGAGCTACGTCAGAGGATTGAGCAACTGGAGAAACGTCAAACCCAAGATGATGCCGTTCTCAATGTAGTCAACCGTTATTGGAACCAGCTTAATGAAGATATTCGAGTCTTGTTGCAACGTTTCGATGCTGAGACAGCTGACGAATCTGAAAATAAAAGTAAGGAACTGTTAAGACTGAAGCTGTATTGTAATCCCAGCCCTTACACGGACCCTTGGGTCAATTGAAGGTCGTTTATATGGCGATGAATATGTTCAGAACTTGTAGTCCTACATGTAGGACGTTGTGTAGGCCTACATTATTGTGCACGCTCAGATATTATCATTTAGCAGCACCATATGTAGGCCTTAGATTGTAGCACTGTTTAATGATGACAGAGCACGTTCAAGTCTTTACTCTTCACTAAGTCTACGACCATCAAGTCCAGGTCACTAGTTTGCGACTGACTGGTGCCTCTCAAGGATGTTAAGAGAATAGATTAGGTACACTTGTATGATCTTACTAGCATTGTTTCTCACTTGGAATACAAAGTCCATTATGGTACGGTAATGTTTTCAGATGAGAGTGAAGCAACAACGTCATTCTTGATGCAGCTGTCCACGTGGGACAAGGAGGAGCTTGATGAAAAACTAGCAAATCGCGTTCAAGTTTCCAAGCGTGCCGTTGCTAAGGTCATACAAGCTTTTGATCGTCTCATGCAGCGGAATGGCAAGATAACTCTCGCTCTCAAGGGCGAGTTGGATGGTGAAGAGGCCCCTAACATGGACGAATCAATTCGACAGGCAAATATTGAGATGCAAGCTGAAAACCGTAACTTACAGGGGCTTACCACATCTCTTCATGAGAAAAATCATACCATTTCTCTTAAGGTGAGGCTCTTTATTATATTATTGATATTGATATTCTTCATTCAATGTAGGCCCTAGATATAATTTTCATGGTAATAATATAGGCTAGGCCTAAGATTTGTCAAATGAGCTAGGGCTAAGCCCAAGGATAAGAAGATATTGATGATGGTTGAAATTCCGTAAAAGGAATTTCAACTATCATCAATATTGTTTCCCAATATCAAATTGATAATACATGACAGAAATATATATATATATATATATATATATATATATATATATAAAAAAATGATATAAAATATTAATATTATTGGGTAATATATATATATATATACAGTATATATATATATATATATATATATATATATATATATATATATATATATATATATATATATATATATATATATATATATATATATATATATATATATATATATATATATATATATATATATATAATCTATTAGTGATAACACCGGGTACCCGGAGACCTGTCCTGGACCAGTCTTCCAACTACTCAGTCCTCTATTTTCAGGATCGGTCTTTTCATCTATATTGAAATTTTCATTATAAGCGGAAAAAAGAGGGCAGGGTCTCTTCACTATTTAAATCTGTTCCTTGGTGCATTTTTTCCAACATCAATAACAATTGCAATATAAACAATTATTTTGTATTGTCGGGCTTTTATTTGCTGAGGTTGCCCGACATCCTTATGCTGAAATATAAATATAAATTCAATATTGTTTGCCGACATACGTCTTTCATTCTCTCTCTCTTTCTCTTTTACTCCCCCTTCCCCTCCCCCTCTCACTCATTCTACTGTGCATCGGGCCATGTGCGTTCTATCAGTCTGATTAGCTCTGAATAGCTCACTCACTTCAGAAGGAAACAATACTATATCATGTCATCAGGAAATACATATGTTGAAAAGTTAAATGAGACGGAATAAAATTGAACATCTCAAAAGACAAGTTGTCGATAAACCTATAACTATTGGAATATTATCATACTATGAATTGTATGGTGGCAATATGGAAAATTGTTACTTCAAAAAATAATTTGTAGCCTCACTATATGCATACAGTCGGGATTAAATATATATACGCAATGATGACCATCTCCTTATCAGTGCCATCCAGTAGTTGCCACTCTTGACCTTGGTGTGATTTATAGAGTATAGACCCCGGACTGCTGATGTTAGGGATTGGGGAAAAAAGCCGATTGAGGATTTTATCTAATGAAATACGTACGGTAACATACGTGTGACGATTTTTGTGCGTATTTTATACTGACATTCGAATTGATTGATTCAAACTAAAACACCTGATAAGTTTGCGATTTAGTGCATTTTGTTTTTTTTAGTGAAGACCGGTCTTACCCGGTCTTTACAAACGGGTACTCGGTCTCCAATACCCAGGACCAATGTCATCACTAATATATATATATATATATTAGGGGTGTTGGCGGGTACCTGGCTACCCGGGTTGGGTACGAGCACACCACTACACGACTCCAATATTCCTTACCCGGGTACCAGCCACTTTTTACAACGCGAGCTTTTGTTCTTCATTTTCACTGACAGATAAATTAAAACAAAGCGCGCTCGTCTGGGGGGAAAAACGAAAGAATTTAGGTCTCCTCTCCTCCTCTCTAGACTATAGATATCATCTGTTATCATCAACTGACCTTATGATGAGAGACGAATAAACACTACCTTCCACTCCCCCTTCCAACACTCTGTCACTCGTAGCAACCACAGTTCTAACACTTCTGCATACCGCTTAAACACCGCGCTTAAACACATGCCCCTTTGTTCACAAAAAAGAGAGACATGCCACATCCACTCAAGTTGACTCAACCAATGTGTTTGGGTAGATTATGTTGTGCTAAGAGGGTCAGTGATATGATATAATAATAATAATAATAATTCATTTATTCCATGAAACATTTGTGCATGAGATATACATGTTTATAGAATGAGTAAATCTGTGCTATAGCCTATGAGCATACTGCTCATAGTTGCAACATAGATAATGGTCACCTAAAGATGGTAAATAAGACGATAGAATACATTCAAATGAAAAGTAGATGAGCATTTAGAAAAAATTGATTACCCGGGTAATACTCGGGTAATGATGACGGGTACCCGATTCCAAAAATTGCCACCCGCCGACATCCCTGATATATATATATATATATATATATATATATATATATATATATATATATATATATATATATATATATATATATATATATATATATAATATATATATATATTATATATATAATATATATATATATATATTATATATATAATATATATATATATAT
>OZ023328.1:16213784-16433693 GCA_964007535.1 Brachyptera risi | reverse complement strand
TTAAAATTCATACAATAGTCTGAATAAGAAATTTTGTCATGATTGTTGTAAAAAGTTATCAATGTAGCCAGGTATTGAAAATTAGGACCTCAAAGTAGGCCTGCTATAGGCCCTACTCTATTTCAATCAACCTAAAGACCATTTTTGGTGAAAATATTGAAAATATTACTGAATAGTGAAAATAACATGGACATTTCAACATTTTGGTAAGTAATATGATAGTCAAAAATTAGGTTCAGGAATGCTTCAACTGTAATTATTCTAGATATTTTTTGTAAATTGTTTCTTTCAGAATCGAATGTAAGTTTCCATGTCTTCAATTTAACGTACAGTAGGCCTACTAGGGTAACGCACCAAATGCGTTGTAAGATGGGCACATTTATGTGAAATATAATGGAAAGCTAGACGCACACACCTTGATTTTAAAAACTATCATGTCGTAGCCTTCTTCTTCTATCCATTGCATCGTTTTACGATTGCTTTTGTTATTATATTTCTTAATCAATAGCTTTTGATTAATTTTAAAAAAATGATAAATTACATTTCCAATTTTTTATTCAATGTAGGCTTAGATGATTCGATTTATGTTGTTACCATTCTTGTGCTAAATTCTGTAAAACTATAAATATATTTGAAGAAAATATTCTTTCCAACTTTCTGCTCTTGGTTAAGGTATTCTTATGGGAAATTACAAAAAAAAATCTCAAAAGTGTATCACCGATTGCACCTCGAAACTATACAGTATCATGTATCGAATTGGGTGATGACATATCTGCATGCCAAGTTTCATAAAAATGTGTGCATTCGTTTAACCTGTGGAGCGCAAACAGAAAAAACAAACTAAAGAGACAAACTAAAGAAACAATATACAAAAACCGGTTTTACGTACGATGAAATTGAGTCTTCGCTTCACTTGTTCAATAAACCGTGCTTCTCTCTAGTTGTCCGAGCTCCAGGACAGTGTAATGGGAAAGGAAACTGAAGCTGCCGAGTTACGGAACCAAATAGACGACTTACAATATGAGCTGCTGAAAGTTCAGTCGCGCAATGACAAGCTCGAGAACCACCTTGCCGAGGCGATTGAGGAGCTGAAGAACTATCAACAAATTCACGGCGAAGAGAAGGACAAAGAAAAGGGCGTCACGAAAACGGTCGTCGTATCAACCGTCTCGCAGAAAAAGGTAAGCTTATTGTATCATTCTCTTCTCTCTGTTGGGTAATAAGTTCTTGGATTAGTCCACTTAGTTTATTTCCTGAATAGTGAATTGGTATTTACTATTTAGGATCTTCTGTATGGCTACGTTAAGTTTTTGCTGGTCTTATGCCTCACAGTGGACACAAATTCTTGTAAATAGATCTGTCGTTATTTACTCAACGACCTTGCCAACAGCTAGGTTATATATACGTGGCAATGAAACTGTTTTCATTTCAACAAACAAAAGCTTCATCTACAGATCAAATAATTATTCCCCCCTATTATGCACTATTAAAGGATGTAGATAGCTATACAATGAGTACCTGTATATGGAGTATATTATTGTACATAAGACTTGTAGGAGGCATACCAACCTAACTCTCAGCAGCCATGTAGGCCAGTGGCATTGCTAGGAATTAGGAACCCCGAGCAAATTACTTGCATGAGTCCTCCCCCACAAAAAAAAAAATTGAGCAAACGCAATTATTGATGACATAGAATCGGGAATCGATTCTCTAAGCTCCAGAATCGATTGAAAATCAATTTAGAAAAAAAGGTCACCCTCAAAAAAAGTTGTGTGATTTAAAAAAAAAAAATCAACCTTCCCGCGACATTTTACGTGAAAAATAGCTGCTAGAGACTTCTTTGAACTGTACTGTACCGGTACCATTCTGGTATTTCCGTCAACGTTCGACTGTCAGACGTAACCGAAGGGATAGCTTGTGTCCAGATAGTAAAATCTCAACAATAAAAAATAATATAGACAACGAAATGAGCATGTATTGCAATGTAAAAAAATACAGCTCTGACGCCCCCCCCCCTCCCCCCCCCCCCCCCAAAAATGATATTTTTTTTCAAAAAATCGATTTTTCGATTTTACAATTGTTTTATCGATTTTAGCATCAGCATTTACCGTAACCGAACACTTTAGTGATACCTTTTCCTTTACTTAATTAAATCTTTTGCAGCCTTCTCATACTGCTTTTGTCGTGATATGAATAACACCTTCAATTTTATAATGTCATTTGTTAATAATCCAGACAAATACAGTACTGTATTGATAAGTATTCTCTATATTATATAAATACGTAGCATTAAAGTTGATATTTTTCAAGAATTTTTCATAGGCCCTAGATGTATTATAGATGATACAACAGGCCCCCCCCCCCCCCCCCCCCCCTTGGGCCATGGTTGCCCGGGCTGCTGTAGTTACCTATGTATACACATAAAATGAATGTTGGTACCCCTATTTAATTATTAATTCATTACCATAGGCTGCTTGCTATTATCAGAAACATTGAAAAAATAGGAATCAGTTGATTGTTCTTCACCTGATTAAAGCAATGCAGTTGGGTTAGGGTGACAAAGGATGGGTTTAATAATTGAACATCTATATAAAGAAACATTTATGATACTTTCTTTATTAACACTATTTGTTACCAGTGCCACTCCGATATGAATTATATACATGAGGTATAGTTCTAAAGCCTGTATTACATGGGGAATGGTTGCAATTGAATGAAATCAATTGGTTCCTCAAGGTCACTCCAAACAGCCGAATGACCTGTTACACACAACCAAATGGCCGGGCTGGTTGAATGGTTCACAGCCTTCTTGAGGCGCGGCCTGCTTGTCACGATTTACAAAAATTTGAGAATTGTTTGAATTGTTTGAACAAAATTGTCCAGAATTAATTTTTATATTTTATTATCATGATATAATTTCGATCACAAACTGCAAAATAAAAGGAATTTTCAACTTCAAACGTCACTCATGACAATATTGACTGTTGATGTAATTTGACAAACGTCAATGTTTTGACATTGAGATCAGCTGTTCGCTATTTGGTTTGCTATTGGATGAATCGGATCACGTGGGCTCTATTCAGTGAATGCAACCCGAGAATATAGAACTATTTCCAATTGCGTCAGTTGAACTCTATTCAAACAGCCCAATGGAGGTGAGTCATCTGCGCTTGCGCGCATCAATTGCAACCAACCCATTCGGGCTATTCATTCCCCGTGTAATATGGCCTTGAGAGAAGATGGAAGTGAGTGGCACATTGGTTGAATAACAATACACAGCATTTACTGTTGATAACTTTGTTCAGGTTGAGGATCTACAGAAAGAAGTCGAGGAGCTGAGAGAATTGGCAAACAATCGTCTTCAGGAGCTAGACAAGCTGCACCTCCAGCACCGAGAAGGTCTGAAAGAGATAGAAAAACTCAAAATGGATGTAAGAGTCAAGTTACATTTCTTGAAATATTTTATTAAGTTATCATCAGCAGCCTACCATATGCTCAGTACGAGTACGTCATTTATATTTTATTTCTGCTGTTACAGTAATGGTAAGAAGTGAACACTGCCTAAGAAACTTAGTTTAAATTGTAAGATATAAAACATACCGGTGCGTGTGTTTAGTTCAATCTCAATACCAATGCTGGTAATGTCTGGATATATCACAAAAATGGTTTATACTCATGATGTGAACTGAAAAATATATGCGCGGCAAAAAAGTATGGTCACAGACAGCGCAGTCCTAGTCTCATAGTTCATTGTATTAAATAGAAAATAATTAAAATGGGGTGGTAAGATCTCCCTTGTGATGCCCTGTCCAAACAATCCTAGTTTCTTCCATAGCCTTATTTGGAGAGCAATGATTTTATACCAAGTTTCGATGTTGAAACAAAATATAGGCCTATATATTCCAACTTTCAACTCAGTGGCTCAACTATGTTGAAATCAAACTGACTCGTCCCAAATTGGATGCGTTTACCAAGGTTTTCTAACCGATTGACGAGCGCTAAGCCTGTTTGTAATACTAATCCATGATGAGAATCAAAACCTGATCTCCCAAGTGACGGCTCAGTGCACTAGCGACTGATCCACTGGTATTAGCTCTCTTACTCATCACTATTGCTTTGTTGACTTTCTCAGCTCCGCCAGCTACCCGAGAGCGTCATCGTGGAGACGACCGAGTACAAGTGTCTGCAGTCACAGTTCTCTGTGCTGTACAACGAGTCGATGCAGTTGAAGACGCAGGTCGACGAGACTCGCCAGCAGTTGCTCATCGTCAAGAACAACCATCACAGGCAGATCGAGATGATGGAGGTAACATTCACAACCACGGCGTACAAAATGATTGAAAAGTAGTTCATAAATTGTTGAACTAGGCCTACTGTTCATGAAAACTATTTTAAAACTTATTGACGATGCTGTCGATGCATAATATTTCAATGGAGAAAACTATTATTATGTAACTTGTTTGCCTAGTTCCAATAATGTCGAAGCAGAATAATGACGGACACGCTGTCGTCCTATACAGCATTTCAATACAACATCAAAATAATTTAATAAGTTGGGGTGGGCAAGATTATCAATAATATCGATTCGATAATCGATATGCCAAATAATTAAGATTATCAATGAATACTTTCATTACTGTTCTTATCGTTATTTAAATAATTTAATAGCAAACTTCAACAGTCGAAACTTGTCCGACATTACCTAGCTCTCAACGCTTCTCTGAACCCTAACATTCAATTCAATTCCCATAATGTCAGAGGGGGGGGGGGGGGTAATCTTATGTTCTTATGTTATGAAAGAACATAAACTTATGTTTCTTATGTTATGGGGGTTAGTTCTTATGTTCACTCCAACTCCAGCCTCTTTCCCAAAAATGCTTCTATCCATAACTACCCTACCAGTCATAGTAACTATCCCTTCTCTAACACACTCCCACGCTTTTTTTAAACACAGCCCTCTCCATCTTTACACAACCATTTACAATAAATTACCTGCCCATATAACTAGCCTCACTAAACTCTCATCTTTCAAATACAACCTTAAATATTTCCCACTCCAGAACCTTTTCTATGACCTCAACAAATTCCTAACTTCAAAATCGCATTAGACTGTCATTGCACCATCCATTACATATTATATATATATAGGCCTATATATATATATATATCATTCTGTCTTTTTTAATCATATTCTTCTAACTACTCATTTTCATATCTAGTTGTAAGTTTTTATATTTCCCATATTTGTGCAATGTGCAAATCTTTGGATCGAATAAATAAATAAATCCACCATTATCCAAGGCCTCTCATACTCAAATACTCATACCTTAAACACTCGTACCTCAAATACGATACAATTATGTCAGTGTGAACACTTACACAGTAATAATTATCATCATTTTTTACTAGTAGACTATACTATCCACGAATGGTGATACCGCTCCTTGGTTGGCTCCACATCCAGAGTGCTTGATGAACTTGTCATCAAGCACGAAGGCAACCACGAGTGCAGAAGAGTATAAGCAAAAATATCTAGAGCTCTGCACACACTACTCCGGACATATAAAATACTACACGTACGGATCAAAACTGAACGGCAAAGTTGGCTGCGCATTCGTTAGCAAATCCTCCACTGTTAGTCTTAGATTAGGTTCGATGAGTAGCGTATATACAGCCGAGTTGTTTGCAATTGTTACCTCTCTACAGCACAATCAACAACGACCTGAGAAGAGCTTCCTGATCTGTTCCGATTCTTTGAGTGCACTCCAAGGCTTGACTCAGATTTTTCCAACTCACCATCTAGTCCAGAAAGTGCAGACACTCCTGACCGCCCTTGCCTCGCAGGATGTCAGTGTAGTGTTCTGCTGGACATGTGGGGATTGGTGGTAATGAGTCAGCAGACAGGGCTGCCAAAGAAGCGACGGAGAAGGAGATATTGATAACCCGAGAGTGCCTTTCAATGATTTCAAGGCGTATTTCAAACTACTTTTCAAATCTCGTTTCCAAAAAGAATGGGACAGGAAGACCAACAATAAGCTGAAAGAAATGAAGCCTACTGTTAGTGCTTGGGAATCTTCAATCCGAGGTTCACGGAGGGAGGAAGTGGTTCTCACTCGTCTGCGAGTGGGACACACACGTTTAACCCATTCCTATCTTTTCACCCCCGAAAAAATCATCCCCTGGGGGTGCATTCCTGTACAATTAGTTTTATCTAGATAATCCTAGTCTAAGTTAATACCGTGTTAATACCGGTTTTAGAGAGGTTTAACTTTGTATTCCTGTACGAGTTTTACAGTAGGTTTAAGGGAAGCGTAGGTTAGTACGTCGGTAAAACAGTTTTTTGACAAATGTTGTTACAAATCAGCTAAAATGTACCTAAATATCATCCAATTTCAACGAAACTTGATCTAAATCAAATCTCAGCCTAAAGCACAATTTTCAATGAAATTAAATAAAAAGCAAAAAGTTGACCTACGAGGGATCGAACCCCGTCCATCTTCGTCTGAAAGCAGCCGCGCTAACGATGCAACCGATCCGCCGATGTGAATTTCTGCTCTCAGAACAAGATAAGTATACAAGCTTCGAAAAGAATTCTGGCAAATGAATTATCAATAATAAAACTGATGGTAAAATTATTTCAATACACTCACATTCTGTTGCCTTCAGTTCTCATTCTAGAAATCGCATTCCCTTAACGATATTCACTATATTGAATATTTAAATTAATATTTGAAATCTTGAAGTGGATCTTAAAACACGCTAAACCCGCTCTTTGGCAGGATTAAGATAATCCTGCTTTTCTGGTATTATTTCCGGGTCTATCTTTTTAGGAATACCAAGTTAGTACCACCATCACTAAAACCGGATTAAATCATACAGGAATGTACCCCCTGATGTGAAATTTGTAACGAGATTTTAACTGTTAGACACATATTGCTCGAGTGTCGGAAATATACTGCTCTGCGGAGACAGCTTCGTATGGAAGACACAATATCAAAGATTTTAGGGAATAATTCAAAATCGATAGATACCATATTCATCTTTTTCAGATTATCGAACCTATTGGATCTCAATTGACATGCTCGTGCATCTGCGCCGTTGTTTGCGTGAGACGATGAAGTTGTCGTGTCAACAGTATCATTTTTCAAACTGCCCCGATTAGGATACTTATATCTGATCAAGATGAAGTTGTTTATAATGCAATCATCTTTTTCCGGTATATTGCTATTTGATATTTGACACTTATTCTTGATGTGGATCTCCTGGGATAGACATCAGGAATATTTTAAATCAAACCATATTTCAACATATATCTATTATGGTTTGTCGTTCCTCCACTCCTATTTGAGTGCGAGTTTGAACTGAGAACAAGTAGTAAAACGTTCTCATCCTAGTCCCATGGGTGTGACCCTTTACAGCACACACATGTTCGGTTTTAAAAAATTAGTGTATAACGTCTTTAGTAATACAGTGAAACCTCTATCCATCGTTTCTCAAGGGACCAGGAAAATAAAACCATCCATCCAGGAAAACTATCCATCCAGGAAAATTTAACATTGATTATATGGGAGTGGGGCTAGAAAAAATGAATGATACATCCAGGAAAACGACAGATCCGGGAACGATGCATCGAGGTTTCACTGTAGTTTAGTCTCAGTTTCATATATTGAGGTGTTCTCATCTAAATTTGCAGCTTGCAAATTTGCAAGCTATATATAACACTCCTCACCTTTTTGTTCAACAACTTATTTCGATAGGCGCTAAATTACCTCGCTGTCGATGCGCCTTAAAACCCTAATATTCATTCATTCACGAATGGTAGTAACAATTGCAATATGGAAATGAGTTATTATGAAATGGTGACTATTTTATCGTCTCTGAGCGAAATGGATGATAGCGTTTCCATGTAACCGTTCACAATAAGAAACTCTTTCATAGTGATTGTATTGATTGGTATAAGCTATAAAAAGAATCCATTTCTTATTACCATTTCCTTATAACCTACGACAAGCCAAATTCTGACCAATCAGATGATGTTACTACTCTTGAGAAGTGATTACAGTTTTTGTATTTTGGGTATTTCATTTTTGTATTAGAGTCAAATCAGACACTCTCAAGACAAATGTCAAAATGGCTTTTGATAGTTGTTGCCACTGCCACTGAAATGAAAACCGTTCAAGGCAATGATCTAGGTAATATATATAATATTATAATATATAATGATATAATATAATATATTATAATATATTATATAATATATAATTTAAAATATATAATGGTTCAGGTTGGCTGTGAACTGGATCTTCCGGCAAACTATTGGCGAACCCACAGTTGAAAGAAGAGGCTATTGTGGTCCACCTATATCTCTATAACACTAATACATGACTAGTCAAACATGTTTCAAACATGAGGGTCAACGTGCCGCACCACTTTTATCATTTTTACAAATCGCCAGTCTGCCGTGTTGAACGGAATAGCACGTAATTCTCCATCAAATCAACTCTTCAAGAATAACTCGGTTCCCCTCTCCCCTCCACTCCCCTCCACCCCTCCCTTCCACTCTCCTAATGGACCCGTCATGTAAAACATGACCTCGAAAGACCCGAAAAAACAGTATCGTAGAGACTGACATGTGAGGGACAGAATGAAGAAGCACATTGACGTACTATTACGTAGTGCAACTACTTGAACAAATAATCACTTGACGTTGTCGAATGATATACGCAGTCGTCCTCCGTGCGAAGGTGAATAATGAATAAACACAGAACATGCAGTTCTAACCTCTAATAAAGTGTTTCTACTGGTACGTTACCTGTCAGCTACGTGGTGCGAGGAGGGGCGGTGGGTGAGGTGTGAGGAGACCCTTTTCCCTCCCCCTTTTCCACTCTCCCCATCATGCCTCTCGCCCACCCGAGCCAGGGTGCGCGCGCTCGTGTTACGAACGCTCGCACTCATATACAGATCTGGAAGATGCTATGTATAATTACTATTCCATAGTGACTAATCCATATTTCATTATTGTGAACCAGGTTTGAGACTAGAGTGAACAGTGGGTGAAATAACACAATCCCTCTGATTTGCACGTGTTCAGAGCGAAGAGCTGATGTCGCAGAAGAAGCTGCGTACGGAAGTGATCCAGCTCGAGGACATGCTCGCTCAGCTGCGTAAAGAGTACGAGATGCTCCGCATCGAGTTCGAGCAGAACCTGGCCGCCAACGAGCAGACCGGGCCGATCAACCGCGAGATGCGGCACCTCATCACGTCGCTGCAGAACCACAATCAGCAGCTGAAGGGCGAAGTGCACCGCTACAAGAGGAAGTACAAAGAAGCTAATGCTGAAATTCCCAAGGTAATATTAATTGACCCTACCCCATTTACCAATGGTAATAATTAGGGGTGTGCGAGCATTCGAATATTCGAGTTCAAATTTATCTGAACTTCAAAATTTCATGTTCGATTTGTTTTTCCATTTTTTTTCAATTTTTCTGTACTTGTCCCGAATGTAAAATGTGATTTTTTTAAAATTAAGGGTCCAAAGGTTGCTACTGATATGCGAATCTCGGCCTAACCATTTTTTTCTGAACTCAAACTCGAAACTAACAATTTTCTCTCGAGCTCGAACTCGATTCGACTCGAACTTAAATTCTCGAACTCGATTCGACTCGAACTTAAATTCTCGAACTCGCACACCCCTAGTAATAATACTGATCTTTCCTCGTATATAAATTGTTATTGATTAATGAACGTTAAACAGATGCATAGCCCCTATGATTTTAACTTCTGCTAATTTCATGCTTATAATGGTGGGTGGGAAACATAATGACCTGAAGATACATATTGATACATATCGAGAACACATCGATAATCTTTTTAAAATTACTCCAGACCTACTCTCATCATATCGATAATATTGAGATTACAGTAGAATCTCTTTAGAACGTCCTTCAATACAGCGATCATCGCGATATATCATCGTTTTGAGATAGTGCCGGCCAATTCCCATAAGACCATGTGTATTTTTTCTTTGTTAATACGTCCCTTAATTTAACGACCATCGCGAGAAAACGACGCTTTTTTGGTTCCCTTCCAAGAAAAACCATCAATACTACGACGAAATGACTGAAAAATTGTTAATGGTTGTACCGTTTTGTCATGAATATTAGCCGAGGGTTTTTCTCGAAATTTAAAGCCCTAAAGTCACCCTCAGCTTACTTGCAAATCTCGGCCTATAATCGGTCCAAAATACGTTTTTTGCTCATTTTAATTGGGCGTACAATACCCGCACACTCATAACAATGGAATCGACTTGAAACTGCGAGATGTTCCACTGAAAACACATTTAATGAATGTTTCGTCATAAACAAGCATGATTTTCCCAATTCCCAGCATTTTTATTTGACGCGCAATAATAAACATAATCACTTTGAGCTGTTGGCTACATGGTGTGCATCATCCATCCTACTGCCGAGTGCCGACTGCGTGTAGTCTGACCTTGTCTGACTTTGACGCGCACGAAACTGTTTAGCGTTTAGCGGCCGGCAATTGCACCGTCGCCTCGCGTGCTAGTTTGGCGGTCCATGTAGTCTCAACTCCCGGTAGACAATTCCCGTCGCGCTCAGTGCATTTTATGCGATTAACTACCGGTTGTCTAATGATATTTTAATGTTTCAATGTTATGACGTGTGTACAAATACTCTTGGAGACACGATATGGTGGTATTATCTTCATATTATATACAGTAGAACGTCAGTTGTACGATTCTCATTTATACGATTTTTACATTTATACGACTTTTCCAGGTGGTCCCAACCATTCTCCATAAGACTAAATGTTAAATTTCTTCTATTATACAACTCATTTATTCACGACTTTTCGTTTATACAACTGAATTTCTTGTCTCCTTCCAACATTTTCAATAATTCCAGTCAGGTGTTCATCATGAAGTCGTAAAAACCCCAAAACGTAAACAACACATGCGTAAGCACACCTGTTTTTCCTAGTAAAAATACCACCTTATCATGACTTCTTCACTTCACCCGGATTTTTCCCACCCCAAAAAATATTTATAGATATTGTCTAGTCCTAAATCACTTATATTTATGAAGAGACGCATCATTTTCCTAAACCAATCATCACTATTTAGAGCAACAGGACCTCCAACCTCAAGGTTTGGAAGCACACTGCCAAGAATGTTGCAATCACACTGGCACATTTGCCCAGCCAGTGACAGCTGATAATGTGTGGGAGGGGGGGAGGAGGGGAGGGGGTATGCAAGGCATGTGCAGGAGCGCATTTCTTTCATGTCAACAAAAAGTGATTTCAAAATCGAAGTATTTTAAAAAGGCAATGATGATCGCTTTTCATTGTTTGAAGTCAAATGTCATTTCAATAATATTCCCTCTCGAACAGGAGCAGAAAAACAAAAAAATGTAATTCTGTCAATGTGATGTCAAACATTTGAAGTAAATGCCACACTAGGAGTCGTCTGGACAGTGTTAATTGGTTGCTATGAGCATTGGTAAATGTCTGCGTCTGTCTCTCATAAAGCACATGTCATCTGAGAGCTGTCAAGGACATAATGGCATGCTGTATAGTGGTGCGAGGGTTGGTGAGGGGGCGGAGGGGAGAGCTGTGACGCGTCTTCACTTACAGACCAGACCAAAAACATCATACACAAGAAAATAAAGACAAAAAAAAAACATTGATTATGCAGTGGGTAAATGTTTGAACCCAGATTCATTAATAAATCATTTATACGTTTATCTATTTATACGATTTTTTTTCTCAGTCCCCTGAAAGTCGTATAAACAACGTTCTACTGTACCCTTCCAAAATAAAGCAAAGTGTATAGGCCTACTTCTACACATCACAATTGGCACCATTTCTGTTCAATGTCAGGCGTGCTGCTTGACTACAAGTGACGGGTGGAGAAATATGATACAGTTGAACACTTCAGACACTTGAAATCACACATCAGTAAATTGCAAGAGGAAGGTTGAAGAGGGGGGTATTGATTAAAGCATCAATTCAGAGTGATAATATAAACTCACGGTCAAAATGTTGGCACACAGCATTATTATACAGTGTCTTACTATAAATGTATACATACCACATGGCAGGCTATCCGCGATCGAACTCCGCCCTATGCTATAATATTGACGATTGACAGTATTTTATGTATGTCTTGTAAAACAAACACACAAAGTTTTATTGTGAATTTTACTGTAACTTTTAGTTGTACGACGATCGAGATTAAACGACGATTAGCTTATCTCCCCTCAACGTCGCACTAAAGAGATTCTACTGTATTGGTTTAATGGTATACCGGTATTTGAATTCCCGCCATTAAATTGTTCATTTAGCATCACTGTCAATTGAACACTAGGAACTAGGAAGTGGCATACATGTAATAGGTGTTCTGTCAGTAATAGAAGTGACATCCCTAGAAGAAAGGCTGCTTGTTCAGGTAGGTGTTGGCAGGGGGGGGGGGGGTTATTATTGAAATTGTTGACCATTGATTGTTATCAAGCTTGTAAATATATTGATTTATAATTATGAATGATGTTTCTCATTTAGCTGAAGAAAGAACTTGAAGAAATGAGCACGAAACTGGACCAGCAAGCTGCGCAGGAGGTGAAGGAGAGCGCGGTGGTGGAGGTGCCGTGTAAGGAAGAAGTGTCCGACTCTGCGGCCGGGTCGGTCCAGGTCAAGGAAGAGCCCGGCCCGAGCAAGGAGGGGGGGGAGGAGGAGACAGAAGGGGAAGAGCCCACCGAAGCAGACAAGGATCACGCGTTGACGTCACCGTCGGCCAAGAAGGAGGGCGCCGTCAAGCGAGAGAAGGACATCAAGAAGGAGGTGAAGACGGAGAAAGAACACCGAGACCGAGCCAAAGAGGCAAAACTCATCGAGACAGAACTTGTGCGAGATCTGAAAGCGCAGCTCAAGTAAGTAATAGTGTTTTATGTTGTAAACCTAATCCTCTCATTATCACATCCTTGTGAAAATTCATCAAATTTAACCTACCTCTACTCACTTGGTCTTTTGTTTGTTTGGAAATTTTCTTTCAAATCACATGAACTACTGAATTTCTTCTTTGATACTGAAAAAATTGTAAGATATTGAATTCCTTCTTGAAGAGGTTAATGACATGGGGCTTATAACAATTAAAAATCATCATAGACTAATAATTTGGTCACTCTTCTTTGAATGCAGGAAAGCCGTAAACGATCAGAAAGAGATGAAGTTGCTGCTGGACATGTACAAAGGTGTGAGCAAAGAGCAAAGGGACAAAGTTCAACTTATGGCAGCTGAGAAGAAAACGCGTGCCGAATTGGAAGACCAGCGTCAACAATTGAAGAAAGTCCTGGTATGTAGCTCAGAGGTCTTCTTAATTATTTAATGTTGAATTATATTCCACGTGAAAACTGCAATTGGAATCCTGATTTTCGTATTACAGTCAGAGTTATTGAAAATGTTACTAAATCGGTTGGTTATTCCTGCAAAGCTGTTACCGTTACAGACATGTGAAATATGGATTATGTAGTCGAAATCTATTGTGACATCTTTCCATCTCTATATGTTCATCATCTAGATCATAAAGCCCACACTTCTGAGATATAGGCCTTTCAGATTATTTCCCCGGTATTATTTGAAGAACGTCAAAGCTCTTCTCAACAAACGTATCAAAGATAGTAACAGCATGTACCGTAATTTTACTTTTTGTAACGTAGATGATCTTAATGTGTCTCTCAAAGATGTGAGTCGCCACTGGGCTTAGTTTAGTGCTGTATTCATTCCAGAAACTTGTGATTTCATTGAAATAGCAAACGGTTTTACGTGTGGCAGACGGCCGGTTGCAATACGTACTAATGTTTCAGGAGAGTAAACGCGAAGAGCGCAAGAAACTATGCGACGACGATGCTATGCGCAAGATCAAGATACTGGAGGATCAGAACTACCAACTGCAGAAGCAGGTCGCGTCTCAGAAACAGATGGACGGCAGCTGGACTTCACATAACAACTACTTGATGAGACCTTTCGTAAGTAGATTCGCCGTTGATATCATAGACTCACGTCAACTATTTTAAATTTTACACTTCGTCATATGGTGCTTAACGACCCTTTCAATATTAGGTTAATTAGGAGGTCGCCACGTATGAGCGGGTGGTAATGAAACGATGAAGTGATGATATGAGCAAGGAGGAAGGATGCTTACAAAAACCTATAACTAAATCAGGACTTGAACCCAGACCTGTCTCACATCAAATTGCAAAGCAGCATTGAATGTCTGTGACAAATGAATGCCAGTTTAAATGTATTCTATACTCAATTATCGACTACTGATAGAGTACCACGAACAACTGAGATTAGAAGTAGAATCAAATTTGAGAGAAAGAGAAAGTTTTCATGGCTATTCACAACACAAATTCAGCAGTAAATATAGTCGACAAGTTGGCTTGTTTATAACAGCAGTACATCTGAATTTCCAGTAATTTTTCACATTGTCAGTCCAATTGGCCTTGGCTTGCAGCTTGATGTAAGATTAAGACCAATGTTTGGAGTTAGCAAACATTACTCTCACGGCTAGTTCTTTATTGCTACTGCGTGTTGTTGTGAACGCGAACATAGGCCTACCGTAAATACTAAATATCATAGAGCAAACCTTGTTCTTCAAGTCAAGTATACTCACACGAATTTAGATTGTGAGTGAGCTGTTAATTATATCATATTATCAATTAGTCATTATATTGCCGTTATTTCTCCCTTTTCCTATAACTGTCTGAATAAAAACAACATTCAAGTGTTGGGCGTCTGCACTTCCACTTCCGAACATCATAGCAAGCGTATGCAAGTATTAGTTTTAATGCATTGTAACTTCTGACTCTCAATTCATTGAGCAAGCTGGAGGATTAGTAATTCTGTCTGGAGTGAAACCTCTGTCTATTGTTTGTCAAGGAACCAGGGTCCAGATTCACAAAGATCCAATCTTTTGGACGTCTCAAGTTGGGACCATTTTACTGAGTTGGGACCAATATTGGTCCTTACTCAGTAAAATGGTCCTAACTTTACACGCCCTATAGATAAGACTATTTGTAAATTGAAGTGGGATGAAATCAATAAATGATGGAAGTGGGAAAACGATGGATCCGGGATCTATGCGTTGTGTTCTCACTGTACTTTGCTCTGTGATTTTCTTATGTCGACCAAATGCATTTGATATCTTGGTTTTGAATATCAGGAAGAAGAGGCGCTGCTCAACGAAATGGAAGTGACCGGTCAAGCGTTCGAAGACATGCAAGAACAGAACTCTCGCTTGATTCAACAGCTACGCGAGAAGGACGACGCCAACTTCAAGCTGATGACGGAACGCATCAAGTCGAACCAGCTGCACAAACTATCTCGCGAGGAGAAGGAAGTGCTCAAGGATCAGGTGGGTCCTGCTCGCAGTCTACTACCTCTTTAGTATGTCCGTCATTACAGCGACCATTGCGATGTATCATCTTTTTAGAAAGTTCCATCCAACTCCCATAAGACCCTGTTCAATTTTCTTTGTCAAGACGTCCCTTTGAAAATATAACGACCATCGCGAGGATACGACGCTTTTTTGTTCCCATGCTCGAAAAAAAACCTAAATGGTACGACAAAATGGTTGAAAATGTTCTACTTCGAATCATTATAAAATCATAATTACCGTAAAAAAAATTTTTGGAAAAGATTATTCTAGGCCGTAGTTATGCGGGCTGTCAATCATACTGTCGCGACACAAGCGCGTCCGTGGATGTCAAGCGAGTGTCGAAATATAACCGAAGTGGCCCAAACAACCGTAACAGTGACAAAGTCGGTACTTGTCATTGAATTGTTGAAGCACATAATCTGCTCAAGTACTGAGCCATAAGTTACTGAATCCTTAGGCCTAGTTATTACAACATATTTCACATTTGCAGCAAGACATTGTGTACGCATGTGAGTGACAGTTTTGGGTTGTGTTCATACTATGGTTAGCTGATCCTATTTACACCTACGTAGGCCTATGCCATATAAGCAAGCCATTTTTTTCAAGTTTCAATATTGGAATTTCAGTATCATTTACAATTCTACTATCGAACGGGAACCGTAGTTATTTCTGAGAGAATTTTGACCGGTGATGTTTCTTCCGACAGGGTGCAACTTTGACATCTCAAGTAGAGGCCACAAACATCGTTGTGCGTAAACTGGAAGAGAAGGAACGGATTCTGCAAAACTCGTTGGCGACCGTTGAGAAAGAGCTGTCAACGCGCCAACAAGCCATGGAGATGCATAAACGCAAGGCCATCGAAAGTGCTCAGTCTGCTGCTGATCTCAAGCTTCATCTCGGTAACTAGAACGAATCATTATTACAGTACAACCTTGATAGTACGACGTTGAGGGGCGACAGCTGAATCGTCGTATTATTGCGATTGTTGTAATAAATTGAAATTTATCACTTTTTATTCTTAAATATGGGAAGATGACGGAGTCAGGAAAATGAATTACAATGAGATATTGTCGTCGACAATTAACATTTATGTTATAGTCGATACATTTACCTATATACATACTGTAGGCCTATTTACTCGCAAATGAGTCACATGTAAGAAACTTGAGAGCTCAAAACAGGTGTCCGTCTTATACGCGCGCACAAAATCTCCAAAAATGAAAGTCAAATGTATCAATCCTCATCACAGTGAACGTGCTATTTTCAGTGTAAATGCTACAGTAAACCCTCGGTAATCCGAAATTCAAGGGACTTCCAAAATGTGATTTCGATTTATAAAAACTCGGATTAACCAAAAAACTCCCTTTCCACGAAAATCATCACACTTCCCAGTTAGAATTGAAGCAATTGACCATTGTAGATCGTCCGCCCTCGTGATGTCACAAAATATAAAAACCAATCAAGTGGACAGTGAAGCAGGAGAAATAGGGAAATAACCAATCAAGGTACCTAAAATTTCCCCTGCTTCGTATAAGTCACGCCCATCTACAATGGTCAATTTCGTATTGTGCGAGAGAGAAAGCTATGCCACATGTGCGACAAACCGCTTCACTGATCGTTTGTATTCGGCTATTTTCGACAACAAACGAACGTTAGATGGCCAGCTTTCATTGGCGCTCGGCCGTTCCGAGTTATTGAGTGTTCCGAGCTTACCGCTCGTCAAGGACAGACAGAGTAACGAGTGCGGGCGAGCGCACTCAGAGTCGGATGACGCACTCAGTGGCAGTGAACAGCTGAGCTGGCTTCTGCCTATTGTTACGCGTCAAATAAAAAGGATGGAATTTAAGGAAATAATTATCAATTTTAAGAAATTCACTCGAACTATTTTGAATTATCCAATCCAAAAACAGTGTAAAGCAATTGAGGGGTCGAAATATTAGTTGGAATTACGGATCAGCTGGAATTCGGATTAACCATATTCATTAACATTGAAATGCCTATACCTTCAGCCGGGGACTGACTTCAAGTTCGAAATATGTCAAATTTCGGATTAACCGAGTTTGGATTAACGAGGGTTTACTGTACAGTAGAACGTCAGTTATACGATTCTCATTTATACGATTTTTACATTTATACGATTTTTCCAGGTGGTCCCAACCATTTTTCATAAGACTAAATGTTAAATTTCTTCTATTATACAACTCATTTATTCACGACTTTTCGTTTATACAACTGAATTTCTTGTCTCCTTCCAACATTTTCAATAATTCCAGTCAGGTGTTCATCATAAAGTCGTAAAAACCCCAAAACGTAAACAACACATGCGTAAGCACACCTGTTTTTCCTAGTAAAAATACCACCTTATCATGACTTCTCCACTCCTACCCAGGTTTTTCCCACCCCAAAAAATATTTATAGATATTGTCTAGTTCTAAATCACTTATATTCATGAAGAGACGCATCATTTTCCTGAACCAAACATCACTATTTAGAGCAACAGGACCTCCAACCTCAAGGTTTGGAAGCACACTGCCAAGAATGTTGCAATCACACTGGCATATTTGCCCAGCCAGTGACAGCTGATAATGTGGGGAGGGGGTAGGGGGTATGCAAGGCGTGTGCAGGAGCGCATTTCTTTTATGTCAACAAAAAGTGATTTCAAAATCGAAGTATTTTAAAAAGGCAATGATGATCGCTTTTCATTGTTTGAAGTCAAATGTCATTTCAATAATATTCTCTCTCTAACAGGGACAGAAAAACAAAAAAATGTAATTCTGTCAATGTCATGTCAAACATTTGAAGTAAATGCCACACTAGGAGTCGCCTGGACAGTGTTAATTGGTTGCTATGAGCATTGGTAAATGTCTGCGTCTGTCTCTCACAAAGCACATGTCATCTGAGAGCTGTCAAGGACATAATGGCATGCTGTAGTGGCTTGAGGGTTGGTGAGGGGGCGGAGGGGAGAGCTGTGACGCGTCTTCACTTACAGACCAGACCAAAAACATCATACACAAGAAAATAAAGACCAAAAAAAAAACATTGATTATGCAGTGGGTAAATGTTTGAACCCAGATTCATTAATAAATCATTTATACGTTTATCCATTTATACGATTTTTTTTCTCAGTCCCCTGAAAGTCGTATAAACGACGTTCTACTGTATATATTATTGGTGTGTATGTTGCTCATCATTGCTGAATGATAACAACGCGATCATCTCACACAGTCAGTGGCTCTAGCACTGGACTAACTCCGGAGTCCGAGTGAGTTCTATTCTGCTGAGTTGTAGCACCAGACACGCACACGTGTCTCTCACTTTCTCACTTCCTCCCCCTCTCCAGTACACATACACACTTTGTCAAGGACAGATCGAAACGTCAGACTCGGAACTGTCGAGCGCCAATAAAATCGAGCAATACAGTGTTTAGTTTAGTTGAGGCCCCTCACAGCAGTTTCTCATGTCTCGGCTAGCAACTAATGCAAGGGTTTCTCTTATACACGTCCCGAACAGAGCGCTAAACATTTCATTGCGATGTATTTTGACCTGGCATACACTTCACAAATTTATTGTTTGTTACTTTTTGCAATTTATTTGTCGTAGTATTTGCATTTTTGATACTGTGGGGACTATTTTAACTGTCAAATTATTGCTATTGTTGTTTTAATAAAAGTCGTAATTTATCGAAATAAAATAACATTGGGTCTTATGGGGATTGGCTGGGACTATCTCAAAACGATGTACTACTGCAATCGTTTGTATCGAGCGACACACTATTATGGTTTATATTATTGGGAATTAGGCTGTTTTAGAGCTAGTTTAATGAATATACCGGAAGTCAAATTGACCTGAGTTCTGGTGAAGTGATTATTTGAGTTACAGAATTAAATGAGCATAGGAGAAAGCCAGTGGGACTTGATGCAGTAAACCCCCGCTAATTCGAAAAGGAAGGACCTAGGGAAAAATTGAATTCGACTTATAAAAATTCGGATTAACCAAAATTAAACTTTGTTTCACGAAATTACTGCTTTTCCCAATTAGAATGGAAACTATTGACTAATGGAACTAATGGAAACAATTAGAACAAATGGTCAAACAAAGAGCATGGAAATTGAAAAAATAATGGTTATTTCAAGGAATGAACTCGGAACTATTTCGAATCATCCAATCTGAAAACAGTGTCAGAACAATTGAAGGGTCAAAATATAAGTTTGAATTTTGGTAAATAGTTAGAATTCGAATCACCATTTTACTCGCATATAAGTTGCACCCGCGTATAAGTCGCACCCCTGTTTTTGGCAGTCATTTTTTGAAAAACCCTTTGTATGGTCTTATAAGTCGCACCTGCAGTCTCCGGTACCGTCAAAAATACATTGCGATTGAAATGTTTAGCGCTCTGTTCGGGTCGCGTATGGGAGAAACCCTTGGTATTGGCTTGCACTAGTTACTAGCAGAGACGTGAGAAACCGTTGTGAGGGGCCTAAACTAAACAACGCGTAAATAACAACACAGATGCGTGTGCCACTGACACTGTAGGCCTACATGTGCGCTACTTGTTCACAGCTAGGTTTTTTGCTGCAACAGTAAAGGGGGGGAAGGGAACAGGTTGCCGAACATACCCAAGCGTGACCGAGAGCACACAATAATTACGTGAAACGACGACACTTACAAAGATTTGAAATAATAACAAGGAAAGAAGGAAAGCATCTCGTAGTTTCTTTTAAATTTCTTTCTTTATAATACAAGGAAACATTCATTCCAAAGCAATAATGAGCAACATACACAATACGGTCAATACCGTATGGTCCAGAATGTAAGCCGAGGGTTTTCACTCGAAATTTCAAGCCCAAAAGTCACCCTCGGCGTATATGCGAATCTCGGCCTATAATCGGACAAAAATACATTTTTTTGACCATTCTAACTGGGCATACTACACCCGCACACTCATAACAACGGAAGCAACTAGAAACTGCGAGATATTCCACTAAAAACACGTTCAATAAATGTTTTATCACGAAGAAGCATCATTTTCCCAATTTCCACATTTTTATTTGATGCGCAGTAATAAACATAAGCCCGTTGAGCTGTTGGCTGTATAGTGTGAGACTACTGCGTGTGGTCTGACCTTGACGAGCACGAGACTGTTAAGTGTGAAAAACACTCGTTCGTCCGACTAGAGACGGCGATGCGCCAATAGAAGCGGGCCATGTATGGCGATCAAGTGAGTCCCTTCCCACTGGTTTCTCACAAAGTCGTTTCAGCTGGTCGCCTAGCTTCCTCTTGCGCGCAATATGACATTGACTTAATTCTACCCCAGAAGAGTGATGATTTACGTGGAAAAGGAGAGGAACTCTTTTGGAGATTTTGTGCGCGCGTATAAGTTGCACCCCTGATTTGAGCACTCAAATTTCGAAATATACATGCGACTTATTTGCGAGTAACTGTTTCCTTCAGCCGGGGACTGACTTCAAGTTCGAAGCAAGTCAAATTTGGGTTTGCCGAAGGAGTAACGTTCTGAAAAATTGTTCATTAATGTGCATGAGCTAATTCATTATGTGACTTGATTACCTATACAATGAACTTACGATTACTGCCAACTTGACAGTACCAGTAATTACGATCATGACAAAAACTAATGTCGTCACTAGTTTCTCGTCACTCATATCGTTCTGTCGTCAGTAATCAGGACAGAACTTACGATTACTATCAACTTGACAGTAATCATAAGTTCAGTCATTGCGTCAAGCTTCAATTTTGGATTCGATTATTTTCGTTGCTTCTTTGGATCGAAGAAAATGTTCCAAAATTTTAATTTTAAAAAACCCAACTCAATCAACTAGGGTAGGCCTACCGCTTGAGAAACTGAAGTCAAATTATATGAGTTTAAGTTCCACATAAGGGTTAACATCATTCACATGAGAATCTGCTCATTCGTTTTCACAAATGACCTTTGAAGTAAAGTTGGGGGCGTTGAGCAATCAATCAATTTTATGCCACATTACTAATCGAGTGAATGGTTTGCGTAGAAAAATACCACGCGCAGATGAAGGAAGCACAGCAGGTGGTGACGGAGAAGACGAGCTCCCTGGAGGCAGAGGCGTACAAGACAAAGCGACTCCAGGAGGAGATCTGCCAGCTGCGACGTAAGACGGAGCGCATGAAGAAGATCGAGATGGCGGGCACGCTCGACGAAGTCATGATGGAGGAGATTCGGGAGTACAAGGAGACGCTGACGTGTCCGTCGTGCAAGGTCAAGCGCAAGGATGCCGTGCTCACCAAGTGCTTCCACGTCTTCTGCTGGGACTGCCTCAAGACGCGGTACGAAACACGACAGCGCAAGTGTCCCAAGTGCAACGCCGCTTTCGGAGCCAACGACTATCATCGACTGTACCTTTCCACTTGAACGGATCATCGCCGAACAGAAGTTCAATATCGGTAAAGTCTGGTGATGACGTTCAAACAGTTCGAAACTGACGTGTCGTTGTCTAATTGTTTTAAAGGTATTATCAATTAGCGTAATTGATATTTTAATTTTCAGTGTCAATTACTTTCAAATCGTTTATTGTCGGTCAAATGTTCGATAATATGAGTTGAATCAACTTGCAAGCTGTGGATAATTTTGTATCATAAACAAACTATAAGCAATGGTTAAATATGTTGGTATGAGTTGAGAGTTTGTTCAAAAGTAGGAATATGCTACAAACGGGAATATTGTCACCTGATCACTTATCTTCATGGTATTTTACTGATGGTTTCCATGTCTAAAAAGTAGTTGTTACTTTATCCTTATTTATGCATGTGTCTAGGATATGTCTGCATCTCTCTTCTGCTTCATTGTTACTTTGTAAGTAGACATGATATCATATTTCGTTGTTATTGTCAAATTATGTCGGAAAATGTTGTCATCTGTTTCCTGTAGTTGGCATATGTGGGCTCTGGATGAAAGCAGTGTAATGCTGTGCCACAGTATTCTAAGAAAGTGCTGTTTGTAATCAGTGGTAAAATAGGCTACTGAAAATGGAAATTTTTTTATACATTTTACAATATTTTTAATAATATTTCACGAAATGTATTACAGTGGAACCTCTTGGATATGTTTTTAAGGGATTAGTCGATAACCTAACTGAAGTTGAAACGTACTAAACTTCATACTGTACCGGTAAAATGAGGGGTCATTTGGAAAAAAATCGTGAATACAATTTATTGAGGAAGGAAAGTCACTGAATAGGTTCCACTGTATTCTTGAAAACATTATGAGCATTTAATTGTACAGTTTACTTTTTACTCAATTTTACCTAGTTATTTGAAGTATTTTTCATTTATAAACCATAAAATTTCAGTATTCATTATTAAAACTTTATTTAGGTATCCCATTTCAGAAACAAACAGAATTAAAAATAAGTTGAAATATATTGTACCGTACTTCATTCAATATTCACAATACATAAAAACAATCAATTTTCTATTTTTCCATCAACAACTAGGCCTATGTACTAATACTTCAAATTATTCATAATCTGTATCTTGATGATTGTATGTGCTTGAAAACACTTTCACAAGAATTAAAATTTGAAAATATCGCTGATGAGGAGCATTGTACATCTATGACTTCGGCGATCGCTCCAAGAAAAACTTTTAATTATGACATCTACCTTCACATAACTACATTCAGATTAAGCGATTGAAACTTTGAAGGTTATCTAGAAACATTTAACGGTTCAAATATGTAAAGACTAAACTATCTTTGTTAGTTATATTTACTCTGTGTGTTGCCTTTATCTATCAACCATTGTTTCAACAATGAAATGAACATCAAGGTGGGAAAAATGAATACTATATAGTGAAGCCTCGATGCATTGTTCCCCCATCCATCGTTTTTCTGCTTCTACCATTCATTTTGTTCCACCCGTCTATCTTTAACAAATGTTAAATTTTTACGGAGGGATCGTTTCCTAAATGGATGGTTTATTTTCCCTAGTCCCTTGGATAATAATGGATAGAGGTTTCACTGTAGTTTATACCTTGGAATATAGCTGTGATGACACTCATGCTAATTGTGACCCATACTCTGGCCAGAGTTATGAACTATGAGGGTGAATTGTTAGATCTTGTGAATTTTGAATTTTTATGGAAGTTCAAATTAAAGACCTATTATTGTGAATAGGATTGTTGTGATATTCAACTTTTACTAATAGATCAACTTGTTTTCTGATTTGTGCGAGATATGTTCTTCAAAGAAGACTTCAATGTAGACAAAAGATGTGCTGCACGAAATAATTACGTGAACACGAAACTGTTAACACATCTAACAGTTTACAAAGTATGTAATGAAACTAAACGTTACACGCGTACAGTGGAGCCTCTATTACGTTTTTCAAGGGACCAGACTAAAGAAACTTACTGTACTGAAGAGTAACTAAAGTAGTAACTGTTGTGCAATGTAGAAGAAAAAAGTACCACCGTGCAACCAAGCTGTTTTGTGGGATCATTAAGCAAACAATAATCATCAAGAAACAAGTGCAATTTGGCCGATTTCTATCTCAGTAACCTGCACATTTTTGGTTTTGTAGTATTTACTATTTAGCTGGATGCACAGCTCTGGAAATCTTGGTCTCCTATTGTTTATCAATGAGTACGATACGATGTAGCTATAATCCAAGCTTATACGTAGCATTTTTTGTAATTATGTTTGTTAATGGATGAATGCTATGCAGAACTAAGTGTGGTAGAATTAATATAATATTACACCTAGCTTGGTTCTGCAAATTGAAAGGTTAGACCTGGAAACATTTATTCAACTATTTTGAAGTGTAAATTACAAGACTTGATGCTGATTTATAATACACTATAATTAGGGCCTACTATGCCAGATTTATGTGGTGGTCCAGAGACAAATTTGTTCAATTTTTTTTTTTCGTGTGCAAATTGTACATATAAATGTGTATACATTTTCAATTACCTATATTGTGGGGACTACTGAACTGATAAACTCTCGAATTCATAGTAGGCCTACCAGTAATTTGTTGTCAGTATGGTGGATTCTTACCTGATGTAAAATTCTTCCATTATTAATGTTACTGGTAATAATAAAAGAGATCAATTTAAACTGTGTATTGACTTGATCAATGTAAAATAAATCAACTTTCTTATTTTCCCTTCTCAGAATAGGCCATATAATATGCAATAATTAAATTATTGTACCAGTATAGGATGAGCAGCAAAAAAAATGTCACCCTCGATAGTTCGATCAATTAAGGCACCGCTTTAGAAACTGAAGTCACTGTTCTAGTGCTGCATAGGGCATGGGTTTTTGTAAACGTCTTTCCACTCATCATCACTTTATACAGTGAAACCTCTATCCATCGTTTTTCAAGGGACCAGGAAGACTGAACTATTCATGCAGGAAAATGATTCATCCAGGAAAAATTAACATTGGTTATATGGGAGTGGGGTGAAAAAAAAGAAAGATGCAAGCAGGATAACAGTGGATCCGAGAACGATGCATAGAGGTTTCACTGTAGTTACATTATCACCTGCTTATTCGTACTCCCAAATAATCTAGCTGTTGGTGGGCTTGTTGAGTAAACAAAAATCATCATTGGCTCGTACAGTAGGCAGTGGCTACTAAATATCATTGAATCTGATTGAATGTTTAATTTTTTATGAAACCTGATTGTGCAGCAATTTATTAGAGAAATACCTCGAGGCCCATCACCAGTTTGGCAAAAAATAGTGTAATACATGCACATGATATGTCATTACGCTATATTCAGGTGTGTTTCTCTGCTTTATCTTATTGGCCATGACCCATGACTGTAACTAATTATCAATAAGGATATGGAACCTTTTAGCAGCATATTTCTCTCGATTATTCAAATCAGCATGTTTTGAAAATTGTGCATATTTTCAATATCATTATCAATCAATTGTTACCGTAATTATCTAAAACTATTTTCAAAAATAAGAAAGAGTTCAATATTCCATGCAATACGGGCCCCTCTGCCACTAAGTTTTCAGATTCACTTCTTTTTCTCTGCTTGGATTTTACTCCTCTGCTTTAATTTCATATACATAAGATTGCTATTACAAATGTGGTGATGTGCATTACATAATATGATGTAATGAATTCCTACCTCTCATAGATGAATCATGATATTATGTTGTGCAGTACCGTCTTGACGTATTTTGCATTATTGGATGAGCGAAGCGAAGACTCAATTTCACCATACCCGAAAAAAAAGTACTTTTTTTTTTTTGCGCTCCACAGGTCAGACAAGAATTCAAAATTAGTTGAAACTTGGCACACACAATTGTCATTAATCATTATCTAATTCGATACTGTATAGTTTTGAGGCGCGATCGGTTGAACCACTTCTGAGAAAACTCATTTCAAAGTTTTCAAAAATCTCATAAGAATAACCCAGAGACAAAAATTCAGGAAAAATATTTCATCCGATAGAATTCAAATTCTCAGGGAATTTTAATATTATAATGATACACATTATTCCGAACCTTTACTCAAATCGGATCAGCCGTTTTGATGTAAAAAAATATATAATCTAATTTTTATGAATCATTCAAAGCTATTAAGATACCTATTAAATCCAAGCCACAGGTGACACCACTTGATTGTAAACGATTAAAACAAAGCCTTCTTTATTATCATAGAAATCAATAGTGAAAAACAAGATGGCAGTGTTGTCATGGTTTGTATCTCAAGTTGTATATATAAATAATAACCAATCCAAAGATAAGTCGATATGTTCCAGCTCATCCATCAACGCGGCAACACATAACGCGTTTGCCTAGTATTAGAAAAATGTAGCATATGCATGCAAGATGAGCGAGATATATTTTGCATTGATTGTAGGGGGTGTACTTGAAATCCATCTACGCAACCTTGTTTTTAAACTATTACAGTAGTGGCAAAATAAGAATTCCAATTGACTGCATATGTCTTTCACTGTTGTGCCTGTTTGAGTTTTGCTTAGAGTTACGTATTAAGAAGTAACTGCATGAGTCTATCACTGCTTCTGTTACACAGTTCAACTTATAGATCATCCCTGATAAACTTGAAACTCTTTATCTCATCTTAACAATATAAGAGAATCAATAACCTAATTATTGGTGAGGTTGTTAAGAATCAACACTGAAAATATGTCCATTTGTCGGAATTTACCCTTTTTTTATGTTCAATTTATTCCATATCTCCTTTTTGGGCTTCTGAAGGAATAATGTGAATTGATCCACTGTTATATTCCATATTGAACTTTCAACCATATACTGTAGTGTCGAACCAAATTAGCTTCAGAACGGAATACAGTTAAATGTATGATGGCTGTTTTCTCGTCATCTTTTTTCCCAACATATTTTGGGATAGAGAAGCAAATTAAATCTATTCTACTGGATGGAATTGCACGATTTTTGTGTGTATATTATGAAGTTATGCATTATCAACAGCATACCTTGAGAATAGCATGAATAAAATAATTTTTGAATAAGAAAAATAATAAGAAACTTTGAAAAAAGTGTGAATATAGGCACCAAATAACCTCGCTGTCGATGCGCTTTAAAACCCTAATATTCATTCAAGTGTGAAATAGAAGAATTTGTCATTCCTACAAAAAAAATTGAAGTAACACCAACGCATTTCTCTGTCGAATGCACTTTCAAGAGGACTATGATATTTTTTAAAACCACTCATCTCAAACCGTTTTCTAGAAAAAAGTGTCTCCGAGACAATTGTCAATATTTAGGTAATAATTAAAAGAAAAAGGAGAGAAAAGAAAAAATGTACTTCGTATTTTGATATTTTTCTGTTGATAATGTGAAACCACAATGAAAAAATCAACTTGGTCAAAATGTAGAACTTGGGATTTTTAGTGTTTTCCCCCCTTAAGCAATTCATGAAGCAAATAGTCGAAAATAAAAGTAGAGAACAAGGCAAAGGAACAAGCAAAAACATTAGTGGGCTATGATATTAAAATACATGATGAGTGGGAATGTAAGGTTTAAATTTGAGCGTGTATGAATGATGCGCATAGTCAACCAATCATCGTGTTTCGCTTTTTTACAATTCGCAAGGCGGTGGATTGAATGATGCCGAACGTCATCGATTGACATCGAATGCATGTCACTTTTTGTTCTCTATATAAAAGTGTGTGTATTATTGAAGATGTTATAAAGGTAAGACCTAATTTTTTATACAAGCTTAATCTTGCTGTCGTGACTTACACTATGCATACATATGTTTTACATTGTTTCGAACAGTCACTGAATATAGTAAAGTCCGAAAGTGGGCCTAGGCCTAGACTGGAGGTTTAGGCCCTGACAGTCCTACTTCAATGTCTAACCTATTCTTTGGTCGAAACTACGGCCTACGGCCACTGGTAGTAGGGCCTGGTATGAATTTTACGAGCACGCAGTGCTATAGCCAGTAAATATGAACTTGGTGTATTGGACACTTGGTGCCAGGGCCTAGGGCAGCGCCTATGAGGCCTTTGCCCATGACGTGAGCGTAAACCCCTATGACTTCTTCTTTGCATTGTTTCTTGTTGTACGACGATGGATTGATTCGAGAGGCAAGAACATTTACAGCTGCACCACTGGTTGATTGGGAAATCAACGAGTAATTACAGTATGAACCATAGTTTAACCATGATGTAGTGATAGCCTTCCATCATACTGTATTAAAGGTCTATAAAGAAGGCCGACCTTATTACCACGTTACGTTTTGAGAGTCACATTGCTGGCACGTAACGTTTTGGTTTTTTACTTTTTCAGTCAAAACGTTACGTGGCAGCAACAATGATAATTGCTGCCGCGTAATGTTTTGGTTTTGAAGATGGTTACGTTATAAGAGTCGAAATGTTATGGCAGCAACAATGATAATTGCTGCCATGTAACGTTTTGGTTTTGAAGATGGTGGATGTGTGTTTTTCAGCTGCTGACCGAGCAAACAATGTTTCCTTTCCAGGCCTACGCAGCATCTACTGATTGTGATTATTAATATAGAAAGGTCGTAAATCAGTTCAGGTTTCTGTTTCTGATCTTGAAACACTTTATTTACATGTGGTAAACTTGTTAAACCTACGGTTAAAACAATGGATTACTAAATGTTGTGTGATAGGCCTATAGGCCTACGGTAGCTAAATCTGACCTGTCAAAACGTACGTTTTTACAAAAGACTGTCAAAACGTAGGTTTTGATATGACTTTGACCTTGTATCTTTGGATCCAGGACGTAATTGTGGGAAGGTAAGACTAGGCATAGAAGATGAACGTTAATTGCAATTGTATTGTTTGCTCGATCAGCAGCTGTAAAACACACATCCATCAACTTAGAAACAGAAACCTGAACTAATTTACGACCTTTCTATATTAATAATCACAATCAGTAGATGCTGCGTAGGCCTGGAAAGGAAACATTGTTTGCTCGGTCAGCAGCTGAAAAACACACATCCACCATCTTCAAAACCAAAACGTTACTTGGCAGTAATTATCATTGTTGCTGCCACATAACGTTTTGACTCTTATAACGTAACCATCTTCAAAACCAAAACATTATGCGGCAGCAATTATCGTTGTTGCTGCCATGTAACGTTTTGACTAGAAACGTTAAAAATCAAAACGTTACGTGGCAGCAATTATTATTGTTGCTGCCACGTAGCATTTTGACTCTCAAAACGTAACGTGGTAATAAGCACTCCGTATAAAGAATGTGTACCGACTCGCGTCTTCAAAGTGAAGTATTTCCAGGGTCAGAATCTGAGTCCAGGGTCCCATTTGTTCGAAGCGCAACTATCACTATTACATCAAACTATACACGATCAACAATGCCAATCAATATCACCGGTAGGCGTACCCTTATCCACTCTAATCTAGGCCTAGGCCTGCATATAGTTCACGAGGGAATCCGCTAAATTGCAACAGGCAAATGGGACCTTTGGCTCTGGTTTGACTGCGAGAAAGCACAAATATCGGCCATGTTATTAGTATAGAAGTCGGTAACCTTCTTTATATTATGTTAAAGTATGTTGGTATCATTACATCGTGCTTTAACCACAGTTAAAGCGTATTCAATAGATTCAAGTTTGGAATTTGAGTGGAAACGTGTGAGAACTGCGTTGGTATTCGAGGATTATGAGCAATCCAAAAATGCCGACTGTCAACCAACGCGTTCATCAGATGCATTCATTTTAAAAGTTCGTTGACCAATACTGCATATGTTTATGGCAATTTGAGCTTGTACGTTGCTTGAATGGTCAGTTTTGACGAAGAGCTTGCAGAAAGAGTCTCCAGACTATGTGTTACTGGTAAGAAATACTTTTTAATTAGACGTACCTTCACTATGTATATGTCAGGGACAGATTCAGATCGTATTCATGTAGGGGGGGGGGGGGGGGGATTTCAATTTGGAAAAGAAAATACCATATGACTGAGTATAGTTGCTCAACTATCGTTATTGCGAAGCCGGCGAGTGGCAAGAGTGGGAGGGCCCCCTTCTGACCCCGCGGTCATTTTTTGAAACTACACCCATTTTTAGATACGGTACGGTTTAGGCCTAGAGCGTATTTCAGGTAATTTAGATGCTATTTAGTTTCTATTAAAATATCTGTGAGGTTTCAAACTAAATGAAATTCCCCGCTGCAATTTACCACTGAGTGTACACGCCCATACATCACAAATCACCTGATGAATACAAATTTGATTGCGTTATGTACAAATTATGCTGTCTTGATACGAAATAGCCTGATTGTATGCATATTTTTACTTTTCATTATTATATTCTGATGAATTTACTCTGTACCTGGTATTAAACATCAAATATCAAGTGCTGTAGTCCTATTTCATCTTTCTAGGACTACGGTATGTCTTCAGTTTCAGGCGTATATTATCTCATGGAATTAGTTTACCTATTGGGGCCCTATTTGCCTGAACATAAATTTCATGTCCCGGTACCGGTTTCTGTAAATCACTAACCAATAGCTGGTTGTACCAACTGGTGACTAAGTTGATCATTATTTATTACGAAGGTACAAATATAGCATTCGTAATCAAGGGTGATAACATGTTGATTCAATAATTTTTGCCCAATTCACTAACCATCACTTGGTACAACCAGCTCTACAAGTTTTTCAGATTGATTATTTCAAACCGTAGAATGCAACGGTATTCTATCTTGGCTTTATATTCTAGTTGAACTAACATAATCTTGGGGTTGTGCGCTAGTGCTAGTAGAAAATAGTAACTGCGGCTTGCGTTATTTGTAATTTAGCCCGACGCTTGGAAGTAACTTGAATTGTATTTGTAGAAAACGCTGTATGCTTTTGATTACCATGGGATTGTGTTGAAATATGTTGGCTTTGAATAGAACTAAACGCCCATAACGAATATTGCAGAAGCATTCACTGTTGGTTCTTGTACGTTTCCTCGCCTACGTAGTAAGTATTTTTTACCCATTTTTACTTTTTACTTAGTTACACTTAGTGAGACTAATTAATTTCATTCTGCAGTCTCTAACGATGAGGTGATAGTATTAGTCAGTGCATGATGTGATGGAAACTATACTGAGGAAAACCACAATAGTGTCCTCAAATCAGGTCAGGACAGCTATGACACGAAATACAAACTCGGTCTACTGATAGTTTGATACACTAAGGCTGTTCCAAATGTCGTCAAGTGCACTAGTAAGGGCACTTGTGACATCACAACCGGAAGCGCCGCCATTTTAAGTGGTGTTTTAATAGTCAGTTTGAAAAAGTGTACACTTCCGAAGGAACTTGGAAAGGAGCCTTAAGTAGTAAGGCACTTGTACGTTCCCTTGCGCACTCGACTCAACTTGCTTGATTGTTAGGTGTGTTCCAATACTTGCTTGCAAGTGTTCAAATTAGTGTACTTACATGCAAACACTGAACGGCTAGAATCCTTACAAGTACACTAGACATTTGGAACACAGCCTTGCACTTGATTTAATGTCTCAGTGAAATATAGAACTGGGATATTTTTCTGTAATCATAAGCAATAGATTGAAGGAATGATGCTATTTATCTGCAAGTGAAAATGGCTTCATTTCAGTTTGACATACAATCATTTGTTACATGGATGTAACTATTCCTATATTGGAAGTCTAGAAAAATGGTACATAATTGCTTCACATGGGGACTTATTCTTGAATAGGAAATACGTATACTATGATGAGAAACAATTATTAGTTGCCTTAAAATCGGTATTACCAACTTGAAAGTTATTTATTGAATAAAGTATACATGTCAACAAAAAAATCCACTTCATTGTGACAGTGGGTGTTTTTTGTCATTTTTCTGAACTATAGCATCCTAGCTTTCTTATGCAGACTTTCTTGATACTGGCACTTGATCTGTTTACCATTACCAAACTAATTGCAATTTGCAGCATTAATTAATTAGTATGCTGATGAATAAGTAAGATCATGAAATGGTTTTTCAATAAGGCCTACAATTGTAATTAATTTGAAGTAATAAATCATATTTTCATCACAGTATACTATCTGTACCACACATCAAAAATGTATTAACCTTCATCTCTTCTTTTGAATACAAATCTCACAATTTTGACACATTGGTCTGCTAGCTGAATAGTATTATATTTAGGGCCTTATCTTGAAGCATTTATTCACACAAGTTGAATAATTAACATTCTATTCAGAGCCTCCCTTGGTAGCTCGGTCAACTGAGGCACCGCTTCAGAAACTGAAGTCACCGTCGGGCGTGGGTTTGAGTCTCGCATAAGGAATGGGTTTTTGTTAACGTCCTTTCACTTATCATCACTTCATAAATTTCATAATCACCCGCTCATTCATACCTCTGCATAACCTAACTGTTGGTGGGGTCGTTAAGCAAACAATAATCATCATTTTATTCAGGCCCACAGCTCTGTACTGTTAGAAGTCTTGGGCCTACTTCTTTTAAGAAAAAAAATGTGCCCTTCTGTTCCAATATTTGTATTGTAACTATCCCATGGCTTGTCTGTAATTTTTAGCCTCTCGACAATTCTCTGAAATCCCTGGCCCTAATGCTGATGTTGTCGGTACACGGTTGGGGCTCGATGTTGACACCGTCGTGAATGACGTCTCGCCTACTTCTATCGATGTCTCACCGGCGTACGTCTCGCCTGCGTATAGCGACGAATCAACTGATACCAACAACACCTCACCTGTGGAAAATGTCTTGGAAATTGGCGAGAGGAAGATGAAACATGAATATCCGGATAGTAGGGTGCCTGTGGTATACGATGTTACAACAAGAAAGCTAGCTTTCTGGGAATTACCTCCTCAAGAACCAAAGACAATAACCGACCCACCAACCACAACAACAACAAAGCGTACAACGACAAAGCCAAGAACAACAACGACAAAGCCAACAACAACTACAAAAAAGCCAAAGAAAATTACGATAACAACAACAGTATCGGTAACAGAGTTAACTTCAACACAAAAAGTCAACAGACTACGAGGGTTGACAGAACTGCCAACAACAGAATCATCAACAACAGAATCGCCAACAACAGAACCGCCAACAACAGAACCGTCAAAAACAGAACCGTCAAAAACAGAACTGTCAAAAACAGAATCAGCAACAACAGAAGCAACAACAATAGAACTGCCTGCAAGGGCAGGACAATCCGTCACGACAACACCATCAACAACCACAACAATAAAAATGGCTTCCCGAGCAACAACGTCCCGTGCAACTACAACGATGAAACCAGTTTCCACGTCTAGAGCGACCACAGCAGTAATTGTAAATGTACCGTCAAAAAGAACTGGTGAACTGCCACATGATTTGCCATATGATCAAAGTAACGGTCGGAGCGAGAGCGATGAACAATCCTGTGCAGATAAAGCGAGAGTGAGAAGGAGAAAGCGTAGCCGTATTGTGCTCAAACATTTTTGTGTCTGTCCAGATTCAGATTCTAGCAAATCTAGTTGGCCACCTCAGTTGGATCTGTTCGTATGGATCTTTTGTCAATCTTTAATTTTGATCAAGTTTCTTTTGTATTAATTGTAATAAATTGTTTCAAAAACTAGTGTCTTGTTTTCAGCTTTATTGTAGTGAGGTTCGGTTGTACGAGTAATACTTTTGTTGATTAGGCGATAATCAAAGTAGCAGACTAACTTGTTATTAACTATTACCGTTTGTTCCAGTGATATTTTTGACCCCTGATTGATAATTTGCTTTACCAACACTTTTTAAAAAATAATTTAAACTTTTTTTCTTAATTGAGACAACTCTGTACCTTGATAGTTTCTATTCCATGATATGTGTTTTGGTTTGAAATATTAGTTATTCAACTCATTTTATTTGTAACAATTTCAAATGATGTATTGGTGAATTAAGATTTCAAAATCCAAGAAACAAATGTGTGATAAGTATTAATAATTGTATTAAATTGGAACTAATGTAGCTAATGCCATGGAACTGCCATTTGTAAAAGCCACAGTTTATTAAACAAATCGAAGTTTAATTGATACTTGTTTGCAACTAGTTGCAATTTTCAGGTTTTAAAAATCTCTCTCCTTTTGAGTCAGGCGGTTTCAAAATGCTGGGTTGTAAAAGTGGTGTTCAATGAAACCGTGTGTAAAGCTCTCCTTCCATAAACACTGTTAGAGATCTATCCTCTTTGACGCACATTTGATTTAGTAGTAAAGTTATCACCAATGATTCCCTTTTTTTCTTTCTTTTGGCAGATGATTCCACCTTTGCACTTTACTTACTCTTTGCACTAGAAATTAAAGTCAAAAGCCTGGCATTGGGTCGAGTCCGGCATAATCAAGGAGGTTAGATACTAATAGTCTACTTTAGTAGCATACTATTAGTATCTAACCTCCTTGGGCATAATGCGTGTTTCATAAACATCATTCATTCATCGTTTGCTCATTAGTACCCGCAAATAGCCTAGTTCAGGCGCTAAATGACCTCGCTGTCGATGCGCCTTAAAACCCTAATATTCATTCATTCAATAACCTAGCCAGTTGTTGGTAGTGTCGTTAGGCAAGCAATCGTCCATTCGAATTCATGGAATCTTTATTGTTCTTGGTTTGCTCTGTTCTCCCCATCTGCCTTCCTTGTCCTTTCTGGTACGTAATGACCATCTCTTCATCGTTTTTTGGCTTTCCATTGTGCACAGTATGTGCTTATTCTCACCGTCTCTTTGTCCATGAATTGTTCCAGATTCACATCAATTGGGATATAAAACAAGAAGGAAGTTTCCAACATAAGTTGATCATCTATCAACTGGACAATGTAGTGTTCTCAGTGTGATATCTGATGGTATTTAATATTCGTTATATTTATTGTTCCATTCGAAATGTTGGAATCACAACAGAAAAATAACTTTCGCTGTTGACATTGACTCCGTTAAACCTGATACGTGATAATAAATCACCCAACCGTGATCGAACGCAGATCTTTTCACTTGAATCTCACTGCCATGTCTACTTCAATATTGTTACACAGATGTCACAGACGTAAAGTGTAGTTTGTAGTGTGTGGTTTGACCTATTGTTTCTAGTTGATGATAAAAATATGTTTCCTAATTGAACTACCATAATGTTAGTGTTTGATTAATAAAATACAACGAAAAGGCAGCGTACATCTCAAGCCAAATTGAACGACATTTTGTGTTTCATAAAAAGAAATTGTAAGAAGTCTTCAGATTTCCCTATTACTTTGTAACTCTTTGGGTCTCCACAATTCTCGTTGCCTAGTGACACCTGTAGAATTTCTAACTATCGAATACAATTCAGTCGCTTTGTTATGTCGAAAAAATTAACGAGCTTAGAAGTAGACATTGGTCAAGTCGCTTGTACCCGCATGGTTTGTTTCTGACCTCAATGACTCAACTGATGCAGCAAATATGAGCTAATTCAATTAGCTGCGACTGTAAGCTACCGTACCAGGTTTGGGGCGTGGCACCACTTGAAGCTTTCATTTTTTGTACCTAAGCAACTAAATTAGCAAATTGAATGACCTACTTCAGTGTACTGTCTTAGCAAAGCAACATGATTATTTTGGATCCATGTTCAGTTTTGCAAGGCATTCTTCTTTCTCCACAGCAGGCCCTATAGCGTTGACATGGGGATCATTTGTAATTTCCAGGGTAGCCGTGTGGTGAATAATTGCTTTCCTTTTATACTTTGAAGAAACCTAAGCCTTTAAATTTCTCATAGTTTCGTAGTTGAAATATTTACATGGTCGATGCTCTAAACATCAGTCTGTGCCCTATCAAAATGAAATAAATTTCCAAATGTATAATGTCAATAATGTGCAGGATAAGAATAGGCTAGAGCAAAAAAGTACGATTGGGATGCCTTGAAAATATCGTGTAATAAATTTCCGTATTCGACATCTAAATAGTACTAGTTGTGGCAACTGGTAACACTTGAAGCGCACTTCGAAAGTACGTTCGTAGCTGCAAATTACATAGTTTTGTTTTAAGTCTGAATCTTTGGTTTTCAATCTGTATTTTCTGTTTTCATTCTGAATTCTCAGTTTTCTATCTAAATGTAACTTGACCCAACTTTACCTATCCAGGCTCTAATCTAACTGTACTGGTGCATCTCTGGTATGGACAGTAGATCAGAAAGGGAAGGGTAGAAAGGGAGGTACTGCTGATTCAGGCAGATACTACAGATTGCACAAAGTGCAAGGTTTTGAATGATGTGGAAATATGCCCAGTAGGCCTAGTTTGCAAATTAATTGTGGCAAGTTGTAAGTTTTCACAGTTGATTTTGTGTAATTTCTATAATCCTGCCCATCAACTTTCTAATTGATTTGCTTATTCCGTGAAAAGTGGGATTTTTTTTAGTGAATTCAGTAACAATTCACCCTCTAGATGCTGTATTAGTTGAATCAAATCATATTCATTCATGAGAAGCAGTTTTCTCATTTCCAGACATACAGTTCAATTACTTTATTTTGTAAAATGAACTGTCCTGTAGATTATTAGAATTTTTACATATTCATTCAAATGTTATTTTCAAAATACTTGACTCTAATCATGTTATGTAACGTACCTTGTTGTCTATAATGTAAATAAATATCGCACTCGTCACTGTAGACTTTAGTAGAATTAATTCAACAATGCCGCAGTTTAAAGAAAATTTACTATACACAACAAATTGGAAAAAGTGTAAATCAAACTTGAGTCTAGGCCACCGTACTTAGTATTGTCATATAGTCCTCTTGACTGAATTGTTTGAAATGTACCTGAATCCATATTGAAAGAATCTTGAATTACAATTTTCTAAAATGTATAGTAGGCATTTGGTACTATTTTTCCATTACCAGTACCAGTAGCCGATAGCCATTTCCAGTAGCCTGTGTTTCAATGTGCGAGTTGTACGGATAGGCGTACAGACCAAACTTTGCACAAAAGTTGTAAAATGTTTGTACCACTTGCAATGTATTGTAAATGGAAATTGAGTCACTGGCAAGCATGCTAGATTTGATTAAATGTCTACAGATGCCTGCTGGCTTGTAATGGCTTTGTAAATTTCTTTTTTGAAACTGATATATTCTATATAACATTATGTATTATGTTCCACAGAATAAAAGAATTATTATTATTATTTCACGGCGTGAACTCTCGCGAATGTAGATGGTAAAAATTTTATTTTATTCTCATCCCATTTTGTTGCGCAAGGTGTACGCTAGGTTTACGCGTGTGAAGAATTTTGATTGAATACGCCATTCTGCTTGCATTTTGCTTGCTTCTTATTCTGTGTGTGATGAACTACGCAAATGACTGAGCTCGTCTCAAATCCTGCCCACGCTTAAGTAGGGTGGAATACTGTCTCCAGTATTTTAGGAATTGGAAAAACTGCTTGAGTATGAAAATGTGTTCTATATTTATTACAGTATTACAATTCAACTTACCTCTGGAAGCCCCGTACCACAAACGTGTCTCTTTTTCATTTCTTTGATTCTATCTCTTCAACTTCTTCAGGCTCAACACACCTTATTCCACGATTTCGATAAATAGTG
The DNA here is from genome assembly GCA_964007535.1 of Brachyptera risi. Lineage (NCBI taxonomy): Eukaryota > Metazoa > Arthropoda > Insecta > Plecoptera > Taeniopterygidae > Brachyptera > Brachyptera risi. The sequence goes on along the minus strand of OZ023328.1, from coordinate 16,396,218 downwards.
TTTCAAAATTCTCTTATGGTATAGACCTAGTGTACCGGTACTCACTATTTAACTATTCAATAACTTGATTATCAAACATCATTCTTCATTTATTGATGCACATGAAATTACTAATAAGATTAGCCTAATTGATGAATTAGTTCCATAATCTGGTAACCTAGAATTATTTTTATTATTTTTGAGGAATAAAACCATTTTATTACCGTAGCATGTGCTGAATACAATAGCTTACTCTAGCAATCTAGCTCAACAACATGCAATAAAAATACAGTATTCAAAGTACATCTACACAAGCACTAGCAATGCTAGAAGGGTAAAATTGGATGTAAAATTAAATTTCATACTTACTTCAGATGGCTACAGACTATGATATAAATTCCTGATTTAGGCCCCTACCTATTCTCCGACATGCATTATAAATTCATGTGCAACACGAGATTCAGTAGTTACCTTGTGGTGGTTGCTAAATATAAGTTTTTAACCAGAAGTTATAACTAAACCTTTCATTATTTTCTCATTTCCCAAGTGGTGATGACTGAACCACTAGTAGGTAGTAGGTAGGTAGTAGTAGTAGGTAGTGTGAAATAATTATTATTTGAAAAAATTGATAATGATTCTGAATACTTACATGCGCAGAGTCCACCGAATAAATTGTTACACATCGTTTCTCGGGGGCATCGTGAACAGGGTTCTCCGATTTTATACAGTGGTGATTGCAGCACGTTCCCGTTCGGCGCATAATTGCATATTAGTCTCTCGAAAAGATACTCTTTTCCGCCGACAATCTCCTTGAAAAATACTCGTCCGCAGCCGACCAAATACGTTGAGCTCCAAATGAATTGCGTGTAGTGCCCAACCGACTTTTTACGATCGGGATTCCTGGGGGACAAATATGTAGGTCTACTTTAGATACGAGTCCAATTTGAAACTTTTTTCTGAAAGAAATGATTAATAATTTAATTTCATTAGTTTCAACTTTCTAAAATGAGCAATTCAGGGAAGACTTACCTTCTGAAGCTCTTCACCCATTCTGGATTGTAGTTCTGTATTTCTTTATACCATTCTAGTGTTAGTTCTGTTATATTAGAATGAGGTTTTGTTACTTTTGCAGAAGTCCCAGAAGTTGCAATATTTTGCCCAACTTTGAAGTTTCGTACTGTAACAGGTACAAAATATAATGCATCCAAAAATTTGTCAATATGTAATTCATAAAATTCAGTCAAGGCTATATTTTGAGACTTTTCTGCCTGTCATACAAGTTTTTCTAAAACTTTGGAATTGGTTGAGCATTTACATTGGCCGGTAAGACTTTGGATTACATTTTTGTACTTTTGTGAACGAGGTCGTACAAAACAAACACCAATAATTCCACTACTTTTCACTGCTTTTTAGTTGCTAAAAATGAAAGTAATAAGTTGTAAAAAATTACTGAAGCTGATAGTACAATATACGAAATGGATAAAGTGGAAAAGAATGGTATTTATTACTATTACAACATTTCATTTAGGCCTATATTCTGTAATAACATATCTAATTATTTCTTGGGGTGGTAAAATTGCCCTTGTGGTGCCCTAGGAAAACAATCCTAATTGGTCATCCTTGGCCTTAATAAGGAACGACTTTGTCAAGTTGTCAATATTGATGAAAAAAAGTACCTTCCAACTAAATTGTTTCAACTGCTGGGTTACCAAATTGAAATTAAACTTGTGATACAGTAGGCTAATTTAATAAGCAACAAAACAATGTGTGGTCAAATTTCCACTGATCTGCGAGGCCTCAACACTTCCTACACGACTCTTCTAATCTACTCTGAACTGGCCTCTGTTCCTAAAGAATGAGTATGTCAGGTGATCAAATTTAAAGCAAATTTCGTATCTACTTTGTTTTATGTGATTAATATCAAGTTTGAGTTGTGAATTACCCGAGTCTCGACATTTATCGTGTGGTTGCGGCGACTCAAGGTCGCTGCATTGGTTGGCCCATCGCTGCGCAAACATTTCAAGTTCATCGTCCCAGGACTGGAAGTTGATAGTAAATAATGTATTCGTTATGCACAGTGCTGATTCATGATTTGATTACACTCATGTATCGTGTCAAGTATACAGTATCGTAAGCAACAGATAGAGATATTTAAAAATGGTTTTATAAAATGTGCATTTTCATTTATTAATTTTGAAATTTCGGTGTTGGGTAGTTCTATGGTTGACACTTTATTATGACAACAAACCAATCAAATATCATAAGCATATCAAAACATCACAATGAAATGGGATCTAGCCCTATGCATTACCAAAATGAATAATCATATCAGTGCCTATATTTATGACAACATTAAACATATACCATTGTGTTTAATGACGCACTGTTCTGATTACTAAGATCTAATGGTGTCAGTATATTTTGATTAGGTATGTAACTTTTTAAAAACTAAATTATATAATAAATCTAATGAAACAACAATATAAAATTCCTAGGAAATTGGTAAATTGGTGATACATAGGCTCACAAGTTTTGATGTAATGTTGGTGTTATAAAGTAATATTTATACATTTCACGTATACTATATTGCAACTTAAGAAAAACAAACATCTAGCAATGGAACATACTAACCATTTGCCTCATATCAGCAGCTTTTGGTTGTGTGATCCCTTTTCTCATCCCATTACCAGTGGCCACGACATTTCTCCATTTATTGTGTAGATCAAGTATTGTTTGCTTCTCCGTTTCCGTTAGTTTGCTCATGGTATCGAAGTACATGTAGTTGTAGCAATTTGGGCTTGGTTCTTCACTCTGGAATTGTTTATTTTAGGGAACTGTACAGTGGAACATAGTGAGTAAATTTTTCAGTACCAGAGTAAAATGAAATAATTTATGTGAAATACTTGACAAAAGAGAAACAAAGCCTAGTTGACATTAGGTAGCAAATAGCAGGAATCAAAATCTCAACTAGAATTTTTACAAGGATTGTTAATAGGCCTACCGTCGATAATACAAATAGAGCTTATGCCTATACGGTACTGCTTTTAGAGAATAAAAACTCTCAAATAGACCTATAATAAATTAATATAACTCTATATTGATGGTATGACTAATGGAAATGTAAGCCAATTTGATGAATAAGCTCAAGTCTGCTGCACTGTAATAATTGTATTTTTCAGTTGCTTATTTATCTGTTTTTTTTTTCATTATTTTGGTTCCCTCTCTTAAGTAAAAGTGACATAAAAAAATTGTTGTTTCATTAATTTTCAACACTTTTGTACGTCCAGAACTATATAATGTACCGTTATGTCAGCGTTCGATCTGCCAAATGACTTGAAGCTGACCCTATACATCGTCCTAACCTAACTTGACTAAGAATTCATCAATTTTAAGCGAGTTGAAAATTGATTAAACACAACAAATACCCATGTCTCCTGCCTTCATTCAATCGAGGGGACCGAAATGAACAGTAAAATATAAATTGGTGCAGTGGTGTTATGATTAGGCCTATGAATATTATTGCAAATTGGTAATATAATTAATTATATTATATTATATAATGGTAGAATTATATAATCAGGCTCATAAAGTATTTTCTTACTGGATAAAGGCACATCGTGTGAGTTCCTGGTGATGCACACATCTTACAATAGTCAACACATTGAACAAAAGTTGTTAGATAGAGACTGCCTATAACAGTAACTACAAATTTGATGATGGTTTTCATTTGTAGAAGTTATAAAGCAATAAAAATAATGACAAGTTAACAAAATACAAAACCCAAGTCATATCACACCAAGAGGTTATGTTGTAATTAAAAAAAAATCAAAATAACCAAAGAAAATAACCACATCCATAACAAATATTTCACTGCCATCTTGAGTCTTTAATTATACTCCACTGCGATCAAAGAAAGCAATCTTTTCTCACATCATCATAGGGACTGTGCTCTCATCATAACTATGGGTAACATCAGGGCAAAATGCATGCATTTTAGATTTAGTTTTAATCCACATAGAATGAATGAATTTTCAAGAGTTTCAATAATATGACATCCAAAATGGTATAGAAAAATTTACAGTAGTTTGATGTGGCATTGAAAATACATAAAACCTATGACTATCATTAACGTAACATTATTGCTATGACTATCAATTACCTTACTTATCAATTATCTATCAATGAATTATCAATTAGTCATAGGTTATTGATAGTCATAGGAGTGAGTATGTGTTTTTGAAAGGCTCTGTAAAAACTAAAAAGACTTCAGTCACGATGTAGTGACACCGACCTATTTTATCATAATATAAAGAAGGTTCACAGACTCCTATACTGATAACATGGAGGACATTTGTGGTTTGTTGCGGTCAGTTCAGAACCAAAGGTTTTGATTACCTGTCGCGATTTAGCGGATTCCTTTGTGAAGGTGAACTAGATGTAGAAAAGAGTGGCTACGGTACCGGTGGCATTATTCAACTCACAAAATCTGTAATTCTCGTAAAAGACAAATGCAACTGCTTTAACCATAATAACTCTACTGAGCCGTGAATAGCTTTGTTTAGTATTGTTGTTTTATATACTGTAGTTCGATATAAAGGTGATAGTTGCGCTACAGGCAGGCAATCGAGACCCTGGACCCTGGAACTGACCCCGGAAATATTTCATTTTCAAGACCCGAGTTGGAGCACCTCCTTTATATTATAATGAAATAAGTTGGTACATCGTGTTTCAGCTGAAGAAAGGCTTTCTAGATCTTTATTGATAACGAATTTCATGGTCCATTAGATGAATCAGAAATACGCACCTGAACAACGGTGCGTCGTGTCCAAGGTCTTCTATATTATTACATCAAAATAGAAGGCATTGTCATGACATGGACGACTTTCTGCTAAACCAGGAAACTTGAATGTTTAAATAGGATTATTTCTTTGATAATTTTTTGAACCATCAGTTTTCATAGAAAATGAATTGACAACCAGATACATTGATCAGTGATACCTATCAAATACAATGATGAAAATGTTGCATGCATATTGCTGATTATGTAGGGCCTACAATATAATTCTCTTGAGTACAATCATTTTGAGTTAACTGTGGTTCGAAAGCAGGTTTGCCAGATAACTTGAGGTGCTTGTGGCTGGCACATTACTGTAACTAGCCCATAGCCTCCAAAATTGTATTTCACAATGTTTCATTAGGCGTAATAGAAATGCAATTTTTTATCCTATATCGATATACTAGGTCCCCCAAATACTCTCAGATTGGAGAATTTAAATTTCAAATTTTATAGGTCAATACACTGATAATCATCGTACACCTAGCTGAAGAGAAGAAAATAATATAGGCCTTCAGAAATAGAGGACTAATAATTTAAAATGTCTGCCGTATCTTTCCTAGCGACTTTTCTCAGGACAGACAAAAGATATGGCAATCAAACAAATATATCTTCGTCTACGCGACTTTTAATTATCCATGAAGATTTGATAATTGATTACATAGCTCATCGAGCCTACATTGTATCGAAGTTTCGTGAGATTCTATCCATTCGCGTTGATGGTCGAAGCGTGGTTTCAACCGCCGATGCGTATACTAGTGGGCAAATGTGGTGTCGAACTTTCACTGTTGTTTATCCTCGAACAATGATGGTTGAAAATTTCGATAGGGACTTCTCGAAAAGATTCGATTGTAGGCCTATTTATTAAGATCATTCAACCCTTAACCATTGAAATTTCAAACAATTGCACAAGTGAAGTTGAAGTAGCTATGCCTTTATTCTCACCTCAATTTTTTGTTCACAGATTTGGTTTGAGCGCTTGACTGGCAATGGCGCCCGTTCCGTTGGAGGGTCATCAGACCCCTGTCGTTACGAGTATAAGCCTGCCGCAGGAGGGCTCCCGAGGTGGATCCATATCCCTTGCGGTGCTCATCGACTTCATAATACAACGGACGTATCATGAACTCACTGTCTTGGCTGAGCTGTACGTGGGTTTGTCTGTCTACGTCATATTAGAGGGCTACAAAATATAACTGAAATTTATTTAAATTCTCATTGATATAGACCATAAATTTGAGGGCTGCATCATAAGTCAAATGTAGTTTTTCCAAAGTGTTTCGAATTTCTGGACTGTAATTATTTGTGGAGTTGTTTCGCTCGTCAACAACTAGGTAGTTTTTGCATTTCCAACTTGATTTTACATCACAGTATGTAGGCCTACAGAAGTTAAAAAAGACATTGTATATATGAATTAATGTGTTATCATGGGCATCCATGGGCAACACAATTTTACAAGACAAATACTGAGAGCAATGTTTGAGATAGCAGAAAACAATGGAATTAAGAGAAGAGGTGTAAGACCAAGAGAAAGGTGACAGGAGGGAGTAAATGTCGGGGTATTCAACTGAGGAGAAAAATGGGTGGAAGTTGTAGACGAAAGATGGTGGGAGGATAGAGAATGGTGCAGGGTAGAAACAGAGGATAGAAGTAGTGAAGAAGAGGAGGAAGAAGTCGGAACTGGCAGGAACCGATTGATTCAAGAAGTTTGCCCGAGAAGAAGTGGTGGAAAAAACCCCGGGTTCAATTTAATTGGTTATCTGGGTTTGAGAGATGAACACATATTTAATTTCCATGTTTTAGCCTGCCCCGTAAAACGGATATGGAACGTAAGATAGAGATTCACAACTTTTCGGCACGGACGCGACAACTATTTGTTCGTCTGTTGGCGCTAGTGAAATGGGCGAACAGTGCATCGAAAGTGGACAAATCTGCCGTAAGTATTTGACGGTGAACAAGAATATCATCTGTGACTGTACTGGATATTTTATATATATATATATATATATATATATATATATATATATATATATATATATATATATATATATATATATATATATATATATATATATATATATATATATATATATATATATATATATAATATATATATATATATAATATATATATATACATATATATATATATATATATATATATATATATATATATATATATATATATATATATATATATATATATATATATATATATATATATATATATATATATATATATATATAAACATATATATATATATATATATATATATATATATATATATATATATATATATATATATATATATATATATATATATATATATGTATATATATATATATATATATATATATATATATATATATATATACATATATATATATATATATATATATATATATATATATATATATATATATATATATATATATATATATATAGGCTTCTAGGATATAGCTTATAAGTTTTAGGGGCGTAACGCTTTGTGTTTTAGAGTTGCATTGGCAAAAATACAGGAATTTTTTGATATTAGGTTGTTGTTTTGTGAAATACCTTTTCTTCAACAAATTGAAAAATTATTATAATTCATCATGTGTGCAAAGGCCATCGATAGTCAAAAAGACTTGCTGCAATTGCACTCAATCACCCCAGGTCAGATTTAGATCAAATGTGAGTCATGATTTTTTTTTTACCATTTTAATCATCAATTTAATTTTTACAAATACATTTTTCTGTTTGCAAATACATTATTCTACATGCACATCAACAAGAGTCGAAGTGGCTTGTCCGCTCGTTACAAATTGAATAATACTAACATCATGATTGACTGTAATATACCGGAAGTCAATCATGAAACAAAATTGTTGGGTGCAGAGAGAATTAAGTGAGAAATATAATTGAATATAAGTAGTTCTGTTTTTTGTAGTAGTTTTTTGTGTTCGCAAATTCAGATCTATTTCTTTGCAACGTAATATAATATGTGAATGTATTTTTGTAGCACATCATGGCTTTCCTGGACAAACAATCGCTTCTGTTTGTGGACACGGCAGACATGCTGGCTCGCATGGCCCGCGACACCTTGGTTCATGCACGCTTACCAAACTTCCATATTCCTGCAGCGGTGGAAGTCCTCACGACGGGCACTTACTCGCGTCTTCCAGCGTGCATAAAGGTAGGCCTTTTGCTAATGTTCACATTCATGTTCAACATAACATTGGAGCAGATTATGTCAAAATCCATTGCCTAAAGTTGCTCCAATGTTTCTTCAAGGTACGTTTACTCTTCTACTTTGTACCAGGTGCAACATGCTTTGAGCAACCGGCAACATTCGTTCAGCGCACAAATACTTTTACTGTTGAGCGCTGTGATGATGTCATAGTTGGACTTTAAATTGTGAGAAAAATTCTTTAAACTTTCACCAGATGTATCCAATCAAACTCTATGAGCTTTTTAATACTGTCGGACCATTATTTACCTGAATAACATGGCCAAAAACTGATATAATATCTCGTGCAGACCGGTTTTTGAATAGCAGTCGACAAATTAGGTCTGACAGTACAGACAAGTAAATAAAACCTCCCGTTGCATTGTAAAACTTCCCGTTGCGTTGCATTGTTGCATTGTGCATTCTAGAGGCGGCCCCTAGAAAAGATGAACATTACTCATTTCTTGGCGCACGTAGCAAGTGTTCATGCAACCGGGAGAAACTCGCTCTGTGACTGGTCAGCGCACATTGTCCGTTGCTCACAGCATGTTGTACATAGCACAAAGCACGAGAGTAAAAATACCATTAATCTTTATCAAATCTTTGAATGTAAGTCAAATTATTGTTACATATTAATAACTAGGGGTGGGCACTGAATCGATTTAATCGATTCGATTAATCGATTACGCAAAATATTCGATTAATCGATATTGCTATCGAATAATCAATATCTCCGATCTGTACCATAATTTGAAAATGCCGCTTTTCAAATTGCCTCACGCGCGCGCGCGCAGGTTAGTAGGCCTGCTGGTTAACGAGGTATAGATACTGGCCTAAATAACGGAAGTTTGAGGCCATCACCAAAGCGATTCAACTAGTTGCTAAAGATGGCGTCTACATCTAGGAGTGGGAAGAAAACGCTGTTTACGCATCCGAATTTGAGAAGTGATATGTGGTTGAATTTTGAGTTTTGTGCTAAGAATCAAGATTCAACTTCACCTCAAATCTTGACTGAAAATTTTGTGTACTGCCACCACTCTGAACGAGAGATAACATACTGTTCTAATACATCTAACCTCAAACAACATATTACGCGATGCATAACGAGAACTTTCAACAACCAATGAGAAGAAAGAATTCAAATTTAAAATCGTGAAATAAGCGGCAAACTACAGTTATACGAAAAACTAACTTTTTCGAAACTTGATGGTTTTAATCGATTATTTAATCGATTTGACCATATAAAAAAAAATCAATAATCGATTTTGATTTTTTAATCGATGCCCATCCCTATTAATAACAGTACCAGTGAGTTTAAGTGAACCCCTTGCAACAGGATTAAGTCAAACATAAGATGATAGACGGATGTCTACGCACTTTCATAATCTGACACTATAGATATAAACAAAATAATAGGTGACTATAGATAGACTATATTTCATTTTTTTCAAGTTGAAGATTTCAAGAAAAGAAGTAATTTACACAGTTTGGAGTTAATATAGCTGTGATAGTAATAATTTCTCACATTTAATTTTGAGTGAAAATCTGTCAACATTTGGACGCCCAAATCTGTTTATACGTTCAACCATACCAGTCCTAATCATTCAACTCCGCATTTGACGATGATGCAGACACTCTGTCGTTCGACTTATTGAGAGAACTGTTGATATTGTAATGATCACTTATAATTCCAACCAGCTCATATATGATTTGACAAATAAAATGTAGTTTGTTTGGCATTATGGACCCTGCATAGTCCATCTAAGTGGCTCTGCTATCAGTACTATCATCTTATCTAAGCCTTTTTTTAATAATCTACTACCAGAATATGTATTTGCCATGACTCCCAATAAGACAGTACTTGTAAAACATGAACTCCTACTGGAAAAATACCTGCTTTGGATTATAAAAGTTTGAATTATCAAAATATTTATTCATTCATTTATTTGTCTGTTACATCACAATGAATGAAAATACAGTGAAACCTCTCTATGCATTGTTCCCAGATCCATCGTTTTCCTGCTTGTCTCATTCATTTCTTCTCACTCCACTCCCATACTATCAATGTCAAATTTTCCTGGATGGATGGTTTTCCTGCTCCCTTGAAAAACGATGGATAGAGGTTTCACTGTATACATTTTCACCAGGATATCAGACTCGTCTGAATACACTAAAAAAGAGAAATTGTTACAATAAATGAATTTGTTACAATGATTAAACTTTTAGGCCTACACTAAATGAAATGATACAATGAATAAAATGTCACATTAACTAACATATTGAAATAGATCAATTGAGTGGTATGGAATAGAAATCTTTCACAGTGTATATAATATAGTGCATGATTTAGTTTTTAATAGTATGCCTACAAATTTGATACAATCTTTCATTGACAATCTTCCCTTCGGTAGGTGATTGAATAATTTAAGGCCTACATAATGGGTACTTCTTTCATACACTACTCTGTTATGTATTGGATTTAAAATAGAATCATGATTCAAACCATTCTAGGGACCAGAACATTTTTGTTTGCATTACAGCAAAATTTTAAATGATCGGTGTTTGAGTTAACGAGGGTTTGAACTTGTATTTCAGGATCGTATTGTCCCTCCCGACCCGATCACCAGCGTGGAGCGCAAGACTACGCTGCAGAGACTCAACCAAGTGATCCAGCATCGCCTGGTCACCGGCAACCTGCTGCCGCAGATGAGGAACCTGAAGATCGAGAGCGGCCGCGTCACGTTTACCGTCGAACACGAGTTCGAAGTGTCGCTGACGGTCATGGGTGACGGACCCAACATTCCGTGGCGGTTGCTCGATATCGACATACTTGTGGAAGACAAGGAAACTGGAGGTAGGGATTTGTGTACATATTAACTTTTATATACAGTGAATAAAATTAAATAATTTGAATTTGAATATGGATCGTTTACGGATCTATCGTTTTCCTACTTGTATCATTCATTTTTCCTTAACCCACTCCCATATAATCAATGTTGAATTTTTCTGGATGGATCGTTTTCCTGCATGGATGGTTTTATTTCTCTCGTCCCTTGAAAAACGATGGATAGAGGTTTCACTGTACCGGTATATGTATATATTTAATTCAAATATATTCATCAACGGAAACCAAAGTCAGTGCACTGTCAACCATGTAGTTGACATGAAGTATTTCAAGTTTCAACTGCCTTAAATGAGATTTTCAGCATATTTTATCTCCGAAACCATAAGATATGAAGAGTCCTGAGGTCTGTTGTAATTGAAAAACCTGACGTAATGGCAGCATAGACGAAAGATATACGATGATACCAAGACAGTTTACCCTTGTGGCTAAAGAAGAATTCCCCCCATTTCTCTCGCCTTCTTCTGCAATTAGTACCTTTGCTTGCCACCGCAGGAACGACCGTGGTGACTGCTTGGCAGCAGCACAATCCAGCATGCCTTGAGCGCGTGAGGGGGTTAGAAGAGAGTATTGTTAAAGTAGTGGGGATAAAAGTGGGGGTCAGTTTTATTTCAACATTATGTGACATGTCTTGGTAGTATATCTTTTGTCCATGGTAATAGGCCTACTAACAATATAACAAATTTCAGTAGATTCATAAAACACAATTTGAAATTTTAGCACAATTAAAAAGCGTGCCATTTTTGTTTTTCTTCTCACCACCTTGAAATGATGATCTTTTTCTTTTTAATCCAGTTTTCAATATTCCTTTTCAGTTTTTGTTGAAATCTGATATTATTTTATATTATTCATTCAATATTGCATATCATTTTATATATCATTTTTTATTTTCATGTTATATTACAGTAGATCATTTGATTTCATATTTGATTTTATATTTATTTTTTATTCTATATGAAGACTTTTAGAAAATGTTGGATAAATAGGCCCTATAGATAGATTTAACGAAGATTTATGTGGCATTGTGGCCCCGTACATCACACAAATCTGCAAGAGTTGTTTATTGATCCCGAGCTAGACTACATGTATTGTTACCGTCTGCTACAGACGGGAAGGCTCTCGTCCACTCGCTGCAGGTGCAGTACATCCACCAGGTGATCCAGTCCCGTCTGGTGGACAACCCCAGCCCGCTGACGGAGGTCTACAACTGCCTGCACTTCTTCTGCCAGAGCCTCCAGCTGGAGGTGCTCTACTCGCAAACGCTGCGACTCTGCCGTGACAGGCTCGACGGTCACATTCACGTCGACGAGTATCTGCCGGGGAAGTGTCTTTCCATCTCGTATTGGCGGTACGTTGGAGTGCTTTCTATAATCGTGTCCATCAGAGTTGGAGGTTGTCTAGTAATTTGACGAACAATTGTTGGAAATTATCGTTAGAATTTTAGTTGGTAGCCATATTCGAGATAGGCTAGCCGCCCTTGGTAGCTTGGTCAGTTGAGGCACCGTTTCAGAAACTGAAATCACAGTTGGGCGTGGGTTCGAGTCACGCATAAGGCGTGGGTTTTTGTGAACGTCCTTTCACTTACCATCAGTTCATAATTTCATAATCACCTGCTCATTCGTACCCCCGTATAACCTCGCTGTTGGTGGGGTGTTTGAGCAAACAATCATCATCATTGAGATATAGGCTAACAGGAAGTAGATAAGTAGTCAGATTGTCTCCAAGCCTTGACCAGCAAGGTTGTACTGGGTTGTTTTATGTTTATAATTTCCAGGCGCTCTAGTCGGCGTACCGATTATTCAAGTAATAACATTTAATATCTGTTATAAATGTACATTCCAATTTAAAAAAACTTTTTCAGCAGGCTCACAAAAAACATTATCTAATCTCTCATTCAAGTTCTTCTGCTCTCTCTCTCAAACTCGACTGATTGCTGGTTATGCCATTTTTTTCTGCTGCCCTCATATTCCTCTGCTCCAAGCCTTTCCTGGGGGCACGACTCACAGTGTATAAAAGACAAGGGGCCAGTAGAGAGGAACAAAATGAATATAATGTTGGAAAAAATGAAAATAATAAACGAATGCAGGAAAATGATGGATTCAGGAACGACATATTTGGTTTTGATGTATCTTGGCATGTTAGGATTATCCAACTTCAGCGTATCTTATTGCTGTTTGTTAATTTCAGGGAATTGACGTGTAAAGATCCTAAATCAGAACTGGGCTATCGACTGAGCATCCAAGTGGACACTCACAATCCTGCCCGCCCTCTGGCTGTCGTCCACATACCTTCGCTGGGCAACAAGGTATGCATACGTGTGCGTAGTTCCACCACCTACATACTTCTGCAGTAGATTCAGTCAGATCGTGGTTTGATGTTGCATTGAGAAATTCAATTTATTCAAAATGGGCTCAATTCACTCTTGAATGTGAAGAGTGAAAATTAAAAATTTGTTGATGTTATTAAGTAATGCAGTCCTTCAGTAATTTCGTGTACAAATTTTAATACGTACAGTCGGACCCGCATATAACGAATTTCAAGGGGAATGAAAATCTGTTCGTAAAAACAGAATTTCGTTATAGAGATTTATTGCTTTTTTTCATAACAGCACTTGAATTTTAGAGATTTATAAAGATAGGCCTACATTTACGACTTAGGCCCTAGTATAGTACTGTATTAGGTGACATATTATCATCGCATCGTATCATCACTTAGTATGTTTGTAGAAAGTAATAGAAAACAACAATGTCCTTTCATAAAGAACTTATCATCTGCTATCACATGACACCACAACTCCCCACTTCTCGTGTTTTATTTCCTAGGTTACAGGACACTATCACGAATGGAAATGAAGGAATGTAAACAAAAAATAGATAAACAAAGTCATTGAAGACGTCACCATCACGTTATTATTTAGTGCGCGTTGAGCGAATGTTTGTTTATGGGCCTTTCCACTGTGCGTGGGACAGGGTGGGAGGGGGGTGCAGCAAGAGTTATGACCACGTGCTGTACGCGTCACTAGCTGCTAAGATGTACAGTCCGTTCAAAATAAATGTAACCTGAAAATAAATTCACGCAAAATGCTCCGATTTTCGAACATTTTGTTGGAAATAGCTGAAAATAATGAGCAAAATATGTTGAAAAGTGACAAAAAATTCGTAATAACCGAATTTTGAAATATAAATCACTTCGTTATAGGTCTTTATTTAACATTGTGAGGATAGGAGATTTGAAGGGGGATGGTAATTAATTCGTAAAAACCGAAATTTCGTTAAAACCGAGTTCATTATATGTGGGTTCGACTGTATAACAAATATTAGTTGCCTATCTCGGTCAGTCTGTCTAGGCTGCTGCTTTGGACTTATGGCAAAGGTTGTTGAGCAAACAATAATCATCAGATCTGTTTATAGAGTCCTATTCTTGAAGGACCACATCTGAAACTAGTTTTTAAGGAATAAGATGATATTTAGTTCTTCAATTTTAGAGCAAACTAGAAATAATCTAAATTTAAGAAAATATAAATAATTTTTTGGCCCTCCAGAGACCACGAGTAATGATGTAGAAATACCGATTATACTTGTTTTAAAAACACGAACAGAATTGAGCAATGTCTACGTCACGACTCGGAATAATGGTCCCTGGAAGACAAAATGATTGTATTAAAATGATAAACTATTGTTAAGCCATTCATTCTACAGTATAGAAGACTTTCTGAATTATCATTGATCTTCAACTTCCAAGATTTATTAAGATTACTTTTATTTTATTTAAATATATTATCAATTATTCACATTATTCCTGTACCTTCTGGTCTTATACCTAATTTTTATTGACAATGTTAACACAATGTACTTTGTAAACAACAGCTAATAAATACAAATACAAATACAAAATGTCTGGAATTGAGATGATGATTTCTCGTTTTCTCTGAAACTATGGAAATAAAAATCGTCATCATTCGTTGAAATCTAGTTTGAGGGTTGTGCTGTCCACAGTTGTTCCGGTGGTTAGAATGTTGTCGTGTTGCAGGAATGCGAGATTGCCGACCGAGCCATCAGGTCCGAGCTGCTCTCGATGGAGCGCCTGCTCGTACACACGATCTACATGCGCACAAGGAGCCGTCTGTCCGAGCTCAAGCAAGAGCTACAGGCCATGCTGACCGACGTTGACTGTAAGTCAAACAGTCTTATTGGTCATTCATTCTTCATTGGGCTACAAGAAATCATGGTCCCAGTAAATATGCCGTATCCTTAACCACTCTTTTCAAGGGTTATGTTTTATAGGTTTTTAAATTTTTTAATGATGGTTAGGGTTAGGTAGGGTGAGGTTTTGTGTTGAATGGATAACTACAGTGAAACCTCTATGCATCGTTCCCAGATTCATTGTTTTCCTGCTTGCATCATTCATTTTTTCTCACCCCACTTCCATATAATCAATGTAAAATTTTCCTGGATAGATGGTTTTATTTTCCTGGTCCCTTGAAAAACGATGGATAGAGGTTTCACTGTAGTTTGTAATTTTAGGGTTCATGCCCTGCCATACTAACCCAAACAATCATCACCCAACACCCAATATAAACCTTGAAAAAAGCGTTTGAGGATACCTTATATTTACCGTGGTCCTATATTAGTGATGACATCGATTCTCAAAATCGGGAATCAATTCTCTAAGCTCCAGAATTCATTAAAAATTGATTTTGAAAAAAAAAAGTCCACTCTCTCAAAAAACACAAAAAAGTTGTGTAATTTTAAATTTTTTTTTCAACCTTCCCACGGCGTTTTACGTGAAAAATAGCTGTTAGCGACTTCTTTGAACTGTACGGTACCATTCAGGTATTTCTGTCAACGTTCGGCTGTCGGACGTAACCGAAAGGATAGCTTGTATTCAGATAGTAAAATCTCAACAATACAAAATAATATGGACAGCGAAATGAGCTCGTATTGCGACGTGAAGAAGTACAGAACTGACCCAAAAAAAAAAATGAAAACAAATATATATATTTAAAAAAAAAAAATTGATTTTTCGATTTGAGAATCGTTTTACATCAGAATCGATTCTCGATTAATCGATGTTATCACTATCCTATATGAAGCATTCATACATATTCTAGGCTGTTGTAGCTTTTATTGGCATAGTATTTCATGCGTACTGATATGAGATGAAAAGGTTACAAAACATTGTCAATGTACAAACAATTTACTTGGCTTGATTATGTTATTATATGAAAACCAACAAAAACAGTGAAACTTCATCGTTCCCAAATCTATCATTTTCCCACTTCTATCATTAATTTTGTTCCAACTCCCATATAACCTCTATTCAATTTTCCTGGATGGTTTGTTTTCCTGCATGGACGGTTTTGTGGTCCTTGGAAAAACAATGGATAGAAGTTTGACTGTAACTAAAGAGAGTAGAGACATATCTTCTCTCATATGAATGTTTGTGCAGGGGAATTCAATCGAATGCTATTTTCACAGAAGTAGTTCTAGGTGGGATTATATTAGGTTTATTGTTCATAGGTTTACGTATTGTTTAATTCATCATTTTTGTTTTAAATAATTGAAATGGGGTGGGAAGATCACTCTTGTGGTGCCCCGTCCAAGCGATTGGACTTTCATCCATAGCCTTGATTGGGAAACAAAGATTTGCCATCCTCGCTAGCTTGGTCAGCTGACGCACCGCTTCAGAAAGTGAAGTCACCGTTGGGCGTGAGCTCGAGTCCCGCATAAGGCATAGGTTTTTCAAATGTCCATATATCATCACATCATAATGACATAATCGTCTACTCAATCGTACCCCTATATAACGTAGCTGTTGGTGGGGTCGTTAAGCAAATAATAATCACCATCATCATCAACAAAGATTTGTACAGTGAAACCTCTATCCATCGTTTTTCAAAGGACCAAGAAAATAAAACCATCCATGCAGGAAAACAATCCATCCAGGAAAATTTAACATTGATTAAATGGGAGTGGGGTGAGAAAAATTAATGATACAAGCAGGAAAACGATGGATCCGGGAACGATGTATAGAGGTTTCACTGTACCAAGTTTTGATGTTATTAAACAAAAATGAGGTTCAGGTTGTTTCTGTTGATTTACGTTATTTGTCATGTGCCCACGCATGCACACCAGTGACACTAGCTCACTAAATTGATGCAACCTGGATTAATTGTCTGCCGTGTCTCCAGGTCACCTTCAGGGGTCACCGGCCATCCTGTCAGTCCCGGTGCTGCAGCCGTGCCTGCGCGCGGAACAGCTGTTAGTGACCGTAGACACTCACACCGGCATGCTGCAGTGCCACGTGCCGCAGTACGAGGCCCCGCTCATCCCCGAGCTTCAGGCCGCGCTCAACGGCGATCACACGCGGCTGCCGGCACTCATATCCGAGCTCAGGTAACATGAGCAGCGGCAGTGCTGGAGTTGAAATGAATTGAAGTGAAAGAAGATGTTGATATCCACAGTACCCACAATATACGTGGTTAAAATTGGAGCCTGTGACTTGTAATCACGTTCTTTTACGATTTGCGCCACCCTTAGTAGCTCGGGTCAGCTGAGGCACCGCTTCAGAAACTGAAGTCACCGTTGGGCGTGAGTTCGAGTTCCGCATAAGGCGTGGGTTTTTGTAAACGTCCTTTCAGTTATCATCACTTCATAGTTTCATAATCAACTGTTCATTTGACCTCCATATAACCTAGCTGTTGGTGAGGTCGTTGAGCAAATAATAATCACGATCATCATTTTACGATTTGCATCGATATTGATTGAAAGTTAAACTTTTCGATGTATTTCTATTCGATATTAAAGTTTTAATATCGTTTGCAATTTTCATATAGAATGGCAACCCTAATAATGATGTGAATATTTTTTATTCGCCCAGCCCAACTGTCGTGTATAAAACTTGTCACTTGTCCTCCAGGTACTGGATTACGCTACGTCGCTGCGAGAAGACACTTCAACACCTGCCTGCTACCCCTCATGAACGCCTCCCCCTCTTGCACCACCCCGACCACCCCATGTCCAAGATCAGCCGCCACCGCATGTACGTGCGGCTGCATCGACACCCCAACGTCATTCTGGTAAGATCGCTACGCAGCTACGTGTCATAGATACTGGTACAGTAGAACGTCTTTCATACGACTTTGAGGGGTCTAAGGAAAATAATCGTATAAGAGACGTTCTACTGTAGATGGATGGTGTATTTTCTTTTTTTACATTTCTTTCTAGCTAATCAATTACAAACCAACTATATAGGCCAATAAAGGCAGTCAAATAAAAAGTGTAATATTGGTGTACAAGTTCTAATAATGTAGGGTACAGTAGTTGAAAATATTTTAGTCAACTGGACAATAAAAAACTATCATGAGAGTAACTAATAATGAGTGATAATAACTAATTCACTTGAGCTATATCAACTAACTACTACAGTTAATTACATTTGTATTTATTTGATATAGGCCTACTTCTATACCAGTATCTAAAATAAAAATCCGGGATAGTAAAACGTGCGTTAACTGTAGATTGGAATGTAAAAACAAAATATTTCAAGTTAACAAGGCCGTAATAACATTTCTTTTGAAATAAGGCTAAACACTAGTTATCATTTTTTTCTCTCACTGTGTATCATCGGCAGTTAGTCTCCCATATCGTCCATTTCTCTTATTAGCCGACCCTCATATTATCCAGCACAAATTGACATGCTTCAAATGAAAACTATTATTTAAGCTACAGTATACAAAGTATAGACAAAACAAAGAAGAGAAATGAACTCTATTAGTACGTGCCAGCATGAAAGACAACACAACTGTCAGACAGCGACAAATATTACCATCTTAAACTCCATGTGGTGGGAAGGGGGGGGGGGGGGGGGGATAGAATGGTTTTATTCTAGAATTCTCATTATTTGATCGATATTCTATTGATGGTGTAGGCCTTAGAAACTTGGAAAAGTATATCCAGTAAGATTTTAGTGATTGTTTAAACTCCTTGTAGATTACTAAGCCATGCAAATACGTTCTATGTTGTCATACATTGTTACGTTGTCAATACGTTGTCATTCATTTTTTTGGTATATAAGTTTTCGAGTACCGTATTTACTCGCATATAAGTCGCAAGTATATTTGGAAATTTGAGAACTCGAAACAGGGGTGCGACCAATATGCGGGTGCGACTTATACGCACGCACAAAATCTCAAAAAATGAAAGTCAAATGCATCAATTCTCGTCACAGTCAAGCTTGCTATTTTCACGTCATCAAAAAGTCACATGCGTCTCATAAAGGTAAGTGAGAAAAAACGTCATATTTTGCGATAAAAACAGTTGCTGTGAAACACTGCCGCCGGTCGTCCAATGTTAGAGCATAGGGCGAACCCACAATCGTTGTCAGAATTCATGCACAGACAGTCGTCAGTGCTGAAGCAAACATGAGACTTTTAGAGTCTTGTGTTACACTGAATAACAAGACAAACACTTCAACACATCTGTTCATCATCAAAACAGTTGCCATGAACACTGGTCGTCCAATGTTACAGTATAGAGCGAACCCCCCAATAGTCGTCAGAATTGATGAACAGGCGGTCATCAATGTTGAAGCAAATAAATACATGTAAATATGTTTACATTCATTTTTATCTAGCCTCTTCCTAGTGTTGAATGAGTAGCCCCCTATAGACAAATCAGCCATACATAGCATTGTTGATTGATGATAAACAGATCTGTCAAAAGTGTTCCTGTTGGTAATCAGTGTAACATGAGACTTTCAAAGTCTTATGTTACACTGATTACCAACAAGAACACTTTTAACGCATCTGTTTAACATCAATAAACAATGCTATGTATGGGTGATAACAGTCTATAGTGGGCTATTCATTGAACTCTAGGAAGAGGCTAGATAACAATGAATATAAACTTGGGAGATATTTAGATATTTACGTAATCATGGTGTGCTCTCCGTCCTGTTGTCACGCTGCTCCATCCATCCCGTATGTTAGGCAACCTGTCCCCTTCCCACCCTCACGGTTTAGTTGAGGCCCCTCACAATGGTTTCTCATGTCTCATACCAAGGGTTTCTCTCTCAAGTGTCCGGAACAGAGAGCTAAACATTTCAATCGCGATGTATTTTTGACGTACTGGAGACTTTTTTTCTTGATAACATCGAAACTTGATACAAAATCATTGTTCCCCAATTAAGGCTATGGATGAAAGATAGAATCGTTTGGACGGGGCACCACAAGGGCGATCTTACCACTCCATTTTGATTATTTAAAACTAAAGAACTTCAACACCAGGACTGCTCTGTCTGTGACCATAATTTTTCGCCGTGGATAAAAGTCTTTCAGTATAAACACACGAATGTTGATATCTTCCACTTTAAACTAAGTCTCTTGGGCAATGATCACTTCTTTCCATGCAGATGTAAAGTTTATCATTATACAAAATGGACAAAATAAATTAGTGATAGGACTATAATGTTATAATCAGGCCTATCACTCTACTAAATAATGGTAATAATACTAATACTGGAGACTGCAGGTGCGACTTGTACAACCATACAAAGGGTTTTCCAAAAAAATGACTGTCAAAAACAGGGGTGCGACTTATACGCGGGTGCAACTTATATGCGAGTAAATACGGTAGGGGCCCTTGGCTTTCACTAGGAATAACCTACAAAATTAACCTGGAATTATATTTCTATTTTTCAATGAATGAGTGGCTACTGGCCAGCTATCAATTACAATTATGTAGTTATATAGGCCTAATCATCACTGTGCCATTTTTTAGGGGTGTAAAAATCCATGTTTTTTATTTTGAACCGAATCTTCATCAAAATTACCGAATCCGAACCCGAATCTTTTTAACATGCATCGTGAAGCGTAATAATGGGACAACGACCTTGCTGATCAAGTTATACTTGATCCAGGAAGTGAAAATCTGATCTCAGCATTCTCATAATTACCCCTGTATGAAACATTTTATGCAGCACAATTCTAACCATTACAGCAATTGTTCTTGAGAATGGGGAATGCAATGTAGCCACTTTTTTGGCACCAAGATTAGAAATTTTTTAATCTTCTATGTTGGACCGAATCCGAATCTGAAAGTGGGTTCGGATTCGGATTCAATTCGAAAAACATGGATTTGCACGCCCCCATCATTTTTTTTTCTCATTAATCATCTTATTATTCGAAATTGCTGCTATCCTGAGTATAATTGATTCACAATCCATTACTCAGTTTTTTCAATCATTGTTATTTTTCTATTCATCATATTCAGTTAGCTTTGAGGCTAGTTTTTCGTTAGCCTGCTCGGCTTACAAAACTGAGTGAGATATTATATTGTATTAGTTGTTTCTACAAAGTTCATTATGTTAACATTGCTGGTTATATTAATATTATTGAACATTCACCTCTGGTTGGTTGTGTTACTAACTGTCTCTGTCTTTGTAGATTGTCGAGTTCAAGGAGAAGGAAAATACACCGTGCGAGATTGACTGCGTATTCTATCTGTCAGTCGTCAAGCACTCGTCAATCGAGGACGACCCGACAGATGAAAGCGTCGAAAGAGAAATTCCAAAGATGTACTTGAAAGTGTTGACAATAATCGAGTTTGACTCATTTGTCATAACTCACGGCCCGTTTACCAGCGTTGATGGTGCGTAAGAGTGCGAGCTTTGTGTTTGATTAGGTTAAGAAAAACTTGACAAAACAAATGACCGGTTACAAATTTTGTTTTTGCCTTGTTGTTGAACTATGTAAAAGCATGCCACCTCATTTTCTTTGTATTTTTTTAATTCAGCATTAAAATGTTGATGTAGAATTATTGTTCACCAATCAATGACTAATGGTGGTGGCCAACTTGAGATACCCCGATTGGAGTTATCAAAAATCCCTCCTTAAAAACAGCCCACTCGATTGGATGTTATGTTTGGTGATGTCGAGGGGGGGCAAGAACACGAAAGTGGAAAAGGCACCTCTTGGTCGTTTTTGAAACTCCACGGGAGTCTTGTTACCAATAATTGTGTACACCCCTACTTAAAATACATTATTGTATCACAACTAGGTAGCGGGAAACTTGAGTTTGTTGATTCTTGTGGAACCTACCTCCTAAGACGTACTCAATGTCCAGTCCATTTTGTGTGTTTTGTGCTCTGTCCATGTGTTTCCTCCAACCTGTACCCACGTCGTTATTCTCATAACACTTGTTTCTCTTACTCTGTATCATCACCTACCATTGATCTCTCATATCATCCATGACAAATTGATATTATTGGGTCATAGATGTGTGAAATTATTGGGGAACAATGATTTTGTATCAAGTTTCAATGTTGTTAAAAAAAAGAAATGTTTTTTGTTGTTAACAATATCGTCTTGAATTTCAGACCAGATCGACAAGTTGCCCGGCAAGCGCAAGGCTGGCGGAAAGGAAGCAAACGCCCGCCGCTCGAAACACCCGGCGTACTTCATCCCCGAGCTGGCCCACGTCGTGGCGCTGTGCGACGAACGCCTCCCGTTCGTCACGCTGTCCCAGGAGCTGAGCAAGCGCGAGATAGCCCACCAAGGCTTGCAAGTCGAGGCCAACGCCACCGCGCTCGTGCTGCGTCTAGTTCAACTTCCCCCGCCCCAAGGTACGAACAAGAAGACGCATGATAACTTGCCGTTAGTATACACTAGAGAGGCTAGATACTGGGGAAGAGAATGGCTAACTTGGTGACCGTTTTCTAATATCTCTCGCTTGGACACCATTTTTGGTCCAGAATTTAGATCCGATCTTGGAGAACGTGTGCCAGACTGCATTACATCGGTTAGGAAACAACTTCAGTTGAAATTTCTGGCATCTTATTGAGTAACTGGTAAGTTTACAACACTTTTGGTAAAAAAACTTGGACAAAAAATGGCACCCTGCATGGGAATTGGCCACTCTCTTCCCCAGTGTCTAGCCTCTTTAGTATACGCTAGGCAAATGCCATACATGCGTTGTAAGTTAAGCGAGATATCTATATAAAGTATAATTGAAAATTCTACACACCTTGACTCATATAAAATATTAGGGGTGTGCGAATCCATGTTTTTTATTTCGAACCAAATCTCCATCAAAATTACCGAATCTGAACCTTTCAAATATGCATTGTGAAGCGTAATAATGGGACAAACGACACTGCTGATCAAGTTACACTTGATTCAGGAATTGAAATTCTTATCTCAGCATTCTCATAATTACCCCTGCATGAAACATTTGCTTTAATCCTAACTTGCTATTGGTTCATGTAGTTAGTCAATAAGAGCAAGCAAAACTTTCAAACTGTAGAATGCAATGTTGCCACGTTTTTAGCGCCAAGATTCGAAATTTTTGAATCTCACGTTGGACCGAATCCAAATCTGAAAGGATTCGGATTTGATTCGAAAAACATGGATTCGCACACCCCTTTAAAATATAATTTATTTGGTAAAGTATCGAATCAGGAAAGCCGTGAATTTCGACAACATGGTTCCGCTATTATTTCTATCTGCTAATGAGAAATATAAAAAATATATACTAAAATGATTGCACCCCCATATAACCTAGCTGTTGGTGGGGTCGTTAAGCAAACTTGAAAAAAAAAAGATTGTAAAAGAAATATAAAAGAAGTACGCTGGATTCACTATTGAAAGAGTGCTCTTCCACCCAAACCTTTTATTAATAATATATCTCAAAACCAGATAACCAATTAAATTGGGCCAGGGGGTGTTTCCACCACTTTTACTAGGGCAGACTTGTCATATCTATCGGTTCCTGTCAGTTCCGACTTCATCCTCCTCTTCTTCACTACTGTCCTCTGTTTCTTCTTCTCTTCCTACGAGTCCCCTCCACCATTCTCTATTCTCCCACCATCTCTCGTCTACCACTTCTTCCCATTTTTCTCCTCGGTTGACTACCCCAAACTTGACTCCCTCCTGCCACCTTTCTATAGTCTTCCAGCTCTTCTCTTAGCTCCATTGTTTTCTGCCATCTCAAACATCCCTCTCGGTATTATCTCCTTCTCCTTCTCGCCATATACCTGTACCACCCAAGTCTCTCCCTTTCCAATTTAAATTATATAAATCCACAGTATAGAATGTTTACTACAGCTCATGCGCGTCACTTTGTTCTCCAGGTGTTTCCGACCAATCGGCGGCTTGGCTGTCTCTCCTGAAGCGCCTGCTGTCGGTGTCGATCCGCGTGCAAGGCAAGGCCACCAAGAGCTGGATGGCCGAGTTTGTGTTCTATGGCAGCCCGCTGTCAAGTGCCCACCCGAAGGAGCAGGGCCTCCGTCGCCCCGTCTACTTCCAGTACGACATGGGCACGCTGGACACGGTGGGTAAGACGGTGGACGGGCTGATGGGCGACTGGTCACAGATCGTCCACCTCTACACGATGGCCGAGGAGCTGGCCGAGTACCTGGCCATGGAGAAGTACAACCTCGGCAACATGGTGAGCGTCAAGTCGTACAGCTACGGCCGACTGGTGCTCGCGTACGGACCGGACAAGGGGGCCACCGTCACCGTGCATTGGAGCAGCGCTGATAAGGCTTTCAGGTCGGTGGATGATTTCTATTTCTATTTCTATTTATTTATTTATCCATGTGTTGGAACAGTAACATTTTACTTATTGTGTTGACATTTTTTTTTTGGCCACCCAGGGTAGCTCAAGTCAGCTGAGGCACCGCTTCAGAAACTGAAGTCACCGCTGGGCGTGGGTTTGAATCCTGCATAAGGCATGGATTCGTGTAAACGTCTTTTCACTTGTCATCACTTCATAATTTCATAATCATCTGCTCATTCGTACCCCCATATAACCTAGCTGTTGGTGGGGTCGTTAAGCAAACATTGCAAAAAAAAGTACATGTTTTTAATGTGTAAACCAATGTGAGTACATATATGTATGTGATGACATGCGATACCGCCGATATGATACCATCCATACCATGATTTCATGGATATGATCCATGAAGATCCTTGTACAAAGTTACGAACTAAAGCCCAGTATCAAAAAATGCGAGTTGCAAGTTGATTGTTTTTTCATGTCAAATTGTTTAGTTGAATAGATGAGAAATCTTGTTAAACATTACTTGCTATGCACTCATCTTTCCACAAAATTCAAGTTCATCGACAAAAAATGTACATATATTTTCATAACTTCAATTTGACTGTTTTCTCTTGACATTTTCTCAAGTACCGTATTATTAATTTCCTCTTTTTAAACAAATGTTTGAAGTTGAATTGTCAACTCCAGCGTGAGTTAGTGTACCGTACCTCAATTTCTATCGTATTATGTTTCTTTATTATGCCTATATTTAAATTATTACTGGTACAGTGTTTTCTTATTGCTTAAACTGTACATATATTGTTGTACAACAGTCCTAGAATAGTATAGCTGAACTATTTTACTGTTCATCTTCAAACTCGATATATAACTCGGGAACGTTTTACTAATCCTTGATGTTGACTTGAGCTAAATCACTCAATCCCCTAACTAATACAGGTCTCATCACATTCATGAATTGGTTCTTAAATCTATTATACATCTCTCAACATCATCCATCACCAGTCAAAGAAGTCATATTATCAAACCTTCAACAGTAATGTTCTTCAATTCTCAGACTTGTATTCGGTGCTACGAATAACTGCGTCAACGCCGACTCGTTGATGCGCGAAGAGTTCGAAGCTCATCTCAATCGCCATCGCAACTTGGCGCAGATCGTGCATCTCCTGCACGAAACCTATGAACCACTTATCTCGATCAGCAAACTTCCGACGATACCTCAGCTAGGAGTTCACAACGCCCGGCCACAGGTAAGCTACAGAACATTAACCGACGTTCCTCGTTAATCCTAGGACTCCGAGTGAGTTAACTCAGCAGCAATAGTCTTCCGCAATGTCGTATGTGAATAACAGTAATCTACTAACGGCCTGTTCAGACGAGAGTAGTCCCAATCCTACATTATTGAGCAATGAAACACCCTGTGTGAACACGTCAAGGTCGAGACTGCATGGCTGAATCACGTTGGATTATCTTAGGAAATATCGTTCCTTATGATTCATTAACAAGGAATGACTTGCAAACAGTGTAGCAATAACCATTTTATTGAAAAACATTCCTTAAATGATCATTTTAATCGACTTGGTTCCGGCCCAATTTGTGCTCATTATTTATCATGATTTGCTCCGTCTCCAGGTTCCTGTTCAAACGTTCACGATAATGCCGCAATCACCAACGCTGTTGCGCCTAGCGTACCAGGGCATGTACTGCCTGGAGCTACGCCTGCGCGGCGGAGGCCTGGTAAGTCTACGCGACGGCGCGTACAGCCGCTTCGACCGCAGCAATGTCGTAGACGAGTTCACACCAACGCAGGGTCTCAAAGCCTTCCTCTCGAAGTACGTTGACGAGACGGCCATGTTCCGCAGACGGTCGCAGTCGGAAGACGACAATCCCCCGTCGCCAGTCACGATGGACTCGGAAACCGGTCCTGTCTCTTTTCTTGGCCACCATCGCGGTCCCGGGTCGCCGGCTCAGCAGCGAGAAGGGGGGTTGAGGTTCCACCCCCCACTGACCCCCCCATCCGGATCGAACCCTCACACCCCCGCCAGTCCCCACCCTGCGATCTCTCAGCAGCACCAGACCTTTAGTCCCGCTACTTCGTTCAACTTGGCTTCCCCCCCTTCCCTGCCTTCCAACATCAACCCCTCGCCCTCGATGCTGCCTCACCCTTCACCCGGAGGCCTGCTCGCCAACTCCCCTAACCCGCTTCATGTGCCCAGCCCGGCCGGGCTCATGCCCACATCGTCTCCGGGCCCATGTACTGCGGTGCCCGTGGGGCATTCTCCTGCTGGATCATTCATGGGACAAACAGGTGAGCTTAAAATACGATTTGAATTCAATCCTTTATACTACTTTCTAATGATTGTTGCCCCCATCAGATTATTGAATGAAAAGAGCGCTGTGTTTTCTTATTTAATGGTGCTCAATGACCCCACCAACAGATAGGTTATGTAGGGGTATGAATGAGCAAGGAATAATGAAACGATGAGGTCGGGGATAGGTTAAATGCTTACAAAAAAACATGCTTGAACTCACGCCTGTCTGACTTCAGATTTCAAGGCAGTTTGCCTCAACTATCTTAGCCAAACAGACTGCCTTTTTCGTACTGTATGAAGTATTCGTAAGGCACTTGTATATAAGTGTGGTTGTGGTATTTAACAATGTATTTGATCTTTCAGGTCACACCGATGGCAGCCCCTTCCCTTCGTCACAGAGCATGGCCTCGCCTGCGGCTTCCAATTGGCCAGGCTCGCCAAGCATGCCCCGCCCCTCGCCAGCCCGAGCCGGCCAATCGCCTGGCGGCACCGGCGGTCATCCGGCCTTGCACAGTCCACAAGGAGACCATAGAACAGGTCAGAGTCTCTTGCCGACAATCAAACCACTCGAGTTGCTATCAAACACTATTATTGCTTGATTATTCCTGGTGATATGTTTGTAAGAAGAATTTTACCGATACCTAGGCAGTCCAAACTGGTATTGAAAGGCACCAAATCTTGCAAAAACCTGGGGAGATGGTATTCTCCCAAACAGCTCTACAAGGTCAAAATTATTGAGCCTAAAAATTCAAAGCAATTCATCATTTTATAATCTTTATATAAATCATAAGATTGATTAATTTACAACTAATTTGCTGTCTGCTCATCTTTTAACTTGGAAAAGTTTGTTTTTTCAATTAACGGTTTCTACGTGCGTCATCTAACAAATTCATACAAAATATCATTAATATAAAGAAAAAGATACCTGAGCATGCCTAGCTACCAAAATAATGCACCTAGGTGCTGCTTAGATGATCCTAGCACCGAATTTAGCAGTGATTATTTCTCCAAAACTGAGTAGTTTCTAGCAAAGTGATTGAAAATTTGAATAATCATGCTATACTCCAAGGCGTGTAAGACACACGAAATTCTACCACCAGACTAAATTGTTACTTTTCCTTGGTGAATCATAGAATAAACATATTTCACTTCGTTTCACATCCAGGTGGCAGCATGGGTCACTTGTCCCGCGTTCTGCCGCAGCGATCGTGGGCCGGCGCCGTTCCCACGCTGCTGACTCACGAAGCCCTGGACCTGCTCTGTTCCCCGTCCCCTCATCCCCAGGGACTTCCCGGACCCGAACTGTCGCCCCTCGAACGGTTTCTCGGCTGCGTTTACATGCGGCGCCAACTACAGCGATTCATACAACTTGAGGACTGTGTAAGTACTCGATGCTAATACTAAATCAAAAGAAAAAAGTCAATTAAATTGATTGATTATTTATCAATTTTGAAGGACATTGCAACCCTGAAACTAGTTTTCATTGAATAATGATAATATTTATCTACCCAGTTTTAGAGAAAACTAGAAATCATCATCTCTATTTCAGAAATTAAATTAAATTTTACTGTCCTCCAGAGACCATGAGTCAATAAGTAGGCATTATCAATACCGATTCTGCACAGAATCGTGTGAATTCTACATCACAACTCGCAAAAAAAAGCCGGGGCCAGGAGCACAAATGAATTAATTATAATTTCTGAAACTGAGATGTTGATTTCTAGTTTTCTCTAAGATTAGGGAAACGAATATCGTCATCATATCTAGTTTCAGGGTTGTGATGTCCTTCAAATTAGTGTAGTGTAAACGTGTATGAACGTAGTATAGTAGTAAAAGCCTGTGTATAACATTAATCACAATTACCCACTTGGTGACGTCAAATATCAGAGCCACATCGAATTTCAAGATTCTTCAATGTAAATTTTAATAACATATTATAATCAAGAAGACTGTTTTTTCGGACATTTCTTGTTCGAATGTGCCTTAAAATATAATTGTGGTTAATGCTATGTACTGGTAAAGTAAAACCTCTTTAGTACGTTTTTCAGCAGACCAGACAAAAAAAACTTACTAAAGTGAAAAACTTACTAAAGAAACTATTCAACACATAGGAGCATATGGATGGGTTCAGGCAATAAAACTTACTAAGGTGAAAAATGAATTAAAGAGAAACTTACTAAAGAGGTTCTACTGTACCTATAAGAGTTTATACCTTATAACTTACGAGCCGCAAGAGTCCCAGTCTGACACGTTGTCGTTACCCACAGCTGACAGCCGTGCACAGCACCGAGCCGGGCGTGGTCCACTTCAAGGTCGAGTCGCTGCAGTGCCGCGTCGGCCTGAACCCTCAGCACCTGCAGTCGCTGCACATCAAGGTCACGCCGCTGCTCGAGGCCAAGGACCAGTGGACCGCCGAGGAGATGCAGATCATTGAGAAGTTCTTCGATACGCGCGCCGCCGCCCCGCCCTACAAGCCCAACTCGCTGACCGGGTTTGGCCGGATGCTGAACGTGCCGCTGAACGTGCTCAAGGACTTTGTACAGATCATGAAGCTGGAGCTGGTGCCGAGCCTGATCCAGCAGCAGCAGCTCAAGTGGGCGGTCCAGTGGAGCCTGCGGATTCCGCCATCGGCGACGCCCATCTGTCCGACAGGCATGGCCGCCGTGCTCGTCTGCCGGAACAAGATACTGTTCTTCGTAAGTTATGTTTCAGTGGCAAACACTTGGAAGAATGTTTCTAATCCAAACGAGCCAACCTATATGTATTTACAGACAATCTAGATTCGAAACAAAGTGGCCTCCCTACATTGCTTAGTCAACTGAGGTGACGCTTTAGAAACTGAATTCACCGTTGGGCCTCCAGAGACCATGAGTCACGACGCATGTGTTGATTATTGTTTGCTTAACCCTTTTAGTGCCAGTCATCCAAACTAGTTGCAAAGAGTGCCAATCGTCAATTTAGCGACGGCAAGGTCGGCCTAGTAGTTTTACGGTTGTAGTTTAATGAAATGACGACTGATAGCACTGCATGTACCGTTGTTGCATTCGTGTAATCGAGATGAAGAAAACGATATCAACAGCCGACTTCTAGCTATCTCACAGCCTTCGATATATAGTAATTTTAAATAGTGTCAACATTTATGTTTGCTCAAGTTTGCAGAAAATGGCTGCAAGTAGGAAGCGAAACGTTTTGAATGACGATGAAATTAAACTGTGTAACTTCTATAATTATTTATCAAATATCATGATAAATCACTCGTGTACTAAAAACAACCTGCTCTTTCTAATGAAACTGCTCAAAAAAATGTGAGAAAATATTTTATAGATTTCGTATTGTTGTAAACTTACATTTTCATTGTTGCAATAATTTTCTATGGAAATGAAGAATTATTTTAAAGTATCTAGAAAAAAATAAAAATGAAAAAGATTCATAAATATATTTGCTGATTCATTTTGCATTTGCCTCATTTTTTTCATTGTAATCAGACTAATGGTTTGTGAGATATGAATTTTTATATCAACTACTGCAAATTGATGAAAATATACCTGGCATCCTTCAACATGTTTTTGACCAAAATGGCTGGCACTAAAAGGGTTAACGATCCCACCAACAGCTAGGTTATGCGGGGCACTGAATGAGTAGGTGATTATGGAACTATGAAGTGATGATTAGTGAAGGGACGTTCTCAAAAGCTCATGCCTTAATCGGGACTAGAACCCACGCTCTACGGTGACTTCAGTTTCTGAAGCGGTGCCTTGGCTGACCTATCAAGGGCGGCAGTTGCGTTGTACCAACTACTTGATAGAATGTTCGTACTCCAAACAAGCCAACCTGTGTATTTACAGGTAATCAAGATTCAAGATCACTATTCACAGTAACTAAAGGAACCTCCTACGAGACCTTTTTATTTTCGTAGTCTAGTACTAAGATACTCGATGAATAATTGAATCAAATGGATCACTGACCATTAAATATTCAATAATGAATCATGATAAAATTATATTTCAACAGTTCTATGAAACTAGCAAAAATATAATATGGTCCTTGAAAACTTTGATTATTAGAACCTTGGCCTTTTTATTTGGCTGTAAACAAGATTCAAAGTATGAAAATATAATGAAACCAAGTTCTTTTATTTGGCAGTTGGAAGTATTTCAATTTCAGTATTCATCGCTAACCTCCTACAAAAATTTATTCACTCTCGTATGAATAACATTTTCAAAAAATAATGCGATCAGATGGATCACTGACCATTAAATTTTGTATTTCCATTTTCATTACTGATTACAAAGATTTATTGGCGTCCGTTAGTGATATGAGATGATGAGATGAAAGGTTATTTCAATAGGTGTTTTTGGATAGGGGGAAGGAGTCGTTCTAGACCTGTTGTTTAGGAACCATCCCAGTATTGATCTGAACGAACATGGTGTAATCGAACCTCAGTCTCTTGAATGACCGTTCAGTCAGCAAGCCAATATATTTAATAACAAATCATACCTTCATAAAGTATCTAAATAAATGTTTTGTCATTTCAGCTCCAGATCACGCGTGTGGGCATTCAGTACCCAAACAACATGGAGCCGCCGTCGCTGGTGCTGCCCCTGGTGTACGACGTGAGCACCAACCTGACGCAGCTGGCCGAGAAGCGTGATCCGGGCCCCGCGTCGGCCACGACCGCAGCCAGCCACCAGCTCAAGCGCTTTGCGGAGTTTGGCGTCAGTCACAACGAATGCTCGCTGTTCCCAGCCGTCAGGGATCTTCTGGCTAATCTCATTCTACCTTCGGAACCTCCTCTTCAGGCAAGTTGCTTTTAAAAATGAGGTCAACGCTGTTTTCACTAGACTTATGCCACTAGTGCGCTCGCACGGGTGCAAATTCATCTGACTTGATCTAACCACGTAATTGACCAACGCAAACAACCTGTAACAACACAACTCTGACCTAAAACTTACTTGAAAACATCCTAATCAATGCTGAAACTATTTTGGAGAAGATGAAATAATAAATATATAGGCCTAATGCAATAACATCAAATGAAAAAAGTTACGAGGTTAAAATATATCGAACTTGATAGATATTAGATTGTAATATACTCATATCCACGAAAGGAGAAGGTAGTAACAAATGGAAATATCACCGTTCTGTGGTAATAACTGCATTATTCCGAGTGTATTATGAATTTATGATTTTTCCAGTGTGAGGTTCAAAAGCATTGAATATCTCAAATTGCAGCAAGATCGTGTAATTACCAAACTTTTAACATTAATTATTTTGTTGGAAGATGTCCTTCTTTCATGGATGAAAGTAGGCCTAAAGTCACTTGTAATGCGTAAAAGATTTACTCAGTTTCCAAGCGAAACCAATGGTAACGGATTGATTCCGTGTCGTAGGTTGTGCCATCGCCGGCGCCACCTGCAATGCAACCGTCGCCCGCCCTGCAGATGCACTCGCCAATGCAAGTGGGGGTAGCGGGCATGCCCCAACAGCCCGTGGGACCTCCCCAACAGGGCGGGCTCCCTCAGCCCCCCTACCAGGGCATGCCCATGCCCATGGGGCAGCAACACCCGATGATGGGCCCGCAGTAAATAAAAACGCAACAGTCAATTGACAGTTTAACATTTTATTTTCACAAACAACAAGTAAGTTTATTTATACAAATAGTTATCAAAATACTGCTACAATGATTTGATTTGTATATGTGACAAAATAGTTTAATTGAAATGGTATAGTGCCCAGCAAGAGAAACACGTAAGGTGACGGGCGTATCATACCAAACATGGTGGAAAGACTAATGTTTCTATGGTAATGTTAACCAAACTGTTCCATCTCTTTCCAATGTATTTTGAGGCAACCGTGTTCTTATGATTTTCTTTTGCTTGATACTATTGTAAACATTTTTCATAGTATTGTTACAAAAGTTACAATAAATTGATTTTATTTATATAATACATGTGTTTATATTCATTTCAATTTTTGCACTTATTGAAATTCTATTTGTATGTCATATGATGAGATTCACTTTGATTCAATCGAATTGTCAACTGCTATACTGGCAGCATTCAATTATATAATGAGAATTTGTAGAAAACTTACAAAACATCGGTTTTATATTTGCGTCATCGTTTTATAACAAACAGACCAACTTTATGTCTTGAGCAATGCTTGAGGGCGGAATACCGCTAATACTTGCCGTGTTCATTGGAACACCACAGTATGGTTTTATACAGATAAAATAATATAGATAAAAAAGTTGATTGAGATACAGACTACCATAGAGGTATTCAAACTTGGGAAGGAAGAAGATTCTTGAAAATCAAAAACCAACTTATAAATAAACATTAAACAACATAAATACAACAATATCTCTCGACAATCAAACAAAGGATCTTCTGAATTCGTATAATATAATACACGTGTATGCATGCCTTAAATTATTGTGAGCGCCACTTCACAAACACTTCCTACTTTCACGATAATAGTTTTGACTAAGCTGCAAAAGCTTTTAGTTTCAGGTACAAGCATTGCATACAATTTATCTATTACCTCTTACGCGTTGATGAAAGCCTGATTTGTACTCATCAATTCATTAAATTTATTTCAATGAAAGGAATTGGAAGAACAATGTTTCACACATGGTCAGTGGTCTTACTAATTACCATTATCAGCCTGTCTGGCTCAGTGTGTCAATGCATTGCCTTGGAAACTCAACTCAAGTGGGGCGTGGGTTGTTGTATGTGGTACTGTTTTTTTCAGAATTCAGGAACCCAGGTAATTTCCCGGTTCCTCCCATATGTTACTTCTTTGCTGGTCCAGTGTATCACACTCTCACCATTTTTATTGACACTTTATAATTAGGCCTATCGAAACGTAAATTTACATTCCGAGTAAACTACCGGCAGATTATTTTTTATTCCTTGTATGATTATTGCTTATAATAATTATTGAACCATTGAAACATGGACCTACTTTGAAACTATATTCAATATTGAAACATACAAATCAGGCTTATAGAAACACTTACTTCCTTACCATCGTATTCAATATCAAATTGCAATAAATAGCCGTGCTTATTAGTTACATATACCTCGAGGTCTCATTGATCTCATCCGAGCGGACACGGCATTACGCCGTACTAGGTCATCACATCTCGTTATTAAAGTTGTCCCACGCTTCAAACGTACGTCTTATGATCGTGTAGAACCAGTCATAATTTAAAATGCTGATATTTTAACTAATAATTTGAACAAAGAATGGATAACGGTTTAGTTATTGCAGGATCTCTTGTTTGAAGTAGGATCGAAATTAAAAATTTGTTCGTGCGATGACGTTACGACCATCCGCTAGACGGAGATTGAGGAGACCTTGCACATTACCAAGTGACGCTAAGCTTGTTAAGCAGAGTTCCAATTAACGAACTGTTAATTACACTCAACAGCGAAACAATTAAAGCACTGATTGTACGTAAGGCACAACGTCTTGTGACTTCTTGTCGTATTTACTTGATGCGTGGGTTAAGGGCACGACAAAGACAGCACGCCAGTAAGAGACCGACCAATTCGCACAAACCGAGCCCAATTCCAATCCAAATAGCAACGTTGGCGTGTTCCATGATCAAGTCGATGAATGTCTGATAGCAACCCTGAAATATAAAAAGACAATATAGTGTATTTCGAAAGACTCGTTCAAACGGCTTACAAGCCAGATCCATACAAGCATGATTACAAGTTTCTATTCGTCCCGGTAAGTCACGTGAACCGGTCAGAAATGAAGAAGAAAAATCGGCGTTACTATGAAGCAGGCTTTAGTCTACCTGTATTCAGAAGCACAACAAATATCTAGATGATAGTGTATCATAAAGTTTGGGTGATCATAAGTGTGGGGACAGGTGACCATCAGAGAAAAAACAAAAGCTAAATTTCAACATCAACTAGAGCATTATTGGATGAGCGAAGCGAAGACTCAATTTCACCATACCCGAAAAAAAGTACTTATTATTTTTTTTTTTCGCACTCCGCAGGTCAGACGAAAATTCAAAATTAATTGAAACTTGGTACACACAAGTATCATTATCTAATTTGATACTGTATAGTTTTGAGGCGTGATCAGTTGAACCACTTCTGAGAAAACTCATTTCAAAGTTTTCAAAAATCCCATAAGAATAACTCGGATAAAAAAATTCAGGAAAAATATTTCATCCGAGAGAATTCAAATTTTCATGGAATTTTAATCTGATAATGATACACATTATTCCGAACTTCCACTCAAATCGGATTAGCCGTTTTGATGTAAAAAAATATATAATGTAATTTTTATAAAGCGTTCAAAGCCATTTAGATAGGCCTACCTATCAAATCCAAGCTACAGGTGTCACCACTTGATTGTAAACGATTAAAACAAAGCCTTCTTTATTATCATAGAAATTGATAATGAAAAATAAGATGGCAGTGATGTAATGGCTTGGATCTCAAGGTGTATATATATATAATAATCAATCCAAAGATAAGTTGATATGTTCCAGCTCATCCATCAACGCGGCAACACATAACGCGTTTGCCTAGTAACTTTTAATTACCATCCAGAATGTGTATTTGTGGCTGCAGCTCTCAATAGTGTATAGATTTTTTTCAAAAATTGATAGTTCCTTGTCCTACCGATTAGGCCCATATTATAAACATAGCCAAGGTCAAAAATTCAGGAGCTCCATCTTCAACAATCAGCTCAGCTTCAACTATTTAATTATAAATCATTATCGACTCTGAATGTACTTGGGAGATTAGACCATGGTATTTAGTATTTACTAAAATCATAAAATTACGATAACTTACCATCTTCCAGTATGAATTTGAATCTGAAGGCGAAAACGGACAGTTAGCGTCTTTGGGTTCGAACTTTGCAATATCACCAGTCAAAACACAACAAGCATCGGGCACCGTTTTCTTTCCTTCCGTCCATTTAGGTGACGTTTGGAAGTCTTTGTAGTTGTCCACACCACAACAATGGAGCTGGAAACAGAAAATTCACACATTTTCACTTCCACCTCTTTAAATATCCAACTTTCAAGTACATTTAAATTCTGTCCCACACAGTCAGTTCGTAAGATCAAGTTTTTGTTCCAATATCCACGAGTAAACAGATTGAAGTAGACAGCACACTGTCGAAAAGACTCCAATCCAATAACGAATAACCATTCAACAATTATTCAAATATACCATATTTTGGTGGGAAAACATCAATGCTTCGTGTACTAAACCATACCTCAGGAAACTGCCATAATTGGTGTATGAGAGATAACTCAAGTTCAAACTGTCACAAAACTACCAACTACGACTTCTTTTACAACTATTTTTATATTTATCAATCTTGTGAATTAGTCGGTTCACGGAAGGTTTTACCAGTGGAGATGCAATATTACGTAGACAGATACATTCGTTACGTAGATAGATACAGTATAAACATTACCTGTGCCATGAGGTAGTTCCACATCAAAGTCACTGCATCTGTCTTGTCCGTTGTTGCGTAGTACTTGCTGATCGAAGTCTTCATAAAACTACGTGCTTCCACCTCCGCCTAGAATAGAATATTACAATTTGTAATGGGCGATTATTCAACAATAAAGGTGAAGATGGTAAAATGATGAAGCTCTGCAGTTATGCTAATCATTGGTTTTTCAGATTCTGTGAATAATTATTATTTATACAAGTTGAAAAAAAATTGAACTCCCTTCAGAATGACTACACTCAATCTCCTCTACAATTTATA
The DNA here is from genome assembly GCA_964007535.1 of Brachyptera risi. Taxonomy (NCBI): domain Eukaryota; kingdom Metazoa; phylum Arthropoda; class Insecta; order Plecoptera; family Taeniopterygidae; genus Brachyptera; species Brachyptera risi. Next base: position 16,359,671 of record OZ023328.1, on the reverse strand, counting down.
TTTAGTAGGCAACTAACATTATATTATACTATATTACATTAATATTATACTTATATTTCTTTGGGGTGGTAAGATTGTCCTAGTGGTGCCCCGTTCAAACCTACCCAAACTTCCAACCCTTGCCTTTTATCGGGAAACAATGGCTTTATGTCAAGTTTTCGATGTCAATAAAAGAACATCCAACATACCGTCCACGCTTCAAGACGTAACCTTATGGCGCAATGACATTGTCTACGATTATAAAATTAGTTTTGACAGGTAATCACCAACGAAATTGCGAGCTGAAGATAATCGTAATCAACAGGTAAGTCTCTTGCAGAGATTTGTCAATCATCTTGCAGCATCAACGATCGTACTGTTACATGTGGGATGATTGATCAAAAATGTACTCGTTATTTTGTGGTTAGTTGTATGTATTATATTACCTTCTCCTTGTACGCAAGTGCCAAGCCTCCAGCCACCAGTTCCATGATCAGAATCAACACCAGGCATATTATGTACTGCAAAGAAAGTTTTCAAATTACTATAGCTCACTCACACTTATCTTCAGGGCCGTATTTAGGCGCATGCCTGGACCTAGGGCGGCGCCAACGAATTAATGGGTGCTAAATTTTCATTGAATAAAGTTCAAGGTGCTTAAGTTGAATGAAATTACAAAATACATTATTCTATAAAATTGTATTCATTAAAAAAAAAGTGTCTACTCTACTGTAGTAGAGGACAGTACCCGCCTATGATGGACAATCATTGTATAGTTATTATCATAACATACCATATCATATTTTATTATATTATATTATACAAATATCGTTCAAATAAAGACATACAATACAATACTGTGACCAAGGCAATAGCCGAAACGTCAGAATCTCGTGCGTACTTTTCATCTCTGTGTTCTATCTACGGGCTCTCCACTATAATAATGATAATATCTTTATTTCATCTTGATTGAACAACAAGTTGTTATAAGACAAGTCAAAAGTCAACATGATACATACATTTAAGGTTAAAAATATAGAGATTAAACTACAATTGTCAATAAACTATTGTGATAAAAATTCTTCAACAGAATAAAAACATTTATTTAAAAGGTAATCTTTAAGGGGGTAGCCACAGCATGGAATAGGATAATTAGGACTAAATGTAGGAATTATTTCCCGCTCAACCAACCACCATAAATCATTGAAACTTGCACACTATATCCATCATTCTATTGCTCACACATAATCAAAAAAAAAATGGAAAAAAATCAAAATGATAATTTTAATATAATTTGAGTAATGTTATGTTTTTTCAAAAATACAAAACATGCAGCCACAAATCACAAGGTTTATATTTCGAAAATGCATCTATCTTGTTGAATTTTAGTGGATATTGTTCGTGATACACACTGTTATCGTGTGAACCTCCAGAAAAAATCTATTGCAATTTTTAGTTATATAATCAATCATTTCATATCTAATACAGATTATATATGATTTTGGAGCCACCCATTCACATCTGGATATTCATATGTACTGACTATTTCCATAGTTTTACTTCACACGATAATGACAATAAAAATACACATTTTGAAACAATTTTTTTTCAAATCAGACCAGTAGTTTTTGAGTTATGTTGTTACAGGTCAGAAAAAACGTAGTTCTTGGGAAAACGTACCTGAAGTTTCATTACTTAATACGAATAGGCACAGTACGCATTACCGTCTGTGTTGCATTCAAATCTTGATATATAAAAAAAAAAAAAACACGTGAGCTGCGGTCACAAATTTTCCGAATAATCGTAAACAATAGGCCTACTTCAAAAAGAATGAAAATAATTTTTTTGGGCCAAAAATAAATTTCATGCTGGGGCTACCCCCTCAAGGCTAGTCTTGAATGATGATGTTCCAATTTTGGACTTCAGCAAATTTGATAAGGTGTTGAACATATTTATACCAGCTGATATTGGAGCTTTATTGTGTAGAGACAGATTATGACTGATTACTCTCAAGTTGGTATTCATCGGAGTATTATGGGTAGGCCTTTCTCTACTCATAAATCTCCGTAAGCTGCTGTTTTTTCTTTCCCTTTCACCCAATTCATGTATTTCATATTATATACATTTGTATTGTGAAATGTCAACTCCTGAATAAAGATATTATTGAAAAAAAGGCTCAAAAAATAGTCAGTAAAATCTATGTATATGAATTTGAAAGTAAATTGCTGATATACTAAGGTCCAGTATTACCTATGACTATCAATAACGTAACGGGATAAGCAACACGGCATAAGTCCTATCCTTTTAACATTAGGCCGTTTTCACCATGATGGAATCAGCGCGCTTTTGTGTACATTTCTGAGATTCGCAATTTCAAATCAAATTGTACGTATTAGGTTCGTATTTCAATATATAGTACATAGTTGTACAATTGCATTGATTTTAATCTTTCTCGTAGATGATGAGTAATTATCCAGTTATCAAATGGTAAATATAGCAGTAGGGCTCTTGACTAGGGGACTAAATGCTTTTACAGACGTATTTTAAATTTAGATTGGCTAATTCAAATGAAATTTATCCCAATATTGTTTAATGCAGTTGGAAAGAGCTGGATTCACAGATTGCATTACATCTATTACTTGTATAGATCAACATACAACAATACCAGCAAATCATCATAACATTTGTGAGGCGGCATCCCTTTGATGTACGCATGGAGTGAAAGGAAACCGCCATGTTGCTTATCCCGTTACGTTATTGATAGTCATAGGTATTACCAAGTCCAGTTAGTATTTATCTGAGAGTTGGTGAAAACAAATACCACAGGTAACCGTGGTGATAACAAGTTTGAACTGTCAGATAAAGGCTAACTAGACTTGGTAATACCAGACCTAAGTAAAAGGAGGGGAAAAAGCTGAAATTTTGGTGCCTAGAGGCGCAAAATGTCTCAACATGGCCCTGCTTATCTTGAATATCTCTAGCAAAGATATTGCTGACCATAAATGTGACCTTGTAAACACTTGACAGTCTTCCCTACTAGTTGTACTAATTACTGGCTGATGTAATCACCAATAAGGCAGTTGCCATTGCATTAAACATAATTAGTGTGTATGTGCTAGGAAGGGTAATATCTACATTTACGTTGACTATGTTCCATGTTGCCCTTTTATAATCCTTTCACATGGTATTGTTTGTTTAGTGAGTATGTTTTTTACACTCTGCGACTAGTGGGTGAATAAATGAACAATTGTATTATTGTCGTGGAGAGAAAGCTCTGTCAATGAGTAAAATTACATCTATAGGCCTAATTATTATTATCACCGAGACAACGCAGTATATATGCAAATGAGAGATGAGCGAAATTTCATATGAAACATCATTGAAAACTATATAGGCCTACATACCTTAATTTTGAATATATATTCAACTCATGGCCTTCCTGATTCACCTATATTGATTATTTCAAACGTTCTTATGATCCAAGTTTTAGTTTTTAGTTTTATTGACCTTTTTGATTCAAACAATACGAATATAGACCAATTCATAAAATAACATTTGATGAAACGTTAATTTGATGATTCATGTAATTGCTTTCACTTGTTGATCTTGATAGTTTTCTTGATGGCTTTTAATAATTGATTTTGTTCATTACGACCATTGATTACAACTCATCCAATTTATGTAAAACTTTGGAATTATGTGTAGGCCTATAATTCATGTACTTGGATTATGTAGAAGTTTGAATTTATTTGAAGATTTTTTTCCATATTCACTCTCCTGGACTAGCTTTTCTTATGAGTATTTCAAAATTTCAAAATTGTTTTTTTCATAAGTGGTTTGAACGATTGCGCTTCAAAACGAGACAGTATCGAGAAAGATGATGGTATAAATGTGTATGTCAAGCTTCATCAAAAATATTTCTTCCATATGACTTGCAAAGCGCAAACGGAAGAATTTTTTTTTAATCTGAGTAAAATTGAGTACCGTATTTGCTTTGCTTATCCAATGAAAAAAAAATTACAAAAATTGAATTTCTCTGCATTTAAATTGATAAATTGACATTGCATATCAAATCATGTCCATATTCTTAAACATGCATAGTACATTTGGAGACTAGACTGAAATTCACAATATTTATATTCGTCACGCAGACAAAAATTCAAGTAAAGTATATGATGCTGATAACTAATGTAATAATTAATAACATATCAAGTTTTAACAATTTAAAAAACAATTGAATACTGGTATCAATTTATTTTGAAAACAAATTAATTGTATCAAATATAAATAGGCAAGCTTGCAAAACAAAATATTACAACAGAGAATTTAAAGAAAATGACATACCATCAACAAAATATTACACTTTCATACACATAATAACTGAACATAATGGTATTCAAGTAGAATGTCTAAAAAATACTAAATAACTAAAACTCGAGGATATTATAAAAACTGCATGAAAACATTTCAGCCATGTTGTAAGTAGGGCAGCATGTCTATGAAAAGAGCAAGACTCAAGTACATTGGACATGGTTGAGATACTCCAGTTCACTTTTGTACCACCATCGCCTTTTACCACAAACTTGTGGTATAAAAGATGTCAAGCCACATTGGTGACAAAACCTGACTACTTCTAGAACAAGCAACAATGCTCAGCATTGTTGCCATACTTGGTATTTTACCATGACAATGGCCAGATTCTATCAGGGTATTATGGGTATAGAACAGGATATAGAATTCCTTCAATTTCAAGTTTTAACTAGATATTATAGAAAAGTGGTTTAATAAAAAGAGGTGATGAAAAGGAGATACTTGTTTATAAAGCAAATAATTGTATCTGTAAGCTGCTGTCACACATTGTATTAGTAATTATTGCTGATGACTAAAATAATCTGCAGCACAGACAATTGACAATTGGTGGTGTCCCATAAATTATCAACTTGAAATAGAAACACTTTTATGTGTACTCAAGTAATGTAGTACTAAGTTCCTTCTAAGAACTAAATCTCATAAATAATTCTTATCAGTTGACAAACAAATTAATATTCTACAATCACATGGTAATTTTAGTTATCTTCAAGTGGCATCCCAAGTTGACTTTAATGAACCTTAAAGGGCCTCTTCTATTTCAAGAACTCACCCCTGCAAGCAGGCATCGCGACTCCCGCACCGCACCACAGTAGCCCAAGAAGCTAACCACGAACACAAAGATGCCTGCAGCTATCAGGATATACGACACTTGCTCGATTGCCGTCGGCTGGGTGAATTGTTGAAACTGAAAAACAGGGCAACAACACTTACAGATAATATATATTTACAGGGGCAAAATAAATTGTACTTATTCAATTCACTTCTTGAGAGTAAATGTCAGATGAGTAAAAGGCCAAATAGGTACCCGGGCCATTATCGATGCAATTTCTTTCGTCTATCCTGGGACGACGCATCGATAGAGGGAGGCGGCGACTTGACCCCCCCTCCCTCTCCTATAGCGCTGTCAAATTAGATGCTAGAGGGTATTAAGACTTTTCACTGTCAATACATCCTCAGTTTTATATAATAATTCATAATCGAAAAACTTCTTGGAAATACAATAAGTGTGAATGATTAAAAATCCAGTAGGCCTACAGTGAAACTTCATAATACATAATATGTTCTTAAATAATTAATTATTGTCATAACGATTTTGATAGATTGGCACGATGCAAAAACTTACTTCAATAATTGTATAATTGACCGAAATTTAAATAATAAAGATGTTGGCCCCAATATCAAAGAATGCCCCCCCCCTGGCACTGTGATCATGCCGCATCCGATGCATTGGCATTTATACCATACACGAATCCAATTTGGTATTCATTAATAATTCAATTCAAATCAATCGCCCTCTCTTTGGATGACCATGTTTACCTTATCGATTCAAGTCTTCTTTGTTTGGTCACCTGCAACTTTCAAAGTTCGATAGTGTATACCTATTTCCTGATTATATTTCATTATAAAAGCTCGAAACCAATGAACTCTTCAGCCACTACGTCCGTGACAGCATAATAGTTGTACAACACAAACAATAACAATAGCGATGGGCGCATGTTTGAGAATCACCCATGCCTGACAAGCGAAATTAGAACAGCGTCAATAATAAATGATGTTTTGTCAGGGCGTAATAATTATTCAAATCAAATGACATCTAAAACGAGATCTAGAACATGAAGAAGTGATCATATTTAATAGGTCATTATCTGATGTAATTAGCGATGTTGTTCATCGTAAAGTCGAGCCACTATGACTCCGATAAGAGGCTTCAACAATCAACTCATTTATTGAACTGATAACGATCTCCCCTCTAGTTGCAGGTTTGTTGAATATTCACAATAATGTATTTCTTTGTTGCCCCTTGGCCTTGGGAAACACGCTATACGGATGAACATGCGTTAAAAGTTGAAACTTATAAATACCGTATGTCACGGTATGTGCCTAATAGCACAAAACCGGTACCGATATAACAATTAGGAGATTTTTTTTCATTATCTAAGAGGCTACTTTACCTCTCACAACCCATGAGTAAAACCTGCAGGGCACGGTCAAAACAGGACAAAAAGCGCCAATGCAGGCCTTTTGGGCTCCCAACACATAGCGGGTAAACGGTGAGACCAATCAATCTAATTCTTTTTGCAATGAAACGACAATGAGTATATCTGTGCCTCTACGTTCATAAAAAATTACAATCACTCTGAAAAATTTGTAAAAAGAATGAAAAACAGGTAGAAAAATGTTGATTTTTGACAATTATTTTGAAAGGGTTGAAAACATACCACGAACTGAAGCTCTTCGAGCGAGCATGTATTGAATACTAGTGATCCTTCATACTAGTGATCATTATTCAACAACCTGAGGACGAGAGCTGAAGTGCTCTGGAAATATTGTTAATATTTTTAGTCTGTTTTATTTTTATTTCATTGACAAGTACCACGTACACGTCCAACAGTTAGGGTCTAATATAGTGATCATTTAATCGATAACTGTATGTTGATACGATGATTGGTTTTCCGTTGCCAACTTGGGCCCCGAACGTCTGCAATCAAGCCGGTATAGGCAAGATGTAAAGAGGCCTCTTAAGAGTTTGAAGACACAGAATTGAGTTTATATCTTTCGAGTTTCAATTAAACGGAACAAGTCACGAGTGTAGTCGGGTCGAAAGTTCCCGACCGCGAACAAAATCCTCTTCGGTTTCGGAGCCAACATACTTTTACAGAAATTACGGTAATTTTCAGGTATGCATTAGGTTATTTGAAATTTACGGAAGGATCCACGAAATGAGTGAAATCCACAGTGAAAACTTTTGATCCTTAGAAATTGCAAATTAGCTATGTCAAAATATGAGATTTTTTAATTTTATTGCCACACTGATGAAACCACTAGAATCAACATAACGGTGTAAGTCGTATAACAGCTACATCCCTATACATTCATTATCACCTCTTTTAGAACTATAGGGAAACGCAGTATATGCTTTGTAAGATAAGCGATGTGGGCATATTTATGTGAAATGTAAAGTTATAGACATACCTTGATTTTAAAACCATTAATGCACGGCCTTCCTGTTCCACTTGTTGCTCATTTTCTACTATTTAATTGCTTTTACATTTTGATCTTGTTAATCCAATTCATCTAAAACTTTGGAATAATGTGCATCATTGTTATGTTTGTTAAATTACTTGAAAATTTTCATCCATTCAAAGAACGTATTTTTCCAAATCTTCTCCTTTGGTATATTCTTTCTAGTGGAGTTTTAAAAAAATTCCAAATGTTTTTTCTCAAAAGTGGTGCAACCGATTGCGCTCTAAAACTAGACCGTATTCGACAAATATGATAACACACATGTGTACCATGTTTCAACAAAATTTGTGTTCCGTTTGACCTGTAGAGCGAGGACAAACAAACATGTTCGTTTTTTTCGAGTGCAGTATAATTGAGTCTTCGCTTCGCTCATCTAATTATTAAATGAAGCCTGAAGGTAATGCCAACGCAATCGTGCATTCTTTATTCTCTTTCTGACATTGACATCCTATAGTGATGAACTTTGGTTAGTATTTTAAGACATTTTATTTATTTAACTGTGATATACAAGAGATCTCCCCTAGCTCGAACCCTAGTTGGACCCTAGTGTGAACCAACCACAGTATTATATGAATGATTAATAATCATTACGCCGACAAAACGAGGGGGACATGAGCTGCCCGTATTCCCTAGCTGCCTATTCAGGAAATTCAATTCACCATTGAGAGAGTGAGAACAGCATTATTATATCGACGAGCTCATAGATAGTGGTGAACACAAAAGGAAAACATTGCGAAAGTTTTCAATTTCAGTACAAAAAGCCAACATATACAGCATTAAAATAATGCGAAGGAAAAGTAATTTATTAAAAATGTTTATTTTATCTTCCGGGAGCGTCATTCACCGCAGGGAAAGTTTATACTATTGGCAGGTTTTAACAGTAAACACAGCACACTTTATGCATGCTCTGATTTAATCGACACCTACTTGTACTAGCACCTATTATAACGTAATCAGTATAGGAAACGATATCTTAACTTTCAATTTCCACACAAAAATGTATCTATTAAATTACATTTTTTCCTAATACGTAATGGTTTTTGTTGATTCATTGTTTCACACTATATCCAGCTTGAAGTTTGAACATAATAAAATTGGAACAAAATACATTACATTACATTTTCAACTGATTTTATTCTTGTTTTAAAACATAATTTACATATATAATGGAACAAGATAAGATTGAGATAAGAGTGGTAGCTGTAAATGAATATGGTTGACATTTGATATATTAGTACGTCAAGAAACCCGAGTACGAAAGGAATTTCTCTCAACAAGTCAAGTAAAAGAACAAGTCCAATTCGACTAAAAAACAAATAATCTATCACTGTTTTGTTATCGAAACCAACTTCCTTCAATTATCATTCGCGGTTCAGTTGAGCGGTCGCCTAGCATGAATATGATGATAGTAGGCCCTACATGCAGTGGGCAGGAAAAGTAAAATATATACTGTCCATGGCCAACGTCACAGGCCAACAAATAGGCATTTAGCGATTGGCTCCCTATTCTCGTTCTGCCAATTAAATGACAGGCTGCCACTAATACCGAACTATCTACTGTCACCTCAATTACTAGAGAACACTGACTGCATTCAAAGACCAGAGGTCAACTTGATAGATGGATAATAGTTTTTAAGGATTATTGTACATGGAGTAAATGACGTTTTAAAGGATATAAATAAACACGATCAAAAGTATACGAAAAAACTCGACCGTTCTTCGAATAGAACAATTTTATTCAACAATTCAGGGTCTCATCCACTTTAGATTGTCACTGTTGTCGTGTCTTCAAGTTCTTACGAATATACATAGGAGAGTAAAATGTATTTGATAGCAATGTATATTTAATACAATTGCTTTACTGAATACCATCACAAATATTTCAATCTATAGAATCATAAATAGGAAATTAAAGTCAAATCATTGAAGACGAGCTATCACTTATGGTAAAAAAAAAAAATGGTACACAATTTATATAGTGACAAATGTAATTAGAAGTGAGGCCCCTTCATTCTATAACCGCGAGTGTTCCAGAAAAAAAAAGTTTTTATCGTTCCTTTATTTAAATCTAACAACAGACGAAACCCTGATAGTTATAAGACAATCTTACTCGTGACACGATGCCAAATGCATTATGAAAATATATCGAAAATCGATTACTAAATAACCTGAGTAAATGTAAATGAGAATGTCTGCCGTTTCTTATACTCTGTGCGTTTCATTTGGGAGTTTGAGCTCTTTGAAAGGTTCAAGTGTATCACCTAATATTGAGACATTAGTCATGCGTTTCATCATAGAGTAAAAAAACTTCATTACTCTATGGTTTCATGCACCTCCTCAATGAATCGTGGCAATCAATGGACGGTGGGCTTGAATCTGTGACGGTCTACTTAAAACTAGCCAAAGCTTTTTCCACATTGACCATAAAACCTCATTTAGAGAAAAAGGACATAATGAGTAAATGCCACTTGTTGTTCATTTGAACTTCGACTGTAAGAAATCTGTATTTTTGCTGATAAATTAAAAAGTAACCCATCACTTTTTCAGCTAGATTTTTTTTCATTTCCAAATTACTTATTCTAGCACCGTCAGGTAAGTTTCTATGAGCTTGAGAAAAAAACGGCACTTATTGAATTGGGTTTGCCACCCCAAAAATAGAATACTGTGAACAATGTAATTGATTAACAAATACCGGTATTTTGAAATTTAGAACTCATACCTAAGTCCTAACGGTCTCTCAACGGTCAACTAATCTACTGGCTAGAAATCGATCAGATATTATTTATAACAAATGTGTTTTCGAATCTTACCTGATGCTGTAGTTCTTCATTATTGATTATCTTGGTCGCAGCGATGAATGAATGTTTATCAGCCGCAATCCACACTCCGATTCCCAGCACTGCTGACCCGGCCAACTAGCAACATTCACAAACCATTAACTATCACATCCACAATTCGAAACTACAAAATCAATTTAATCAACCCTTCATCAAACAATTTGTCATTCATTTTACTTACGAAAAATACGAAATTGAACCAGCACAAAACGTATTTGGCCACACAATCCCCGCAGTCCAACATCCTCGCGTCCTTCGGTCGTTTTTGTAGCTGATTGTAATCGCTCGTCATCAATTACGTTCCTTGGTGAACCTACGAAAAGCAAACACTTCTGGTTAGGATCCCGCAGGAAAGAAGCAACAAGCAGATCAGTACGAAACACAAGGTCGCTCTCGTTGTTTTCAGGAGACAATGAAGACGGCGGGGGGGGGGGGGGGGGGGCGAACTCGTAACTCCCCAATTGCCTCCGGTGATTGTAGAGAGTGGGTGATCATCCTCTGGTAGAAACGTAGATACGTGTACGCGCGAGAGAGAGATATAGAGAGGAGAGAGAGAAAGAGAAAGAGAGAGAGAGCGAGAGAGAGATCTGGAATGCGGTTTTCAGAACAATTCGGCAGCTGAAGATTCGGACAAGAACACTATAGAATGTAGATCGAGTAACCATAAAGAAAAGTACGTCCATGAGAGAATAATGTACATTTTTCAACGTTGATTTTACCGTCGATGAAAGCGACTTCGGAAGATTTGGTTCCGTAAAATATTAGCCTTAAGGATGAAAATATAATACTATAATGATAGGTCTTCACAACTTTTTTCTTTTATGAATATAGCTTATATAGATACGATTTCCCCCCAAAAACGTACCGATTACATCTCTTTTTCTGAATTACTATTTTTGTGTAAAAAAAATCCACTTCAATGAATGAAGCATGAATGATACCAAATGTTGATTAAGGTTCCAGTTAATTGGTTCATTTAATATAACGTGCATGCAAGAAACAAGAAGGTGCGAAACACCTATCCGCTAGTGTTTGTGGGACGGGGACGAAAGAAATTTATGCTATTTTTAAAGTTCCTTTTGAACAGATTTTACTTCAAGAATTCATACGCAACATGCAAAAGATCGCCCATTTGTATGATAGCATATGGAAGATCTGGCTCGGAACCTTTTTTTTTTGAATACATGTATACGTCATGAGTGGGGAAAGACAAAAAATGATAATAGATAACAAATCTCAAAATATTATATAAAAAAGTTTCGCACTATGAATTATTCCCAAGTTGAAGTTTCATAATTTAAAATGTATCGACAACCATTGAGTATCGAATTAGGTAAAACTATAAAAGATTCTTGTACTCAATTTTATATAGTACACTTTTATAGGGTGAAACAATAAGAAATGTTCTCAATTCATTATACCGTTTCTCAGAGAAAGCCCCTATCTCTGAGAACTTTAGTCTTTTATGGGAACGCGTTCGGTGCTCCATATTATTATTATTATTGAGCAGCAACTTCGAATCACCCAACTTTTTATCGGTAACGAGGAAAGAAATTTATGCTATTTTTAAAGTTCCTTTTGAACAGATTTTACTTCAAGAATTCATACGCAACATGCAAAAGATCGCCCATTTGTATGATAGCATATGGAAGATCTGGTCTTTGACCCTTCATCTCACATGTTATTGACTCAGCCTACTGCCTAATCCCTGCCCTCTATCAGTCTATCTTGTATATTAATTCCAGACCTACTTCACGGTATTTCCCTCTAACTATATATACTCATCATACGATCTTATCGTATACGTTGTCGTCTAGTAACCATCAAACTAGACTCTAGTTTGATGGCTCGAATTAGTCGAGCGTCAGTGTGATGGGTAAGAGAAAAATGACAATACGCATATCCTGCTAATTCATTCCAAGAAAATCATCACTACCTAGTGACATCACCAAGGCAATAGCCAATGAAAATGAGATTATTTTTGAGACGTATATAGGGAGATTTGTGTAATCACAATTGAGGCCTATCCCACTTCAGTGTTCTATCTCGATCCTGTTAGTGCTCGTGATGAAATGATCTAATCATAGACTAAAGAATACTATTCTTTAGTCTATGATCTAATCAATATTTTCAAAAATAGTGTTTTGGTGATGTTTTATCAATATTAAATTATCGAATAATCTTTTTTTTTTTTTTTTTTTTTAATAACATCGAAACTTGATACAAAATCGTTGTTCCCCAATTAAGGCTATGGATGAAAGATAGGATCGTTCGGACGGGGCACCACAAGGGCGATCTTACCACCCCATTTTGATTATTCAAAACTAATGGTCTTCAACACCAGGACTGCGCTGTCTGTGACCATAATTTTTCGCCGCAGATAAAAGTCTTTATTGAATTGATTGTGATAAGTTACTGTTTTAACATGGGCAACGTGAATTTCTGTTGCTTCGTAACATTTTGAAACCTATAAAATTAAAACAAAAAACTCCGCTTCGGTAACTTTCGAAGGATCTTCTATAGAAACTTAATTTTTTGGAAAACTCAAGGTTTTTTTTTCTGAGGAACGGTATAACTATATAGTTCCTTTTTGGATCGAGTAACGGTAATTGAAACTATATAGTTCCTTTATTTGAGGAACTTACCCAACATTGCTGTTTCTGGAAAAAAAAACTACTGATAACCCAGTCCCTATAAACACCATGCAACAATGCAATCAATAAAAACTGCAGAAAGAAGCAACCGCATGTACAATCCACCCTCCTGAAGTCTATAGCCCCTTTCATTACCTGTTGATTATAACGCTATGGATTTATGCCGATAATATAAATGTGTAAATTACATAAAATAAAACATTGAACCGCTCAAGAAATGAGAAATTATTGGATGAGCGAAGCGAAGACTCAATTTTGTCATACCCGAAAAAAAAGTAGCCTACTTGTTTTTCTTTTTTTTTCTTTTTTTTTCGCGCTCTACAGGTCAAACGAAAATCTAAAATCAGTTGAAACTTGGCATACACAAGTTTCCTTATCTAATTCGATACTGTATAGTTTTGAGGCACAATCGGTCAAACCACTTTTGAGAAAACTTATTTCAAAGTTTTCAAAAATCCCATAAGAATAACCCAGAAGAAAAAATTCGTGAAAATATTTCATCCGAGAGAATTCAAATTCTCAGGGAATTTCAATATAATAATGATACACATTATTCCGAACTTTCACTCAAATCGAATGAGCCGTTTTGATGTAAAAAAATATATAATGTAATTTTTGTGAATCATTCAAAGCTATCAAGATATCAATTAAATTCAAGCAACAAGTGTCACCACTTAATTGTAAACGATTAAAACAAAGCCTTTTTTATTATCACATAAATTAATAAGAAAAATTAAGATGGCAGTGGCATAATAGTTTAGATCTCAAGGTGTATATATAAATAACCAATCCAAAGATATAAGTTTATATAAGTAGCTCATCCATCAACGCGGTAACACATAACGCGTGTGCCTAGTAATTATAATTCAATATGCATGTTTTGAATCAAATAACTACCGTAAGAAATAAGAATGTATATTCTGTTTCTCCGATCATACGAGCACTGAACAAGAACATTCACAGCGCCAGTATCGTGTTTACTTAAATAACTAATTAGACAAACAAAATAAATTCCTTTCACTCGTGCGAAAGTGTTATTCCGTGTTTTCTTATTTGTTTGTTGAGTTGCACTTTTTGTTAATACCTAGTAAATACAAAATCATTGTTCCCCAATTAAGTCTAAGGATGAAAGGTAGTATAGTTCGGACGGGTGGGGCGCCACAAGGGCGATCTCAACACCCCAATCTGAAGTCAGTTGAAAGTATTTCAGATCACATCATTTCATTAATTTTCAGATTTAGCTTATGCATAAACAATTACCATTTTCTAAAACCAAGATCGCGATTCCCCCCCCCCCCCAAAAAAAAATATATATATATATATATATATATATATATATATATATATATATATATATATATATATATATATATATATGTAGAGTTGAAAGAAAATGTTACCGGGACATCTATTCAAAACGTTGTTAAAATTCAGAGCAATTTTGTAATTATTTTCCGCTTTTTCGGAAGCGTTCCTAAAATAATCTGCGTAATCACTTTGCCTACATGCGACCCAGAGACGTATCTTCCATCCATCACAAGAACGGTTCGAGTCGACCCGCCAACACTTGTTGAATCCGATTTTCACCACAACTTTTTACGAAAGAATCAATAGTGATGGAATGCAAGCAATTTCTCACCTTCTTATTTTCATTCATTTGCATATTTTAATTGGTATACATTTGTCAAACATTCAACATTAACTGTAAATAAATAAATAGTCCCATACCCACATGCACTACATATAAGCTATATGCTTGTATGAGGGAAAAATAGTTTTTGCAAGGCCCTTATATTATTTTTAGGATAGCACATTATTTGGTTATTAAAAACACTAGTCCTTAAATGAAGGAATTATCTATGTACTTGGAAAAGCTCAAGTAATCCTTTGATAAGTAGATCAATAAAGATGTGAAGTAATAAATTTTGAATTTTCCGACTTCATAGTATATATCACGGATAAAGGAAGCTTCCTGTATATGTGACAGTATAGTACGTATGATGTATGTGTACAATGTGAGTAATAGACGTGTATGCCTCTATGATAGTATCCAGAAAGTAGAATGTGCAAACCACACGGCTGCTAATGTTGTGGGAATAAGGGGGACGGTCATTCGGAATCTTCTTCTTTCGTGACAAGAATAGCAATATCATAGACGAAATAATACTTCTTGGTATTCTTTAGTCTTTGGTAACAAGTATAGTAAGATAGTACTATAACACGATATTGTTGTTAATCATAATGACATACATTCTAATTATCATTAAAACTGTGATGAGTAAAGTCCTTGTCAGGGAGAGTTGAGGCTGACGTCAGAGCTATTTTCCCCTCATCGTTACCACCACTACCACTTCGTTGGGGTGAGAAGATCGAAGCTCTCGACGGGACCGTGGCCGAAAAGGTCTATTACCTTAGTTGGAAGGAACAATAGAAATTGAATGACCATTATGGAAAGAAATTAGAATCGTTGTCGGAGAATTAAGATTGCTATATACCGAAGATATGCATTGGAAATGAAAATATAAGCAATTCACTTTTTTATTTGAGAAATTCGCTGATATGCGGCCGAGATACGTCCATATGTTTCTGGGAGTGTTTTTTATTTCCCCACAAACATAGCGACGTATCTCGGCCGCATATGAGTGAATTTTTTCAAATAAAAAAGTGAATTGCTTATATTTTCATTTCCAATGCATATCTTTGATATATAACAATCTTAATTCTCCGTCAACGATTCTAATTTATTTCCATAATGGTCATTCAATTTCTATTGTTCCTTCCGGCGCATGTAATACACCTTTTCAGCCACGGTCCCGTCGAGAGCTTCGATCTTCTCACCCTAACGGAGTGGTAGTGGTGGTAACGATGAGGGGAAAATAGCTCTGACGTCAGCCTCAACTCTCCCTGACAAGGACTTTAGTCGAGTGGCTAGCACAGTCATTCCAATACAGGGGTTCACTTCCCGCCATGGTCGACCATCCAGACAGGGGGTTTTCGTGATTTCCATCTGTCGTTCAGGTCAATACTGGGATAACAGACCACGACCGACTCCATCCTCACTATCCAAAAACACTTCATGAAATAAATAACCTTTCTCATCATCCTATATATCATTCACCGACGGCAATAGATCGTAGTCATCAGTACAGAGCGTCGGTCAACCCAATATAAATAAATTATGACAAAAATATAATTGAAATGCCGAATATCGACGAAAATACTATAGGCCTAGACGTCTTCCAAGTGATGTCACATTTTGTTGTGATAGGCATAAATGGACAACAATATGTCACCTAAATTGTGTTTCCCAATAACAACAATTCAGTAGTATAGTGTTCTCCCCACTTTTCTAGTTGCTACCGAGGGGAAAACTATATTAAATTTGTTCAACGATTAGGTTAAATTAAGAAGATTTCAAGGGGTTTCAATTCAAGAAGATTTCAAGGGATTTCAGGAAGATTTCATGACAAGTAAGTGTACACCAGATTTCATGAGTTAATTGTTAACCCCTCGGTTGCTATATAGTAAGTAGACTGACAAACCTGCAATCTTCACTAAAAATACTTTGATATAATACATAACATGAGTGACTTTTCAGTACGCAGCATATTTCTAGCGCATTGTTGAAGAAGAACAAACTAGGGTAAAACCATCGTCTGTGGTAGAACTAGAAATATCGGTATCAGTAATTACATTTTCAGTCTTTCTTTGTTCACATTTCTTATGAGGGTCTTCAAATTAGCATAGCAGTTTTAATAACAAATTAAAATTACTTCATAATAATAAGTAGTAACTGTTCTCGTGCTTTGTTCAAATTTTATATGTAAATTAATTACGTGAATTACATGAATAAGTCATCAAGTATGACTGAATACGTCTACAGATAATTATTTAATGTATGTTCTATGTTCTATCACAGACTATATGGTTCTACAATGAACGGTATACGTCCCGTCTACAGTAAGTTAATTACGTGTAAGTTATAATCAGGAACAATATTCTGGATTATATATTGTGGGTTTCAAATACAAACTCTTAGGTACAGAGTTATTTTGAAATATCTCTTGCCTATGTCGAGAAGTTTTTGTTGATAACATGAATTAAATAAAGCATTTCACAATATGGACTTATTTTTTAAATTTAATAGAAATATACATAGACTCGTATATCAAAAGGTAATTATAACAATTGGAAATTTCCAATTTTCAATTCATTTCTCTTTCGCACGGTAAAAAGTAACACATAAAATCTTTATATAAGAAACGTTTAATGTATGTAACTTATGTAATGTTACGTAATAATATTTTCAGAATGTTGGTATGTGTTATAATTCTAGTTTCATCCGGGAACAGAACCCATGACCATGCAAGCCCAGTTAGTGACGAGCCGATTACTGTTTCATTGTTGTTATTACAATAAATTAAAGTCGACTTGATTTAGGCTCGATAATCGTCATGATATAAAAGTAGGGGGGGGGGGGAAATACGTATATCCATCGAGCTCCGACACTACTTTATACGCTTATGGTAACTGAGATGGTTGGATCACAACGCGTTGAATCGTCATTCAGGAGACTGGGGTTCGATTCCCGTCGTGGTCATAATAAATCATCCATCCTGATAAATTTACCGTTTACATCCCATTAGCCATAACATCTAATAGAATAATATTTAATATCTCATTCAGGCCGGCATTCTCATCTTCCCGTCATTTCATTCATCATCCACCGATGCCAATAGATCTTAGTAACTTTTAGTTATCATTATAATGCGTCTCATAAATGAAATAACGTACATTATGTAGATTGGTGAATGAATGTCAAATTAATGAATGAATGAATGAATGAATCAGAATCAGAATGGGTGTTGCGGTTTGGAAGACTCAACAATAATAATTAACAAGTTGTAATCTTGTGGGGGAAATTCAAATAGGCCTATACAAGATTTATATATCAATTAATACATTGCCTCCAATTTTACTAACGTCAACACAATGAACCTCTGAATCTGTGATTTTTGTAAATTGATTACAAAACTTCATTCAATCACTTTATAACGCAATGCAAATGTAACAAGATTTATATATCAATTAATACATTGCCTCCAATTTTACTAACGTCAATTCACAATGATCAACCTCTGAATCTGTGATTTTTGTAAATTGAATACAAAACTTCATTCAATCACTTTATAACGCAATACAGATGTATTTAGCAATATTGTCTTTCAATGAAACAATATTCATTATTTTTATTAAATTCCCGGCTTTTCGAAAACCTCGTCACACAAACCTGTGCAGGATGTGGTTCAACTTGTCTTCAAATTTACATTACTCTCCGCCAACATTCACTTTTATATTTAATTAATGTAATAAGCATTAATTCATATGTAAATTACGCGACGTCACATTTCAACGCTGCACCAAGTGAATTTATCAACACAATAATTCGGAAGAATAAGATTTGTATGGCAAATTTTAAAAATTGGTTTCATCTTCGTGAAATGAAAGATTGACATTGTGGTTGATCATCAATTGTTGCTATTAAAAATCATAAATAAACCTGTTCCATGCTGAAGAAAGGAATTCGTCAGTGGACTGTCAAGACAAGCTTCTTCCCACTCTCTTCGTATATTACATACAATAAACTTCACAGATAAACTATAATAATCTACATGAACTCCGAATACATGCCACTGCTAAATACTGTAATGTAAAATAGAATTAAAATAAATAATATGTCTTACTGATTGCAATGAAAAATCTCCTCGGGACGCTGTTGTAGGACCGCGTAACATCTGCCTTCGTTCACAAAACAAGTTTGGCTGTCGGTGAACGATGTGCGAAGTACCTCCTTTGCCTGCGTTTTCTTCTCCCCTCCACCGCCGCAACCAAGCTCCCCTACGTCTAAACTACGTGATTGGATACTGGTTCAATTATTATAGTTCATTTATTTACCGCCACGCGGTGGAAGCGGTTAGATTTAAATTACGCTGAAGTCCAGGACGAGGTTTATCATTTTGTATAACTACATTTTTGAAAAAACGAATAGATTTTTGTAGGGATCCTTGTTCGAATAATAATGATGTTTTTGATATTTCGGTTAGTCTGTATCTGGTCATGAGGGGAAGTTTCCTTCCCTTAAAATACTAATAATCGCAATTTAAAACTGACAGCGTCAAGTTATTTAAATGTGTACGTTGAAATATCGAACCCAACCTAAACTAACCTATGATGATATCCACATGAAGCTAACTGAATTATCAAAATACAACTATATTATTTGAACAGCTTTTTCAAAAGGTCTCATTTTCAAACACTATTCCAACATTTGAAAAGTTGGTGCACTCCCGTTTTGTATACATCCAGGGGCAGACTGTGGTCTTATTTGGTCCAACTCCAACAACAATACCACAAAACCAAAAGAAGTACTGTATTGTTAGTGATGGAAGAGTTCTCTATACCAGGCAAGGAAAGTTTGTCAATCAATGTTTGTAATTGAACAAGAATGACACGGGAATATGAAATATAAAGTCCCAAATATGGTTTAGACCCACTTTTACAATTATTGTATATTGATATAATTCACTTTCTCTCCAGTCTGATGTGTGAATGTAAGTGTTGTTTTTTTCTTTGTAGCTTATAGTTTGAAGAGAATCTCAACTATAATGTTTAAAATCATTCAAAGTAGGTGTATTGAAACCCAATAATTTATTAAGAGACCTCCAGCTACTGCTTTGTTTGTTAATTTCATCGAAAAGCTTACCTATTTCACATTCACTGTAGTTTTTTAAATTGATGTTCGGTTATTTTTTTGTCTACTGAACTGAAGAAATGAACTGGATTTACACCAACACAGAATTTACTCAGATAAAATATATAAGTAGGCCTACCAAATTGGACGTGTGATAAGCTACTTGAATGATCGATTGAGGAAATCGTTTTGTTTACCTCCTTGCATTAGCAAGAATCCAAGTGTTCTCGCAAGTATTTCACAAGGCCGTAATTTGAAAAATACTAGTCAAACGCAACTTATGCGTTGTAAGGTGAGCGAGATATCTGAATAAGGTTCAAAAGTCGTTAAAGTAGTTCTACCCTTGCTACTTCAACGACTCTGGTATTCTACACACCTTGACGTATAAAGAGAATCCTTCATTGTAGGGCAAATATCACATCTAGAAAGCAGTGAATCTCGGCAACCTAAATCTGCTTCAATTTCTATGATAATATTTGATGAATAAAAACAGTTAATTTATTTTTTTTTCTTCAAAACGGCCTGTTCGAATTGCATACAAAATGGTGATAATGTGTATCATGCATGTATACACATCCAAAGAAAATTCAATCTCATTTGGAAAGATTTATTTTTCAAATTTTCTTGCTCGGCCCAATCTTATGGGGTTTTTAGAAACTTTGAGATGATATTTCTCAAAATCGGTCCAATCAATTCATTCCAAAAACTATACAGTTCCAAGTTGATAAGTTTGCGAGTACAAAAAAAGTTTCATGTTGATCAGTCAACCCCTGCGACCTGTGCAGTGCCCACAAGCAAAAAAAGAAAGGAAAAAAAAACAACACACAGACAGAGCCCTATATAAGAGTGGGATGGAATCTTCGCTTACGCTCATCTAATCAAATCCTCAAACTACGTTTATGGCAATGCGGAATTTTGATAAAATACGCGTACTGAACTCGGAGTGCGATTGACCAGAAGATCGACCGAGTCAAGTCTCCAACGCCTGGCCTCCTATTTATAAATTAGATTAATTATGAATTTATAAATATTCATTTATAAATTTATAAGCCATTAAAAATATCAATGAATACAAACTTGAACTTTTTTGACCAACTCAAATATGAATAAAATTGTGAGCAAGACATTTTAGTTAACAAATAAATATTTGTTTATAAATGATGAGATATTGATGTAGTTATTGATTTTTTCCCGAGTATTATGCACAGAACTGAAGATTTTTCCAACTGCTTCAATAAGAGTACCTATTAGATAATTAGCCTAATAGAGTTACCAAGCAATTCAAACCAGTTTCAATTGAATCAAACCAACTTGAAAGGGTCCGTAATACAGTGAAACCTCTATGCATCGTTTTTCAAGGGACCAGGAAAAATAAAGCAGCGCTAAATGACCTCGCTGTCGATGCGCCTTAAAACTCTAATAAAAACCATGCATGCAGGAAAACGATCCATCCAGGAAGATTTAACATTGATTATATGGGAGTGGGGTGAGGAAAAATGAATGATACAAGCAGGAAAATGATGGATCTGGGAACGATGCATTGAGGTTTCACTGTATAGCCATTTGAAATCACTTCTCCCGAATCAATTTGTACCTGAACTGAATTTTTTTCCAAATAGCACAACACAACAAAACGTTAAGAACTGTCTTGACTATTTTCTAAGGGAGCTGCACTCGTGTTTGGTATCAGTGAGAAGGCCGCTATTGCGTGAGATTATCTACCATCTGTGTGACGTATTCATCAAGCTGTTTCAAGCCGATATGTAACTTTCAATTCATTTGCTCAACTGTACTGAAATCAAACCTTCTCAACCAAAATTCGACATATTTACAACAGTTTTTAGACCGATTTCACCTTTTAATGTTGAAAATGATGTTTGAAGACATCTTAAAGCCACTTTAGACGATCAACTTTTCCCTGAAATTAATTTCAGAAAAGTAGAATACCCACATTTCCTATGTTGCCTACACATGAGCAAGGAAATCTTGCACTTGCATGCAAGAATTTCACGAAGTTAAAATACGTTCAACTTTTACTGCAATCTTTCACCGGCTGGCCAATGAGCGAGGAGCCTTTGGTCACGTGCATTTCCGTTGACTCCGTATGATCTACAAACCGTACATCGTCATTCACCATTGAACATACAAAAAAAAAAGGAGACTGTATACGTTTCGACAACGTGACTATGTGTGTCGCCAATTTGACATCAGCGTTTTAGATCATGTTATTGTTATTGTTCGAATGTCATTTTAGTCCAAAACTAACTACAAAGGTCTGGAATAATTTAACAAGGATGGTATGTAGGCCTAATCAAGCGAAACGGGTTGAATTCGCTAGTTGGGTTGCTAGTTGGTGTAAATTGACACTGGAAGCGCGCATTAAAGTCGAAAGTCGATCGATCCTAATTTGCAGATGTTGCCATCGGTTTCGCTACTAGTATGAAAATTTCGAATCAGAAGTTGCGGGCGCCTTTACACCATTGAAATTTTCTTGCAATTCCGTGCAATTCTTGCAATTTCATGCAACTAAAATTGATCGTGTAAAAACCGTTTTACCACAAAAACAGCAAATTCTTGAAATTTTAGGACATTTTATTACAATTGTCTGGGGTCTACCGGAGACGACACAACTACCAACAATTGAGAAATGAAAATTAATACCTGCAGTTTAATAGTATCAGTAATCAACTATGTAGCTAGCTATACAATACTATTTACAATTGAAATTTTGAACAAGAGCCTTCAATTTTAGTATCTAGTAGAAGACTGATGCTGCAGTAAAACCTCGGTGATAAAATACAGTAAAACAGTGGCTTGACACAAATATTTGTGGGATGAAAATTTTGAACTTCTTGCATAGTTCCAGAAAAAAAGGTATAAACAAGAATTTTTGTGGGAAGTTTAGGTAGGCTGGTCAATTCATCTATTTTACGTTATTGTCTAACACACGTGCATGCACGCTAACATCATAATTAGAGAAATTTGTGGGTATAGTCATTGCTGCCCAGTATTAATTACAATAATATAAAACATTTCTCAGTTAGCATGGATACATCACTTTTATTTTCGATTAATTACAACAACGTCATGAACCAGAAAGCTAAATACATGGATTTAAGAGATATGATACACGTTTTGTTCAACTTGAAAGGAAAAATACAGTACCGGTATTGTAGTCTACAAAATACTTGGCATATAAAAAAAAAAACATCGTCGTAATTTCAGTTGCTTTACCCCTCCTCACGCAAAAGTACATCCAGGATCACAGTACTGAATCACACATATAAATATCAAGGAAAAATACTTGCTCGCTAAAATATAGAGCTACCTTATCAGTAATATCAACAATACCATTATCTAGGACAGTCACTACTTTGAGAGCAATTCTACAAAATTTGTTACAATATGTAACAATGTGTTTTTTTCTGCTCATACAGTAGCAGAAAAATGTATTTAATGTACACTATTTGATTTGCGTTATTCACACAACACAAATCAAGCTAATAGTTAGGTATACCCAATTCATAGGTAACCTTAGACTGGAGATTTTACCCATTGTACTGATCCGAACCCTCTTGGAACAAGGGCACCGACACTCGATAATCTTTTGGTTGGGTCCTAGATTTTTTCATGTGCCCTGCTTAAAAGATAATTAGAAACTATGCATATTTGTTGTTTTCGTTTTTATCGAATCTTTATGTAGGGCCCGTGATTTAAGAAGTCTAATTCAAAAGCAATACAAATGCTCATTTATTACGTATTTTCACTCTGGTGCATTTTTGAGTGAAACACTTCTATGTTACACTAGATATATTTCACTAAGAAATGTATCAAAATCTAAATGGAAAAATACTGGTTTCAAGTATAGCCTACATTTGACCATAACATACATTTTTATTCGCTGAGAACGAAAACAACATATTTGCATAGTTGCTCATTATTTTCTTAGAGGAGCCCATGAAAAATATACCTAAAACCCGTCGAAAAGATTGTTAATGATCCGATGCCATTTGTTCTCAAAAGGTTGGGTTCAATATGACAGGTAAACGTTCTCGTCTATGGTTACCCGTGAATGGAATATGAACTTTACATTGAATAGTAAAGTAAAATTGAGTTGAAGTTGGATCAAAGCTCTGGCGTCAGAAGATCATACAACTGTTCCAGTCACAAAAACATAGTTGCTTATGCCATTTTCACATCTGACCCTTCAAGATAAAAAACATTTTTCAATAGAGGAGTATTCTTACCAAGCTTAGATATTATTGTTGAGGAGAAATGTAATATTTGTACAAAACAATAATATTTAATAAGCTGCACAACTATTATGCCAAGGGTCGTCACGTTTTGCCGATAATAAGATGAAGTAAATGAGATTAAACGTATGGCATGCATGGCTTATGCAAAACTCATGCAATCTTATTCAATCAACTTACAGTTGCATTATCAATCATCATAGTGTAACAATAAATAGGACATAATATTCGTTTAGATTATAATTTCGTGATTATTGTACCTGAAGAGTAAATTAACAAAACATGTTACCTTATTGTTTAGTGTTGACCCGCACAGACTTGCGTTTTGAAGCGTTATACCCAGCTGAATTGTTATTGGACTGTTCTTCGATAGAAGATCCGGGGTGGGCAATAATAAGAGTTCCTTGTTTCGCACATGTGACACCTAAACGATTAGAATCATCAGTTCGATAGAGCATAACTTGAGGATTCCTAGGCGACATTTCCATTTGTGGTTCCATTGACACTCCTTCAGCTTCCTGCTTGCTCACCTTCTGGCTAGTTCTAAACGATGACTTTTGTTTAGTAGATGAAAGATCATCATCTTCTTTTAACGTATTGAAGCTCTTATCTGTATCGTATATAAAGTCGTCGTTCTTGACTTTCACCCTGTTACGGTATGGTCGAGATCTGGGTAATTGGTTTTCTATGGAAGACGAAGGTGTCACGTTGGCTTTCTGACTTTGTTCCACGTCACTGGAAGCAGAACTGCTAAGGTGAAATGAGACGGCAGATGAAGGTCTTACTTCATTTTCTTCTGCAGAAATTACACTTTCTGTTTCGGCAAGAGAGGAAAGCCTCCTAAATTTTGTTTCTTCAATAGGAACCTCTGCTACGTCTATTGGACACAGTGTCCCATCTTCATTCATGAGCCCTTCAGTAGGAGTACAAGAAATTGAATCATTTTCTTTTACAAGCACTTCGTCTTTAATACACGTTACCTCTTCTGTATTTGGATAAGACAAAATTGAGGTAATTTCAATTGGCGATTGTTCATTTTCCATTAACGGTAAAGATTCGGAACAAGAGCTTAAAGAATCACTTTCTTGAGTTTTTGAAATTAAATGTTTTATTGGTGCTATCTTGGACGAATAACCCCTAATATTAGTTGAATCGTCGGAAGAACAGGGGCGTAGAGAAAACGTTCCATTATCCATAATTATCGTTGCTTTCTTACTAGTCAATGAATATGATTGTGACAAGTCTTCTGGTTCAAAAATAACTTTCAATATTTCTTCATCAACATCCGCTTTGGATCGAACAATAATTTCTTCAATAACATCTTCATCATCTGGAAAATAGAAAAATATTGATTAATTCTATATCTGTAGCCTAATGTGACATAAAGTACACTCCCCATGTGGGATTCTTATCTTGATTACAAATGTATTTATTTCATCATTATATTTCCTGTAGGATAACTATTGTAGGCCTATATGATTTTACTTGTAAGATAAGAATAAAATGATATGAAATTGAATGAAAATAATTTGAAAATATTGCTACACTTTGCACTTGAAGTGCATCACAAGAGCAAAATCAATGTAAAAAATGTGCATCTTGTAACCTGATGATGAAAGCCGAATAAACTCCCAAATATAGTTGATTCAATCAATTTATTTGTTGATTTTCACTAGTGTAAATATTCAACTAGTTTGTTATCAAGTATATATCCTGGGATACGAATTTCTTTATATAATTTAATTTTGTAATTAAAAAGAACATCAAAAGTTGTTAAAAAGGTAGGAGCATATCCCAATGTTAATTTATACTGTAATAATAAATCATCATGATTCAACGGAGTTGATTGATGGCCACACACAAGATGCATTGAGGGTTGCGTTGGTTTGCCGCCGAGAGATGGTGTCCTCACTTCCTATCCCTCCCGTGTTGAAAATTATGTTCCAATTCACGGGCCACATTTCAAGAACTATTGATCATTCATGCGTAGATAAGTGGTGATAAAAGGAACCAATAGCTAATAGCTAGAGACATGTAAATATAGTTTTTCTTCTCGTAGCAATTAGAATTTGAAAGGTAGCACTTTGGTGCATCTATTATTTTGAAAGCCTATTTTATCTATTATTTTTATGATTTTTATTATTTTAAAAATTATTTTTATCGTGTTTTGTCGCGCAACAACGTTCAGTAGCATAACAACAGTACAGTATCGGTAAAACTACTAGATAACGCACAATAGGCATACAAGAGAAGCACTCCGATTGATATTTTTAAAAAATAGTCTCTACAAGCAGGTCAAACCTACGCCTCAGGCGTCTGCCACCTGTATCTGCAACTGCACTTTTTTTTTTAATTCCCCGACTAACTTCACCCGTTTACACCTCAATTGAGATAATTTGTGGAAAAATAGCATCTATAATGCTTCTATTCCGAATATAGCGTCTATATCGCCAGTACATTGAAACGTAGCGGATTCAGACGGTTGTAGCGCTTTGTCGCCTTTTCAAAAACATTATAGAACAACATCAAACATAGTGTAACATGAAGAAATATCAGAAAAACATGTAAAAAGGCACTTTTAAATTCCATCGCTTTTATAGCAATTGCTATTTTTACATGTCTCTACTAATAGCTAATAACAGCTGTCATCAAATGTGTCAGCCTATCAGCCATTTTTACAAAACAACACTAAATAGAGTAGCGAATCAATGGTTCTCAAAAAAGTACTCAGGAAATGGAACGTGTTTTCGAATTAGTGAAGTCATCAGTCATCACCTCCAACCGGCAAACCAACGCAACCCTCAATGCATCTTGGCCAGACACATACGGATGTTGAGGCAGTTATGAAAACTTATCATATATTTTGGCTCAAGTTACGAGAGAAATAAAACTACTCGAATCACTCATTCATTCGTTAGCAATTTACAAAATAACAAACTCATTTGCATTTGACAAAAAAAAAAGAAGTTTCACGACCAGGTGATTCTTTAATTCAACTTAAAGAAGCTGAAATCAACTCGAGAACAACAAGAAAAACGAAAGTTTCTTGGATGAACAACGTAATAAATAGGAATTACCGGTAGGCCTATTTCTAAGATTCAACAAACCTTGTTCGGAGGATTCAGACGGTGGTGGAGCCTCGTCAATAGTTACTGTTGAGTCGTCAATAGTTACTGGTTCTTCGTCAATAGTTACTGTTGAGTCGTCAATAGTTACTGGTTCTTCGTCAATAGTTACTGGTTTCTCGTCAATAGTTACTGTTGTCTCTTCAATAGTTACTGTTGCCTCCTGTATCATACAGGTCGGAGACGAATCCAATTTCATCTCTGGAAATTGGACAAAAACAACAAAATGTATTAATTTCCAAAGTATAAGAGCAGTCAGCAGATAATGGAAAATTAGACAAAAAGAAACAATGCAACAATTTATTTATACTGGGTTCAACGAAGCTCTCCAATGATAACTATGCGTTGGCGAATGTTGACGGAAGATGAGATAAAAATGATTATTTTATCTAGTTTTTCAGATAGTGGGAAGGAAGCAGCCAAGAGCTGCTCTAAAGGATCCATCCCAGTATTCACCTTAACGACAGAGTGAAATCACGTCAATACTCTCTGGCAGGAAAGTCA
This sequence comes from Brachyptera risi, assembly GCA_964007535.1. Lineage (NCBI taxonomy): Eukaryota > Metazoa > Arthropoda > Insecta > Plecoptera > Taeniopterygidae > Brachyptera > Brachyptera risi. The sequence continues at coordinate 16,331,955 of OZ023328.1, read as the reverse complement.
ACTATGTTGGGAATCGAACCTCTGACTTCTGAATGACGGTTCAGTGCATTAGCAACTGATCTACCACTAGCCTTGTTAAAAGATAGCTTATTTATAGCTTATCTGGTAAATATTCAACTGCCTTCTACAATTCTGAAAAAAACATTACAACACACAACACAACAACATATTCTTCCCAACCGCCTTGAAAAATGTGTCATATCAAGAGACATGTAAAAATTGCTATAAAAGCGGTAAAATACAAAAGTGCTTTTTTACATGTTTCTCTGATATTTCTTCATGTTTCAATGTGTTTTATGTTGTTCTATCATGTTTTTGAAAAGGCGACAAAAAGCTACAAACGTCTGAATCTACTACGTTTCAATGCATTGGCGATATAGACGCTATTTTCATAATAGAAGCATTATGAGTATGGATGCTATTTTTCTCCAAACTATTTCAACTGAGGTGTAAAACAGATGAAGTTAGTTGGGAAATTTGTAAACAAGTGCAGTTCCAAATGCAGGCGCCAGATGAGGCGTAGTTTTAACCCGCTTGTGGAGACTACGTTTCTAAAAAACATCAATTGGGGTGTTTCTCTAATATGCCTAATGTACGTTATCTAGTGGTTTTACTGGTACCGTACTGTTGTCATGCTACAGAACGTTGTTGCGCTACAAAACACGATGTTTCAAAATAATAGATGCACCAAAGTGCTACTTTTCAAATTCTAAATGCTATGAGAATAAAAAATAGAAGCTACGTTCACATATCTTTGGTCATAGTCATGCTTCTTTCTGCAAGTCTACAGTACTGTATTTAATGAAAATGAAATTTTTCTCAAGATAAAAATGTGAGGCTTGTAGCATAATTTGGAAAACGTAAATGGCTCGATGCTCGATAGTCCTTGCTGATTTACAGTACATTGAAAGCATTTGACAAACCTTCGATTGCCATTGGTAACACGCCCAGCTGTTTAGTATTTGTAAGTAGCGACACAGGAACTGAGCTGGAATTGTGCGAGGTTTCGTCGTTATCTGAAAAATAATATGGTTGCATTTTCAATTTTTGCATTCTCAAATCTCAATACAGTGATACCTCTATGGTTTTTCAAGGGACCAGGAAAAATAAACCATCTATACAGGAAAACTATTCATCCCAGAAAATTCATCACTGGTTATATAGGAGTAGGGTGGGACAAAATGAATGATAGGAGCGGGAAAATGATGGTTGCGGGAACGATGCATAGAGGTTTCACTGTATCTTATTTGGGCCTGGATGTTACAGTACAATCTCTTTAGTGTGACTTTGAGGGGAGATAAGCTAATCGTCGTTATATCACGATGGTCGTTCAACCAAATTTGTCAATAAAATTCACAATAAAACTTTGTGTGTTTCTTTACAAGGCATACATAAAATACTGTCAGTCGTCAATATTATAGCATAGGGCGGAGTTCAATCACTGATAGCCTGCCATGTGGTACGTATACATTTATAGTAAGACACTGTATAATAATGCTGTGTAATAATATTTTTACATTAAGTTCATCGTTTTCAGTCTGAATTGATGCTATAATAAAATATTCCCCCCTTCCACCTTCCTCCTGCAATTTACTGTGTGATTTCAAGTGTCTGAAGTGTTCAACTGTATCATATTTCTCCACCTGTCAGTTGTAGTCAAGCAGCACGCCTGACATTGAACAGACATGGTGCCAATCGTGATGTGTAGAAGTGGGCCTATACACTTTGCTTTATTTTGGAAGGGTATATAATATGAAAATAATACCACCATATAGTGTCTCTAAGTATTTGTACATACGTAAGAACATTGAAACATTAAAAGTATCATTAGACGACCGGTAGTTAATCACGTAAAATGCTCCGAGCACGACGGGAATTGTGTACCGGAGTTGAGACCACATCGATCGCCAAACTAGCACGCGAGGCAACGGTGCAATGCCAGCCGCTAAACGCTTAACAGTCTCGTGCGCGTCAAAGTCAGACAAGGTCAGACTACTTGCAGTCAGCACTAGGCAGTAGGATGACGCACACCATGCAGCCAACAGCTCAAAGTGGTTATGTTTATTAATGCGCGTCAAATAAAAATGCTGGGAATTGGGAAAATCATGCTTGTTTATACTGGAACATTCATTAAATGTGTTTTCAGTGGAATATCTCGCAGTTTCAAGTCGATTTTGTTGTTATGAGTGTGCGGGTGTTGTACGCCCAATTGAAATGAGCAAAAAACGTATTTTGGACCGATTATAGGCCGAGATTTGCAAGTAAGCTGAGGGTGACTTTAGGGCTTGAAATTTCGAGAAAAACCCTCAGCTTATATTCAGGACAAAACGGCACATACAATAACAATTTTTCAGTAGTTTCATCGTAGTATTGATGGTTTTTCTTGGAAAGGAACCAAAAAAGCGTCGTTTTCTCGCGATGGTCGTTAAATTAAGGGACGTATTAACAAAGAAAAATACACATGGTCTTACGGGAATTGGCCGGGACTATCTCAAAACGATGATATATCGCGATGATCGCTGTATTGAAGGACGTTCTAAAGAGATTCTACTGTATTGGTGGTATTGTTAAGTTGAGCAAGAGTAATCTTGCTCTTCTTCTCTCCCCTACAGGTGATCAGCGTGTTACAGAAAACACAAATTATTTTATTACCATTATTTGGTTTTACCGTTGGGTGGTTATCAATTTAATTGAGTAAAGACTCGATCACGATCAAATTTAGTCCACAGATTTATGACGTGAGCGTAACTTTATACAAAGATTCTCTAGACTGTATTCAATGAAACAGTTCACGGTAATTTCTACTGTTATAACGTAGAAGTTTGTAAAGTCCAAACTTCTATGTCTACGTCTATAACGAGACGCAGGATGTAAGCAATCCGACAAACGTAATTCCAATGCTGAGCGACCATTACCGAAGGCACGCGATTTAAAACAACAATCGATGGAGTAACAAAAATTATTTGTTCGTTTCATGTAATTAAATTACTTTTACAATCATTCTCATAGCTTCGTAGAATGAATCCAATGGGTATTATTCATATAGTTTTTGTTTTGTTTGACGTTTCAACATAACCCTGGACAATGGTGAATTTACAATGAAATCTCTACCCTATCCATTCTTCTACAAGGGACCAGGAAAAATGAACCATCTATGCAGCAAAACGATTCATTCAGAAAATTCAATATTGGGAGTAGGCTGGTACAAAAGAGAAGCAGGAAAACGATGGATCCAGGAACGATGCCTAGAGGTTTCACTTTCTATGGCGCTTGGTGCAGTGACTAACGAGTGGGATTTGATGTTTTCAACTTGGAATCTCACTGTTGCTCTCAGCATCACTCACAACTAAACATAGACATCGTTAATAGTGACACTGACTTGTTGCAGCTCAAAGTTATAGTTCAAGGTTAATTCTAAATTTCAATTGTGAAACTTTCAAAAGCGGGTAGGCATTGAAGACAATCTCAATCAATCTAGTAATAAATCACGCGCCGAGTTCGGTAGGCCTACATGCGTTTGACTATTTTATAAAAATTTGGTATTGGCGTAAACGTATTCATTGATAAAGAAGTCTCTAGATAGGCAACGCTGTATGACAGAGCCTATGCTCACAAATTGCTCACCAACAATGACAAATTTTGTAGGCATAACACTACCAGGGTCTGTAGACTGTTTAACCAGAGCGCTGCCACTCTATCCCGTAGGCCGTACCCGTAAGATACTTCTTTACTCAATGACGTAGCTAATTTCTCAAACAATAATTTTTGGGGGAAATCGAAGATAGGCCCTATGGTTATAAAACTACAGTTGTGAGAGTTCACAGCATGAAAATGTACACACCTAGCAGACGGCTTGCGTCTTCTTTACTAACCTTTTACTTGGACTGATGAGATGACGGACTTACTCCCGATGTTTGACTCGCAGTGTTCTTTTTCAACTGCCGGATCGTTACTTGTGGCCACATCGGTTGAAGTGACAGATGAATAGGGGACTTCTCCGCCATCGTACCTCTTAAATCGCTTCTTCTCTTGTTCAAAGCCATACACAGCCGACACGTATTGTTCTTCAAAACCATTCCATTCCATTATTGATGCTCTCTTCACTACGGGAGGTAACTTTTTCCTTGTGTCATTAACAGAATCCATTGTTGTAACGCTTTTTGTTAGCTTTTGATCGCAGTTTGTTACACGATTGTTCTCATTCTTTTCGAGCAGTATAGATTCAAGAATAGATTTAGGTGGAATATTGGTTTCCTCTGTCATCTCAGAAGTATTAGTTTCTCCTGAAGATTTCTCATTCAAATCGTCTAGATTATCTGATTCTCCTGTGTCACCAAGATTCCAACCCTCCAAATTACTACCAACTTCGTCCATATTCGCATCTCGTATAATATTGTCCTTGCTTTCTAAATTCCAAAGGGATTTAGTATCAACCAGTTTACTTTCATTCTCTTCAACAGTGCTGTTTTTTATTTTGTTGACCGGCATGGGTAACCCACATTTTGACTTGTCAAGTTTCCTTAACAATGGTAGTTGTTTCTTGACTAGGCTCACTTTGCTGTCAACTTTTATACGCGGACGGCGGATAGTTGTCACACGACTGTCGCTATTCATCTTTCTTGATTTCTCTTCAGCCTTAGATACCATCCGCTTGGACGTACGTACGGACACACTGTGTAATAGCCTACTACCTTGTCGCATCTTGTCCAGTTTTGAACGCAGCTTGTTAATAGATCTATTTGGAATGGTGGATATTTCACTTGCATAGGATGTAGATGCAACTGGCTTGTCTGCAGGATTAGGCCTGTTTCCTAAAGTTTTCTTCACATCAATTCTGGAACGTACGCTGCGAATATTAGCCTTGGGCCCAACTGTGTTCAAGTACGTTTTATTGTCTCTAGCTGGCGACAACCCCTCACTATTGGACATAATCTTTTGAATTGTCCTGTTGAATAATCTCTCACTACGAATTTTTGGTTGAACTACAATATTATCCTTCGTTTCGGCTTCATTAATGGTAGGTGGTTCATCATTGTTTAGCGAGTTTCTTCTACTTGTCTTGTTACTTAATCGCCCGCTACGAACCACCGGTTCAAGTACCAAGCTGTCGTTGCTGTTGATGTCGTTTGTTACAACCCCTTTACCTGGAAAATCTTCACTGCATAAAGAATTTCTTCGACTTGATTTGTTGCTTAACCTTCCACTTCCAACATACAGTTTATCACCATTCCTGCCACTATAGCTTGCTTCGTCCGCATTTAAAACAACTATCAATTCCTTCTGGTTTGACAGCAGTATGCTATTGCTTCGACTCCTCTGGTTAGCAGACAGTTCATTGCAAATGTCTGGTATCTTTGCAAAATTGTCATTGCTATTACTCTCGCTGGTTTCATTTCCTTTAGACGTAGAAAAGATAGACATTAAATTGTCACTTTTGGGCAATGATAGTCTATCCATGAGACCTATCTTATCAATTCTAGACTGCGCATTACGAGCGCTAGTACTCATGACACTACTATCGTCACTAGCATCGTCCATGTCATTCTCCTGAGGTTCAGATATGGCAAGTGATGAGCATGCATTGCTCACGTCAATTTGTTCATCTTCATTACTGTCGATTTCATCAGCATGTTTGTTATTCAACGGTATATTGGGGTTGAGGGTAGGTAGCAATTTCTTATAATCAATACGTGCTCGACCATTAGAATCAGTTGTCGGTGATGAGTTGATCTCTGAAGCATCAGGAATTACAGTTGGAACAACTGTTATCTTATTATAATCTCGCCTCAGTTGAATCTCGATCTTCTTAGTAGCAGCGAAATCAGGCCTCTTGTCACTGTTATGCCGTTCTCGAGGCTTGAGACTTGCTAATATAGCAGTAGATGGCACCACGGTTGCTTGGTCTTCCTGGTCGGTTGACGTAGCCGAAGCAGATTCAGAAGTGGTTTCCGTTGAAGGTGTAGCTGTATTTCGTGCCGAAGGTTTAGGTTTTGATAGGAACGTATCTGCAACAGAATCAGTGATCTGTGTAGTGGTTTGCTTTGTCAATGGGCTTACAGCACGTACATTTCGTGCAGAGTTGGAAACTCGAATTGATGCTGAACTAGTTGGCAACTTTATATTCTTCAGAGCAGCTATTCGCTGTGCGCAGTTCTGCACGTGGTAGTTAAAAGCAGCAAATCGATCAAACTTTCGGCTGCAACCACTACACTTCTTATACTCCTTTTCGAATACTTCCATTTCCGAACATCGTTTCAAGTAAGTCTTTTGTTGCTCTTTACTTGCATATTCTTTCGGCGACAACTGCTTCGAAGGTGGTACTTTGCCAGAACTCTCAGTATCTGTAGACACTCTTCGAACCACTTTTTGAATCTGATCTCGAAGCTTACGCAATTGTTCATTTGTTTTATTGTGCACGCTTTTCAAATGTCGGTGGACACTCCAACTGTTGGCAAATTTCCTTCTACAGCACGGACAAACATAAGAAACCCGAGACGGGTCGTGTACGGAATTCATGTGATGTTTGAAGGTTTTACGTGACGAAAATCTACTGTTACACTTTGAGCAAAGAAGGTTAGTTTCCATTTCATCCGGCTTGTTTCTAGATTCATGGTTTTGCGACGAATCCTCATCGTCGTCATCACTGACATCATCAGCCTTGGTTGGTAAGATCTTCCCGTCGGGTCCAAGCGTAACAGTCTGTCTGATGGCTACGTCAGTACTCTCCATACTTTCGAGGTGGAGAAGGTGTTGCCTTGGTAAACGACCTTTGAAACCAGTTGATGCGGAGTCATTTCCCAATTCAGCAAACCCATCAAGATTTACTAACCTATTCAGTCCATCAAAACTACTGGCTTTCTGAGACAGCATTCCTAAAATTTCGGTAAGATTTTTACGTGGTACAGCCTTTGGTTTAGAAGAAGAAGACGGTCCACAATCTACCTCCATGCTTGTAGCAGAATCAGCGCTAGGAATATTTTGTCGAGTAACTCGACCAGTTTCATCGTGTACAACTAAAGTCTCATCTTCATCCTGCAAGTGAAATGAAGAGTTAAAACATATAACTATACGCCTACAATCTATATAATTTTAGAAAAATCTTCAAGCCAAAATATACTTCGGTTCTGAAAATACTTGTATGGATCCACAAAAGAAGGTCGTATACCAACATTACAAACATAAATATCACAGTTGGGCCTAAATTTAGCTGTGGTTTAAGGTAGGGTATTTTTAGGGTAGGCCTAGTCCTAATATTGTTTTCTAGGGCTGTGCGATTTTCAAAATTTTCAAGCGTGTTCAAGTCGAGTTCGAGACTCGAACGGAAATATTTTTTTCCAGATTGAAATTTCCAAGTCTCGAAAGACTTTCAGGTCTCGAACTATTTGGAGCAAGTGAGCGAGAGACGAGAGTGGAAGAATAAACTTGGCATCTTTCTATCTTTTTTTTTTATATTGGGTTTGAACGACACACTGTAATGATGACTAAGATCTATTGGTGTTGGATGAATGATTAATGAGATGATGGAATGATGAGATGAAGGTTTTTATGGGTAATGGGAAGGATAGTGGGAAGGAAGCGGTCGTGGCCTATATGGTGGGAACCATCCCGGCATTAGCCTCAGAGACTACAGAGGGAAACCACGAAAAACCCCTGCAAAGATGGACGGTAGCGGGGATCAAACCGGGTTTGATATGCCCACTGCCTCCCGGGTCACACGAAGCAAGTGCGTTAACCACTACGCTGCGTGTGCCGGTATCTTTTTATCATTCATCAGATTGGTATTAAATTTACAGTGTCTGAAACTTGTGAAAAAGTCATGTTTCTTCATTTCTCCCATTCATTTTGATTAAATACTTGGTGAATGATTACAACGCGCATCATTGCGCGTTTATCATGCGCTCATAGAATCTTTAATAAGATACGGTATATTATCGTGGGGGTACTCGACTAACAACTATTTACAGAGAATAGAGAACATCCAAAAAAGAATTTTCAAAATTATATATTCAAAAAATAACAATTCAACCTTACATTGCAATCTATTAACAATGCGGCAGCTACATTTCTTCTCATTCATAATAACGTATTACTTCAACCAGGAGCACAAAAATACTTCTGATCATATACATGCAACAAGAAATAAAGATAGATTATTACAACCAATCACTATTAATTCATACAGGAACCAGGAGAAACGAGTACTTATCCCTAAATTGTTTAATAAAATCAGACCCGAATTACTTTGTTTAGAAAAAATATCCACAGTAAAAATAGAATTTAAAAAATTGATATTATCAAATTATCATATATATTTCATGAGAAATAAAACCATTTCATTTTACAGTGTATATTCCAAATAACTGAAAATAGTTCATAATTTCAAAATGTAGATTCTTATCATTATGATTATTTTTTTTATTAAAATTGATATTTTCATCATTATTATTATCAAAATGTACGTGCGTAAGTGTTCAGACTTGATATACTTATTTGTAATTTGTTTTTCTTATGTATAAAATGTTAGTAGACCCGCAGACATGTCAACTTTTTGTGACTTTGCGGGTCTACGAAATTGTACTGATCTTTGTGAGAACACAAATAAAAAATTGAAAAAAAAAAAAAATCATTTCACACTATCAGTGTCACTGGACTGACTCCGAGTGAGCTCTGCTGAGCCGTAGTTACCACCAGACACTCACACACGTCCCTCTCTTCCTCAGTTCCTTCCTCCTCTCCAGAACACACACACACACACTCTGTCAAGGACAGATAGAAATGTCATCACGCCATGTTGTCAAGCGACTCGGGACGGCCGAGCGCCAATGGAAACGCGCCGTATGACGATCGCGCATTGTCGTGTCGGAGCTAGCAAGTGCACACGGTCACTGACGCCCTTGACAACAGTTTCTATCACGGTTTCTATCAGCAAAGCTAGCAGAGTACACACTGTCATTGAGACACCTAGCAATCAATGATTTCTATCAACTTATCAAGTAGTTTCGCGCGGTAGCATAGCTTTCTCTCGTACCCAATACAAAATTGCCTTAAGATTTTTGTGGATAGAGACGTGTTTGATTAATCCGAATTTTTACTAATCAAAATCACTTTTTTGGGGTCTCTTCCAGTTCGGATTAACAAGGGTTTGAGCTCATTCGCTCGAACTAAAATTTGTGCTCAAACTTGCTCGGACTAAAATTATGCTCAAACCTGCTTGAGACTCGCTCGAACTCAAACAGCCCTAATATTTTCACAACGAGATTTACGATTAGAAACACAGCTACATCTTTCAAATGGGCTAAATTCTGAAATGAGTAGCTAGATTATGCAATTACCAGTTTTTCCAAAAAAAATTGTTGGAGAGCGACCTTCTTCCGTCATGGATACAGGCATATAATTGAAAAGCAGGCCCAACTAACTGAAAAATCTATGAAAAATCATTCAAGATCTAATGTTACTCATTTTGGCATGAATAAGTTTACTTACCAGCACGTCATTAAAGAAGTGGCTGGCTTTCGGACTGCCCGAGGTATATTGTTGCTGGCAGTAAATTCTTTTATGAGTGATGAAATTCAGGAAGCTTCTGTATAGGGAGCGGCACACGCGGCACTCGTAGATGATTTCACACTCATTACTCAACAAGTGATTAACCTGTAAATGAACACGACAGTATAAAATGTAGGATTATAAAAACATGCATTTTTACCACAGACTCAGACTATAAGGCCTATTTTATTTTGTTGGCCTACATAGGCCAACTGAGGGAAAGCTCAAAGTTCATACTGATAGGCCTGATTAAATTTTATTCACACAAAAAATACGGAATTGTTACCTCTGGGGTTCCTTCATCGAACGCCTTCAGGACATCTCGAAGTCCCTTCACACTCGTTGCAGACGGCCTGCTTAGTAACGAGATATCCGGTCCAGGGTCTTCTTCTACATTGGATTTGTGCCCATTACGTTTCTTCACTCTCCGAGATTTGGCCATTCTTTTCTGTACAGAAGATGAGATAGATATTAATTATCAACACAAAATAATCTATATCTATACAGGGGTAGCATTTAAAGAAAAATATATATTGGATAATATTGGATGCATAGGCACTGACTTCCTGGAAACAACAGATAGACCTCTAAACTAGGGCAAACAAATAAGTCTAAATCAAAGTATTCTTTAAAAACAATGATCCACATAACAACATCAAATTTCCAACGATTTTATTCTACAGGTAGGCCTAGGCCTACTTGGGGATGTATTCTTCTATTGGTTCTGGAAATTAAGTTGATCCCAATTACACTGACTGACCCAGTCAATGTTCAATGAAAGTAGAAAAGATAAAAGGCCCATGAATCAAAATATGTCCATTATTAAATTAGTAACAGATTGGCAAGGCAGCCCAAAATCCAGCTTTTTTCTTGTTTTTTACCTTCGAAAAGTCAATTGCAATCGAAGCTTATTCAATTAGCTCAGTCAATGTTCAATGAAAGTATAGAAAAGATAAAGGCAGCCCAAAATCCAGCTTTAGGCTATTAATTAACATTCTTGCTTTTTACCTTCGAAAAGCCAATTGCAATCGAATCTTATTCAATTAGCTCAAAGTGGAACTACCAGTAAATGGCAGCCATGTTGTTTCTTGTCTGCTCGCTTCGCAAGACATGGCTATTCGTTGTAAGGTCGATCTTGCGTCCCGAAGGCAGTGGAATATAAATTTCATTGTTTGAACAATGATTGCTACGGAACCCTATTATTGTAATAATTTAATGAAATGACACCACGGTATGAAACTATCTAGTGGCAAGGTCAATCTTACAGAGTATACCCTATAGGCCTACCTAGCCTGACTCGGGGCTTACAACAATTCTAATTCGATTTATCACATCATAAATAAATTAACCCCTGTCTGAAACTCAAAAAATACATGTGTTACTTAGCAGAACCAAATTTCCCAGTTTCAATAATAGCACACATGCCCAATGCAGTTACTCTCCAGTCAATAGGTGTCACCAATTCTAGGCCTATCAGCCTATTCTATTATTTTCATAAACTTTAACGATACGGTACCTATTGAAGAAATAGCCTGCAATAGCCTTAAAATTGCTAAAACACAACAATCTATAACATTGGGCATGGTATAATCTTGGGTCTTGGCTGGCATTCACTAAAGAATAACAACCGTTATAAATAAGGATGGTTCATTTATGCCTAAACAATTATACATTAGACTCATACAAACCCTGCCCACTTAGTTACCGGTACTTCAAGATCAAGATCCTACTACAGTGAAACCTCTATACATCGTTTTTCAAGGGACCAGGAAAATAAAACCATCCATCCAGGAAAATCTAACATTGATTATATGGGAGTGGGGTGAGAAAAAATGAATGATACAAGCAGAAAAACGATGGATCTGGGAATGATGCATAGAGGTTTCACTGTATTAAAAATAAATGCAATAACCAAGTAACTTACGTTAATGATATTAATGAGTAGGCCTATTTGCACCATTTCCATTTCTGACCGTTATTTAAATACGAAAAAGTAGTAAAGATGACGTCTAGCCTTTTGTCAGAGTTGTATGATATGTAATGACGTATGAGTTTATTAACGTAGAAATGGTAGGTTTAATGGTGATTATTGTTTGCCCAACGACCCCACCAAGAGGGTCATTATAGGGTTTGTATGAGGGGATAGATGAATGGTCTTTACAAAAACACATGCCCACTGTGGGACTCGAACCCACGCTCGACTTCACTTTTGATCCTAAAGCATGCCTTAGCTGAATGAGCCACGGGGGGCGGAAGGGGGGGCAGCAGCTAGGTTTGGACGAAATGTGGTCCATGGTTAACTACAGTGAAATACAAAAAGCTTTTGAACTAATGCTGTGATCTGTTTTGAGCTGAATCATAAAAGGCCCTAGACCTTCATGTTTGTCAGTACCTTCTAGATGTATCAGACTAATTGTTGAGTTATGTGGCCTTTCACTAGATTTTTTATACTGTAGGCTAGCAAGAGCACATTATATAGTTGTTCAGAAACCATTAACCAACTCTCGTAAATCTAATTTGCATTTAAAAAAAGACCAAGTGGCATGGACAGAGACGCAGAGCACTTGCGATTAAATCTAAAGATTATCCAAGAGCACGTACCATGAACGTAAATTACGAGCACACATTTAATAGACGAACAGAACACGAATTTATATGTCGGATCATCGGGGTATACAAGACAGTAAACAAAGGCCATTGTCAATTCTGAAAAACATATTCAAATTGGCCTACATACCAGTCAAGCAGGCGGCCTAGGCCTCAACAATTCAGGAAATGGTTAGTAGGCCTAGCAGGTCACGTCCATTGTCACTTCCAGCGAAAGTCGAATCCACTGCCAGTGAGTTTCGATTTACCTAATTAGAGAAGAAATTCAATTATCATAACCAATCCACAAATAATCAATACATTCAACAGTTGGGTGAAAATTCAGATTTAAGGGGAATTAATTTTCATGAGGCCATCCAGGCCAGCCAGCAAAAATCATGAGTCTAGGCTAGGCCAACAGGAGCAAGGCCCACAACAGCAGATGAAAATAATAGTTCCTCATGTTTCTTCTTCCATGAGAGGGTTACATTTTACAATGCTATGATCACTATTAATAACTAAAATAAATAGGAAAGTAGAACTAGGGCCAACCTCAACTGTACAGCAACTTAAGTAAGCTCCCTCCACCTTGTAGGATAAGGTCACCTCCTAAACCATGCCCCGTCTCTCCCTACTTTTTCTACCATAAAACTCAAGTTTTTCGTGCCTCAAAGCATATTTAAATGCTATCGCAAGATTTATTTGAGCTCTTAAAGATACACTTAATAACACGCTTACGTGATATTTGGGTAAAATCACAAAAGCCAGACGCCTTTATCACACACAAAGACAATATTGAGCTAGAAACAGGCTAGAAACGCTTCGTCTCTCTCCCACATTTACTGCTTCGCTCTCATTCCAAGGTTGCCTAAATGGTAATTTACTTGTCTCTGCTGCAGAATGCGCCACTGTCTGCGTACTAGCGAAAATCACCAGTTCGAGGAATATTGGTTTAGGGCCGTTTTATTAATTAATAATAATTAGTAAAGAATATTTATGCTATTGAAATAGAGGAACCTTGTTCATAACAACGTTTTTTGGGGTCAATAATGAATTATCACCGCGCTTTCAATGCATTGAAGGTGAGCCTTGACGACTAACCTTACCTACAACAGCTATCAACTGTGGATTCTGTTTCTAGCTCACAGATTATAGAAATCTACAATATAAATGTTTTAATGCGCATGCTTGAATGAAATAATATGCTGTTATTCTAATTTAAGTAAATATTTATTGTCTAGTTTTCATAAGATACTAGTAATCAGACTTACTTTTTAATGTTATATGTTGAAAATAAACATACGATACGATAACTGTAGTTTTTTACATTCTGCATACAGTTGTAGTGTTTGTAGTATAATTATACTAAGTTTACTATACACTACAAATTTAATGATACGTTACCCAAACACCACATATGCTGTCATTTTCATAGTCCTATATATTCAAGGCTAACATTTCCTTCAAGTTATTTGTCAACCAATTTATATTTATATGTCAAAAATATGTGTCAACGTTATTTGAGTGTATCTTAAAACTGTAGGCCTACTAAAATAGAAATAATTATGTATGATCTATTATTTAAGGTGCCAATACTCCTTCAACGGATTGCGTTTCCAAGCGCTGGTTCTCACACTCTATGCAGCGAGATGGTGAACAGAGATACAGTAAATATTAGCTGTGGAAACGTTCCTAATAGAAGACACAAAACAACTGGACTTGTATCCAAGCAACCAAATCCTGGATTTCTTAAGAACCTATTCCAACGAATGGGATGGTTTGATCACTCAAAAACGGTTAGCTTCAATTTAACCTTGGTTACCGGTACATTGAATTGATTTTAGGCATGCCGTCAATAATTATCGATTAATCGATCATCATTCGTCAGACATTTGATTACTAATTGATCTGACTAATTGATTACCGAGTGATTATTATTCATGTGTTCATGTATCAATTTGTTATAATTAAGAGGCTGTTCAAGAGTCGATTATTGCTTAGTAATAAAATCATCGATTATTAATCCATTGATAATCATAAAAAAATAGATTAATCGATGTCACTTTTCAACATCGAATGGCAACCATACTTGATTTACTATATACATATATACCAATATTTATATATATATATATATATATATATATATATATATATATATATATATATATATATATATATATATATATATATATATATATATATACATATATATATATATATATATATATATATATATATATATATATATATATATATATATATAGATTTATATATATATATATATTATATATAGATTTTTATATATTATATATTATATATATATATATTTATATATATTTATATATATTATATATATATAGATTTCAGTAAGGGTATATATTATATACCCTTACTGAAATCACACGGCCGAAACAGGGACGATTGAGTTTTAAGGGACGAAACACGGCCGATTCATGGACGTACATAGAAAGGCAAACAGACTGCAGAAAGGTGCGGTTGCATAGTGCCCAAACAGGGCCGAAACACCGCCGAAAGACGGCCGCAAACTGGATGAGATTGAACGGCCGAAACAGTGCCAAAACACGGCCTATTTAAGGACTTTTCACAGACAATGTAGCGACCACATTTCTGTCTCTCTCAGGGACAATACACGGACAATTCAGGGACTTTTTACGGACTTTTCAGGGCCGAAAAAAGGCCGATCCAAGGACTTTTTAGAGACTTTGTTTTCTGTTTCTTGGAATCGATTAGAGTCGACCGTTATTGTGTTAGAAGTACATATCGCCTCGGGCACAAAGAATGTAGCCTACCATATAACACGAAGCAAGGGGTTGAATTGGGGTGAATGGGCCTAGCCAGTTTTTACCTGTCACACCACACATTCCATTGCTGCATTCAGTGTCCAGTCTATCACTTGTACTTGTTGAGTTAACATTGATATGAGGAGTGCAATGAAGACTCCACAACGAATTTGTGAAAACAATAAATTATTACAACAATAACAATAAACAATAAATTTTATGTTGCCCGCACACAAGAATTCGTTCTTATGCGGGCTTATTATTATTAACCAACTTATTTCGCACTAATGGCAGTTCTTCTTTATTCTTCTTATTTACCGTTATATTCGTATTGAATTTATTTGTTATTATTCCCATATTGTGTTTGTTATTCTATTTCATATTTGTCATCTAATTGTTTAATAAGAATAAAAAACATGTTGAAATTGAAGTACAAAATTAGGTGAGTGTCAGCATAGGTTCCATTTCACATCATAGGCCATTGTTGTTTGTGATATGTTGTCAGTTTGGGAAGTGGTTTCTTTGTATGATTGTCTTAATTTGTAAATTAAGTTTTATTTCTTCATATTTTTTATATCACTTGACAATGTTGTGTATAGGCTGAGGCCTATAATTATAATTTTTTACATAAATCGTACCTGTAATCATGAAGATTTATTGTATTGGTGTTTCTGTCTGATCACTATAAATGTTTGCAATAAATCGAAACCAAGATGTTTAGAATTAGTGTAGACAGGGTAGGGCTCCTATAGTATTTGACTTAATTCCATAAGAACCTCTTGGACTTCGTACAATGCATATAATACGTTTTCATTGTGATAATTTTTATTTTTTAGTAGACTTACCACTCGCAATACTGACATTTTAGAATAATATGAATGTTTTAATAACTTTATGTGAACAGTAAGGCCAAAAATTGTGTAATGCATTGAATATTTTCTTCCAGAAATTAAAAGTCTCCGGCTTCCTTCTCTACGAAAGTGTTGCAGACGGAGTCGAGTATTTAAGATTCTTCGAAGAATTCAACTTGCCCGACACATTCTTCTCTTGGTTCCTAGTAACAGAATTACACGTGTGGATGCTATTGGTTCGGACGATGGAGGAAGGCGAGGAAGGGCGATTCATTCGTAATTGTGTGGTTGAGGCTATGTGGCAGGACATCTCTACTCGGGCTAAAAAACTTGGGGCAAGTAAAAACCTGTTGTTGTTAACGATGATTATTGTTTCAGTTTCAGTTTATTTTCCATCCATTATACAGTAATACGGTATACAAAATGATATATAACCGTTAAGATTGTCAATTCCTCAACCAAATGAGAAAGTAATTGATGATATTTTTTATTGGGGTATCATGGAAATTGCAATTACATTATATTACAATACAATAGACAATTGATGACATAGAAAAGGTACAAATTATAACATGAATAGTAGTAAACTTAAGCATGGGTTATTTTAGTACAAGTGAGACTTATCGTAGGGTACTACGAAGAAACTCGTCAATTGAGTATTTTTCCATTTATCTGAATGCTGCTTAATGATCCCATCAACAGCTAGGTTATACGGGGGTAGGAATGAGCGAGTGATAATGAAATAATGAAGTGATACAATGAAGTGACGTTTACAAAAACCTATGCCTTATGCGGGACTCGAACCCATGCCCGACCTGACTTCAGTTCATAACGCAGTGCAATAGTTGACTGAGCCAAGGCAGCAGTCGATTGAGTAATGACCAGCTTTGACAAGTAGTGTTTCAAGTGAACTTTTGAATCAATTTGAGTTCTTAGCTTCGTCAATCTAATTGGGATTCTGTGTATATATTTTCGAGTGATTAAAATCGGTTTTGTTTAAGTTTTTTCATTCCATTTTGAATTTGATGTGCACCTGCTGAGTTTCAATTCAATTCAATTTTGATTTATAAATCTTTTTACTCTTCATCTTATTTACAGAACAAGAGAATGGGAAAACAATACAAAGACTGTTAAAGTGAACCAAATGTATGTAGATTAACATTGCAAAATCAAAAGAGAAAAAATTAAAAGCCTTGCCTTGTGTTATAGTGTGAATGCTGCTGTTTATTGCTTTGTGTGTTGTGTTTTAGAGAAAGAGCTGAAAATTGTTATTGGTATGAATGAGCAGGTGATACATCAGTGACGTTTGCAATAATACATGCCTTATGCCGTTATGCGGGATCCGACCACGCCCGACCTGACTTTAGTTTCTATCGGTCAGAATGGCGGCTCCTGTTGATTCTTTGATTGGTTTTGTTTTTTGACAGCCGTTTTACTGTTATTTGACGACCACTGTCGTTTTCTTGCCGCCTTGACTTCACAAAACATCATATCCAACCAGGTGGCTGTTTATTGGGAGGGGGGGGGAGGGAGAGGTTGAAATCATCAATAAATTAAGATATCAAGGGTAGCCTATCTGAAGTTGGACAGATCTAGGTGGCCGATTAATAAGCCACACCTATCAGTCACTAGCCATTGATTGGGGTGTGTCACGATCAGTGATTTGAAGTGCCGGTATTTAGGTAGTACCCAAGCCTCGGCAACCAGTATAGGGCGACCATTTTCTTCCCTGGCGTACTAGTTAGCCTTATTGCCCGTAAGAGTGCAGCACTATTGGCAGCACTTCCTGACGTCACAATCGTCCGAGATTTCCAGATCTTCCATTGGTTCAAATTTAACCTTTATTCTGTCTCCCATTGCTTTAAATAGACGTCATCTATTTCTTCACTCAATGCTATTGGTCCATAGTTTGCAACTGACTTGACCTTCCCCGAAATTCAAACCAAACTTGATGTCGAATTACTAAACGCGTATACTCTGATCATTTTGGAGCTACAGTCAGAGTCAGCCTCAGTTAGAGCTACAAGCTTCTAAGAGCTGAAATAATATAGGATATAGCCTTACAGTGTTAGATTGTAAACTCATCATATAATTTTATTTCGTTGATAATGAGTGATCATCATAAAGTTAACCCTCAACCCTTGATTTTATAACCAACATTTTGTATAACACTGTCACTTGGTACTATCATACCAATCTATAGAAACCTACTGTATTTGGTGACCTACTGAGCAACCGTAAAATATTTCTTCTTGTAGTTGGGCTTATTGCTCTAGAGACTGCGCCACAATGCCGCTCGCGGAAGGTTTTTAACATTGCGTTACCACTCTTCCCGCTACGTACCCTCTTTGGTAGTACCGGTACTGTAGAGCACTAGATCTACTTCATTTCCCATTTTTAGACGTCAGTTGGTGGCGTAGGGGTACCAGCCAAAGTTATTTGGGTTTTGCTTGAGTACCAATTTGGAAAGAAATATTAATAAACCACAGTTAATTTGAATTCCGCCCGAATTCAATGTAGAGAAATGACCTCGACCACAGGTATCAATGTTGATTTATGTCAATCCATGTTGATTTTGATAAGTTGTATTATTATCATTTCAAAGTGGTTACCGCCTTTCATAGCTCACTCAACTCAGGCACAGCTTTAGAAACTGAAGTCACCATTGAGCGTCGGTTCGAGTCCCACATATGGCATGGGTTTTTGTGAACGTTCTTTCACTTATCATCACTTTATACTTTCATTATCATCTACTTATTCATACCTCCAAATAACCTAGCTGTTGGTGCGGTCGTTACGCCAACAATTCATATCAAATTTGAAATTTGTATCCTGAACTCGAGTACTCAAACAAATATTATTACAAGCTACTGTTTTAATCATGTATTCGTATAAATTTGTTCGATTCAAATTGTAGAAAGAATTGGGAATAAGGTACAATTCCTACACGTATTTTATTATGTGGGTCTAAATTATTGTTGACTGTCTTCCCTATCCATTGACAATAGCGGTCAGGTGTTGACTATTTTTGTATCCAGTAAAGAAGGCTATCTTTCAACTGAATAATTGTAAACAAATTTGTCATGCCTATAGTAGTACGCACGTCACAGCTGTCCAGGCATTAGACTGTCTCTCTCTCTCTCTCTCTCTCTCTCTCTCTCTCTCTCTCTCTCTCTCTCTCTCTCTCTCTCTCTCTCTCTCTCTCTCTCTCTCTCTCTCTCTCTCTCTCTCTCTCTCTCTCTCTCTCTCTCTCTCTCTCTCTCTCTCTCTCTCTCTCTCTCTCTCTCTCTCTCTCTCTCTCTCTCTCTCACTCTCAATTGAGCCCTTTCTCAGACTTTGCATTGAGACAATGTCCCCCCACGCTCTACTTGTACCTGGAACAACCGATATGAAAGTAAGTGTAACTGCTTATGCCGATGATGTAAATTTTTTCATCACTAAAGATCATGGTTTTTCTGTACTGTGTTCAACTTTCATGCAATATAGTTCACAATCAGGTGCTACCCTAAACTATCAAAAATCAACTGGTTTATTTGTTGGCTCGTGGCGTGAGAGATGTGATCATCCACTCAATTTCAACTGGTCAAATGAAGGCAGCAAATATCTGGGACTTTTCCTTGGTAATAATATAAAATGGGAAGAAAAAAACTGGGACAGTCTAGAAGCCACAGCTAAAAAACAACTAAACAATTGGTCATTTTACAACAAAGTCACGTGTTACAGAGGAAGACGAATTGTAACGAATCAACTAATCGGATCAAGATTTATTCATATTTTCATGATCTTGGACCCAAGCAAAGATTTCGTCCAAAAAATATCGAAAATGATTGTGTCTTACATATGGAACGGTCACCATTGGCTACACCCGAACTACATCTACAGTCCAATAGAACAAGGTGGACTAGGGGTTAATCACCTATCTACCCGAGTCATGACCTTCCGAATCAGATTTATACACAACTACAGAAGCACAACTGAGAAAAATTCATCGTATTACTTCCAGTTGTATAATTTCCAGAAATACAATAGTACAAATCATCAAAATGTTGATAATATTTTTCAATTGGAACTCAGAAGTGAAAAGCTTTCAAACCTACAACTCTTTTATAAAAATGCACTAATATCATGGAAAGCCTTAAAAGTGACACACAATACAAATCCTCAAACAAATAATAAAGTTATATACAAGCAGTGTTTAAGAACGAATTTACCTTCAAAACCTGAAATAACGGGTAAAAGCATATTTTCTAAAAAAACCGTCAATTGGGTGGTACTACAGCAACATCCAATAGATGGCACAGACAGTGACATATCATGGAAACTACTCCATAATCGCGGGGTGACGCCTATTTATTTAAACAAGTGTAAATACAGAAGTGAACCAAAATGCCCTTGGTGCAGTGAGATGGGCAACCTAATACACATGTTTTTTGAATGCCATTTAGTGCAACCTATATGGATTCTAGTGTCAAAACAATTGGGTCGACTTTTAGGTAATCATGTTGTAACAGCTGAAAGATTAGTACTAGGTTATAGTAATACAAACAGTATTTCAGAGAAATTGTCAAATTACTTGATAATAATAGCAAAAAGCACTATTTACAGAACTTATGTCAAAAGTATGCAAACAAATAATGAACCACCAGATTACAGAAAAATATTTATAACAAGAATCAATTACAGATTGCAATTAGAGTATTATAGAAGTAAGAATCAAAACAACGTCAACCAATTCGAAAAGTTTTGGCTACATAAGAATGTACTTGGTCAAATAGATGATGATGACCTGTTAAATTTTAAGCTGAAGAATGTTTGAAATGTAAATTATGAAACACAGCTGGAAAAAGAGGAAAAGAAAAAAAATAACAAATAATCACAGAAAAGCGGTTAGAAGAAAGACATAAAGAGACCTAGTTTCATTTTTGAAAAAGATTCCCTGTTTAGTTATTCATTAGAAATGAAATGGTAAAAAAAAAAAAATGTGAAATTATTATCCTTATGGAATAGGAAATGTGAAGAATATTTATTTTATTGAATAAGAATATTGTATTGTTATACTTTATTGATCGAATAAACAACTCAACAACTCAACTCTCTCTCTCTCTCTCTCTCTCTCTCTCTCTCTCTCTCTCTCTCTCTCTCTCTCTCTCTCTCTCTCTCTCTCTCTCTCTCTCTCTCTCTCTCTCTCTCTGAAGAGACAAAAGCTTTCTATTTTCTTTGATGCAAAATATAATATTCTTTCAACTTGAGAACCACTTGAGGTGACACATCACACATGGCCTGGCCATCAAAGAATGCAGAGGGCCAGGGCAAGTAAGAGAGAGAGAGGAAAATGGGTGTGCCAGCTTTGCTAGACAAACCACAAACATTTTTCATTTTCATTTCAATTTTTGGGATCTCTTGAAACCCACAGAGCAATGACCTGATTTCTGACCTCGTAACCACGTATACGTTGGTGTTGGCCCTCAAATATGATTTTACAGTTTATTTTTCAAGTTGGATAAAAATAAGAGAATGATGCAAGGTGGTTATTAATCTGATCCCAGCAAGCAAGATATACTAGTCAGAATTGAAAATTGCCTCCCTCCATGGCTCGGGTCAACTAGCTGCTTTAGTCACTGTAGGGTGTGGATTCGAGGTCTGCCCAAGGAGGGCGCTGAAGAGTACATACCGGAATACGGATACTACCAAGAGTGAACGTGGGCTTGGCGTGTAATAATGCAATAAGAGATACTATTTCGAGGAATTGTTTAGGGTTATTTGGGTCAGGTTTTGATCATTTCCTCGAATAGGTACAACCTCTCCACCTACTTTCACATCCTCTTTTTAAGTATACACGCCAAGCCCACGGTCAGTCTTGGTAGTATTTGTATGCCAGTATATGCTCTTCAGGCGCCCCCCTGCCCAAGGCATGCGTTTTTATGAACATGCTTGCATCACTTCATGGTTCCATTATTTCACCTGCTAATTTGTACCCCCATACAACCTAACTGTTGGTGGGGTCATTAAGCAATCAATAATTGCAATGAAAAATTACTATATCTGGCTCAAGTGTTTGAGTTGCTTTCGGTATATCAGCACTCAACTATCATACTCTATGTATTATGTTAAAATAATGTCCAGTGACAGGTACCCTACTTGTGCCAACTAATGTTCAAAGTGTTATAATTAGAGTTGTAGGAATACAACATTCATCTGTTTTTTGTAGCCCATATTTTTAAATGTAGCATTTTATTGCAAACTACTCGAAAGGAGTTGCAAACTCTAGACTAGATCAACGACGGGATTAATGAGGGAAATGACAGATTCTGTCGAATGTTTCAATCCGATGCGAGAAGTTGTAGAAAAATCATTTATTCTGACAGGTATTTGAGGCAACAGATATTATTTTCAACTGTATGTTTGGTTTTTTTAGTCGAGTCTAAATTTTAATACTTTCTGGAAATGATATTTCACACAATACAGCTCCAGTATCTTTGATATAGAGCTTATTTTCGTGAAACACTACTCAGGTAGCAAAATGCTGTGGAAAAAACACACACTGTATGCTGAAAAATAGTGAAATAATGTTGAACAGATCGGAATACCATGAAACATCAGATTTGATAGCGTATTTCATTAATGCCAAATTCCTAAATCTCTAGTTATAATCACTAGTCGAGTTTCTGTGACGGAGCCTTTCTTCTGTTCAGGCTGCCAACCCGTCCAGTGTACGACAACAAGTGCGCGATCTCTCGGAACAGTTTCAAGCGGCCCTGATCGGCTACGACGAGGGCCTACTAACTGACGACAGAGTACTCTCCGGCGCCGTGTGGCGGAGATTCTTTCAGCGGAACTGTGACCAACCCGAAGATGTCGAGAAACTTGTTAGTTACATCAGGAAACAGGTACGGTACAATAATTGTTAGCACAAATTTTTTTCAATGAAAAAATATTCATTCGTTCATTTTCTCAAGATCTTTGCATGATGTGACTTATTTTATTAATATCGAGTTTGAAAACACACTAAAATAATAACTAACGTCTGTCAGCAAATGATGAATGAGATGATGGGATAAGGTTATAAGGTTATCTCATCATGTTTTGGGGCAGTGGGAAGGAAATGGTCACGGCCTGATAAATCAAGGAACATTCCTAGTATTTAATTAAATGACTGTTGGAAACCACGATCATTCATTTATTTATTCATTTATATTGGGTTTGACGACACACTTAAATGATATAACTAAGATCTATAAGCGTCAGATGGATGATTAATGAGATGATGGAATGATGAGATGGAGGTTTCTTAGGTGATAGGGAAGGATAGTGGGAAGGAAATGGTCGTGGCCTATATTGTAGGAACTATCCCAGCATTAGCTTAGACTACAAAGGGAAACAATGAAAAACCCCTGTTAAGATGGACAGTGGCAGGGATCGAACCCCGGTCCAATATGCCTCTTCACCTCCCGGATCACACGAAGCGAGCGCGTTAACCACTGCGCTGCATGTGCCGGTAGGAAACCACGATGCGACTCAATGAGGATGGTCAATCATGGCGGGAATTGAACCTGCTTCCTCCAGGTCAGTGTACTAGCAACTGATTCTCCCATCACAATTCTTGGCACCAGTTTGAGAAATGGGATGACATTTTTTGGAGAAAATGTACAATCAGAATTTAAATTTGCATTGCATTTTTTAAATCATGCATTGATTGCAGTTTGAATTTCAATGAAAATACTATTTTTCATTTTATCAGCTCACAATCAGGCCTAACAATTCAAGTGTTAATTGAAAGGGGATTTTTCACACGCTACGATGTAATTGAAGGGTGGGAGGGATGGTATAAAAGAAAGTCGTGTGTAGACAGTTGGCCGGCAAACAAGACGTAAATGACCTCGCCGGAATGACCTCTAAACCCTCACATTAATTCATACCAGTTGTAGCTAGCTACAGTATTGGTTGGGGTTTTCCAAAATCATTTTTCTGTCATAAAAATTGATATTGATGAAGATAATTGAATACATACATCCTACATTGTCGATTAGAATACTTTTTTATTTTTTTATATTGGGTTCAACGACTCACTGTACTGATGACCAAGATCTATAATTGGTGTCAGTGAATAATATATCAGATAATGGGATGATGAGATGAAAGATCAGTTCATTAAATGTTTTTGGATAGTGGGAAGAAGCCAGTCGTGATCTGTTGTTAAGTAACCATTCCAGTATTGACCTGAATGACGAAGGGAAAACACAAAAACCCGTCAGGATGGTCGACCATGGCAGGAATCGAACCCCGGTCTCCTGAATGGCGGTTCAGTGTACTAGCTACTCGACCACTCATCTCAGTGATTAGAATAATTATTTTGCAATTCCAATATAAAAAATGTTTTTCCATTGTTTTTACGTAGACAAAATGTCTTTCCCAATGTTGCTTCACGATTAGAGGCGCCTCGCAAGTTGTCGTAATTAAATCGGTGTGATACATCTAATTTTTTCCCTGCGTAGCACTAGCCACTAGTTAGCTAACATAGTATGCCTATTAACTGGTAGTATCAGCATTATTGATTTGTTGAATTGACATGAAAGGGTTCCGTGCCTAGATGTATTAATGATACTGTAAGGTACTGTATATTTTGTACGGTTGTAGGAAGATAAGAGCATCAGACGCTTGTTTGGTTGACCTTGGCTTGATTTGTGTCCGTTCAGTGAAATGATAACACATCAGCTAGCCTTATCTTTACGTACTAGTTAGTGAACATACAGACTAGTGTTTTGCCAACAAATCTACTTCTAAATAGTTGCTGGAAATTCAGTATTATTTCATAAATGTACTCCACTTTCACCATGTAGGCATATTCTATTACAAAATGAGATTATTAGGCTTGTTCTACTGGCACCTGACCTAAATTCCATCCTTTACGTCATTTGCTGGTAGGTATTTACGTTACTACTAAAGAATGTATCTGTATAGTATTGACTATAGACATTCTCTATTAAATAAATCATAATTAATTCCAAGCACCAGTTAAAATTATGCCACTTTTTACCAGATTGTGTGAAAAATATTTTGTCTACCTGCTGCGGCATATTTTAATGTTGTGTTGTTGCCCTTTACGATACTTTACGATACGTGATGAATACCTAAACTCTTAACTTGAATTGAACATAAAATATTTAATCTCTAGTTTTATAATTGAAGGGATCAGAAGCAAAGTGGACCAACCCAAAAGTCAAAACAAAACACTTCCAATGTGGGTTGGTCCGTTTTGCTCCAAAATATAATGGGGGCCAGAAAGCTTGGTCCACATGTTTAAACCTCTGAAACTAGTGTTGAAAAAAAAAAAAATAAATAAATAACACAATACGAATGAATTGGTTCGAATAGATCATTTTCAGAAAAAAATTGGGTTGGTCCACTTTGCTTCTAATCCCTTCAATTATAGTTTTATAATCTTCACCTGATTTATACAATGTATTTGTGTCCTATGAAAATCGTGAACCAACAATAAACAATAAACAATACATTAGGATACTTTGTTACTGAACAGATACAGCAACATTTTGCTAGGCATATTTTCTAGATATCTTATCAGTTATCATCGAGTGACCTGATTGCACTGATTCTTCTTGAAAATGTACACTTTAAGGTTATTAATCCATCTAAAAATGAGAAAAACTCCTTCTTACAAATAACTCAATTTTTGGATCAACTGATTCAGAACCACTGAAGTAAGTTGATATTGAACTAATGAAGAAATAATTCAAAATATTTTGACCCGTTTTTTCTGTGTACCACCAAAATTAATGAAAATGCTCGTATAGTATGGGAATTCCACAGCAATAATTGTAAGCACTTGAAATTTGTCAAAGTTTATGTTCAAAGTATTGAGCATGTCATTAGATAGTTGTAATTTCCATAAGTCTTACCATTTGATTTCATCAGCGTTTTAGTTGCCAAGAAATGTTCACAAACTCTTATGGGATTGTGAATGAATCTGTATCAATAGAATGGCAAGACTTATAGAAATTCTAATTATCTGATGACATGCCCATTAGTGTGTCTGAATATTAACTTTGGCAAGATTCAAAACTTTACAATCATTTTTGTGGAATTCGTGCATACAGCATTTGTGGTTATTTTTCCGGTACACGGGGATAAACAGGACAAAATATTTTGAATTATTTTTTCATCAGTTTGATATCAATTTACCTCAATGGTTCTGCATTAGTTCACTCAAAATCTACAAAGATGTTGTTTATTTGTGAGTGTGGACAATGTCATTGTTGGGCCATTTATTGTGAAAGTTTTTTCCAATGGTCGTTGAAGATCCCACCAACAGCTAGATTTTACGGGGGTACAAATGAGTAGGTGATGATAAAACTCTGAAGTAATGATAGGTAAAAGGACGTTTACAAGTACTCAAAGCCAGGTCCTATGCGACTTCTTTTTCTAAAGTAGTAGGCCTACTGTAGCAGTGAGGCTGAAATAGCCATGGGGGCAGGGATGAGTGATATTCATTCAAACTACTTTTTGTTGTTATTTTTACGAATTATTACTTTGGTAATTCAAATTCAAGTAATGAATTTTGGATTGAGTATTTTTCAGTCGTAAAATAATTGATTATCAATCCATCACTAATTATCATGAAAAAATACATTAATCGATGTCCCTTTTTATTATCAAAAGGCAACCCTAATAATGATCCAATACAATATAAATTATAATACAACCTCTCTGTGATGACCTGTATAGAAATATCACTGTAATTGTTTGTTTTTTATGGACTAGAGGTACCTTTACGAGTTTTTTTTTTGTAGAACTTTGTAGAAAGTTTAGTTTGAACAACAATTCAATATATTTTATGTGCATTTTAGCATTGAAAGGGTCATTTTTATATGCACATTTATAACATCATTACTCATCATTTTTATATAATTTTTATATTTCCGTTTACACTAACACGGCCTCATTACGTATATTGTACTATCATTATTTCTTATCACTCATCCATGTTGGAATTATTATCATTTTTCAAGATCTTATCCATGCATTTTTCATTAATTTTTATGTTTCTTATTAATTAATTTATAACAAATGTTTGATTATTAATTATAACTACTATGTCTTTGACAACTATATAATATATTACTAGCATTGTCTTTGTTTTAATGAAGATGTCAGCATATATACTATATAGTGAATATTAATATAGGTCTACTATAGTTGTTATCTCATGCCAAACATTGCCACCAGGTGTCACTCCTCGACCAACTACCAGGAGAGGACATTCTTCTCAGACCGAAGATCACGTGGGTAGATATTCAAAGTAATAAACCTTTTACCTAGTATAAGAATACCAAGTAGGCCCTACTTATTTTATAATTTGTAAATACTATCTAACTGTTAAGTAAGGGTGTGCGAATCCATGTTTTCTAAATCGAATCCGAATTCACATTGGGATTCGGTCCAACATAGAAGATTTGAAAATTTCGAATCTTAGCGCCATAAACGAGGCAACATTGCATTCTCCATTCTCAAGAACAATTGCTGTAATGGTTGGACTTGTGCTGCATAAAATGTTTTATGCAGGGGTAATGATGAGAATTCTGAGATAGGATTTTCACTTCCTGGATCAAATGTAACTTGATCAGCAGTGTCGTTTGTCCCATTATTATGCTTCACAATGCATGTTGAAAAGATTCGGGTTCGGATTCGGTCATTTTGATCAAGATTCGGTTCGGATTCGGTTCGAAATGAAAAACATGGATTTGCACACCCCTACTATCAAGTCCTACTGTTTCCTATTGTTGCGTGAGTTTAGTGTAACACGTTTTGCCTGGTCACTGTATTAAAATGATTGTTTAAACATATTCAACTTCTGTCAGACTTTGGTATTCTTCCATTAATGTCTCCTCCCCTCATATTTCCGTTGTTTTCACGCGTAAAGATGCGATCGCGATCTAGATCATGATCGGACTCGCTCGCATACTGGTAGAAAAAACAATCAATCAATTTGTTACGCCCACTGGTAAGCCTACCATCCAGACTTGAGTGAACATACAAAATTATTTTATTTTACATTTTTTTTATTCTTCATATTAATTTAATATGTAGGCCTACAGTGTAGAGAATATTGCCAGTTAACTTGGGCAAAAGATGGTACACATGAATGTATGTATAGAATACAGTAGCAGCATATAACTATTAGGCCAAGTGTAATAAAAACAACTTTAAATTGAACGATAACGCTAAAATTTGAAATGCGAAACTGAAATTTGACAAACGTCAATCAAATGATTAAACTAAACAACAATATTTTGACGATAATATTATAATATATGGCGATCTTCATCGTCAGGCTAATAGGGGTCACCAAAATATTGTTCACAATATATTATTATATATTTGACATTTGTTAGCGTAATTATTCAACATCACAGGCATATAATCTATTTTTTATTAATCATAGCAGCTTGTAGGAATTTCATCGTTGTCTAGTATAGATCGAGTCTAGTCGAATTGTATAATTCGAGTATTTGGTCGCATTGCGTCGAACTGCTACTGTCTGACGTGACGATGGAACAGAGGAAATTGGCCGAGCAATCCTCGTCGCATCCCTCTTCCAACTTCGGGTCTCCGTTTAGATTGTAAAATCTGAAATATTGCTGCAAGAGATCTTCGTCGGTCACCATGGTGTGCACCAGTCGGTCCAACTCCACGGGGTCGAGCGAGGCCACGCCGTAAGCGTCCTTGAACGAGTACATCTTGTACCAGTCCAGTTTGTCGGACGGACTCAGATTTGCTGCGGTCATGTTGTAAATCCATGTTTCGTGGTCGAGCACATTCTGAAAGAAATAGTTATTCATTTGTTTATTTATTGTTTTTCATTTTACTCTTGAGAAGGTTCGCACAAGTATAGATATATATTACCGAGATACATTACTCAATGTTAAGAAGGTGTACTTATTTGTGTCTGGGAAGTAGCTTTACACCCCTTTGCAAACCAGGAAGTTTCCACCATATTTGACATATATTAGTGATAATATAGAATGTCTTGCTTAGATTCTATTTTTGAATGTACAATATGGCCGCCGAGATTGGAACGAGCATATGTCGCTATCGGCTGCAGGAGTAACGCATCTCGATGAGGTAATACAGTATATATCTATAGTAGAAGTAAGTTAAGGATGGATTGTGGAGGGGGAACCTGACCTTGAAAGAATTTGAAAATGTGGTAGCACTTGCAGAGGCAAGTGTTGAGAGAGGTTATTTGAGAGTTTTTGTTGGTTGGTTTTTGGTAATTGGTAATCATTTTCAATATTATTGTTCTTATTTGAAGTTTTATAATGATAAACTTGATGTCTGCTGTTAATGGAAAGAAGTGAACATTGCCCAAGAGACTTGGTTCAAAGTGGAAGATATGAACATTCGTGTGTTTTGTCCACTCTTAATACCAATGCTGGCAATGTCCAGATATATATCACAGAAACGTTTTTTCCTTATGATGTGTTACGGACTTTCGGAAACTGAAAGATTTTTATCTGCGGCGGAAAATTATGGTCACAGGCAGCGCAGTCCTGGTGTTGAAGCTAATTGGTTTCAAATAATTAAAATAGGGTGGTAAGATCACCCTTGTGGTGCCCCGTCCAAACGATCCTACCTTTCTTCCATAGCCTCAATTAGGGAACAATGATTATTGATTTTGTATCAAGTTTCAAACTGACCCTTCATTTCATGCAATGTTTACTTACAACTACCGTTAATACATGGTAAAAACTCGAGACTTGCACTCTCGCATATTTATCGATTCAATATCGGTAGCCTTGGTTGGTGAACAGTGATTTTGTTTATCAAGTTTTGATGTTATTGAAAAAAATACATTTCGGTTGAAAGTTGAGATTTTTTATATATTTCGATCAATATTCGATATTAAAGTTTCTATATCATTATTCATTGGCAATTTTTATATCGAACAGCAACTCTAATTAAAATATTAATGTCATGAGCTCACCCAGTTGTCAGCATCTACCGAGTAGATCCTGTAGTTGGGGTTGACGTTGCTGTACGCTGTCAGGCTGCCGCCGGTAAACAGCACGTTGATCGGGCGTTCAGGCTCTTCTTTCGAGTAGAAAATGTGAAACTCGTCGTTATGTGTGTGACCACTGAACTGACCGGTCACAGTACTTTCAAATCTAAACAGATTAATTGAAAAATTAGCATAATCGATTGATTATTAGACTCTAGCTTCATTTTCCCCGTATATTTCTTTAACTGCATCATGTCCATACTCACATGGGGGCGCCTGTAGAGCGCATACTGGAATACTGATACTACCAAGAGTGAACGTGGGCCTTGCGTCTAATAATGCGGTAAGAGCTACTATTTCGGGTAATTGGTTAGAGTTATTTGGGTCAGGTTTTAATCGTTTCCTCGAATAAGTACAATCTCTCCAACCATTTCACATCCTCTTTTCAAGAAAACATGCCAAGTCAAGTTCACTCGTGGTAGTATATGTATTACAGGACACGCTCTTCAGGTGCCCCTCTCACACTAACCAAAGCTGTAATACCAATGAGCCACCAAAACGCGTGGCCGAGTGGTAACACACTGAACCGTCATTCAGGAGACCGGGATTCGATTCCTGCCATGGTTGACCATCCTGACAGGGGTTTTCGTGGCTTCCCTCTGTCGTTCAGGTTGATACTGGGATGGTTCCTTAACAACAGGCCATGACCGACTCCTTCCCACCATCCAAAACACCTAATCAAATAACCTCTCATCTCATTCATCATCCACCGACGCCAATAGATCGTAGCCTATAGTATAGTGCGTCGTAAAAACCCAATATATATATATATATATATATATATATATATATATATATATATATATATATATATATATATATATATATATATATATGTATATACATACCAATGAGCCAATAAGACATGAATGAATGGCCAATGACACATTTTGTCACCAGCTGCGTATTTCAAGTCATTCTTATACCTTTCCTTAAACTGCTATTTTCCACGGTTAGATGCTGTTATTCATGAAATTAGTGTGAATGAAAAGTTCAAATCTCATATTATATCTGACATGATAATGAAAATAAACTGTTAGAGAGAAAAACTGGGGCTTAAGAGCAGGTAGGCAGGCAATCAAATTCAAATTGTTCGAAGAGATATTCTATAAAGTACGGTCGTGAGGGTTCATGAGGTTGAAGCTTGTATTCCTGGGCTTCTAATCCTAAAGCAAGCCGGCAAACAGAACTTCATTAATCGTTCGTGTGATCAGATGTACACCAAATTCAGTAGGCCTACTTGTATTTGATGAAAAATCTGCTTCGATGTAAACCTAGCTTATTTTTTGAGAAAAGAAAATATATTTTTAAAACTACGGTTGTGAAAGTTCATGCCGTGAAAACTTGCACGCCCAGTAGATGCCTGCCACCTCGGGAATAGGATTCCATTGAAATACCAGATTTTAAAGCTTTGAAAAACTTCAGTGAAACCTCTATGCATCGTTCCCAGATCCATCGTTTTCCTGCTTATATCATTCATTTTTTCTCACCCCTCATCTATATAATCGATGTTGAATTTTCCTGGTTGGATTGTTTTCCTGCATGGATGGTTTTGTTTTCGTGGTCCCTTGAGAAACGATGGATAGATGTTTCACTGTACACTGTTTGTCATCGCTGATTACGGACATAGTTGTACCTGTTGATGATCCTGTTGAATTCCCTGCTCCACCGGTAATAACAGTCGCCACTGCCCGGTGGAATATGATACAGCAAGTGAACCTTCTCTCCGCTGGTTTCCGCTTCGAGTAAAACGTCGGCGAGCCACTGCAGCTGGCCGTCGGGGTCGTTCTGATCGTAGATCAGGAACCAGTTGTTCCCGTAGCATTGCATGTTGTTGAGTGCGACGACCCTGAAGCCGGGACGAACGAGCACTGTGTAGTAACCGCCCCTGAGAATCGTTTCCCTCGTTTCAGCCGGTAACCACGCCGACCACAAGTCTGCGAGAGTCTCGTATAACCATGCGGATGAAATATTTTCGTCCAGTGGTACTTGTGTAGGTGCAAATCTAAAATGGCAAATGAATAAAGAAATTAAATAAAGAAATGGATAAAGAATGTGTGTGTAAATTTCCAGCTTCGTAAGTGGGGAGGAGTTGATTTTGTAAATTA
This sequence comes from Brachyptera risi, assembly GCA_964007535.1. Classification (NCBI taxonomy): domain Eukaryota; kingdom Metazoa; phylum Arthropoda; class Insecta; order Plecoptera; family Taeniopterygidae; genus Brachyptera; species Brachyptera risi. The sequence goes on along the minus strand of OZ023328.1, from coordinate 16,299,989 downwards.
TCAAAAAGTAAGGAAGCTGATTTGGAACCAAGATTTTCCGAGGAGTGGGAAGATACTCATTTATAATGGGTACTACCTGCCTATCTTGACATATGGAGCAGTTACATGGTCAATCAACTGGAGAGAAGAAAAGAAAATGGAGGCAGCAGAAATGAAGTTTGTAAGGAGCGTAGCAGGAGTGTCAAAGTTGGAGAAGAAGAGAAGCAGTAATATAAGGAAGGAAATGGGAGTGGAAAGGTTATCATTAAAATTGGAAAGGGAGAGACTTGGGTGGTACAGGCATATGCGGAGAATGGAAAAGGAGAAAATACCGAGAGCAATGTTTGAGATAGCAGAAAACAATGGAGCTAAGAGAAGAGTTGGAAGACCAAGAGAAAGGTGGCAGGAGGGAGTCAAGTTCGGGGTAGTCAACCGAGGAGAAAAATCGGAAGAAGTGGAAGACGAGAGATGGTGGGAGAATAGAGAACGATGGAGGGAACTCGTAGGAAGAGAAGAAATAGAGGATAGGCCTAGCAGTAGTGATGAAGAAAGGGGAAGGTCCCGGAAAGTCGGAACCGGCAGGAATCGATTGATATGAGAAGTCTGCCCTAGAAAAACTGTTGGAAACACCCCCTGGCCCAATTTAATTGGTTATCTGGGTTTGGGATATATATATCATTTTTGTTTTTTTTATTCATTTATATTGGGTTTAACGACGCACTCTACTGATGACTACGATCTATTGGCGTCAGTGAATGATATATGAGATGATGGGATGATAGGATGAGAGGTTATTTTATTAGGTGTTTTTGGATAGTGGGGAGGAGTCAGTCGTGGCCTGTTGGTAAGGAGCCATCCCAGTATTGACCTGAACGACAGAGGGAAACCACGAAAAACCCCTGTCAGGATGGTCGACCATGGCAGGAATCAAACCCCGATCTCCTGAATGGTGGTTTAGTGTATTAACCACTTGGCCACTCGTCTCGTAAATTATCATTTTTCATTCTCAAGTGATTTTCATTTTCAAGTGATTTTTTTTTCCCTATATGGTTACGTTTTATAGCTGTCTTTGTCTTATAGCCTGCTGCAATGAATCAAGATACCAGTAGATGAAAATTCTTATTCAAGTTACAACTAGGAAAACGCTATATACGCGTTGTTAGACGAGCGTAAAGTAATAGTATGTCGACTTCTTTGCCAAACTTTTGCCTAAATTCGCCAATTGGGTAACATTTCAGTTATAAATGGGCAAAAACTGCTTCGAGTGGTACCAATTTAGCACATTTCATGTTTTTTCTTAAAAATGGCTGACCCGATCAAGCTGAGAATTTCCAGAAATGTGTATCAAAATGTTATTCAACTTCACACAAAATTTCAATTTTTTTTAAAATTAAATTTTTTAAATTTTTTTTCCGCCGTGTTATTCTAATGGGTATTTTTGAAATTTCTAAAATTCATAAAAATAAAAGTTACGACCCGATAATGCCACAAAACTATACAGATCTAAGCTAGATGAGGAACCATGATGAGAAAAAGTTTGAAGTTGATAGCTGTAGCCGTTTGACCTGTGGAGAACCGACAAAAAACATTAAAAAAAAAACATAAAAACGAACACCAATTTTTTTCAGTATGTCAAATTGAATCCTCGCTAAAGCTCGTCTAACAATGTACTTTTTGAGCTGTGTCAGGCAAATTATCAAATGAAAGAGGTTATTATTGATTATCAAGTCTACAACGAAAAAGTGTGAATTTTTGTAACGGATTTCCCCCAAAAATAGTCGCATGTGATTGGCACCAAGTTGAATGTTTTCAGTTTGTACATGTTCTTGATAACTGATTTATCGAAAACTGGTGGTGTCTATGTCCCTTTACAATTCAAAGTCCAAACACAAATATGACACATTTTTATATTCTTGTCCCTGTAGCTGTGTCTTATCATGTGTTCTTTCATATGTTAACAACGCTTGCTTAATTTTACCCAAAATCGATATACTACGAGGTTTTATTCACAGTTTACTAGTGAAAACTTTTTTTGTTGATGGTTAGAGAAATATGTGACATGCATATGTGACCCATCATATAACAATGTACATTGTTCCTTGAATAAAGATTAGGCCTATTATTATTGTTATTCAAAAGAAATATTAAAACTTTGTTTTAGCTATCCAGATGTTTATTTTCAATATAATATAATATATGTATTCTTTGTATGTAGACCCACAGACAAGTCGAAACTTATGTGACTTGGTGGGTCTACGTTATTATTTTGTTATCAAATTAAAATGTGAATAAAACGCCTCGAAAAAAAATCATCATTATTATGTAAAAATAGCATGAAAGATATGAAACAAGCAGAGTTGAAAGAGGAACTAAGTAAGCGGAAAGGAAAAACGAGTAGGGGGAAGGCTCAGTTAGCTGAATGCCTGGAGATGATGAATAAGAGTGAGGGGGGGGGGAGGAAGGGTGGGCAACAGTTACCAGCTATAACTATAAGAGTGGTACAGACATGGTAAGGAAACTCAAGTGGGAAACGCTTGTTGTGAGAAGGAAGGCGGCTAGACTGGTAGCAATATATAAGGCATACAATGGAGAAAAGCAGCAGGCTAGATCATAGATACAAGATAGAGAGAAAGAGACAAACGAAAAAAAAGCTGAATTCAATGGTAGCTCAAGGAGTCGTAGATTGGAACATGTTACCTCAAAAGGTATTTGAAGACTGGCCATCAGCTAAAACCTTCAGAAGAAGAGTATTAGATTTAGAATTAGGTTAAGGCTATAATTAAGATATTGGGACATTTACCACCGAATACTCGTGTACTGTCTTCAATGTATGTATTCCAAATAAATAAAGTTCTATTCATTCATAGCAATTGCTATAAAAGCGTGAAATATAAAAGTGCTTTTTCACATGTTTTTCTGATATTTCTTTATGTTTCAATAATGTTTTATGTTGTTCGATCATGTTTTTGAAAAGGCGACAAAGCGCTACAAACGTCTGAATCCGCTGTGTTCCAATGTATTGGTGATATAGACGCCATATTATTCATAATAGAAGCATTATGATTTATGAATGCTATTTTTCCCCAAATTATTTCAATTGAGGTGTAAACGGGTGAAGTTGGTTGGGGAATTTTGAAAAAAATTCAGTTGCAAATGCAGGCAGCAGATGAGGCGTAGGTCACTTGTGGAGACTATGTTTCTAAAAAACATCAGTTGGGGTGTTTCTCTTGTATGGTACGTTACTGGTACCATGCTTTTGTTATGCTACAAAACGTTGTTGCACTACAAAACACGATGTCTCAAAATAATAGATGCACCAAAGTGCTAATTCTATTGCAATTTCAAATTATGAATGCTATGAAAATTTTAAAAAAGCCATGTTTTCATGTCTCCATTGATGGTTTTAATCTCAATTATTTTCACAACAGTAAATGACGCCCCAGGTAACATAGCTGTTGGGATATTTAAAGAAGTGAAACTCACACGTTCAGTGGATGTGGTTCGTGGTTTCCCAGACACGGGAACACTGGAATGTCGCCAAAAGCATTTTTCATCTCCCTGTTTATTTTCACCAGTGTTTCGTTATTCTTGGCTGGAGTGGTATCCCACACTCCGTGATCAATCAAGTCTCCCGTCATGTAGATATAGTCAATTTGCTGTGAGGAAAAACCATTCATACATTATTCCTACTAGGAAAACGCATTGTGTGTTTCCACGTTGGTGGATGAGCTAGAACATAACGACATACTTTTGATTGGTTATATATATCCACCTTGAGATCTAAACAATTACATCACTGCCCTCCTATTTTATTCATTATTAAATCTAATCAATTTCTTCAATAATAAAGAACTTTTCATCAGACGTGTCATCCAGTAAGAAATATTTCTTCACGTCACTTTCAATGACATCTATTTTCTATGATCAGACCAAAGCCGATCCAATCAACATCATCCAAATCACCGATATTCACCACGACCCCAACTACTTGGTGGGAGGCAACGCCGATTGTGGAGAACCAATGTGTTGAATAAATCTGAATAAATCTGTTGCTTGGATTTAATTGGTATCTTATATTCCTAATAGCTTTGAATGAAGTAAAAACATTGCATTATAAATTTTATAATACCGTATCAAAACGGCTAACCTGATTAGAGTGAAAGTTTGGAAGGCGTATCATTATTATATATTGAATTTCGTGAAAATTTGAATTCTCTCGAAAGAAATATTCTTCACAAATTTTCTCCTCCGGATTATTCTTATGAGATTTTTTAAAACTTTGAAACGAGTTTTGACAGAAGTGTTGCAACCGATTGCGCCTCAAAACCATATAGTATGGAATTGGATGAGGGCACTTGTGTAAACCAAGTTTTAACTAAATTTGCATTTTTGTTTGACCTGTGGAGTGCAAACAAAAAAACAAACATAAAAAAACATACTTTTTTTTCGAGTATGGTGAAATTGAATCTTCGCTTCGCTCATACAATTAAATTTCATTATAATTAAGCCTTGCTTTAATCATCCAATAATACCTAACCTGCCTAGTGCCTACTTCCATCCCCAATAGCTGCGTAACTGTTTGAGGGCCCCAAAACAAATCAACAGGGTGGGACCCAGGTGGCAATCACCACCCGCCGGTCCGGCTCTCCTTTAGTCATAACATCAAACTGCTGTTCACTTAGCAAAAATAGTTTTTAAAATTGTACCTGGTGCTGCTCTTTAATGTGTGCAAATGCATCAATGACCACTTCCCACGGAGTATCACAGCTTCGGTAATCTCCCCATCGTCCTGCCGTGGCGTTTTCCATCTCGGGCAGACCTTGGTCGGCACGGCAACACATTGGTTCTCCACAATCGGCGTTGCCTCCCACCAAGTAGTTGGGGTCGTGGTGAATATCGGTGATTTGGATGATGTTGATTGGATCGGCTTTGGTCTGATCATAGAAAATAGATGTCATTGAAAGTGACGTGAAGAAATATTTCTTACTGGATGACACGTCTGATGAAAACTTATATTAATGAGAGGATTACTATAAGGCTTAAGTTTTAAATATGAAATGAAATATTTTAATAAATCTTTCTGTGTGAATAGTGCAAAAAAATATTCAAATTAGGTAGTTATTAGGCAGTTGGATATTAGCCTGAGGTTTCAGTTCATATTTTTTCATTTTATGTTTTGATTTTCAGTGAGCTGTAAGGCCTATCTATTATACTGTATTAAGGATTGGTGTTGCAGAATATTATGAGTGATGATTTGATAAAGAGGATGTGGTTGAAGATAGGAGATTCTTGAAAGGTAGGGAACATAGTCGCTTGAGAATTTTAGTTGACAAGATGAAGTCTTGCAGACGTTTCTTGGGGAGATTGAGACAACACCATAATACAAGCACTGTGATCAAAACAGTATGTAACTTTCCATCCTTATACGTCCCGTCTTCGTTATTAAAAAAATTGAATCTCGTAATTATAAAATATATTGAAGTGTATTTACTTACCGAGAAATGATCAGAAGTTTGACGAACGTGGGTTGGTTTTGGTGTATCCCCGAGGTTAATTGACCACTCTAGGCTCTCCTCGTCACTGCCGCAGCCGTCGCCTTGGAAAGCCATGGCGCAGACGCGATGGGCACTTAGGAGAGGTGCGTTGTCCAACACAAACGCCATTACATCCTACAATAATTTCATATGTGGTCAATATATTATGAAAAAGTATAGAATAGAGATTTATTAAAATTAGTTTAACATTTTTGCTACTTTATATTGTACATTGATATTTTAAAAAAAATTGTTCAACATTTTTGCTAGTTTGTATTGTACATTCAGATCAATAAAATATACATAAATGATACATTATTACAGTTTAAATTTAATATATCTAAATATATATAGACATAATTATTTGAAAATCAGTTTCATCCAAGATCCCCGTAATTACCTTATAAGATTTGGGTGCTATTCTGTGTTCTTTAATAAGTTGACATTTGACAACATGCTCTTCTAGAACTACTCACACTATGGGGGTCTGATTTTCAGAGTAATTCTATTGAGTGTCTTCAATATAATGTAATATAGTGTGAAAATTGTACCACAGATAATATTTATACAGTAACCCTCGTTAATTCAAATTTTGCTTCAATTCATACAACATTTTGATCCATAACATTCAAGTAAAGTGGAAAAAACAAAAATGAGAGATTGCTGTTTTTTGTGTAACTGTGGTGATCTTCAGGTCAAACATGAGAACTCATCAAGAAGATGTATGTCACTTGATCTGGATTTAGAATTTTGGGCTACAATAGAACTAAAATTTTTGAGTAAATCCAATACATATTCTTAATGTAATTCATGTATTTCCAATACATTTCTTGTACGGAAACTGTTGAATTGTATAAAAAATTAAAAATAAGGAAAGAAAATCATCCATAATTACATGCCTACAATAAAAACAGTTTCCACTTTTCAAACTACCACTGTTGAGAAAATATTGAAAACAACCATTTCCACCATTTGTTCGATTATTATTCATTAATTTATTTCAAGTGGATAATTGAAACTAGATGGGATGACTGGGCATATAAATTTTCACTTTTCTTTCAATGGGGTGGTAAGATCGCCCTTGTGGTGTCTCATCTAAACGATTGTACCTTCTCATCTTTTATCATGATTGACTTTATGACTAATCTTGTAGATCAGCATTCAAGGAGCTAAAAATTCTTCCCTTTCCATGCCTGTACATTCAAGCCATTTGCATTTTCACCAAGACTAATGCAGCTCTCTTCAACGATAACAGTCACCATTGCTACAATCATTAAGTATAGAACCTCTATACTTAATGCTACAATACTAGGAATGCAACATACATTGCCCACGTGTTCTGCCGCTTGAAGCTATAACCTCAAACGGCATCTTGCAGTCATGCAGACGATTATACAATCACCTACCAGCTGCAATAAAATCACTAGAGTTGACTCAATTCAAGATAGCTGTCAAGCATCACCTTATGAAGGAATGCCATTATGATATTGATGAATACTTCAACTCTTAACTTGAATTGAACATGAAATATTTAATCTCCAGTTTTATAATTTTTGTATCTTGACCTGATTTATACAATGTATTTGTGTCCTATGAAAATCGTGAACCAACAATAAACAATAAACAATGTCATGTTTTTGATGTTGATTTAAAAAAAACCTTGTTTGCTCATCAGTGCAGGGCATTGAAAGTATTCTCCTAGAACTCACAACGTTGATATCGATGACTCCTTGGCAAACTCTTGCTGGCTGAATGTTTAGCGATATGCACAAATCAACTGCGATGGCCGCAATAACCTCGGTCGGCTCACCCAGGGCATGGGCATCCAACACAGTTGTCACCGCCAGCGTGCAGAATGTACAGATGGCAGGTCGTGGCAATCGAACATTGTCAGACTGCAAGTTGTTATTCCTCGTCTCGTCAGATAGAGCATATTTGGAGAGGATGTCAAGAAAAGCATTGGTCTGAACTCCGGTTTTATGAAATATGTCGAACTCTGCTTTGAATTGAGCTACAAGGTCACCTAAAAGAATAGGGTACACTGTTATAGTTTGTCAGGTGAACAGCGAGAATGTGTACCTCACAGAATTCATATATGCCGTTAATACCCATAAATAAGCAACGACTTGCCCATGCTTATACAGTGAAACCTCTATGAATTGTTACCAAATTCATCGTTTTCCTGCAGACGCACCACAGTGCTACTTTTCAAATTCTAAATGCAATGAGAAGAAAAAATAGAAGCTTAGTTTACATGTCTCCATCTATTGGTGTATAAAAAATGTATGATTTGTAACAAATAATCTACCGAGTTTTGCCTTGGTTGAAAAGAGCATACTGTAATAGTTACTGGTACTGTATATGCAAGAGATGGAGATGGTATAACCAACGAAACATTCAAAAATTAAAAAATTCAAGTGATTTAAAGTTTTTGAATGGTGTAGTTTATATTTGCAATTGTTGTTTGTTATTTTGGTAGAAAATCTCCAACTCTTGTGAAAACAAGTAGGGTCTACACTTGTCACATAAAGTGGTCGATCTAGCCACATTTATTGAGATTATTCAAAATATACGCACCAAAACTAGCAGACAATGTACATCCGCACTCCACATACAGTCTATGAAATCAATAGCTGTGAAAAATTCGTAGATTTTATTTTCATTTTGGAATAAACTATTTTATGTGATCACAAGTGTACATACGCCTCCTCTGTTGTCACTTGTCAAGAATACATACTGAGTGTGCAGCTCCCTCCAGCGACCAGCCCCACTACAATCACTAGTAAACCCACCAGATGCATGGCGGAGCGACGAAGAAAAACAACTCGGCTGTCGGCTCAAACATTTCTGTTTTATATCCGCTGATAAGAGGACACTTCTTTTATCAACAATGACTAGCTAGCTTTCTATTATAGCAATCCAATAGGAGCTTATGCTATGCATTTTAAAATGTACTGATAAAAAATCAAAGACATTGATCAAATGCTAAAACAGTATTTTATTTATCTTATAGGCCTAGAATGGTTTGCCTGAAACAATATTTATGTTTTGTTATGATAACAATCACACTTGAAGTACAAATGAAATAATTCTAGATTGTGATATTATTTTTATTTGTGATCGTTGCTCATAATATTTGACATATTTTACAAGGATTGATGTTTAAGAGCACTTAGGATTTGACTTTGAAAAAAGTTTTTAATAATCTGAACGAATGAATCTAATTCAGGAAAATGGTTCAACTTGTGAAATTATTGTCCTATTTTTTATAGATATAGTGACCCTCGGAATAACATTTTAAAATATCCGTTTCCAAAGGTAATTATGAAAATTAAAAGATTAGTTCCACCTCCCAGATTTTCCATCTTGCTAATTGACAGGTCATTTTGGTATTTGTAATAATTGATTACAATGTTATCATCTGAAAATTGTTATTTCTTCAGTCTCATGCACTCTTAATGGTATGTTTTCTGTAGGGCCTACTTTGTTTCTAGATTGATGAAGATTAATAGCAGGCCTTCTAGCACTTGACAAATGTCATAGGCCCTATTTATTATCTTCGATATTCCAACCATCAATCTTATCTTCTATTATACATATTACTTTTAGCAACTGACCTCAACAGTCAACACATTTTTCTATATAATAATTCATTGTAATAGTTTATTATCAGCTGATTTGAAGCGACATAGGGTAATTATGAATGAATATTAGGGTTTTAAGGCGCATCGACAGGGAGGTCATTTAGCGCCTGAGGGTAATTATAATTATTGACAGATGGTTACTAATTAATACAGTGAAACCTCTATGCATCGTTCCTGGATCCATCGTTTTCCTGCTTGTATCGTTCATTTTTTTCTCACCCCACTCCCATAAAATCAATGCTAAATTTTTCTGGATAGATTGTTTTCCTGCATGGATGGGGGTTTATTTTACTTGTCCCTTGAAAAATGATGGATATAGGTTTCACTTTATGTTTATGATACTTTCAGTATGTCAGTTACGCAGATTTGTTCGCAGTCTATATGAGTGAGATGCGAGGTGTAAACATCCAAAACATTTTAGTGTATCCAAAGATCGAGCCCGTTACTCAGCTCCGATTAATATTTGCAGACTTACATTTCCAGTTTTCGACGGTAAAAAAGTGGCATGATGGATTTCGTTAGGGTTCAAGAAAACATTTCTCAAGAGATAAAAGCCAATATATTAATAGCCAATACATAACATCCGTACAACTTCACATTCAAGGTCTATACTTTGTTAATCATTTCAATTCTCTTCTTCTTGTGGAATCTCTTCCATTTCCGTATCTTCAATGTGCAAGTCATCGAGCATTTCGTCGAGAGTGATGCGCGGCGCATCATCGTCGTCGTCACCCTCCATATCGTCAGCATCAACCGGCACTTGAACGCTGGGATCTCGGAATATGTTGACGTTCTGGCGATAGGCAGGATCTTCTTCGAGGTCGTCCAAGAATTCGTTGTAATCCCTGAGAAAACAAATCAATCACACATTTGAGATGTTCCTTCAATTCTTGTTTCAAGAGTAGACCTACGTCGTTTCCCCGAGCAATCGGCTCACACTCGCGCGTCAGCTGGCTTTCTGGATGAACTCAATTATTCGCAGGCCATCACATGCCAAGTTCGGTACATGTATTTTATCAAAATCCTGTACGGTATTGGCATAAAATCAGCAAAGTTTTTTAGAAACAAAATTTAAAGAAATAAAATTGGTATTCCGAGAACTACTGTCGTTAAAGAGTTCACTGCATAAAAGCTTACACGCCTCACAGGTGCCGGTGGCCTCTGAACGATCAAAGTTCTAGACTATAATCTGAAAGGTTGGTTCTTACTTGTGTCCGATGTCGATGTTGGTAGCATCCTCAGTCAGATGTTTCAACTTCCAGTTACGACGCCTGCGAGCCGACGAGTTGGTGTAATGCTTCTTCACCAGAATCACGTCAGGAACGGCACTTGGGTCCAGCTTGTCCCAGTGTGGATCGTTGATGTTACTATCAATCATATTGTACCTGAAACCAATATTCTAATATTATCTAGAAAACATATTTCTGTTTTGTATCTTTTCCAAACATTTATGTTACGGTTTAACGCGGAAGTTGAGATAGGGCCTACTTAAGAGTCCACGGGAGTCGATTCATCGAAATATCAGTTTCTTCGTGATAACTTTTGAACGGCATGAGATATCAAAATTCTTAAATGCGAGAAACACAGATAATTATAATAGCTTCAAGATAATATAAGTTATAACTATTTGAGTCATGTCGCATAACTGTCAAGCGTCGACAGCTAAAAACTGTGTTTTTTTAGCTGTCGATGCTTCACAATTAGCAACGTGACTTAAATAGTCATAACTTATATCATCTTGAAGGTATTCTAATTATCTGTCTTTCTCGGGAATTAGAATTTTGATATCTCATACCGCTCAAAAGTTGTCACCAAGAAACTGATATTGCGATAAATCGACTCCCGTGGACTCTTTAATGGAATACCAAATTGATTCATAATTTTATATTGGGTTTGACGACGCACTCTGTTGACCAAGATCTATTTGGTCGGTGATTAGTGAATGGATAGGCCTATCGAAGTATATAGAGAAGAGACCTAAAAATTAACATTGTTGGATTGGTGTGAAAAGATCTATTGACACGGTTGATTTGATTCAATTGGAGTGAAATTGAGTGTATTTAAATATTTGAATAACTTACCCAAGAGCCGTGTCTCCTAGCTTGAGAATGTGGCCTAAATGAGTTCTCGCATGGATTGTGTTCTCCGTAATACCAAGCTCCGACGCTTTCACAACCCATACATCAGCTAAAACATGCTGGAAGAAACAAAACGATATGCACGTTACAATATTTTTCAAATTTAATGTTTTTGTACAAACAAATTCTTCGAAAAACTCAACATGACAAATATTCCAAATTAGTATCCTACCTTTCATCCTTAGCCTCAATTGGGAAGCAATGATTTTGTATCAAATTTCAATGTAGATCAATATTTAAGAATGAACAAAGCCCTTTTAGACAATCAATTTATTTTGCTAGCAATTATCGACTATAACATACCGGTACACACAATTCCCAAAGAGCCCATTTGCATGTCTGGTGTGAAATTTACATTACAATTTTGCACCAGAAGCTTGAACTTGGTACATATCCGTAGGTCTACGGTATGCTTACACTATGAAAATAAGGCTATGTCAGAAAAAAAAATATTATGTTTCAGTGGATATTAAATTGAGAATACTACGGCAGCACGGCCTAGATTGGTTGAATATGGAAGAATTAAGCTCACTGTTACTCTACCTTTGTTGAAACAGATCCCTGTCCAGGAAACGTTTTCTTATCTTTCTCTTGTATCGGTTCAATGTCCATGACAACATATTCGGTGAGCTGTTTCGGATTGCAGATACAGTTGAACTGGTGACGCCAAAACAGGGTGCTGCTCACTTCAGCGACTGTAATAAACAATATAAATTATAATAGGGCCAATTGTTATTACTTATTACTGTAGTTACTATCCCATAAATATTATTAGGTATGTGCATGCTAGTACTCAAAAACACAACAAGCCATGGTTTCATGGTGGCTTACTCCCTTATTTTTTACCTAATTTTCTGTGTTTGCTGGGCTAGAAGATTCCCAGCGTGAAGTTATATTGTGACAATTTAAGGGGCATTTAGATGATGAATTATAAATAATCAATAAGAATTAATTTAACCAAAATTAAAATTCATCTATAGGCCAAATTGCTTTTAGAAGTCCACTGAAAAATTGACAATGCATCAATAGTTGCTCACATGTTCCAACTTCTGAGCAATTTTGCAACCAGTCGACCAATAGGTGAGAATAATTATACCCTCCCCCCTCACCAATATCTGCCGGGGCCACTGAAGTCAACAAAACATTAATTTGAATGCCTCCGTTTACTTACTCTGTCCAGATGATGGATCTATCATGTGTATACAGTTGGTAACACGATAGATGAGGCACACGGGGTTGATTCCGCCAAGCTGGTGAGTCAACTTCTTCGGCAGACAAACCACGCTATCCTTCGACAACGGGACAATCTCCACACTAAAGAGTAATGAAATAAACGTACGTGATGAAAAAACATAGTTAGGCAAGATTTCCTAATGATAATCAAACAATAACAAATACAAATGATAATGACGAATGACACAGTACAAATCACATGATAATCTTATTACAAATTAATCTACAATAAAATGTTTACTCACACGTAAGTGAACTTATAATTGAACGTGTTGCTATGAATGTCGTGAGAAATTAGTTTCTTCGAGTGTTGGTAACGAGTTGGTAAGACGGTTACTAAGAAGTCAATCAATTTGCGAGCAGCTGCTTCAGTGGAAAAGAAGAAATCTAGCCCATCTGGAATTACAAACATTCTGTTAATTTCCTTGAAAAGCTACCCTAAATATGTACTGGCAATTAATTACTTATGTACATTATTACTATCAATGCAATAACATGTGTTCATAGAAGGTAGAATTTAATAATCACTCTTACATAGGCCTACATTAGGCCTACATTTATCCAAAGCGTGTGGATCATTGCTAGAGACATGTAAAAATAGCAATTGCTATAAAAGGGATAAAATCCCAAAATGCTTGAATACATGTTTTTTGAGTATCTATTTATGTTTCAATACATTTTATGTTGTTTGATCATGTTCTTGAAAAGACGACAAAGCGGTAGAAACATCTGATTTCGCTATGTTTCAATGTATTGGCGATATAGACGCTATATTCGGGATAAAAGTATTATAGATGCTATTCTCTCCTGAATTATATCCATCAAGGAATAAAAGGGTGAAGTTAGTTGAGAAAATTGGAAAACCAGAGTGCAGCTACAAATGCAGGCAGCAGACAAGGAGTAGGTTTATATCGCTGGTTGACAATATTTTTCTAAAAATATCTATTGGCCCGTGTTTTTCTTTTGTGCTATAGTACGTTATAGAATGGTTTTACTTGTACCATAATGTTGTTACTGAAGAGAATGTTTGTTGCGCTACAAAACACGATGCTTCAAAATGTTAGATACACCAAGTGATACTTTTCTAATACTAAATTCAAATTCTAAATGCTAGGCCAATGAGAAGAAATGATAGATGTTATGTTTACATGTCTCTAGTCATTGCTAATCAACATAATCTGTACTGTTACAAGATAGATAAAAAGTTTAATAAGATACACATCTATACACGGTCCATATACCTTGAAACTACTCGGATACTAGGTGTATATAATGTATGGTGATAATAATAATTACACTGCGTAATCTAGTTCAGATCAGCAAACAACCACAGTGAGCGCGTATCTACCAGACTCTTATAACTCTAGACTTCCAGAAACATAATTATACCGTACAATAACATACCGTGAATGGGCTTAATGCCAAGTGTACGTTCATGAGCTTTATGTTTGAGAATAAGTTGCTCCAAATAGAAGAACGTCTTGTTGTTTTCTGCTTTCTGACGGACTTGCACAACGGCACGCCAGAAGTCCTGGGCTTCGGAACGATGACAATCATCACACATGTGGTGGTTCACGAGATACTCAACAATGAATACTTGCTGGAGGACGGTTCCTCCCATTACCTCAGCATGAACCGTTAACTTGACCTTAATTCGTTTTGAATGAGGTTCGGTCCATATGAACCCAGCGTCCACTAGCTTGACTCTGTTCAATCCCTTCAGCTTTTTTAAGCAAAGAGAGAGAAGTTCTCGAGACTCCAAAGCACATGAAATCCATTCAGCTGGCGGGTGGAGATATCTCTCACAACCTTTACAAAAATATAATGTAGCTTGTTTGGGAATGCCTTCCGTGATGTCAACTGTAGAACGCAAACATGCGACACACATGTTGGCTGGATTTGGTTCGATGACAGTTCCACATTGACAACATAATCTGGAATTATTTTCAAAAATTGGAGGTAAATAAGTCTTACAATGCTATGGGGCCTAAAAATATTTTGTAATTGATGGCTAGTCTCGGTCATGTATAGGTCTATATATATCACTATTTTGGACTATGACCAGACAAGAAAAATGCATTAGGCCCTGAATATCTCTTCCCAGTCACAGCATAGTGGTACTATCGACTTTGAAATACACTCAATGGTGCTACTAGGATAGGCCTATGTAAGCAGTTGTGTTTTTATCAATAGGCCAACGCCCTATTGGGTCATCAAAATAAATGTTGTTCAATGGCACTGTATTGATGAATTAGATCTATTGGTCTGTGAATGGTCACTGAAAAGATAGAAAGATGAGATGAGAGTTATTTTGTTAGGATAAGTTTAATAGGGTCAGTGTCCCGGTTTCCCGCCACTAGATGAATATTGTTCAACTGACAGCTGTTAGATATATCCCTCATCATTCTTAAAAATATTGTGTGGTCGTGGAAAGCTTGATAGTCTTGGAAATATATCCATATATAACCCCGCAAATTGCATAGGCCTATTATGATAGGAACATGGCGGCCACTTTGTGCACTTTCATGCACTTGGCACTAAAAAGAATCATCAAAACACTCAAGCGCCAATGGCAGCCGGCCAGAATCTGACGCAAGCTTGGCCAAAAACTGACGGCAGTGGCCGGGAACTAGAGCAGTCAATCAAATTCTAATTTTTCCACAAAATCATTTCGATTAAATTTCTGAAAGCACTCACACTAAATTTGACAGATGAAAATATGGCGTCAACATCTCCATTTACTTATGATATCACCCTTTCAATAATGTTAGCTAAACAGCTGTACAATAAATTCTTAAGTTGACAGAAGTGCTAGAGCGGAAACCGCGTCGCTGACCCTATTGGGTTTTATGACGCACTGTAATGATAACCAAGTTCTATTGATGGCAGATGAATGATTGATGAGATGAAGGATTCGTAGGTAATGGTAAGGATAGTGGGATGGGTAATTTTACTGATTAATGTACCATGGCCAATTTTTGTTCCAAGTCTGCGTTTTTGGTGTTTTCTGATAGATCTTGTTTAGGCCTATATCTATACCGCCTATATATTAGGCAGTTTGGACATTTTGTAATTTGTTTGTTTTGATATGTTTTTTACTCACTTGTAACTGATGCTTTGTGATCTGACAAAGGCAACAAAGGTGGACAGTAGGCTAGGTTAGGGTCAGGTTAGTGTCCAAACCTCGCGTATACTGCCGGCAGGCAGAACCAAGTTTCTATACTTCAAGAAAATTTTTTGGTAATTTTGTGTTACTCGGTACCAAATTCAGATTCTATGATTTGTGGGTAATGTTGGTGTTTTCTAGTAGTTTGTAGGCCTAGTTTGTAATTCAGGTCACCAACAGCACAGTCCTGGTGTTGAAGTTCATTGGTTATAAACATTTAAAATGGGGTGGTAAGATCGCCCTTGTGGTGCCCCGTCCAAACGATCCTATCTTTCATCCACAGCCTTAATTGGGGAACAATGATTTTGTATCAAGTTTTGATGTTATTGAAAAAAAAAAGTTGAGGTTTGAAGTGTGTTTTGGAGTAACCTTAAGTTTATAATTGTCATGTTTTGTGTGTTTGCGACTTAGTTTAATGTGGCGATTTTCTGATATCACGTATACTCCGCCATGTTTTTTGCCATGCCGTCACAGCTGGGATGACGTATCAAGTGGTTTAGGTCAGGTTGGTGTACTTAACCCGCGTATTCCGCCGGTAGGCGGAACGGAGCTTATATACTCGGTTTTTAAGGTTTTGGTGGTAATTTGTGAACAAATGTTGCCAGTGTAGTTTTTGACAAAGTTTGATGTTTATTTGTTCAAAAACACAATCTTCAGGAAAATTTTTACGAAATTAGGGATGGTACAGAGTAACTCAAATTTACCAAAATTTTTAATTTTTTTGAAAAATGAAACAAAAATTGGCGTGGTACTGGTACGTTAATCAGTACATTTAACAACCCCTGTAAAGATGGACGGTGCCGGGGGTCGAACCAAGGACCTCACCTTCCAGATCACATGGAGGGAGCACGTTAGAAACAGCTAAATGGGGTTAGAAACAGCTAAATGGGCCGGTTATTGAAGTGTAGTCCAAACCATCAGGTCACTACAAACTCAATGGCCCTACCAACTCAATGGCCCTACTGACTTTGATTTTGACAGATAATTCAGGTTTCGTTGATTATCCAGAAAAATGACGTTGAAGAGTCACGTTTTGAATACACTGGGCAAGTGGGATCACAGCTCTAGGCTTACAACAGTCAAAGAGGGTGGAAAATGTTAAAACACATGGTTCTTTTCAACCAGCAGCTGACCTTGATAACAAGATTTGCCATAAAATACTTACATGCGAGCTTTCATATCTTGTGCTATTTCGCCTGTATCCTCAATTGGTATATATTCCATCATGATTTTCAATGATAATATTCAATGCACTCAACTTATTATACGATATTACCCTAATTTATTTGTGTAAATATGAATAACATGGAAACGTGCAACTGTCCAGTGCTGTCTGGCCTACTACGTCACGAAACCAATACTACGTAAGTCGGCTCTTTGGTCGACAATTGCCTACAGTCACCAACACACAATGTAGATGGCAGCTCTTGTAGAGAGTGTAGTTCGCAGTTTATTGACCGCATACTTTTACGCGCGCTTACCGGTTAAACGTCAAACGTAATTATGTGATGTCACTCATTTTATGCCTTGAGATTAAATTGAACCTTGTCCTTAAGACCTTAACATATATTATAAGTCTTGTCATATAATTTTATTTTTATGACGATAATCAATTCAATGAAATGGTCTTTTGCCCAATTCAGCCCCACCGTGTCATAAAAGATGGAACCACCCGTCAATATACCGTAATATTATTTTCTCGCAAAAACTTTTGGACCATTAACAGTAATATTATTAATATAGCAACTTCAATATAAACCCACTCTTATTTATAGGCCTACTCTAGGCCTTCGTTGTTGACATGACCTTGTGATTTTTCTCATTTCAGATCATACAAAAATATTCTAGTACTTTTTCACAGTAATTCATTGAAGATATTTATTACTTATTGTTTTCTCTAGACTATGTAAATCAAAAGTTTAAGAAGCGACATCTGCATGTGATGTGATAGGCTACTGCCAGGTGTATGTGTTGCTGATTCAGCTAAAATTAATGTACAGTCAATCAGTCATTATTGACAGTTCAACAATAATTGTATTATAAAACAAAACAATGGAGATGAAGTGCAATAATGAATAACATACGGTGTAAGCTCAAAGCTGACATCTTTATTATCAAATTGAAAATAAATATAGCATTCAGCTGACCCCTCCCCCCTTCCTCATTTACTTTAAATATTTTGCATTATGACATTTTTTATTCTTAGTTGTAGGCCTATAATTCACCCAACTATTAAAGTTTTTAAATGATGTTCTATTATCTCATATTTGAAATTTAAATTCCTATATTCTGGTCAATTAATTATTTGTATTCCATTTTATTTTGTGTCTTCGTGGCAGCTGTATTGGCAGCAGGCTTTTTACTTCTTCAAGTAGAAAGCTCATCCTCTCTTCGCTGCTAATATGATTAACTTAAAAATGTTCCATTTTAAATTGTAATCGACTTGAACGAAAATGAAAATAAACAAATAAATAAATAAGAGACAAAACGAAAGATACACTACACCTCTTTCGTCTATGCTTTGATAATGGGGCTATTTGAACTTTGAAGGCTTTTTAAGCGTTTTTTTTTTAAGAATAATTATTTTCATATACCGGTACTTCTTATGGGCAATGAACGCAGAATGGAGTGTCTGTATGTATTGGTAATAACTCGTAAGTATAGGATTGGTATTAGAATGAGCAAAATAAATAAAACATGTTTGTAGGTCGTTAGAGCCTTATTGTTTATACTATGAAATGTTAATAAATACAATAAAATACATTGATATTTCCTGAAACATAAAGAAAATGGTAATATTTCCTAGTTACATAATCTTGATAATTTGGTTATATTTTACTCCAACCATTTTTTATTCATATATCTGTAAAATTCTGTCATGCATACATGCAATTGGTTCTGTAATTATATTTAGCGTGTGACACTTGTTATTTTTTTTATATTGGGTTTTAACGACGCCCTATACTGATTGCTACGATCTATTTACGTTGGTGGATGATGAATGAGATGGTGGGATGATGAGATGAAAGGTTATTTTATTAGGTATTGTTGGGTAGCCGGAAGGAGTCAGTCGTGGCCTGTTGTTAAGGAACCATCGCAGTATCAACCTGAACGACAGAGGGAAACCACGAAAAGTCCCTGTCAGGATGGTCGACTATGGCGAGAATCGAACCCCAGTCCCAAATGACGGTTCAGTGTGTTACCACTCGGCCACGCGCCTCGGTGACACTTGTTAAGCCCTCCCTAATTTCAACAAACCCCCTCATAAAAAAAACATCGTTCAGACCCCCCTCCCCCCTCCACAATTTGAAGAAATCATTCAGAACACTGGAAGATGGAAAAATGATAACTTTTCTAATGATTCAACGTTGTTGCAGGAGACAAGTTGAAGTAACCTTCACACTCAAGATAAATCAGATAATGCAAATCTGTCTATCCAGGTGGTCAAGCCTTACTATGGATTATGACCTAGATCATCAAGCACTCTCTCTCTCTCTCTCTCTCTCTCTCTCTCTCTCTCTCTCTCAGCCCTCCCCTCTCCTGCTATGTCATGTCTTGGTGCTTGTGACATGGAGGGGGGAATTTCTCTTCTCTCTCACTCACTCTTTCCCCCCTCGTACTCAGTGACGACGTAACAAGGTGTCGGGTTCGCTCTTTATGTCAATTCAATAGGTGTGTGCATATACCGCGTCGTAAAACATGAGATGACAAGAATGATAGGTAATATGTATATCAATTCATTTATATACACACATATAAATATAAATATATATATATATATATATATATATATATATATATATATATATATATATATATATATATATGAATATATCTTTATATATATATATATATATATATATATATATATATATATATATATATATATATATATATATATATATATATGAATATATCTTTATATATATATATATATATATATATAGTCTATATATATATATATATATATATATATATATATATATATATATATATATATATATATATATATATATTATTATTATATATGAGTGAGGACCAAATGTGGAACATTAGGCCTACTCTGATACGACAGAATGAAACAATGTCCCAACTATTATAAACTGAGGTGAAGTCGAGTGCGGGTTCGAGTCCAGCATGAGACGTTTATTTAAATATTTGCTTATTGTCTCCCTGAATAACGTATCTGTTTGATGAGGTCGATTAACAAATAACAATAAACATCGTCACCAACGTTACAATTTATACAATATAAAAATAACAAAAGTATAAAATGGGGTATAGGCTATATTAGATGAAATAAAAATGAAGTGAACAAATGATACAAATAGAATACGTATAGACGGTGAGAGTATAATAGAAAAATCGACAGAACTACGTCCTTATATATACTTGAATGAAATATATTCATATTTTTTAATACATTTCTGCTGTTCTACGTTTGGGTACGGGGAGGAGAAATATATTATTGATACTTTCATTTGGGCAACCATTGGAAGAAGTTACAATTAAAAAATTACAACTGATATCACAATATGATAATGGAACAAATATATCGTCAAACTGTTGTCAGGGCGTATTAAGGCACAGACCCACGAGGCCCAGACCTATAGGGTGTCAAATATTTACGGGGTGCCAAATTTTCACCAGCTCATTGAAATTAAAAAATATATCATGTGAAATTGTATTTATTTTAAGAAAAGGGTATACGGGTATATAATATTTCACATTCATATTATGAGATGTCAACTCCTAAATAAATAGAGTACCGGTGATAAAAATATGCTCAGAGCATATTTATTAAAAACTAGATATTTATACTTTATGGTAAATTGTTTTCAAAGTAAATGGGTGTGGGGTGGGGGGGGGGGGGGAGGCGCCAATAATTTTCGGGCCTAGAGTTCAAAATGTCCTAACACTGCCCTGCCTGTCGTGATCTATAGCCTATATATAGTTCTTTATTCTAGATGGAACTTTATTTCCTATTTTGTTTCAATTTGTTTTCTTTGTTTTTGGTAACTTCGAGCCAAATCGCTCGACTCCCCAAGGTACTTGTTACTTACTTCAGTCTGCCAGTCTTATGTTTAAAAGCCATAAATAAATTATAGCTATTTACTGGGGGGAGACTTTAGTCGTAATAAGCTACACAGTCTCATGGTGTCTTCGACATCGACGTTTGAAAGAGAAGAAAGACGTTGAAAAAAACTACTTGAAAAAACTTGAAAGAAAAAACGCTATTTTTATTGTGATGAATTATTTTATTCGTGCATTTCATACGTTGGCAACACCTATGTAGGCCTACACACATTTCTTGCAATAGTAGGCCTAACACTGCATGGTGCACGTTTGCTTGGGAGAAAAATGATATACTAAAAAAATCTGAATTAAACTAAGTTCCTGAATTTCAAAATGTGAAATAGAACATACATTATTTTAAAATTGAAATTAAAACTAAAATTGAATTGAAAATGAAAGATTTTCGTGCCTCCAAATTCGTGTGTAGACCTATAGTCATTTTGTTATATTATTAGACCTATTCAAGGGATGAGTGTGATGATAATAACACAATTATTGTGTCCAGACCCGCGAGAATGAAAATGCATTTCTTGTCCAAGAAGATAGTTTCATAATACCTTTGTTTCATCATTTTCAAAAAAGTATTTGATGCTATTTTGAATACTCATAGGTCATAGCTCCACCTTAATTAATTATCTATTCTGAAAAGTGCATTTGGAAGTTCAGTAAATATCTAAATTGCAGTCATTCATATGGAGTTCGGGTGATTATAAGCTTGGCGTTGCTACCGATGAAAAACAGCTAATAGCCTATATTCTAGTATGAACGAAACTGAGACGTGTGGTCGAGTCTTTAACACACTGAACCGTCATACAGGAGAGGAGACCGGAGTTCAATTCCCGCCATGGTCGACCATCCTGACAGGGGTTTTTCGTGGTTTCCTTCTGTCGTTCAGGTCAATACTGGGATGGTTCCTCAATAACAAGCCACGACCGACTTCTCCCCATTATCCAAAAGCACATAATAAAATAATCTTCCGTTGGGTGAAGGAATATATATATATATATATATATATATATATATATATATATATACATTATTTATTATTATATATTATTATAAATGTATATATATATATATATATATATATATATATATATATATATATATATACACAAATATATATATATATGTATATATATTTATATATATATATATATATATATATATATATATATATATATATATATATATATACACAAATATATATATATGTATATATATTTATATATATATATATATATATATATATATATATATATATATATATATATATATACATATATATATATATATTTATATATATATATATACATATATATATATATATATATATATATATATATATATATATATATACATATATATATATATATATATATATATATATATATATATATATATATATGCATTTATAATATTATATAATATATATATAATATATAATATATATATATATATATATATATATATATATATATATATATATATACATATATATATATAAATATATATATATATATATATATATATATATATATATATATATTATATATATATATATATATGCATTTATAATAATATATAATATATATATAATATATAATATGTATATATATATATATATATATATATATATATATATATATATATATATATATATATATATATATATTTATATATATATATATATATACAGTGGTCGAAATGGGGGGGATGCGGGGGGATGCCATCCCCCCAAAGAGAAATAGTCACTTACACCATCCCCCCAAAAAGAAAACGTTGCTCACACCATCCCCCCAAAGAGAAAATGTGGCATACACCACCCCCCCTAAAATAATGTTTTTTTTACTATTCTATTTTCATATTTTTCTTACGTGTTTTGAAACCGATACCATTCCACTTATTAGTTTTCCCCCTATATAGTGTCTTGATTATTAATAATAGTTTATTAACACAATTATTTCAAAATCTAGCGTTTTACTTGCGTAATTTGCGTGTATTTACATATTTATACTTCACAGTCCAGTTTACCAGTGTCGCGGTACTTTTGTGGGAAAACATGCACATTTCGCGGTAATTCACCGGCGAGGCGGTGACTCATCGTTATGTTATATAGAATATTGATTCCTCCTCGCTTCATTATACGTAAAGCCAACAATTGTAAAGCTAACAATTGATTTAATTCATAAAATACTTGAATACATATAGTCAGGGCCGTCGTTATAGGGGTCTCAGGGGGGCGGCTGCCCCCCCAATCGACATTTGCGCCCCCTCAATAACTTATCCTCCTTTGAAAATATATAATGTTGACCCACGAATAAAAACGCAATAAAATATGATGAGTTGATGACTTATCAATATGGATTGTATCAGTATACACTATTTCTTTACACTTTCTTTTTTTTTTTCGATGATGATTCAATTATTAGATTCCGAAACTGCTTGTGAATCGCGAAAATCACTTGAAAAATAACCATATTTCAAAAGAATCACTGCTGGGAATTTTGCTGGGAGAAATCGCGAAAATAGCTTCGAAAATGTCCATAATGATTATACTATTAAAAATAACTTTGGTAATGTCCATGGTGATTCAATCATTGGACTCCAAAACCGCTTGTGAATATCAAAAATCACTTAAAAAATGACATTGGTCCATTTAAAAAATTCCCTGCGGGGCTTTGCTGGGAGAAATCGCAAAAGTATAGCTTCGAAAATGTCCATGATGATGCAATTATAAGACTCCAAAACCACTCGTGAATCGCAAAAATCTCTTGAAAAATGTCCATATTTTGAAAATTTCCCTGCGGGACTCTGCTGGGGGGCTTCCGCCCCCCAGACCCCCTTTTCGCGCGTGCCAGGTTTCTAGTTCGACGGTCATTCCATTTGTGCGCCCCCCCCCCCCCCCAATACACATATCCTGACGACGTCCTGCATATAGCAAAATTATGTATGACTACCTACAGACTCCCAAAACTTGGGAAACAGGATAAAAAACATGATTTCACATTTTCTCTGTGGGGCTTTGTGGACCCCCACAACCCCCCTCCATTTATCTTTTCAGCGCTTCCTTTTGTGACTCGAGTTACCATCCCCCCATGAGAAATTTCCCAATTCGATCACTGTATATATATATATATATATATATATATATATATATATATATATATATATATATATATATATATATATATATATGTCACCTTACCATCATCCATCTCATATATTATCATTGACCGACGCCAACAAATCGAAGTCATCAGTATAAGCCCTACAGTGCGTCGTTAAACCCGATATAAATAAAAATAAATAAAAGTATCAGTGGAAATAAACTATACCGATACCAAAAATATGCCAGAAAATATATCAGAATGTGTTTTGAAGATTATAAATAAGAAATAAAAAATCATGCCCTTTATTTGTATTGACTGTTGGTTGCTAACGGATGACGGATGTCATTCTATTATATTGTATATATTATATCTATTGGATCATGCTAACAGATGACATTTATTTTGTATTTCATTTTTATTGTTTGAAGTTATTTTTGATATCATTCATAATTATTATATCTGTAGGCTACCTGACGATACCTGAGCCTATACCTACCTGACGAATATTCAATGTAATGAGTTTTCAGGTCTAGACTTTTACAACTTTTAAAAGTTATTTAGAACCAACGATAATACGTCTTGTTTTTAGTTATAAAATAATCATCAATTATATCAATTTATATCGTTTCTTTTAATTCATTCAATTTGTTATGTTTTCCATATTTTTCACACTCTTAATTGTGTAAAAAGATTTTTTTTTGCTTTTTAAAAAAAAATAAATTTCCATTTTTTTTTAATTCTTACCTGATTCTATATCTGGTAAGTGTCCATTCAAATCTCCTTTAAATTGTCCACAGGATTCTATCCAACTCCCTTATCAATCGGTACTTAACTTTTCCAACGTATTTTATTCGCTCGAAAACAAATAACGACTTTTTCCCTCGAAACTCGCCAGTCTATATCTAGTTCCATTTCTTCCCATCTTTTCTCCGCACGCCGCCTTCACAGTGGTTGAACCCAGCACCGTTCTTGTCTCAAATAGGCCTTCCTTCGACATGTTCATATTATTGAAACGGGGGATGGGGTTGGTTTATCGATTGTGCCCTTCCGGTTCTACTGATCTCACCATCTATCTTTATTTTGAAACTTTTGAACGTGGAAACAATGTCGAAAGTCTGAACTTTGCCGCAGCTTCCCTATGAACTATACAGTCAAGATTGATTGTTTTCTATCTTTGACGAAGGAGAGAAAGAGAGAGGGTATTTCAAAGTACTGGGTCATATTTTTATGTGTCATAGATTTATATGACGAATTATACTGGATTGGTGCAAAAAGAATATGACATTATTATTCGATTTTCGAATCATGATGATTTAGAATGATTACCACTAAGACTATGCCGCCAATAAAGTTTGCTGAAAAGGGTGAAGGGAGTGTGAATTAGTGTACGTACAGAAAACACAATCTATCTAAAGGGTATGTTAGTATTATTATTCTCATGTTCACAAATGAAAAGCACTCTTTACTTTTCATATACTTTTCTAAAGCAATTTCTTTCTTTATATTAGATTTAATGACGCACCCTATAATGATAGAAAAGATCTATTGGCGTCGATAAATGCTGAGTGAGTTGTTAGGGGAATGAGAGCAAATGATATTTTATTATGTGTTCTATAGACGGTGGGAAGGGGAAGAAATGGGGTCGTGCCCAGTTTTCCCAGTATTCACTTTAAAGGTGAACTGATATGATACTTATAAATGGCGGGAACGGCCGGGAATCGAGCCCTGTTTTCCTTCCCGCGTTCTGCCGAGTCTTATAACTTTTCGCAAGAGTAGGCAAAAGTATTGAATCACTAGAAGAATATGACATCATTAGTATAATCGTGTATATTACATCAGATATAAACACTTCCTCTTTTTTAAGAACAAACAATTTCCTCTTCTTTTTAAAACTGATAATAACAATGATCCATTATCAGTTATTGACATTTAATAAAAACAACTTATTACGCTGGCGAAGGTCATCAATAATAATTTCCAATTTATTTCAAGGTTTTCTTGGGAAACATGATCAACATGTATAAACATATTCTAATTCAAAATTTCAACTGTGGAACGATAATGAAATTGACCACAAGTGATAGGCGTGGCTTATCGGCAGGCCACCTAGATCTATACTTCATGTGGGCATTTAGAGATACTCTGATAGGCAATGTCAATTTACCCACATAACAAACAGCCCATTTGATTGGATGTTAATTGTTTTGTGACGTTAGTGGGCGGGTCAATAACTAGTCGTCAATTGACGTTGACTGTTTAAATAATCTATTCTATACCACTGTAATGAGCTTTGTTTCACAAATGAAGCTTAATTTTTCAGATAACATTTTTGAATCACGATTATAATCTCTGTTGGAATATGGTTAGATCTGCTAGATTTTGCATAACTGCATTACACCATTAACAGTTAGCTTTAGTTGTTTAGTAGTACGGTAGCTTAGCTTTATTTAATATGAATATTAATAACTATAGAAACAGCGATATGTCCAGGGAACTACGATCTCCCTTTTCATGCTGGACTAAGACGACCAAGACGACTACGACGAAAAAGAGATCGAAGCATCATCAAAATATCGCTCAGTCAAGTTTCTTTTTTAAATGTATCCCTGTGCCCGGATTCACAAGAGTCCTATCCTCAGAACGTCTTAAGTTAGGGGCATTTTACTGAGTTAGGACCAATATTGGTTCTACCTCAGTAAAATGGTCCCAACTTAAGACGTCCTAAGGAAGGACTCTTGTGAATCCGGGCCCGGGAGTGTGTATTCTTCTCCATTCAATTAGTGCTATATCTTGGAATTAGATTATCGATAAATGTGACTGTCATAAAAGACAATAAATGCTCATGTATAACAGCTATAACGAAATGGATATTTACAAAATGCCTTGTCGGTCACTGTTGAACAGTAGAACTATTTATTTGTATTGAATTATATTAGTTTTAGTTTTAAATTGATTAATTTGGGTTAAATTGGTTAGGTTTGTATGGTTATAGGTTGGTTATAGGTTAGTTAGATTAGGATATATCTTTCGTAAATTTAGATTACTCGCATCAACAACAACAACAACGGCCGCCACGGGTTACGACGTGCCCACGTCCAGCTGTACACAGAGCTTGCCGTGAAACAGGTAAATAGGCCTAAAGTGTTTGGCTGGTCGTTACCCGTGAGCACTGCATGGTGTACTCGATGGCGGCGATTGTGCAGAATGTGCACTTGCAAGCAAGGGTTGCCATAGTAACCGTCCTCCCCTCCGGCTGCCTGCCTGCCTGCCTGCCTGACTGTTGGCCTGTGCACATTGCAGGGGGTGGGGGCGGGGTGGAGGGGGGGGGGGGTGCTGGCAACTTCTCACGTATACACATATACTGTTGCGAATAGGCGAGTTAAAGTGACGATCCTACATAGGAAAATATGACTTGGAAAACTCGAAGTTTCGTTTGTTTTCATTGTTAACCAACTCATACAAAACAATTCGAGTTGAAACCAAATCAAAGCATGAACAACCATTTTGTTTTATGAGACTTTTTCAAAGTTGTTTACTTGCTGCATGAAAATTGTTGACCAGAAAATGCTATCAAAATGTGTATCAATTTGATCTCAGTGATGGTAGTTTTTTGAATACTATGTAAACAAGTTGGGAAACTGTATAGTCTCAATTTTGAATGTGTTACTCGGTGGTAGTTTAAAATAATTAGCATGCAAATTGCAATCAAAACCCGAAGACCACTCCCATTGTATAGGCACTATTCTAATTGATCTTATTCTAATTATATTGGTTTAACGACGCACTATACTGATGGCTACGATCTATTGGCGTCTGTGGATGATAAATGAGATGATGGGATAGTGAGATGAAAGATGATGTATCAAGTGTTTTTGGATAGTGGAAAGGATTCGGTCGTGGCCAATTGTTAGAGAACCATCCCAGTATTGACCTGAACGACAGAGGGAAACCACGAAAAAAAAACCTGTCAGGATGGTCGATCATGGTGGGAATCAAATCCCGGTCTCTAGAATGATGGTTCAGTGTGCTAGCCACTCGACCACTCGTCTCAGTTTTACGTTATTTCAAATTATATTCACAAGAAGAACCACATATGGTTTCTGTATCTCTATATCGACTCCAAAATACATATAATGTTGCATAATCCACAATATTAAAATGCTAGACAGATTTCATTTTTATTCAAATATCATGATATACGTATTTCAACGTCTGACAACTGGAATTGTATATTCAGTATTTTATTGAGAATAAAAACCATTGCTATTTTCAACCCTATTTAATCTTTATGTTCATCAATTACATACAATTCCTGGCACTGAGGCAAACATACAGCATTTTTACATTCATTATTTATATATTTGATGAAATCCAGCAAATACAATTATAAAGCGGGAATGGATTGTAAATAAAATTACACTTCCATACGGTTCTATCTATAGAGATACTGGTGGATAATAAAGATAGTTATTTTGAGATGCAGCGTGCATACGAGTTTCCAGTCGGTATGGATCAGTAATTTCACAACTCCATTGCCATATACCTTGGCCCACTTACCTGTGATGACAGCTTGGTTTATCTGCGCAGAGCGACGTCCAATACTAATACGTCAGTCATGGCTCATCCACAATTCAAGCCGGGTTCTATTGTTATTGCTGACTTTATTAACTGGATAATAACACTTCACTTTTACTTGACTCATCGCCCACCTGTGCAGTGAGATTCTGTCTTCACCGCTATAACGACACTGATCGAATCTGTGCGCGACCGAAACCTCAATCATAGATACAAATCGGTTCTCTAACTGAATACAATCCCTATCGCTAATGATTTTTGATATTAAAAATCCAATTTCTTCTTGACAATAAGATTGATTGATTGATTATTTGTTTGCTTAACGACTCCACCAACAGCAGGGTTATATGGGGGTACGAATGAGCAGGTGATTATGAAACTACGAAGTGATGATTAGTTGAAGGACGTTTACAAAAATACATGCCTTATGCGTGACTCGAACCCACACCCAACGGCGACTTTAGTTTCTGAAGCGGTGCCTCAGCAGCTGACTGAGCTACCGAGGGTGGGTTAAGAGGCCGCAGGCGCTCGCATTTCACGCCGCAAACTCTCACGGCCGTAATTTTTGAGATATCAATATGATTGTTTTTGCATTCTGTTGATAATTGAAAGAGGGAGGTTATCGCATTTGAAGATTTTTGAACAACAAATTTGTAATTTTTCAAATTCTTCAAATGGAAAATTATTAAATTTCTAGTTTACGGAAACCTAGATATATATTTTTGAATACCGAAAAAAAAATATGGACTGTGAAATATATCAAAAGTGTGAGTAAGGGAATTAACGGCGTCTACGAGAATATGAGTTCGGCGGGCTAGTCTATGGGCTGCGCCTAGCACACGATGCATGTTAAACTCGAGTCTGAAGCGAGCGAACAACGAGCGCGTGTAGCGCTCCTGCGGCCTCTTAACAATAAGAGAGAAAGAAATACAAACATATACCTGACGCAGGTAATAATTTCAAAGATATAGGCCTATGCCCTACACTTATTTGCACAATTTTTCCTTATTTTATTACAATAAACCATTGGATCAGTAACAAATATTAAGGTATTGATATTGTCCATACATGTATAGTCATATTGAAATTAATATCTGATTTCAAGTTGAACTTAATGACTAATTTCGACCTTTCATTTCACATTTCACATTTTTTTAAATATATATATATAAATCACAATATACTCTAAGAATTCTGAGCGGGAAGCGATCTTAAACTTGTTCTGACTATATAGACACACCTAGCTTTAACGGGATCTGCTTTGCAAACTGAACTCAAAACAGGTGTAGGTTTGAGTCTCGTATAAGGTATGGGTTTTAGTGGACATCATTCATCTATCAACCGCTCATTTGTACCCTATAAATAACCCAGCTCTCGACAGATTCGTTAAGCAAACAAAAATCATCATCATTATTATTAGTATAAATGTGTATATAGGTGACTATATTTGCAATCGTTACGAAAAAAAATCTTGCCCTTATTAGTAAGAAGCCATAACAATCCAACCCTAACATTTTAATTCCCCCTGAAAACGTCCTATGGATGACGTAGCTAGGCCAGGGGATGAGAGAGAGGGGGGGGGAGGTAGTCTTTAATCCGTGCTGCAAAGTATATCGCATATAGGGGTTTTAATGTTGTGTATCCACCCTCCCCCTCCCTTGCAATTCTGAGGAGCAATTTACTAGCGTGTGTGTACGTGTGTGTGAGAGGGAGAGAGAGAGAGAGAGAGAGAGAGAGAGAGGGAGGGAGAGAGAGAGGGAGAGGTAGAGAGAGAGAGAGAGAGAGAGAGAGAGAGAGAGAGAGAGAGAGAGAGAGAGAGAAAGAGAGAGAGAGAGAGAGAGAGGGAGAGGGAGAAAGAGAGAGAGAGAGAGAGAGAGAGAGGAGTGAGAGGGAGAGGGAGAGAGAGAGAGAGGAGTGAGAGGGAGAGAGAGAGAGAGAGAGAGAGAGAGAGAAAGAGAGAGAGAGAGAGAGAGAGAGAGAAGAGAGAGAGAGAGAGAGAGAGAGAGAAACAAAAAGAGAGAGAGAGATTGAAGGACATTACGTAGTCGAGAGCAACTTGGAGGTTTATTATCCTGACTCCTGAGACATGATTTCTTATCACTCATGGATTCATTACTGTTTTCTTTAACGTATACAAACTTCATTGGTCCCTACCCGAGTCCCTGCCTTCAAAAACTAAACAGGATAATAATAATGTATAAAATACATTTGCGAATCTTAAAGTTGGAAATAAAAAAATATAGTCAACAAATTGAAGATAGAATATAACATAATTAAATGGTTCATGAATGAAAGTATATAAAATTTAAATAATTTATGATGAATGAATAAAAGTAATTAATAATCACAATTGAGAATATAACTATATGAAACTTATTAAAAGTTCAAGTATAGGTGGTTCAGGTTCTTCATACAAAAATAAAACGTGTATGAGTATTGTATAAAGAATTATCATGAAACTAATTAAAAATTGTACAAACGTCTTTGGCTAAGACTTCAAAAATATTTGTGATTGAAATAATGTATGGAGTATAAACTTTTAAACGTATCAACTTATAATTGATAATTATAATTGATAATAATAATTGAAATAATTTATAATGGATTTGCATTCGCCTTCTCCGTTCCGTTCGCGGAATTGTTAATTTGAAAAATATATATTTTAGGTGACAATGAAATTGAGCTATTGGTTGTTTTCTAATGGTCACTACTCACAAGGTCACCGAACCTATATGTCATAAATACATTCAAAATTTCATGATTCCCACCCTTACAGATATTTGCTGCTCTTCCCACCGCCCGTTATTCACTCCTACAATATATCGTCATGCCCAAGGCATAGTTTTTTTTTAACAACATCGAAACTTGAAACAAAATCATTGTTCCCTAATTAAGGCTATGGATGAAAGATAGGATCGTTTGGACGGGGCACCACAAGGGCGATCTTACCACCCCATTTTGATTATTTAAAACTAATGAACTTCAACACCATGGACTGCGCTATCTGTGATCATAATTTTCTGCCGTAGATAAAAGTCTTTCAGTATCAACACACGAATGTTGATATCTTCCACTTTGAACTAAGTCTCTTGGGCAATGATCACTTCTTTCCATTAACAGCAGATGTAAAGTTTATCATTATACAAAATGGACAAAATAAATGAGTGATAGGCCTATAATGTTATAATTAGGCC
Source organism: Brachyptera risi (assembly GCA_964007535.1). Classification (NCBI taxonomy): domain Eukaryota; kingdom Metazoa; phylum Arthropoda; class Insecta; order Plecoptera; family Taeniopterygidae; genus Brachyptera; species Brachyptera risi. The sequence continues at coordinate 16,268,337 of OZ023328.1, read as the reverse complement.
TATCAGTCTAATAATTAATGGTCGTGGCCAATTAGTAGCCTACTTCATCCAAGCACTTGCTTCGAGGACTGTGGGAAACCACGAAAAACCAAGTCAGGATGGATAAAAAAGGTGATTGTTGGTCTTGAGCTTTCAACTTCTCTTCTTTTCTTCTTTTCTTTGATGTTTGATTTTTTTGATTTTTTTTGATTTTTTGATTTATTTTTTCTCTCTTCTTTTTTTCTCTTCTTTTTTCCTCTTTTTCCTTCATTTATTCATCATTTTTTTCTTTTTATAGTGACGTACTTTATCTGAGCCTATTTCCCTGTCCATAAAGTTGCTCAGCAATGCTTTGGTCGATGTTGAGGTGTCAATCATGATTACACAAAAAACGTATTAAGAAACATCGAACAAAAATTGATGAACTCAAATGAATAGGTATTAGATAAACTGGATAGTGATGGAAGTTATAATTGAGATTTGATTTTGAAGTATATACTCAAGGGGGTTAGCTGCGTAAGTCCTGTTTCAAACGATTTAATGAGATAGACAATTATTTCATCACTTCTAAATTGTGGAAATAATTGTGGAAGTATTTGCACTTTGTTTATAGACTTCTGTCACGTAACAAATGACGAACAATCGTTACCATAGCAATACAGCGAACTGGTGGACTACCAAACATTCCGATTGGTCAATCCCAACAGATGGACATTGTTGTCTGTCAATTTCAACAATGAGTGACGTCACTTGACAGAAGCCTGTCAAAAAGTTTAAAATATAGCACATGTTTGTGTAGTTACTATAGTTACGTGATCAATGTGAAAATACTGTTTTCCCAAACTAGTAGTAGAAAAAATCAGATTAAACATATTGCACGTGATGAAACTTATCCTTCTTTATCACTCGAATTATCTGCAAGTTCCACTTGTATTATAAAAATATCTACCTCTCTCTCTTTCTCTTGCTCCGTCCGCCCCCCTCTCTCTCGTTTACCCCTCTCTGACTACCTTCTCCATGCGCCTTTGTCACCGCGCGTTTCGCTGTTGCCTCAACATCGTCAGCCGTCAGTCGTCATTCCGAGTTCGGCAGAGGTCGTGGCTAGACCTACGTTCGGCCTTCTGTTAACGCCGCGGTTATTTCGTGCTGAAAGCCACATCATTTAGGGCACAGTGCTACTTTCTTCGACATCATTACCTTGTGTTTTTATAGTCAAGTTTCTAATAATTGTTCGGCGATTTGTTGTTCGGTAGTTTTTCTTATTTGGTTTGAAAGTGATTTAGTTTTGAGTTTTGTGAACTCGCGAGAGAACGGGGTCCCGGCCATCGAGGGTATAGGGAAGGTCTGTCTGTGCGCTGCTGAAAAGCGGTGTTTCTTCCGCTAATGGCGCCTGCGTGCGATGTGCAATTTGGATTGACTGAACAACGATCGACTATTGTCGGTGTGACAAATCTACACTGATCGTGTGTGAGTGTGTGTATGTGTGCGTATATGCACTTCTTGTTTGTTGTCACGAGAGTATTTTATACATTCGTTTACTCATATTGATATATATATATATATCTAACGTATCTACTCTCGCAAGAACGAGAGAGAAGGCAAAAAACCAGCTGACTTGAAATTATTTATAAATCTAAGTGTTTCCTTTCGCATCGTCATCTCCTGCAAGGCGAGATAGTTTCGTGTTTTTCGATCCCGTTTATCAGCTCTGCCAAAATGCAAAGCAACCGGGAAACCAAAAAGTGATCATAAACTAATAATAATTAGTAGTGCAAGTTCTTTGTGAAAAAGAAGTTATTTGAATTTCGAGTGTTACGAATTGAACGCGTAATCGAGCCAAGTGTATTTTAATACTGTTTTATAGGCTACTAATTGACGCTGCCACGTTGACTGAAATCGCTGCATTGTGGCATTTTTATTATTATATCAAAGTGCTACATAATCATCATATCAGTGTTATACCGGTGTATCGTGTAATTTGTATTATTCTAATTGGTCTAACTTTTGTTTCTATTGTGTTAGCGATTTGAGATTTTATTACGCCAACGAGGTTTGTCATTATTTTTGCTAACGAGCATTTTATTGGATGCTGTTTCAAGTGTTAGTAGAACAAACAAGTTGTTGATTGAGTTGTCAAGTGAATCTGCCAATAAGACTCGACTTCGTGAACGACTATGAAAAACGGATAACATTTTTTCACTTATCGGGTAAGTTGAAACATTACTTTCTTTTTCTTATCTGGCATGTTTGATTTATTGGTAGTTGCGTCAATATTAAAATTGGGTCCTAGCATGCACAATCTTTCCAATTTGTACGAATTTGTTTACTGTGCCAGTGCGCCGTTTGCTTTTGAATTCCTTTTTTGATTACCGAAGAACTCGGAACACTACTAATGAACAAAATATACAGTCTTCCACAAAGCCTATTAAATTATCACTATTAGGCCTATCTGTGGTATAATGTTAGATTACGACTTTGTGCAACTTGCACAAGTGCATAAGTGACATCAACATACTATTGATAAATCACTGAATAGATATTGAGGTAAACATATAGTTATTATAGTGAAAGGTCAATTTTTTTTGAACATTCATCTTGTGCAGCCGGAACATTGTTTGTAGAACCTGCTACTCGGTCTTTCATCTCTTGCTTTTTGTTATGTTGTTATTCACCGAGATTCAACGGAAGACATTTATTTTCTCTCGATGTCATTTTTCTTCATTCATACATAATTCGATATTTGAACTTGAATGCTTATAATATTGATATCAAAGCCATCATCTTTGTTTGACCCAGATGTAGGAATAGGAGACATACCATTACGATGTATGTATAATGCATCCTTCATCGGTGCTGTTTCTGATTTGAGAATCACTGCCTACACTTGAAAGCGTCGCGTTTGAATTCAGCCTTCTTCAATCATAGCATAAAAGAAAGCTGAAAGTAACTTTGTTTCTATTTATCTGTTTATTCCATGTGTAATATTACCATGTGTTGCCATTACGTGTTTATATGTGTGGATTACTATGTGCATTATGTGCAACTGCAAGAGATCTAAATAATAATATTAAAATGTGTATGAATGATAGCCCTGATGAATCCAGATGGTAATGAAATACCAATTGTCAGTGTTCATGAGAATTCTTGTAGTACCAAGGACATATTAATAATAATAATGCTACACATCTCTTACCGTCTTGAGCAGGTATTCTTCGATCTAAGAATAGAAATAATTTTCGATGACTTCGGATCATGAGTGAATTATCCATCTGTCAAATTATACATGAATAATTTACTAATATTTCACAAACTGTACTTATTTTATGGCCTACTTGATTTGCTATCATAGGAAAGAGGTAAGATAAAGAGGTTTGACATAAACTTAACATTTCCAATGTCAGCAACACATTGTCTTTGACGAGTACCGGTTTTGAAATTATCTTTGTCAGTTACTTCTGCATTTCCAAGTCACTTCCCGTGACTACCCTATAAACAGCCATTGGAAATCGAACCGTTCCATTTTATTTTCAAGCTCGCGATATTCTATAACAATGAATAAATATGCAATCTGTTCATGAATGCACCTTACAAGTGATCTGAAAGTAGACCAGTGATCATCCTAGCAAGCCAGTTCCATGAGACGCAGTAATTTCTCCCGTCCTAATGGCTTGGTAACATGTTTAGCCTTGGCGCATAGCGCAGACCGGCTCTGAGTAGGTCGCTGAAGAAAGTACCGACTCTTGAGCTGTGATTGAAGCCACACACACTTGTATCCACGAAAGAAGGTCGTCTACCAAACGAAATGATTTTTAAAACTTAGGTACGGTTACATCATTTCGATTTAATGTTTTATTATTCAACTTTTTTTGATGTATTTAGTTGCGTTTCTTACAGTAAATCTCGTATTGGAAAGTTATAATACCCTAAAATTCCACTGTTACATAGATATTAACGGTGATGTTTTTGTTTGTTGTGTTGGTAGATTACTTTCTTTGGTGGATATGAGTATACGTACCATTGGTCAGTTGGCAATATTCTGTATTATTCTCTGAATCAATTCGTAATCTCATCTTGTATTCAAATTAACATCGATTCTCTTCTGTCTACGAATTTGAGTTATGCTATTACTCGCATTTCTAACTTAACAATTTGTAGGATTATAATCTTTATTTACTGTTGATAATCTTTCATATAAATAAAATTGCTATCTGTAAGCTGACCTAGATTTTTATGTAACCATGAGAGCCTATGAGACTGCACGAATTATTCGCATTGTCAGTAATATTATTTCGGAGTGGTTAGTACGATCGTCGGATATTCCCAATTGGCATCTCCCTTGTAATAATCTCAGCTTCCTTTTTTCTTTCGTCTGTATGCGAGTTCGGGTATTGCGTTCAATTTGGCACTTTTCGTACCTGCATGAGTACACTACCTGCATGTTCAGTTTTCACAGTAGTATACTTCATTGTGAAGCTGTCAACTGTCAATATTTTAATATTTTTTCCGCTCGTATTTTCTATTTATGGAATACTACCAACTTGACAGCAGTCGGTGTTGCTCGGAACATGAACAGCGAGTGTTCTGGCTTGTGGATGATTCATGCGGCACGAAGCTTGGATTGATGATGATATTATTGATATTATTTACATTCATACCGAATTGATGATGATGATATGATAATTTATAAGTATTGATCATTACATTTTTCCATTTATATTTAGGGCCGTATCAACATATGCTCCCCATGCATTAAGGCCCATAGTTGGTATCTCAAAACGTGAATATAGGCCCTCTGTAATCGAGGAGTTGACAACAGCTCTTGAAATCCGGTGAACACTTGTCATGAAATCCCATTGAAATTCCATGAAAACTGAAATCAGATGCACACCAAATTCGCGAGTTGTTAACCCCTCGTATATTATTTGAAAATTCACGATGCATAAATATATATTCACACTATTTTGTGAATATATTGGGTATTGTGAACGTTCTCATTTATGAAAGCGTGGTTTTATTATCACCTGCTCAATCGTACCCCAATAACTTTACTGTTGGTCGGGTCGTTGCGCACGGTCATTGTTTCGTTAACCACCGTCGCTTATATATCATTCATACATTTCCTTTAATTTTTAAATCATTTTATTCTTGTTTCTCAACATAATTTGAATACATTTTTTTTCCGTTTCATTTTACAACAAGAAATCCGCGTAAGAGAGAAACTTCATTTTATCTATTGTGCCGTCTTGTAGTATTATAAAGATCATGATAGCAAATGAAATATTCGATAATAATTGACGACTCGCTGTCTCCGGGGCGGAGACAGCGAGTCGTCAGAAATTACGTCAGAAATCATAACGTCCAATCAACGGCTGTTAAAACTGCAGTCAAATTCAAACATCCAATCGGGGTATCTTGAAATGACTACAAATGATATAATCCAACTGGCCTACTGGTGAAGCCACAGTTATTTCGAGTTGTCAATTGAACCAATTACAATTAAATAACAGATCAATGGATCATTTGGTGATGATGTATTTTACCTGACACGTTACATACGGGAGCCGTGATTCGTCGAAAGCTATATTTATAAAATGTGTAGGCCTACCTTTGTTACCTGTTTTCGAAATGTGTTTGCCCCCAGGGCTCATCCACCTTACTTTATTACCGAGTCAGGTTATGACAAAACGAACGTCTATATACCTGTTTGCCAGTCTCCCTTTCAATATCACGGGGCTACACGTTGTGGAGGAGGGTTTTCGTCACCCTGAATTCTAAAAGACCATTTATACAATGAGGTCTCTTACATATACACGCTTTCAGTTGGGAATCTGACCGGGCGGCGACCTCTCCCTCTCCCCCCCCTTCTTTCCCCCCCTCTCCCAGCCTTCTCGACCCCTTCCTCAGTCAGCGATCCTGCAGGGGCATCAAGACTTGCTCGGATGTGGACCCCATGATAGTGGACCTCTACGAGCAGATCGAAAAATGTCGGACTTTTTTTTTTGGAGCGAGCTTGTGAGAGGTTGTTTTTTCATTTTATTCGGATTTGAATTGAATTAGGCCTACGCTCTTCGGAAAGTGGTTTGAATGGCTTCGATATACGAGTGTATCTCGGCAATTGAACGCTTTCCTGACACGATTTCATGCTGTATTTATTTGGAACAAGAAAGCCTTGATTGAAGATTGACATTTTAATAGTTTAATAAGCTCTCGTTATAGTTCTAGTCTTTTAAACCCTATAGGCCCTAATAATCGGATTGCTTAATTTGTTACGAGATTTTTTGTGTGGAAATGACAGAAACCTATAGACTTATGTCAAAGTGACGTCACTCATTATTATACATGACCCCGGTTCGCTGGTATTGCCTTCAGAGAAACCAAGGTGCTTAGGTCGAGTTGGTGAACCGATTGCTTGCTTTACGTTTCTTTATTACACCTGTGATTTCTTTTGGTACCATTCGAAATTAGAAGTAACGACTGAAAGTAACAGGAAAACAAAAGAAAGTAACAACCGTTATATGCTAATATGGCCGTCGAAAGCTTACAAAAAGAGGTATAACAATGTAGGCTGATGTTTTTAATAATTGTCATGGTTGAAATACAATCCATTTGTGTTGATTGTTTTCCTTCCTATAGCGGTACGTGTATATCCACGAAAGATGACGTAAATATTTTCTACAGGCTAAATCTGACTGTAAAAGCTACGGTAATTACATAATGTCGCGATACCTTTGAAGATTGAACGCAATTTTGAAAGATGCGGTTGCGTTTCTTATTGTAAACCGCGTCCTGAGAAATCTTAATACCCTGAAAATACCACAGCTATGCAGATATAGCGATGATTCAAGAGTTTATGTTGGTATGGGTGTTCCGGTCTGCTGTGTTTTTTGAGGTACCTTGTTTCGTGATTGTTGCTACCAATCATTGCGAATCGGGAGTATATATACTTCAGTTTGATTGGTTTACTTTTGATACCAGTGCTGATAATATCCGGATATATCACAAAAATGGTTTATGCTTATAGGCCGAACTTGTTCTGAACTTCAGGAAACTGAAAGATAAAACGTATGGTCCCAGACAGTGTATTCTTGGTATCCATGTTCATTGTGTTTGAAATAAAATCATTAAAATAGTGTGATGAGATCGCCCTTGTGAAGCCCCATCCGAACGATCCTATACTTTCTGCCATAGATTCAATTGACAAACAGAGATTTTGTGTCAAGTTTCGATGTTAAAGGACATTACAACCCTAAAACTAGACACTGAATACTGGATAATTTCAATATTTCCCAATTTTATTTTTCATTAAATTTTAAATTTTACTTGAGCCTTGATTGGGGAACAAAGATTTTGTATCAAGTTTCGATGTTATTAAAAAAAAAGTGAAAACTGGCAATCATTTCAATTTCAGACATTTTAGTTATTTTCTCTAGGAGACCACGTCTAGTCATGACGTAGGCATTACCGATTCTCTATAAAAACATGAACAGAATCGAATAATATCTACTCACGACTCAGGAAGAGGGTCGGGTCCCGGAGGACAAGTAAATTAATTTTAATTTCTGAAATTCAGATTATGATTTCCAGTTTTCTAAAATCAGTATTATGAAATATCGACATTTTATTCGTTGAAATCTAGTTTCAGAGATGTCCTTTAATAACTGAAAAATGAATAAATAATTCGTGAAAGCACACCGCGCGCAAGGTAGACCATGTTGTCCACGACTCGGCGTCGCTCGCTCGACGGGACAGATCCCGATCATTTGAAGGACGTGCGGAAACTGACGAACAGTTCGCTGTAATTAGCATTGTCTACATGGAGATTAGTGCGCCTTGCATTGCGTCACTTCATCGCTCACTTCGGATCTTCAGTTACGACAGTTCGAGCTGGAATAGTGGCACTTGGGAACAGTCATCTAGATAATTGCTCATATATATTTGTGTCCACAAGAGCTGTGTATCATCTACACGTACCAATTTAGGGGCATCACAACCATGCAAATTGATTTCAATGATTGTTGACGAGTTTTAGTTCGCCAATTTTAGAGAAAACTAGATTCCTCGATTTCAAAAGTTATAACTATATTTTTGTCCTCTAGAGACAATTAGTCGTCATGTAGGCGTTAACGATTAGTATAAAAACATGCAACAGAATCGAGTAATGTCCACGCCACAAACCGATGAAGGGTAGTTTGGAGGACAAGCGATTGATTATGTATGAATTCTGAAATTAAGATGATGATCTCTAATTTTCTCTTGAATAAGGGAAGTAAATGTTTTCATTATTTGTTAAATTCTATAGTTTCGCGGGGCTGTGGTGTAATTTGAATATTTCTTCCAACTCCGGTCATCGTAGAAACCGAAAGGAAATTACAACTGGTAAATTTGGTGTTCACCCGATTTCAGGAAGATTCCATGAAAAGTGTATACACCAGATTCCAGAAGTTGTTGACCCCTCGATAGAGACTAGATAGGCCCATAGCTTTCATTTCAATGCTTTTGGAAGAAATTTTAATGGTTTCTACTCGTAAATCTGGTTCTGAAAAATCGGTGACTCAATGACAGCTATATAAATATAACAGTGCTGTTTGTTTTTGTTACTATCATTAGGCCTTTTGCGAAACTCTTGGAATCAACCACAAGCGAGTGTAACGTGTACGTCGATGATGTAGAGATGAAGGCGCGAACCACCCGTGCGGTGGCCTTGTGGGATACGGTAGACGGTCGATCGGAACATTCAACTCTCGTGAATGATGATTATTATTGTTTGCTTAACGACCCCATCAACAGCTAGGTTATACGGGGGTACGAATGAGCAGGTGATTATGAAACTATGAAGTGATGATTGGTGAGAAGACGTTTACCAAAACCCATGCCGTATGCGGGACTCGAACCCACACACAACGGTGACTTGAGTTTCTGAAACGGTGCCTCGCTGACCGAGCTACCGGCTAACATCTTAGTTCTCATTGTGAGCCTGTGCGGCCACCTTTATGTACACTCGATATAATGTTTTCACAGATTATCTCTTATACATGGTAGAAAGTGTGAATGGGAGTTTCACAGTTCATTGACGTTGTAATCGACATACTGGTTACTGATTTGATCGGCAATCATTCTGTTATTTTAAAGTAGATTATTATCACATAATTAGTACAGTATTCAAACTCACCGGAACAGCCAGGCCTATTTAAACAAGAAATCCATCCGGCGATTCTCCAATTGCACAAACTTGTCTAATTACTCTATTGTGCACTCTAAATGCAAGGGAAACAAAAAAATGCACTTTCTACTTCACACCCACGAAGCCAACTTTTTTTAAATGTACCAATCGCTATCAAAACATCCATCTATCTCTTTGCCGGTGGTTTATTTTATTTACTCTGCTTTATGAACATATTAGGCCTATGAGGACCAAGGCGTTTGACTTCAATTTTCTCTTAAAAGTCGTAATGGCTTCTCAATCAAATTTGCAACACTATTCATAGTTTTTCTAACTTATTGATTACACTCCCAAACCCAGAAATAAAGTATTATAACGATCATACTGTAGGCCTATACTATGATATTTCAAAACACTGTACATCAAATAAGCAATTCTCATCAACTGAAACACACTGGTCTAGTCTTGTCAATCAGCAAAAAAATACTTCCCCCTATGTATAGACACTTGTCCTCATTTAAGGACGGGGATTTCCTAGATACATTTTAGCTGGCCATTCTTCTCTCATCCGGTCGAGTCTAACTACCGTTCCGGACATTAAAAGAAGTGCCCCAAGAGCGGTGTCAACATAGTCTTATCTTTCCTCTCACTCTTACACCAAATACAACGTGTTTGACGTGATGACGTGATTTGACGCGCCAAGTCGGGGCAGTAGCAAATGTGCCCCAACTAGAGAGAATAGCAGACTCCACAGCATATAGCACAGCACATACATAGCAGACTCCACAGTAAAACCACATCTAAGAGAAGCATTTCCGTTGATAATTCTTATTGTGAGAAATAACAAATTGAATTACAGTGACGAACAAAATTCAATGTACCAGTGTCATGTATAATTTACCATCTGATATTGAAGTGACCTGAATCTAAGCCTGGGCACCGGCCATAATGCCCCGATAGACGCACCGTCACTGGTGGCCAACTCTCGTGGAAGCGATGTGTACTAAAGATGAGGGCGCGAACCACCCGTGCGTTAGTCTTATGGGATAGGGTAGACGGTCGATCGGAATTGTCATCTCTCGTGAGACCGAGTATGTATAGCCAACCATCGCGTGCTCGTATGCCATCAATGTCTGCCTTGCAAAAGTTTTACTCATGCATTTTGGTGAATAATGTGTTTCCTACTCTGTTCAGCTTCCCATCAGTTGTCAGTGTTCGTTTCGGTTACATTTTCCCTCCCACCCCCCGCAAAACCTGCCCCCCCACCCCTTTCCACCCGCCCACCCACCCCACTTGCGTTAACGTGGCGGTAGTGTGTGCGACTTCTTGTTTACACACTGCGGTTCGAAATACAAACTACGCTTTTCTCTCCATTATTCCATTATTAGAATAATGTGACGGCTAGTTCACAACTTTTTTGAAATCACATATAGGCCTACAATCAACATTATTCTGCTATAATTTGGTTTATTATCATTCAAAACCGGCTAATTTTCTTTGGTGACACCATCATCAGCTACATAATTTATGCGTTCCAATTGAACTTATGATGTATTCGTTTTACTGGGCCCAAACCCACAGTCTACGTGACAATAACCCAGCAAAAAATGTGTATGTATCATCCACCGGCGCCAATCGTATTCATCATACAGTGCATCGTTGAACCCGGTCGGTAGCTCGGTCAGCTGAGGCACCGCGTCTGAAACTGAAGTCACTGTTTGGCGTGAGTTCGAGTCCCGCATAAATCATGTATCTTTGTAAACGTCCTCTCACTTATCAACACTTCATAGTTTCATAATCACATGCTCATTCGTACCCCCGTATAACCTAGTTGTTGGTGGGGTCGTTGAGCAAATTACAATCAATTAATCAACCCAGCAAGAAAAATGTGTATATATGATTCACCGGCGACAATAGATCGTAGTCATCAGTATACAGTGCATCGTTAAACCCGGAATATGAAAAAAGAGTACGGAGTCAAGTCAAGTGTAGGCCTTACACTGTAACATCGCAGTCAACCCACACGGAAAATCTGAAAAAAAAAACACTTCGCATCGTCAGCCTTATCTAGTGTGAAGCAATGAGTGTATGTCAATAACCCTCGATTTAACAATTGGCCAAGTCCATGCGCTGTTAGGGCAATGACACGTCCATTCGGCCGCACTGCTATAGCTGCACTTTCAGCGTCAGACTTGCCCACCTAGAACAATTCCACACTACATGACGCGGTTCGTATTGCGCCGTGTCTGCAGTTCGAGCTTCCCGAGTCTCGACCTACTCGCATTTCAGCACAATTATACAGTCTGGCTTATATTCATTTCATTTATATTTGATACAGTGTATTGATTGATTATTGTTTGCTTAACCAACAGCTATGTTATATAGGGGTATACGAATGACCAGGTGATAAGGAAACGATGGAGTGATAAGTGAAAGGACGTTTACAAAAACCCATGATTTATGCGGGACTCGAACCCACGCCCAACGGTGGCTTCAGTTTCTGACGCGGTGCCTCAGCTGACCGAGCTACCGAGGCATTGTACTGATGTCTGTGAATGATATATTATATGAGATGATCGAATGAAAGGTTATTTCACCAAGTGTTTTTGGTGAATAGTGGGAAGGAGTCGGTCGTGGACAGTCAAGGAATCATCCCAGCATTTTCCTGATCGACCAAGGAAAACCACGAAAAACCTCTTGTCAGGATTGTTGACCATGGCGGGAATCTAACCTCGGTCTCGTGAATGGCGGTTCAGTGTGCTAGTCACTCGTTTCAGTTTTAGTTCTCAGGTCAACACTGTGAAGGTTGCCGCGACCGACCCCTTTCCACTATCCGACAACACCTAATAGAATAACCTTTCATCTAATCTTCTCATATATCATTCACCGACGCCAATAGATCTCAGTCATCGGTACAGTGCGTCGTTCACACCACATGAATGAAAATAAAATACACATAATTATAATCCACGTTTTTTCCCTCGCTTTGACAGCCTAGGACCACGCGTATCGCGTGCAGCGAGCGCCTGATATCGGGAAGTGTCAAGTGACCGCTGCCAACGATTAATATTACATAGGCGCGTGACTTCATTGGCGAATCTACCTCCTGCTATTTCACTATCGTAGACTTATCTACGACCGTAGAAGGTCGTCTACCTACTGAATTGTTGGGAACAATTCGGTGATATGAAATTGATGTAGCCTCATACTATTCGACGATTTTGGAAGATGTATTCGTTTTAATAATAGTAAATCTCTTCGTAGAAAATCATTGAACTTCTTAATTGTATTTGTTATTTGGTAAGCAACCTTCATTTTTATTTGTTATAAATGGATACATACTTGCATCCACAAAAGAGGACGGTCGTTTACCAACATAATAAACTCAAATATCACATTTTTATTTGCATAGCTATGGAGTGTTTAAAATTTTTGGAATTTTCTAGATGATATCTACGATAATAAGCATCATTCAAAAGTGGTTAGTCTTTGAAATTGCGACGACGTTTACCAAAGATTTTACAATTATTTGCTTGGTGCACAACCTTTTTCTTTCATAGACACAACGATAATATGTATCTACTCGATGCTACAATAATAATATTTCCATTGAGTACAATAAATGGCTGGTTTATTTCATGAATGAATGAATATTAGGGTTTTAAGGCGCATCGACAGCGAGGTCATTTAGCGCGTTTATTTCATTCTAAACAATATAAATATTTAATCCTGTTCAGCTAGCATTGTTTGAATCACAGTAATGACATTGTTATCTATATTTACCGTGCAATACTAGGTATTTCGCAACGGTGTCAGTTGTGCACTTATAGATAACGGTAAGCAGAATTGTTTGATTGTCTATAATCTTTATACTAACTTCTCGATCGGAGGTGTTATCTCTCACTGTAGAGGAGAAAAACCGAATCGTGGTCTTTTCGAAAGCCAATCTTCAGAGATTAAAAACTGTCAATATTGTGCCTTATATATTCTTGAATCGACAAATAATGTAGGCTCGAAACTTCCGCGCGCTCTAGTTTAGAATAATGGGGACGGTCGCTCGGAGCCTTCTCCTCACGTGGCAACTAAGTACCAAGTCGATGTTTCTGTACTGGTTGATAAAGGTCGCGCTACTAACGAGAAAAGTAGCGTGTAGTAATTCTTTGAGAACCAAGGTTGCTTGCCCGCTCTTTAGTAGATATACCCGATATCTCGCGCGATGACGGTTCGATTGCCCGTCTCGCGGCGACTCGCGTCATTGTCGATCGGCTGTCCCGATCCGTCGTCCGAGTCGCGCTAGGATTTCAACCGGCCATGTTGCCGTTGTTAGCTATTAGTCGGGTAGGCCAGGGCATGAGAGAGAGTGAGAGAGAACTACATCTTTTTTCTTTTTCTCTCGAGTTGAACACTGTTATCGGGAATGGTATATACGTCACGCGGCTGTTTATCCCGTTGCCTGTTTCATATGCTTAGTGTCGTTAGCCAGTGAAACAAAAAGTGGCACTTTTGGGTTTCACCATGGATGGTATTTCTCTGGATGGTGGAGCATGTAAGGGGAGGGAGGGGGGGGGCAGCTCTCTCAGACGTTCTACCCCATTTGACAATTGGTTTTTTGAACGGTTTGAATTCTTCGAGCCAGATCACATGTGTAGGCTATTAACTTGGGGAGTTTGGTGGAAAAGAAATGAGACCTGGATCTATGTGTAGTCGATTTTTTTTTTTTTTTTTTTACGTGAGACCATGTTGGTTATGCCATGAAGGCAAATAATCTTCGTTTTGTTCCGATGATTCGGTATACTTGAGCATGGTGTATCACATGAGCGGTGTCACTTTCGTTCCGTTTGCAGTTATGGAATAAGGGCTAATTATGTAGTCTATATTGTGGAGGATTTCATTTATCCGAATCGCAATTGATAGCCCTATATAGTAATAATAATAATAATTATAATGATAATAATACTATTTATTCAGTATAGCAATATACAATGTTCATGAACAAGCCAGATGAATATAATGAAAGAAGAAGAATCATGTCTAGAAGTGATACATGTATTCGTCTGTTGAGTACAATGCTTATTGCCATGTGTACAATATGACCGTATGTATAGCCCTATAATATTGCTCATTCGTACCCCCAAATAGCCTAGCTGTTGGTGCTGCAGTAGGTCAACAATGATCGAGACTCGAGTATGTATGGTGTGGGTCAAGAGACGATCCAAGACGAAGAAAATGGAAATTAGGTAATTTAAAAAGAACAATTGAATTAAAATGACTACTAACATGAACAACAATAATAATAGTTTGCTATTTTCAATTTTCCACCGAGAACGTGGTCTAAAATCAACCTGATTAAATGTGAGTCATTAATGATTGATATGGCATTCTTACTCGTGGGGAAGTGTTTGTAATGCATGTTGGCTGGACTTCGACTCACCGCGTCATCGCACTGCATGATTGTCGTCTTGGGTTCCAGAGCCACTGGCGTGTGGCGTATTATATTTAGGGTTGCTTGCCAATCGTCGATGTAGAACCTTAAATCGATTATCGTTTACATCACATCGATAATTAATTGTAATATATCTATTTTTTCTGCCATTCGAATACCATGTCACGTTTCCAAATATTATATTGTTTGCAATTTGCAATTATATATGGTTTGGTTGATTGGCATCTCCAGTAGAAGAAAGATTTTTTTGAGCATGATTTCAAAAATTGAATGCATGATTTCAAGGAATCACATAGAAAAAAGTTTTGTTTTGAAACTACGAAAAGAGTTTCGATAGTTGAAATTGATCATATTGATTATCGTATCGCAGAATCCAAGTCGATTATCGTATCGTTTGAAAAAATATCGATCGTAATTGGTCTCGATTATTGTGTACAACTCTAATTGGCCCCTTTTCTTGCCGTATTGCTATCAAGTTGTATTGCGAAATACGTTTTTTTGTCCTTTGGAAGGAATGTTGAAAATGGGCTAAACGGCTTGTGCCCCGAGGTGTTTATATATATATATATATGTATATATATATATATATATATATATATATACATATATATATATATATATATATATATATATATATATATATATATCTATATATATATATATATCTATATATATATATATATATATATATATATATATCTATATATATATATATATATATATATATATATATATATATATATATATATATATATATATATATATATATATATATATATATATATATATATATATATATATATATATATATATATATATATATATATATATATATATATATATATATATATATATATATATATATATATATATATATATATATGTTTGTAGTAGAAAAGAGTCTTCGCAGGATGTACTAACTACAACTTGACTTGATATAACACCTGGCACAATGACGGATGTCTACCTTGACTTCATGTAAAGGTATCACTTCATTTATTTGTGCGGACGATTTTTTTCTTCATTTCCCTTTCTTCGTCGGTCTGTGTTCCTTCCCTTCGCATTCACGCGGTCTCTATTCTGTTTTTTTTCGCGTGAGAATGGCGAATGTCGTAACGCAAGCAAATCCTTTTGTAAGTGCGGAATTTATAAAAACCATCCCACAAATGTTGACTTCCTAGCACGATTACAGTTTGGCCCTCGCGAGGTCTTTGTCTATAGCTTTACATCTTTTTTTTTTTAGGTTTTTATATTTTCGTCGTATGCCTACCTGTAAGTTATCACGGCCCGTATAGTGCGGTCGTTTTGTGGCTGCCATAAGGAAGGAAGGAAGGGGGGGGGGGATGCGACTCTTTTCGCCATGACTTATTTCCGTTTTTGGCACGCCAACTTCAGCATTCGACAATTTTGCGTCTTATTCTGTTTCCCGTATACGGTGTTACAAAAAAGTTGATCTAGCGCGCTTATGGTTATCTACTATTTAGTAATGACCTAAATTATCCTCACTTGCTTTGAACCATCATATTTGTACCATCATAAAAACGTAAAATTACCGTTATATCTATCCGTATGACGTATGAAGTTTTCGAGTATAATTATAGAACATCACAACCACAACTCTAGAACTGTGTTGAAATTAGTAATAACGATATTTATTTCCACAGTTTTAGAGAAAATTGGAAATCGACATTTTAGTTTCCGAAATTATAACGAATGTATTTTTATTGACCAGCCTGAGACCGTGAGTCATGACGTAGGGATTACCGACTCCGTATAGAAACATAAACATATCGAGTAATGTCTACGTGGGGCACGACTCGGAAAAAGGGCCGGGTCGTGGAGGACAAATCAATAAATTGAAATTTCTGAAATTGAGATGACGTTTTCTTGTTTTCTCTAAAATTAGGGAAATGGATATCCTCATTATTCGTTAAAATATTGTTTTAGCGTCGTGACATCCTATAACATTTTTACAGGACTTACTTCAAGATGAAAATCGATCTGGCATCTGTCAAAATAGTTGAATCCTGAATCTCCACCGACATTATGAAAATATTTTGTCGTTAACTATTACAATTATTTTTTGCTAGACCACTTTGTGACGTGAATACAAGCATATCAGGAATGAAGCTAGCTGTTGACGCTTCATTTCGCGAGAACTCATGAGCCGAACGCGAATTACAATGTGAAATAACGACATATGTCTGGGTTCGAGCTTACAGTTTGAATAGAGCTTGACGTTGAACACTACCTTCAATTACCATGTAATAGTACCCGGAAAGCGGCATATTTACACAGACTAAAACACGGGTAAACTTTACTAATGTAATGTCTTCACATCATCAAAGGCGCATAAGGGCATGAAGTTATTAGCGCGGCGGTAAGGAAATATCCCGACCTGGAGGGAGCTTACGACGACACGGGTCACAATGAGGCAAAGGGAAAACTTTGTTCGTGGAAACGTCGGGGGCGAATCGAGCGCCGCGTGGGGTTGGTGGTGGGGGGGGGGGGAGGAGATAGCGACGAGGGGAAGGGTCTTTGCACTCGCGCGACGCCACTCGATGCTATTGCGACGCCTATACAATATTGTAAACGAATCTCGCTGTTGTTGCTGTTATCAGGGCGACAATTAACTCGCATAAGGTAGAAGCAATTGACGGGATAAATCGGAGAGCGTCGTGGCGTCGTTTCACCGGGATTGCGATTTGATGAGGGCTCGGTCGATGGAGTGCCGAGCTGTCATTCGGGAGACGGGCGTTTGATTTCGGTCATGGTCAACTATCCTGCATCCAGGGCCGTGTGTCACGACATTTTGCGCATCTAGGCTCGAATGTATGGCTCTTCGTTTACTTTGAAAGTAATTCATCATCAAATTATTAATTGTAATAAATATATGCTTCGAGCATTGTTTTTTAGTTATCTATTTATTAATTAATTGTATTTTGTATTTTTATTTTTATATTGGGTTTTAACGACGCACTGTAGTGATGACTGAGATCTATTGGCGTCGGATGAATGATTAATGAGATGATGGGATCATGAGATGAAGGTTTTATGGGTAATGGGAAGGATAGTGGGAAGTAAGCGGTCGTGGCCTATATTGTGGGAACCATCCCGGCATTAGCCTAGACTACAGAGGGAAACCACGAAAAACCCCTGTAAAGATGGACGGTGGCGGGGATCGAACCGGGTCCGATATGCCCCATCACCTCCCGGTCACACGAAGCAAGTGCTGCGCTAACCACTCAGCTACTGTGCCGGTAATTAATTGTCGTCTCACAATATGAATGCATTAAATCTTACACTTCTTTTTGAATAAATATAACTTTATATAATAACGTATTCTTTAATTTCAGCCGGCTGGTGAAAATAGGGTGCCCCTTTTATTTGGCGTCCTAGGCCCACTTTGCCTATGCCTCTTCCTTGAATACTTGCACATTCATGGTATTTTAGAGTATTTTGATATTTTTAGTGCCCTATTCATTCACATGTTCACTTAATTCTGGTAAACAAAATTTCAGTATCATATTAATTAATGAGCTTGAAATATCTCGAAGTTGGTTTACTTTTTGTCCAATGTTTTAGAAATCGCTATAAAAACATTCACCCTCGTCTTCTTCCCGATAATTCCAACAGACTAAAGTGGGCTATTTGCCAGAGGCGTAATAATCTCAATGACCAGATTATATTAACCCAATCAACTCTCAAAATCTTTTACAATCAAATGAACTACATACTTTGTTCTCCGTGGACCGGACTATACTCACTTCCCCCGCGCTTCTTACCACTAGTTTACCTGAATTCGCAGGTTGTTGAACTTGCAACAAAACGCAACGTGAAAAAAGTTCACCACACAATTTTATTAATTCAGCTGCCAGTTTCATCCGCTACATTTTTAATCGATTGTATGCACAGTGCGAAAACAGAATTAAAAAAATATGCGTTCATCTCGGCTAATGTTGGATGTGCTAAATAGATATGCCGCCGCGTTCGGGAATGATATGGCCTGGTAATAAAACTAGTGACTGTAAACGCGAGAGACAAAAAAACGAGTGGTGATGTTTGCGAACTCTGTCTATGCGCGGGTCAGTTTCATCACTGTTCGCTGGCAACCGGTTCTCTTCTCCTCTCTCTCTAGCCCTCCTGGGCCGGCTACACGGCGTTAGAGAGAGACGGAGAGAGTTATAGAATCCCGCGCCCAATGGTGTGAATATTTAGATGTGTGCTATATAAGCGAATGGATAGATGTCATTTTTTTTATCGCTTTGCACAGCTATGTGGAAGTATGTTTTACATTCTTCGGAGTGTAATAGATTTTATAAATATGCAAATGAATATAACGTCTATATTATGAAAATTAGTGTTATTAAATATATCTCTATAGTAATCTGCCTATTTATGTTTGACTTAGGATCGTTAGTGTTGGCCATGAGAATCCCAGCGCGTGATTACATTACAACTGCATGACGTGAGACGTGAATTGAGGTGTAGATGTGAAGGATTCATAGGCAGAGGAGCCCTAGAATTATTGAGGGGTCAAGATTGATGAAGTTGTCACGTTTGTTATAATTGAGTTATGATTGAATTGAAAAAAATTATTCATCATTCATATAGTTGTGTTTATTTATAAAGAGGTGAACTTTGAACTCAATTGTATAATTTTACAATTGTATCAATTGTGTAACAATTTTATTAAAAAACAGTTACGTGTAGGCCTATCAGAAAGCATTAATTATATATGAACTAAGTATTTGTTGTAGACCTATTATAGGGGAAGGGGGGGGGTAGACACTAATTTTTGGGCTTAGGGGCGCAAAATGTCTCGACACGGCCCCGATTGATAGGCTACCAGTTTTGTTCGCCCCCGATTGAGCATTGTTGAGGGTCGTTTCTCTTTGGCACTATTCTCGTACCATCTGGCTAGGCACGCGTAGAGTCTGCTGATACACATGGATATATTTATGATAAACAGAGTGTAGGTGTGTGTGTGTGTGACGTGAGTCAAATCTTAATTTACATCCTGAGGAGAGTAGATTCGTGGTGTGTGGAGTGGTTTTCGTAAACAAAATGAACAGAAATGTCGTCTCTTTGTGGACGGGAATACTGATTTCAACTTTATATATTATGTGAATGATCTCTTCACAATATATAGACCGTCCTACTTTGGGAGTGACTTTGAGTGTATAGCAACACAAGAGTAAGGCCATCCACACCCAATTAATAATAGTGAATACTAGGGAAATTGTAAGAACTCGCTGCAGCTTTCAATATTCTACTCTTTCGAAACGTGTAGTTACGTTTCTGATCGTAAATCTCGTCATGAAAAAAGTCGTTGACTCTTGAATTAACGCAACTAAACAATTGTGAAGTTGATATTTGTGTTTGTTATGTTGGTAGAAAGATGTTCTTTCGTTTATCGAAGTATAACCATAGTAATAGTGTATGACCATAATATATATAATTCTATATTGAATTATAGAGTACTATATACTGGTATCCTTTGGTCTAAATATAACAAGCTTATATATAATTTCACTTTGTTAACAATTTCTACTCGTCGATTTTCGTTCTTTACATTCAGCTTGTGCTACTTGTGTGTGCTGCTAGGGCATCTGTTCTGGCGTTGCCAGACTATCACGGACCACGTTGTTGTTTTGGTCGAATTCTGGTGTTCTGGAGATCTGAAGTCGGATCGCTCGATCATCAATCAGCAAAGTACATGATTGGTGCTGTGTCAAAGGACGCTAGATGCTGACTGGAGATAGTAGTTTCATTTTATTTTCACTGAATACGAACGAGTGTATACTTGTTTAGGGGTAGATTAAAAGGCAAAGTTGTGGGCAACGTCAGTTTGGGTCTACCACGTTGTATGAAAACACGTTGTAATTTCGTAAACTACTAATGCTAAGTGCTAATGGTTTATTGTAATGTTTTTATAATCATGATCATGACTTATTTTAACCGTCTTTCAGCAGAGATGAAAAACCTTCGATTCATCACAATTCAAATTTGCTGCCAAGCGTCATTTGTTGTACAAAGCTCTCTATAGTGTTATAGATTATTTAAACAGTTGACTTTAATTTTACTATTGTTCCACATTTCAATATAGAATCGGTTAAGACACGTTCATTATGTTTCCGATGAAAAACTTGGAATAAAATGTAAAATGAAATGAACATGTTGTCTGACAATCGATAACCAATCGATTTATTGGAACTCAAAAACACTGATCCACTAACCTAACCTAACACTAACTAATTCATAATTATTTTTTTCGTAATGATTTTATTATTCTTCAACCTGTAACGGAGACAAAGCATAATCTCTTTTTGATAGAAAAAAATCTTACAATATAATATCTTATATTAGCTCGTAGAACCTTTTTGCAAATAATTCTGCTAACAGCGAACACAAAGTTCAGTTTGCAATGTTGTTTTTAAATTCAATCGGCCTGCCAACATTATTAATTTATTATTATTCTCATCATTAGGCTTTTTGTATTATATGTGGTTTGTGTATAGTTTCATGTATTTGTTTGCTGCGAATTTAAGATTTTCACTCTCCTATTCGTTTAGTATCGGTAGTAACCTTGCAGGCTGCATTCATAATAATCTAACCGCCCTACTGTTTCCGGACGGTTAGCACATGAAAAGTTGCCAACGAGAGTTGATTTATCTGTCTAATATTTCGCCACTTGTTTGTCGAGTCGTGTAACAAATCGTGTCCACTTTGGTTGAGCGTTTTTTTTTTTAATGAATGGAATTATGAATTGATCAAACATCTCGTTATTCAATCTTCTAATCTCGACTGCCAAGTTCCGGAAGTGATTCGACCCATTATCAGCATCGATTATTAGATGAACGTATGTGAAGACTACCATTCATTACAGATCGGGTTGGTTGGATGGTTGTTTGTTTATTTGTAGTACGTAAGGTCATACCGGTACCGAACCACATTGACCTTTCCCAGGCTTCTAATTTGAAACTATATAGTTATGGGTAATATAGTATATGTCAGGTTGATTTTGAAAATTGATTTCAATTTGGCAAATCATCGAAAGGAAAACAGCGAAAATAATAAGTGGATTTTTTTGTAATAATTGCAATTTAGAGATAATTATCATCATTTTTTTATCACCATCGAAAAATTGATATAAGCCAAGTTATTTCACAGTAAATGCGAAGGATGAACGTTTAGGATCGTTCGAACAGGGCATGCACCACACGGGCGATCTTACCACCCCAGAGAAATAGTTTGATATAAAATAGTTCATTTAACAATTTGTTTAATTACAGTGTTATGAGTTGAGGAATGAAGAGAAATAAGATAGCTCAATATAGCGACAACATCGACGTGTAATATGTTCGACAAATTAATGAAAATCGATACACTTTCAGAACCAATGTGTGTAAATTTCAAATACATCCCCTACAAATATCTCAAATATCTCACAAAAAGCTTCTGCTGCGTTTGCGTCGTGCTATTAGCCATGTTGTCTGTCAGTATCGACATTATCGGTATTTAGATTTGTCCAGCCGACTCGACGCAACTGAAAGTCTCTCCCCCGTTTTTCTTTTTCACCATCGCTCGAACACTTGCCGCCTGGTTCACTTCTGCAAGGCAATAACCTGACTGCATCGTTCACTCTTGCACTGACAGCTGTACACACCGATCAGATAAACAAGGCCCATGGCTGCTAACATGGCTGGGTTAGGCGGTGAAGTTGGGTCGGCAAGTGAAGCACATTCTGTTTCATTTCTGGGTTATTTGGGTTTTATTGGGTGTAACGACGGGGCGCCTGTAGAGCGCATACTGGAATACGGATACTACCAAGAGTGAATGTGGGCTTGCCGTGTTTACTTGATATGAGGATGTGCCTATTCGAGGAAACTGTCAAAACCTGACCCGAATAACCCTAACCATAGCTCCTCTGTGCTCTATCCAATTCCCCGGAATAGTAGGTTTCACAGCATTTACACATCAAGCCCACGTTCACTCGTGGTAGTATCCTTACTCTGGTGTTCGCTCTTCAGCGCCCCCGTAACGACACACTGTAATGTTTTTTATATATATATATATATTTGGTTCAACGACTCACTGTGCTGATGACACGATCTATTGGCGTCGGTGAATGATATATGAATTGATGGGATGATGAGATGAGAGGTTATTTTATCATGTGTTTTTGGGTAGTGGGGAGGAGTCGGTCGTGGCCTGTTGTTAAGGAACCATCTCTGTATTGACCTAAACGAACGAAGGAAACCACGAATAACCTCTGTCAGAATGGTCGACCATGGCGGGAATCGAACACCGGTTACCTGAATGACGGTTCAGTGTGCTGTAGCCATTCGTTCACCCGTCTCAGTTACTCATGTATTCAATTATTAATTATATCGATATTAAATTATAGCGACACTGTATAATGATTATCAATATTTATTTGCGTCTGTGAATGATGAATGGGATGATATGTCATTTTATCAGATATTGGCAAGAAATCAGGGATCCATTCCAGGAGTCACTTTACCCTGGGGGGGTCACAAAACCTCAGTCAGGATGCCCCAGTCTTCTAAATAACAGATCTACCCGTCCCAGTATATATGTTACTGTCAGCTGCTGCTGTGGTCTGTACGAGTGATATAGCTTGTGCTGTTGGCTTTAGTTTACCTGTTCGGCTATTGTTTTGGTTGGTAGGCTTTTAGGTCGCTACGCAGGACTAGTTTTGCTCGCTACTTGCCCGATCGTGAACCAATCAGCGGACCGATTGTTTCCGATCAGACTCGTTGAGGACAGAGAACAACTTGCCGAGTAACTGGAAAATGAGAAATGCAGAATCAATGTCAAAATGTAAGATTGAATTGAAAAAACGTATAATTTCCAGGGCTATTATGCCTCGAATTAATATAATATGTTGACATGATGACGTGGGTCTAGAATGTCTCTCAAGTGAGTCAATCATATGATTTTAAATATTGTATGTATAGTTGAATGTGTACTGACGACATATCTTGATCAAGATATGCAACTTATTGTAATCATCTATAGGCCTACTTGTAGTAGCCTATGTGAATTCGACGAAGACTAGATATATTATCATCATTATTATCATCATTGTTATTATTAAAAAATGTATAAATATATATATTATAAGATATTAATATATATATCTCTTGTATGATGATAAAAAAAATTCCAACAAAAAAAGATTTTTGTTGTTAATAATAGCTCGCGATCTTCTCAGACAATAGAAGACGTTTTTCAATCTGCGTTGCACGCGTTTAATCAAGTCCAGTACTTTTTATTACTTGCCTTGGAACACAACTTTGAGAAAGTTTCTACAAGTTGGTTTTGAAAGTGCGATTTTTATGTGAAACTAAATTGATTCTCTTATTTTAAATGCGTTTAGTTTTCTTTACATCCCGTTTCGTTTAGCATAATTACGTTAAATCTATTCTTCACTGTTTGTAACTTGAATGAAATGAACGAACTGAAACGCGCGGTCGAGTGGCTAGCACATTTAACCGTCATGTAGGAGACCGACTTTCGATTCCCACCGTGGTCGACTATCCTGACAGGGGTTTTTCGTGGTTTCATCTCTGTCGTTCTTGTTAATGCTGGGATGGTTCCTCAATAACAGGCCATGCACGAATGACTTCTTCCCACCATCTAGAAACACATAATAAAATAATCTTGCATTTCATCTTTCCGTCATCCATTCACCGATGCCTATAAATCTGAGTAATTAATACAGTGTGTCGTTGAACCCAATATAATCAAATGAAAATTGAATGAAACGAGAATCACATTATATCCAATATAGGCCTGTATACATATTTACAAATAATACCTATGACTATCAATAACGTAACGGGATAAGCAACATGGCGCTTTCCTTTCACACCATGCGTATATCAAAGGGATGCCGCCTCACAAATGTTATGATTATTTGCTGGTATTGTTGTATGTTGATCTATACAAGTAATAGATGTAATGCAATCTGTGAATCCAGCTCTTTCCAACTGCATTAAACAATATTGGTATAAATTTCATTAGAATTAGCCAATCTGAATTTAAAATACGTCTGTAAAAGCATTTAGTCCCCTAGTCAAGAGCCCTACTGCTATATTTATCATTTGATAACTGGCAAATTACTCATCATCTACGAGAAAGATCAGAAACAATGCAAATATACAACTATGTACTATACATTGAAATACGAGCCTAATACGTACGATTTGATTTGAAATTGCGAATCTCAGAAATGTACACGAAAGCGCGCTGATTCCATCATGGTGAAAACGGCCTAATGTTAAAAGGAAAGGACTTATGCCGTGTTGCTTATCCCGTTACGTTATTGATAGTCATAGATAATACTTACTGCTTACATGTGTGATCGATAGATTCGTTCTTGTATTGTAAATAGTCGAAGGCGGTGGATGTAGTCACAGCAACCAGCTGACACATCTCTCTCTTTCTCTCGCTCTCTCGCGACTCTCCCTTTTCTGTTGCTCTGAATATATTTCAGTTTTTATCGAGGTGAAGATTCTGACCCAGTCCAAACGTATGTGATCTGGGGGTACGAAGTGTACGTACTACGAAATATAACTCGAGTTCGAACATCAAGCTTTTATCCATGTTGGCTGCCTCAATTGGCATTAATTTAGATACAGAGATTTCGGAAAGACGTTGGATTTTTTTTCCTTCGTACATGGGACAGGAATAAATTGGAAGGACTGTAAGTATTTGAAAAATATGAACAATGAAATGTCAAAATAATCAAATGAGGAATACAAAAATGTTCGCCGAATAATAATCTTTCCTATGTATAGCTTAGGCCCAGTATTACCACGGCCAGTTGGTATTTATCTGAGAGTTGGTGAAAACAAATAGCATGGGTAACCATGGTGATAACAAGTTTGAACTGTCAGATAAAGGCTAACTGGACTTGGTAATACCAGGCCTTAGTGAATCTTTTTAACCAATTTTGCTGCCACCTAGCCATCTACAATCCGCAACGCTCAAGTCAGTTGGTGTAATTGCTACTAAAAATTGGCTATTGCTTTGTACTTCACTTCTGATAATCACAGAAACTTCTCGATTCACTGCCATCCAGAACCCTTATTCTCGAGATTATGAGATTATGAGATGAGATGAGTGATATGAGATGGAATTATTATCTCATTTCACTTTTATATCTCACTTCTCACCATTTTGCTATTCCCGAGTTGAAAAATCGTGAAATATGAAATGAAATTGTTTTTATTATATGAGAGATACCCTTCAGGAGGCTAGCAGATTATAGCCAATAACGGCCCGTGAAAATGTAAACAAATAGGATGCACTGCCTTCCCTAGTTAGAGAGAATGACAATTTAATTGACGGCTGTCCGCATAGCGGGATACCAAGATGGTAAAGCGTAATATAGTCAATACATGGTACAATGGTTATTTACAAAAGTGATAAAAAATTGATTACAGAAAAATCCTGAAATATTATAAAACTAATTTAATTGAGGGTAGATAGCAAAAGTATGAAAAAAATATGAAAATGGAAGGTAATAGAAAAAGAAGGTATTATTAATATTATTAAAAAGATTGAAATTATTTGAATTATTTTGATTATCCTAGTGGCAGTGATGTAAAGCCATCTCGAGTGCTATGCACAATATTTTACAACTCAATCTGACATTTCACTAACCAAATGGGAGGTGAGATTTTCAAGTGAAATGTGGAATTGGAATGCCATGAAATATGAAATTGGTGTTTCGAGAATACCAATCAGCCATTTTCAGTGAGATTACCAGAATTCCACCTAAGTAATCTCATGTCATAATCTCATAATTTCGAGAATAAGGGTCCAGATGTACTTTATCGAGCTTCCCAACACTACAGTTGACGAAAAAAATACAAAATTAATATATAATGTAAAAGCCGTAATGAACTTCATATACTAGGAAAAAAAGTTCTCTTAAATTTTAATTCTATTAACAACCGTTTCTAATTTGAATTTTATGACTTTATCCGCGACAGACTGCTAGGTTGAAACTACCCTGACGCGTCCTGCTCCGCCGTTCTGAGCTGCGTGCGTCGCTCCGATGTTCGATAGCGCCGTCCGTGCGCACAAGGAAGGTAGAGGCAAGCGTAGGGCGATAAAATGCGGTACATAAACAAGGAATGTGTAATAAGGTTGTTCAGAGATACCCCCTCCCCCCTCCACCCGTCTTCTCGATCGGAAGGAGATACGATATAATTTTTTGTGTACGCAATGTGTCTTTTCTCTTTGTTGCGTGAATGTTTAGTTTGTTCTAGTGCTGCTTTAGTGTTGGAATTCTACATAATACTACCGGTTATACTATAACTTATGATTAAGTGAATTAAGCAATAATTAACGAATTAACTTACTATAATCATTGGTTACGTATTTCTCAATTAATTATGTCCAAACGAATTTTCAAATATCACAGCCTTCAACCTTGTGGCACACATTGTTGCATTTATTGAATGTAAGTCAAGATTATTGAAATATGTATATAGTTGGTTTTCCTGTTTTAGAAAAAAATTAAATGTATTCAAACTTTGAATAAACAATCAATATTTGTATGAAAGGATCCAATTTTAGTGCCGGTATTTCTTTTTGAAAATCTTCAAATTTCAGATTCAGAAATTCAGAAATTTCAGAAGATTTTTTTAGAGAAAAAATCACGAAATTTTGAAAAAATACATGTCGAAAGAATTTGTCATCTAATTTGATTATATTTTTAAAATAAATCCAGACTGGATTTAAAATAATTTCTCCGTATCTGTTTAATTGATAACTGTATATGGAGTTGGCCGCTTTGAGCAATCCGTTTTACACGAATAATTAATAAAATGTCAAATACGACGAATTGGATGAAAGTAGAAAGTAATTTAGTACGGCTGCTAATTTACTATGGATATAGGTTATAGATAAATTGCTAGACAATGCTAGTTACATACTTCCTTCGCAGATAATCACGTCGATTGTTTTCCTAGACGGTATTTTGAGCTTCGTATTTTGTAAGCTGTGAATGATTTATGTTCACAATTACCATATAGCTATACGTAGTTGTTTATTCCTGACTGATTTAGGACTAGAACAATCTTTAGGCTCGTATAATAATTGCCTGATGTAACTAGATCTCTATAAGCCTGAATCGCTTTGCTTCACAACCGTTGGACCAATTATTAATATAATACAAATATTTTTAAAGGATATTTTTGTCATCTATATAATCATCGAAAACTTGACATGACGCCATTATTTCCCTATAAAGGGAAGGGATGAAAGTTTAGAATCGTTTGAACGGGGTACCACAAGGGTGATCTTACCACCCCAAAGAAAATACACACACACTAATACAAAGTAATGAAATTATTTAAACACAAATAACAGTGTGATTTTCGACCGTCCACATCATCGCCCCAGCCTCGAACCCCGGTTCGTCTCGGCGTTATGTCAGTCCGGTCAAGTGAACAATTATCACCTCTTGATCTCCGTCTCCCCCCCCCCTTCCTCCTTTCCCTCCTGTCTCGTCTTGTGTTCTCCTCACTTGTCCCCATCACGCCCTCTGCTTGGTCTCTTTATAGTTTCGTTTTTTGTGACCCACTTCCTCGTCTGACGTCACGTATTCAGGCATCGCTGGCTGGCGCAATCTCGGTCGCTCGAATTGTGTGTACGGAGTTTTTACGCGTTTTATTTGAAGTTCTAATTTTTGCAGCGTATTTTTTTTATTTTTCGACGTTTTTTTTTTTTCATGTGCCCAAATTGTGTTTGTTCGTTCCCACGAGAGTTGGTTTTGATAATATTTAGTTAATGGAATAGAGAACGACGGAATACTTGTACATTGGGTTAAAATAAAATTGTGATTTGTGTTTTTTGTGATTTTTTTTTATATTGACATTTTCGCGCGGAATAATTTAACCGAAAAAGGAAATACATGATAATATTGTCTATTCCATGAATAAATAGCGAACCGACAATCTGATGGAATTTTTCGATGACTCATCTGGATGTGGAAAGCTCAATAATGATGGTGATGTAAATATTTGCTCTACTGAATTGATTCAATTGATGCTGGAGATAATTTTTGAAAAGTGCATACCTTTTATGAAGTTCAGATTCATTTACTTGACATTGTTCAAAAAGTGGCCAAATATATGACCGTTAGATAGGTCTACAAAGTAGAGAATACCGTCCACCAACTAAATGATTGTAAAAACTTGTAAATTGTAGAGAATTTTAGCTTCAAACATTTAGTAATTTTGAACGATGTAGTTATGCTTGTAATCGTAATTCGTTTTTCAAAAGTCATTACCCTGAAAAACTTCAAAATTGTTATACTTGCAAGCACGTACCGGTACGACAAAAGATCGTTTACTAACATAACTTGGCGCTTGATATTACCGTTGTATTTGTATACCTGCATTTGTTCACAGGTATTATAATTTTTCAGTGTGAGGATTCACGATGAAAAAACGTAACTTCATCTTTCAAACGGGTTAAATACTTACAATTCCAGCGAGATGATGTATTTACCGAACACAATAATGTAATACTGAGACGTGTGGCCAAGGGGTTACTTAACTGGACCGTCATTCAGGAGACTGGGGTTTGATTCCCACCGTAATCCACCATCCTGACAGTTTTTTCGTGGTTTTCCTTTGTCATTCAGGTCAATACTGGGATGGCTCTTTAAAAACAGAACACGACCGACTCCTCCCCGCTATCCAACACCCAAAATAAAATAACCTTCCATTTCATCATCCCACCATCTCATATATCATTCACCGCCGCCAATAGACCGTAGTCATCAATAGAGTGCATCGTTATATCCAATATAAATAAAAAAACACAATAATGTAATCAAGTTAGTATAGACTATAGACGACCTTCTTTTTTCGTTAGTACTTGGCGATAATTGTGATCGTGCATGTGGTATATAGGCTATGATCGAAGGAGTGGCGACCCGACGTCGACGCTGAGCCCCTCCATCGCGAGTTGATGTTTCGCTCAAGGTTCCAGTGTGGGGTCTGAAGGCGAAACCTTTGTTCGGCTCGCGACCAGGTCGGTGTTAGCCGTGAGGGCGGCCATCGAAACGACCTGGTCTATTTCGTCTGTGGAGATGGGAAGAAGGGCGGGAAAATAACGTGACGAGGGAGAGAACGGATATCTTGTCGATCGTTTGGCTTACAGTGGTTAAAAAAATGAATTTCACAATCATGTCTAGAAAAATTAGGAAAACGCATAATATTCGTTGTAGGATGAGCAAGATTATATATGAAATCTATTGGAACAAATGGTAAACGTGTTCACACATTGATTTTGAATTTATTAAGTCATTGTTTCACCTATTGATGTAGTTTCAATCATATTATACGAACTAATTCAATTATACTTGCACGGCCTATATGCACAAAAAATGATTTATAGGTAAGAGCATATAATCTCAGTGCATGCAATTTTGAGGATTTTACTCTTTTGAAAGTTGCAGTAATGTTTCTTATCTTGGACTTTGTTTGTCCTGAAAATTATGATACTCTAAAAATGTACTACCGCTATATACCAATATATAACAGTGGGATTTGTGTTTGTTATGTTGGCTGCAGACTACCTTCTTCTATCCTGGAATATAAGTTGTGTTTTTTCAATTTAAAAGTTGGGTTCCTGATTTTGAAAATGAAAACATGCGTAATATAAAGGAACGGTCTATTTTTGTGTGCAAATTGTAAGGAACAGCTGGAAATTTCTAACTTTTCTTTCATTATATTTTCATTTAATCTGTTTTTGTTATCTTATTTTTATTACATTCATTTATACGATCATCTCATACAGTGTTAATTCCGTCAATATTCCGCCAATCTGACACACTCAAATCATGGCAAATTGCCTTGGGAACAGCAGCAAGTCGAGCGTGTGTTCGAGTCCCGCTTGAGACGTGGGTTTTGGTAAACATCATCATCCGGTCATTCGTACCCCCTTATAACCTTGCTGTCGGTGAGGTCGTCGTGCAAACAATAATCGTCTCCAATTAATTATCTGATTATTTCAAATGGGTTACTTTCTTTCACGACAAATTGCCAACTGGCAACTAGTCGTAACCGAAACTTAGCAACGTACAAGCTCTAGTATTTACGACTTCGACAAGTTGGCTTGAACACCAATTGTTACTTGGCTATATAGATGATATTTTTAAAACGTACCCCTTCCTTTCCTGTGAACTACACTAAATGTGGGTAGTCGGTAACTACAGGTAACTACTAATCGGTACCTTTCTCTGAATTCCATTGACTGGTCAAGAATCAAGATGCGCAGTTTATCATTCACGTATTGTGGACCGCCGGATGTGAATGGGCAGTGAGGACGAATACCTTCCTCCTACGTCGACCACAATCGTGACTTGACTTTCTGCAGTGGCGTGACTACAGGTGAACCGAATCTCCCTGCGTCCATAAGCTACCGCAATAAAAGTGATTATCATTTGATGCATTCTATTGCTCTCCTAATACGATGCAGAAGTCCTTACACTAATCGATAATCTGCTTATCCAAGGGTGTCACATCAGAGTGCCCTCAGTACCGCTTTAGGTTTGTGTGAACGTCTTTTTACTCATCATCACTTCATAGTTAGCCTACACTGTCACATGTTCGTTCGTACTCCCGAATAACCCAACTGTTGGTGGGGTCGTTTAAGAAAAAGATCCACCATCCGATTCAACAAGTGTTATCATGCAAATAACGGGACCGTTGACGAAGAATAAAAATTGAGTTTTAAAATTGAAACTCCTGTACCTCCGTTTGATTCCAGTCGGGCGTAGGTTCGATCCCCTCAGAAGACATCTGTTTCTTACTAATAATAATTCGCCCATTATCCACTCATTCGTACCTCAAAATAAAATTATTCAGCTGTTGAAATGTTTAATTGAAGATGAAAAAGGAAAAAAATATGAACTATAAAAAATATGAATACATTTGCAATTGAAAGAATACCCAGAAAAGTTACGTAACGGTATAAACACTCGTTTGGGCTTAAGCAATACAAATCATAAATCCATTAGGTACTGCAGTAATAAGTTGATGTTGATCGTCAGTTATCCTAGAAGTAAAAATGTTTTCAAGGCCGCTGGTTGTAACTTGAACAATGAGGTAACTATTTTTTAAAATTCCAATTGCATTTTGTTCTACACCACACTATAGGCCCTACTATAGTTTGTTAGTTATTTTATTCTATTCTATATGATGTTGAATTGATACTTTTAAGATATTCGTGATTTAATTTTAGCCACTTCTATACTGTATTCTTACTTTTTATGATACTTTTCATTGATACCTCTCATTTTCACTTGGAGGAGTTGACCGCAACCTTTTTCTTCCCCTCCTACGAAAATAGCTGCAGAACTTTCGTCTCCACGTTTCATTCATCGTTCAACGAGTTAATATATCGTCGTATAGTTATTATAGTGTGTCGTTATACTCAATATGAATAAACAATGAACGTATTTCGCAAAGTCAAGTACTACAAACGAGCATATTAAATATGTAATATCCATGATGATATTCGGTCGATTAAAATACCACATGTTCAGCGCGACCTTCTTTCTCATATCAAGTCATTGGATCATTTCCCCGCAGATTTCCGCAATTACCAACACCTTAAAAGATCAATGTTTATATAGTTATCGATAAATAGTTCGTATTTCCACAGTTCTAATAAATAAACGAGGTTTATCTGGTTTATCAGACCGTCGATTACAAGCTCGCAGTACGTGTGTATACAGGAAACCTGGCGAGCGAAGATTTATATTCTGGGCTCGCGATGTAAAGACGTTCAAACGATTCTCCGCTTTCAAACGAGTTTCTGTAAGGCCTATACATGTTGATGGCTGGTCGGAGTTGGTGTGGCACAAAAAAAAAAGAATTCGAGTAAGCATTTCTTCCACTGTTCGGTTTGCCTTGTTGGGAAATTTGAAGTCTTACATTCGAATTCAATTATGAATGAAAACGATTTTTATATATTTATTATACTCTCGTCAGGTTTTGCATAATTATTTCTTCAACTTGAAGAAGAATTGGTGATTTTAGTCGGCCTCATTTCAAGGGCATTTCACAATCGTGTGAGCATATTTCAGTCGAGCCTTCAACTGAATATTCTTATGCTAATCTTGTGTAGGTATGCTATGTATATGGTTGAATTATATCGAACCAAATCGGGGATCACGTCTAAATCCTGTTGCGTGATGTGAATTGATCAGTTGTTGATAATAGATTCATCAGCGTTCATCAGTTTATTGTGTAACATATCAGCTTTGCACCTATTCGTGTACGCGAGAATTTGCAAAATCGCAATACCACATCAGCAATCGACATTGATGGTTTTTCATGTGGTTATAATTTGCCCGTGTCACGTGATGCCCATGCAATTACACAATCATTATGGCATTTTTGTATTAAGATCGAAACTTGAAACAAAATCATTGTTCCCCAATTAAGGTAATGGATGAAAGTATGATCGTTTGGACGAGGCACCACAATCAAGTGCTATCTTATACCAGTTACCACCCCATTTTAATTATTTTTTAATTAAAAAAACGATGAACTGTGACACCGAGACTGCGCTGTTTGTGACCATACGTTTTTGCCGTAGATAAAGGTATTTCAGTTTCCACAAGTCCCGAACACAGGACACGGTTTATAAGTATATATCCGGACATTACCAGCATTGGTGTTGAGAGTGAGCCAAACACACGGATGTTGATATCTTCCACTTCGAATGAAGTCTCTCAGGCAATGTTCATTTCTTTCCATAAACAAAAATTGAAGTATTATGACAAAAATGGTGATTTATGATGGATTATGATTTCTTTCAAGTTTTTATTTCAAGAATCTTTGCCCTAAAACCACTCGTATCTGGCGAACCATGTACACTTGAACATTTGTTTAATAGATATTTCGATCTTGATTGATTTCTTCGTTTTCACAGTTCTCTCGCAGTTTTTTTCCAGTGGTCAAAGACTCTTGGTTGCAGTAGCATAAAACGATTGCGGCCACCAATGACGTATGAGATAAAAGTCCGCCTGTTGTATACCCGGCACGAGTGTGGATGTGGTCCATCGTTGCATAATTGTAATGCAATCTAGTACAGCAATATAACTATCAACATCAATATTTATTATACGTATTCAGTATTCACTATTCAATAACCATAATATGTGCCATCAAAAATGCTCTATTAATATGCTGTAATAAAAATAGTTGATTAAATGAGAGAGTGTGTCGAAAATTTATTTATAGTCTGTTGATGAGCAATGTATTTATTACATTGACTTCGATTTGCCAATTTATATCAACTCTATCAGTTGTAACATTAGTGAAAATCGATCATGTATAGTCTATTGTCAAATTCCACTTTTGAAGAAATAACTTTGAATTATGTCCTATAAGCTTAGATGGAGATTAGGGGACTTGGGTCATTGATTTAATCATGTTTACTGGAATACTATAAAAGTTTTCTATTGTTAGCATAGAATCCTAGCTCTCTATATTCATGACGTGATGCTCGCAATTAATTATGTCATTGTCAAGAGAACGTAACTTCATTCACTTGTGTTGCCATATTAGATAACTCTTTTTAGTAAACATTAATCAATGAGTCCTAACTCAGTGAAGCTGGCTAGCTATAGGACTGTATTTTTAAACCAACAAGTCATTCATCAAATGTGGTAATTCTTGATGTCTTCTAATTTTACAAGTAGGCCCATGTTTTAGAGTAATTCTATAGTAGGCCTAACCGTATTGGTGTGTATCAAGTGAGACTCGAATGAAGTTGTCGCAAGTTCTGTTCTATCAATGAGCATTTCCAGTTGTGTGGATGCCAGTCCGCATCCAAACCGATCTGAATCAAGCACAAACTTGCATCAACAACTTCCAAACAGAACTGGATGTCTGATTCCAAGCCGCGTTGATATGCTTTTCGAAACTTAATCGTTTGCTCGATCAGGCTATTCGGGAATAACATGCGATTTCAGTTAGAACTTAACTTGAGTAGAGTTGGATATGACAGGTCTGTAAAGAGACCCATTAAAACAGAGGCCATTGCCATGGTTGACTATTCTCGTCAGTTCACAGTTGGTTGATCAATTTAAAAAGTTAATTAGGTCCCGGTGCAGTATACTGTCGGTTCGTTCATGTAGTGCGTTATGAATGTTTATTATCTTGTTATTAAATGTTCTGAGTAGTATGTGTCGTAGGAATATAAATAAATGGCATGTAAATGGGCACCGGTTCAGTAATATATTCCATGAGCTAATTATATTCGCCAATATAATCTACTTCGCTCATTTTATGTTCCAGTTTTTTCTCTTGAGTAGATTTCCTCTGAAGCATTTTTGATAATGTCAGTCTTTGAACAGTGTCAAATGTCAACATCTCATATCATGAACTGTTAAATTGTGATTTTACTTTGTGATTCACTGCTAACTATATATCTTGTTCTGCTGTCCAAGTAATAAGAAATTAGGGAATTAATTCTTGAGCGTTGTCTCGTTGTCTGACTGATACGGTACAAGAAACAAAACTATCTTGTACGAGAAAAGTCATACGTATTGTTGCCAGTTTGTCTCGGTTGCGTTGACGCGCCGTTCGTTTTCAATCCCTCGCGTTCTATATTTAAATCTCTGCAAGAGGCGCGTCCGCTCGCGTCACGTGCGAGTGTGTGTGAGCCGAGCGGTTGCTATGACAACGTCACATCTCGGTAGGAACTGGGTGATCATCTCGAGTGCATCCCGGCTAGTACCATCGACACGTTTACCGACACACCTACGTCATTGATTAATATCGTTTGTCACATCCGTTTACGAATTGTGAAGGTCTTGGTTTTAGTCTGGGAATAGTATTGTTGCTATCCAACAATTTTCGATACCAAAGAGGAAAAGTGTTTAATTCGTACTTAATTATTATTATTAATCCTTTTTTCCTTTTTTACTATATCTTTGTAACTAGGCCTATTATTTTCTAGTTAGTATGTTCTGTTCATTTTAGGCCTGTTCGTAATGATGTTATTCAATGTTTAATTTTACATTCTTTTTTGTGTTAACATTTGTTTGATTCATTATATGTTCATATGCCACCGTCAAGTCCATACAGGTTTTGTGGGCTTTGTCGTATTCCATGTATCTTCTCCGTATGAAATGTCAATAAAACAACAACCACAACAACAACAGTAATCGCAAGTCGTAACTTTTCGCTCGTTTGTTCGTGCAATCTCGGTATTTCGATTGGTTACAAAGGTAAAACATCCAGGCTTACAACGGCCATTAAACCGCCGTTAAATTAAAATATCCCTAAAAAGGATTTCATTGGTGTATCGTATCGGCCACAAACTCGACCCAATGAATATCAATGATATCAATGAATTATCGATGAATATTATGCATTTGTTCAATCTGAATTGCTCAACTGTTGTATATTGTCTTTTTTATATTATCGAATTTTAGGTAATTATTAAATTTTAGAATTTTATCGATCATAAAGACAGCTGTGTCTTGTGTGCAAGTGTTGGTCATATATAATGTTCCGATAAAATTGTCAGGATTTTTGCTAATTTCGAGGTCTAAGATAACTCGATTGAGAAGTTTTTTTAATGGAACGGTTCCTGGAACGGAAACTTTCTGGAACGGTTTTTACTTATATAATGTGTTTCAGTTTTTTGGAACTGAAATACTAATCTGCGGCTGAAAATTATGGTCACAGACAGCGCATTCCTGGTGTTGAAGTTTATTGGTTTTAAATAATCAAAATTGGATGTGATCGCCCTTGTGGTGCCCCGTCCAAACTATGCTATTATACCTCTCATCCATAGCCTTAATTGGGAAACAATGATTTTATAACAAGTTTCGATGTTATTGAAATTTTTTACTTTACATTTCACATGAATATAGCACGTGACAATTGTAGGCCTACTTCGTTTTAATAATTTAATTGATCAATGTAGACTTGGATTATATTTTTCGTATTGTATAATGTAGTCAAGTTAGTTAACTAAAGCCTCTGGCATACTTGCTTTCACACGAAATGTTCATTTCGGAATTTGAATTTAAATAAAATGAATATCAATTTGACCACACAAAATTTGTATTCCATAATTGAAATTTAAATAAAATGTATGTACATTTTATACCGCTATTTTTTTCACAGACTGGAACTACTTAAAGAGTTCGCATGTGTGCTAGTTTTATCACGTATATAATGCTGTAATTTCTCCAGGATGCTTTTGGATATTAGTTAATCGATCACTGTATGGGGCCGCTACTGTACTAATCTGATGTTATTGCACTTTTCTTCGAGACCGGAAACAAGGGTATATGTTTGCCGCGTATAGCGCACTGCCTGCTTGATACACATAGGCCTACAGGCGGACTCGCGGGTACTTGATGTTGAAACCATGTCGAAACAAAGTACATTATACAGCTGACAGAATTGCTGTGTTGCACGAAAAGAATGTTTACATGCAGTCACCGACACCGATGTAGGGAACAATGTTGAATCATAGATTTATAATAATATTATATTAGGTATATTATACCTTATACCGAGATATGTTACTCCTGCAGACATATGCTCGTTCTTATCTCGGCGGCCATTTTGGACATTTAAAAATGGAATCTAGGCAAGGCAGTCTATATTAACACTGATATATGTTAAATATGGCGGAAACTGGAAACTTCGCGGTTTGTAAAGCGGTGTGAAACCAATGCCGAGACACAAATATGTACGCGAGTAGAACGTATCTCGGTAATATATATTTATGGTTAAATGACCGGGATTGCAATAACTATATAGTTGAAATACCACAACCGAAGAACAATGCCAATGCCATTCGAACATCCTTTCTTTCCTTTCCTTGGGTTTGCGCTCCACAGGTCAAACGAAAGTAAAAATTTTGTAGAAACTTGGCATATACACAAGTGTCATCATCTAACTCGATAGTCGATACTTTAATACAGTATCGCTGTATAGTTTCAATACACGTACACTCGATTATTCGAGAAAATCCATTTCCAAATTTCAAAGAAAGGACGTAAAGAATAATCCAGATAACAAAATTTGGAAAGAAAATATGTTTCAGATAAATTCATATTTTCACGGAAATTTAAACTCTTGAATGATACACATTATTTCCAACTCTATATAAATCGGATCAGCTGATTCCAATGTAGTTTCTATACATCAGTTGAAAAGCTGGCAAGATCAAGAGGTATACAACCAATCAAATTTGAAAAAAAATAAAAAAAAGTAGCACGTAGAAAAAGAAGGCATTGACTTGAATGGTTTTAAAATCAATATTTGTGTATAGATTTCCGTTACATTTCACGTAAATTGGCCTATATCGCTCATCTTGCAACGCATATGCTGCGAATTTATGAAACACAGTTCTATTCTTTTGTGGGGATTGTTAACCACGAATTTTCTTTGGAGGGGGATGGTGTATGCGTCACAATTTCTCTATGGGGAGGGGGGATTGAGGGCGCTTCTCCCCCAATTCGAACACTGGCTGCTCGACATTGTATGCTCTTTCTATTCCAGTTTCTTCTCCTTTGGTAGATATTCAAGTTTATCCCAATCTACGATTATCACAGCACGCGTACGTCGAAGGTCAAAGGTCATACACGCAGGTTATTTAAAATTGGACCGAAAATGGGCCTGACATTTTCTAATTAAAACTGGCCGTGGTTTATCAAGATGATAGGCCTATATTGTATTAATATTGGTCATTACTTTTAGAAAGTTATATCTACACTGATGAACCGTGACAATTACAGCCGAGTTTTAAATACTTATTATCTTGAATAAACCTGGAGTAAGAAGAAGAATAATATGGCAAGAAAAATTTCAAGTGAAGGTGAATTTATAGATAATAATAACCGATTATAAAAAATAATCGTACATCATTACGTAATCAAGTACTGTCAATGTGGTCTGTATCCCAATGATGATGCAATCACAAAGGTGACAAAATTCAGTGACTCATTGAACGTGAGTGTTTCGTTAAAACAAGTCAACAATAAACAAACAAAATAAACAAATATATGCACAATTGAAGTTGATGAAACTTGTTCCCGTTGTTCGAAGAGATATATAGCTCGTATGGTTCAAAGTACAAAATGCACTCACTTTTCCCCGGTCATTTAATACGCGGTCGAGTGTATTTACTATTTACATAAACAAGCCAGCAGAAATCATCTCGACTTGAATAATTTTACCGATTATGTGCACGTGCTCTAGATTGTAGAAACATCCATGCCAAGCGCTTCATAATGCGAGAATAAAATCGGTTTACAACTCCAGTCTACCTCTAGTGGATTCACCTTATTAGTATATGTATACGTATGGTTTAAACATTCCGTCATTGATATTGCATTCACCATAGACGATTCAAGTGTCAAATGAAGGGGAAGATTATTATTTATTCATATCGGCAAACTTGAGAAGAGTACTTTTATATCTTTAATGTTGGAAGCGATGCTGTGTCTGCTTCCTCATTAACTAATTGCTAAACGCATGCAGTTACTGACCTATATATAAATCTATACTGGCGGCAATCCTTGTATAAGTTATTATAGGCTATAATATAGTAGCAAGAGTGCCTACTTATGTGGGTTGATGATTGTATGCGTTCTGAATCATCACTAAGGAGACCGGGGTTCGATCCCTTTCAGTCGACTAAACGATTATTAGGTTTTCGAGTTCAGTATTTGAGTTGTTTACTAGCAGACAACGATCGATTCCTTCCCTCATCTGCACGAAAATACCATAAAGAATTTGTGCATCCTTGCCAATGGACGAAACATGTTATTATGAATCTTTTTTTGCGTTTGTTCTGTGCCCTTAAATTTCGTAGGACTTGACGTATGGAACAGCTGTAAAGTAAATCCTATTTCAGTCATTTCTTTGACTACATGATTTTTATTAACGAGATAGGGTTGGGAAACGAGCAACTGTATATTTAGCAATCAGTAGGCCTACATAGATTCTCGTATTATTATATACATTTAATATAATCGATATTCATGACCTCAAATACATTCAATTTATTAAAGTTACTTATACGTGTTATGTCACTGATGTGCGATCACCGACTGAGTGAAAGTCACGGACGGAAACAATATAGGCGAGTGTATATATATATAATTATAATTTATTAATTGATTCTGATTTATTTTTAAACTTGTAATGTTTTATACTATTATTAGACTCAGATAGTGGACTGACTATGTTATGACTGTACACTTCACTTTTCATTTGATCTGTAGTATATAGTGACATTGCTATTGGACATGTTATTGTTATTGTTTGTTGTTGTACACGCAATGCATTTCATAGAGTGAATGTCTCTTTCGTTCTCGATTTTATTCTCGCAGCTTCGATACGATACACAAAATTGCAGGGTCACTGGCAACACTGACAGTGATATTTATTTATAAAAAAGTTACTGCTATTAGGTTGGTACCGTTGCCAATATTTGAAAATAGAACGGTGTGATAATTCTCCTAGCATTGGAATCGGGTTAAATGTTCTCGATTATTATGTAAGCGCCAAGTGTTTTTAATGTCTGAAAAACCAGCGTGTATTCAGGTTAGCTAGAGGTAATAGTGGCCGTGACTAATTCAAACCTACCCGACTGGTTTGTGGAATAAGCAAGTGAGTTTCAGGGTCAAATATTGTTATGTATTGCCCTGGTAATAATGATCATTTGTTAGATGGAGAGCGAACGTTTGTGACAGTGAGAAATCTGCTTGTAGGCGTACAATCTTTACATCTTCTTTACCTACGCTTTAATTAGTTTTAGCATTCATTGTAATTTTAATTGTGAAAACGCGATATTTTTTCGCGTTGGTGGAATAGTACGTACTAATGCTTGAATACTTTCTTGGGAAATACCCACTTAATTTATTTTTACGAATACATTTCATAAATAAATAGATGAATATATATATATATATATATATATATATTTATATATATATATATATATATATATATATATATATATATATATATATATATATAATTATATATATATATATATATATATATATATATATATATATATATATATATATATATATATATATATCCCACAAGTGCCGTGTGATAATGGGAATGATCCCTTGTGATGATAGAATGATGATCAATTAATTAATAAAATTATGAAAATCATTTATTTTGTTCAATTTTCCCCCATGATATTTGAATGTAAATTGAATGAGTTAATTGTTTTTGATACAACTCAACTGTAGAGAAGTGAATTAGATGTTCAACTTTCATTCCGATTAGTTACTTTTCATAAGAATTCGAGTCGCATCAACTATTCCCTTTAATAATCTGGGAAAAGTTGACAGTATTCGTCCCTGTATTGTGCCTTTTTTCGTTGTTTGAACTAATTGTTATCAATACTTTTATCTAGTGCGAATTGAGATAGCGTGAAAAGTGTTAATTTTGTTGTTGCCCAACATGGAAAAAGTGTTTTTTTATCCGTGTGAGTTTATATTGCAATATAAAGCACTACTTGTATCAAATGTCTATTTGCGCAATTCTCGGTGGCATCGACCTTGGCTACAGCAATGCCGTACATGTTTAGACTCAACGTATCTCCCGTCTGTGCTTTGGATTGAGCCAACTCTTATTCTAGTATGTATTTACATTTACAATTACACCAATCTTGATTATCATTACAGTGCATCGTAAATCCCGATGAAATAAAAATGCATGAACATTCAAAAATCAACAGGATGTCTTTAATTATGAAATGATCGAGTTTTTGAATCATAACATTATGAACTGTCATCCCGATCCTCATTGGGGAACAGTTGAAATTATCTCAAGTTTTCGAAAAAAAAAACACTGATAGTTTTACTTATCTTCGAATGAACACATATCTCATATTTTAATTTCTTCACGTATGTTATGCAACAGTAATCATGACTGTAATCAATCATATCAAACATTTCAAGGTTATGTGGAACTGGCACTGAACATTGTTCTGACCTACCCTAAATACATTCGGTATTTTTAGTGTCACGATGTTAATGACATGACCCCCTGACAGGAAGCTCAACCTGATCTAGATGATTGTGAATCATCAAGTTGCCGTGACAAAGAGCTAGGTAACTATGAGGATGATGATCACAAAACAAACAACAGTCGATTTTCACCATCACCTAAACTCAGGTTACTAATTAGTTTCTAGAATGCGTTATTTGAGTCAGCGACTTCCAATTAGAAGCACACTCTTCTCGAAAGCAAGTCACTGGATTACTGAAATCGATATGTTAACCGATATATCTTCTTCGGTTTGAATGGAGCTCAGGTTTTCTGAGTGATGTGTAGTGAAAGTATAGTAGCGGAAATGTAGTTACTAATTAGTCAGTCTTATATTTATAGACGGAATATTTCAATATTCGTCATGGATTAGGCCTATAACAATAAACATACTCATTATTATCAAGTATACAAACAATCTAAGTTTATTGCGTATCTATCATTTTTCCGTGACTACTGCTAATTGATACCTAAATGCAACCAAATACGAAAAAAAACGAGTTCGTTAATTTTAATTGCTTATTTTTGAAATCAAATACTTCATCGTTTACGTTTTATTGACGCAAACCTGCCCATAGCTCTTGAATACTTTAATCACCGGCAGTCTAGCATTCAGTCGCGACTTGTTAGTTATTATGCAAGGAGGGAGATAGAGAGAGGGAGAGGGAGCGAGAGAGAGAGAGGAGGGTAGAGCGAGAGAGAAGATTAGTTTGAAACTTTCTCAACTTGGGTTCGCGATTCACTGTGCACATAGTATGGCATATTCAACTGATATTATGATATTAATATAGATATATATATATATATAGAGCGAATATAGGACCGAATATCTACTATTTTCCAAGGAGCTGTTTCTCAATTAGACGGAGCATGTATTTGCTTTCATATCGGAATAGTTAACTAGTTGAATTCATCCAGTACTATAGGACAGTTTCTAGTGGCACCGTTGGCTATTTTCGGTATGAAATACATTTAGTTGGATTTATGATATTCGTATGTATATGACAAGGTCTAGTCTAGCTGCATAATACACATATGTATATATATATATATATATATATATATATATATATATATATGCAGTTATACTTGGGTATGTTGTAACCCGTAGCGCGCATTGTTGTTGTGGC
Organism: Brachyptera risi; assembly: GCA_964007535.1. NCBI lineage: Eukaryota > Metazoa > Arthropoda > Insecta > Plecoptera > Taeniopterygidae > Brachyptera > Brachyptera risi. Next base: position 16,225,512 of record OZ023328.1, on the reverse strand, counting down.
GAGCAATCTAAATTGACGAAATATTACTTGACCTAACCCGGACCTAACTATATCCAAACACAACCTAACCAACTTAAACTGTAAACTCATTCTATCATAACCTAAAACTAACATAATTTGATCCAAATTACCAGAAATATTATTTGTAAATAAATACAACTACCAAAGTATAAATACAAATACTGACTTCTTTGTAAATAGAAGGTCGTCGATTAACTTATAAAACAGAAAGCCGTGGGTTTGGCTCAGAAAGTCGAGTTCAGCCTCATCCATATAGTAACAGATGTACGTTTTTTTTTTGTTCCGGTATATCATGTGAAATCATCAAGAACCTTTCCGTAAAATTTCTGACCGTTTCGCTTGATTTACCGGAACGGAAAAACTGTCCCACCGTGTCTACTAATCGGGCATGACTGTTTTAAATGTGATGCCGGTCGGGCCTGCGTTCGATTCCTGCCATAGGCTCGGGCTTTTGTAAACGTCCTTCTTACATATCATCGCTTCATCGTTTCATTATCACCCTCTCATTCTTGAACCAATATAAATATAGTTATCAATTCATTAAAATGAATTGGGTGTGGGGTAATGGGGTAATGAATTAAAATGAATCAAATGATGATATACAAAATATATATCACAGCCGTGGTATATTTAAGGTAATGTGATTTTCCAGGACGAGTTATTCGATAAAAACGCAAATGCATCTTTCAAAAGCGTTGAATTCTTGAAGTTGTGGCGAGATTATGTAACCAATTAGCGAAGTGTGTATACACATATTCAGTGGGTCCCTTATCTCCTTTTCGTGAAAGCAAGTTTATCTCAACGAAAATCTCTCGTGTTTCCACAGCTGCATGTGCAAATGAATGAGTGATGCATTTCTGATGCCAGTGGGAAATTAGTTGATAGTGTGCAGTCGTCATGTGTGCCATTTCTTTGACGTAATGGAAATGGCTCTCGTAATATGTAGGTGACATCAGTGACATTGGCTTGACCCAATTCGTGCTTGCGAAACGATGACGATGTCAAATGTCAATCTACGATCCACTATCGAGTTTAAAAGCGGGAAACTCTTTTTGTCCACTTTGTTATTAGATGAGCGACAGTGATAAGGCGCGTTCCATTCGGCCCAATCGGGGTTTTATATTTCTTTTTTATTAGTGCATGTGGGCTCCGACAGGTTTCAAAGTCAAAACCAATTCAGATGAAACTTTTCTAGGTACAAATCATCTTCTAAGCTAGAAATGTATAGTTTTTGGTATAAATCGATTAGGAAGATTATGAGAAGTTGATAATGGGAATTGTGAAAATGCCAATAGTATTAACCACAATTACCCACTTGGTGACGTCAAATATCAGAGCCACATCGAATTTTAAGATTCTTAATTGTAAATTTCAATGATGTATTATAATCAAGAAGACCGTTTTCGGACATTACTTGTCCGAATGTGTCTAAAAATAGAATTGTGGTTAATGCTATAAGATGAACATGCCGATGAAAGCGAAAATATTTTCATCCGAAAACATTTAATTTGGAGATATCGTAAAACAATGACAGGCATCTTTGATTATTTTTATCAAGATCCGGTAAGCCGTTACCCAAGGTGTATGTTGACATTTCTCTTACATTTCATATATACATTCTCTTCGCGCTCTCCTATTTTCATTAACTTCGTTTCTCTTCTCCCCCCTCCTCTTGTACTTTCCTCTCGGATAATATACGACCCAAGTTCTTGTTTCTTGCCTGCTGTAAGTTACCCGACCCGACGTCGTCGTGGAAGTAAATTGAGCAACAACACCTCTTCTACCGTAGAAAAGAGTCGTTGCGAAAGAAGTTAACCTGTACGCTATAGCAGGATGGTCGCCAGAGGAAGTAAAGGTCATTGTCGCTGCTCCGCTAACAGCGTCGGAACACCACGACGGATGTAACCAACGTGAATTATAATTCTCCTACGAGTACATATGTACATACGAACGAATTACACTGCATGACTACATTTTTTTCTTCTTCACGCGAGATAAAGAAAATAGATCGAACGAGAAATTTCTTTCAAATAGTACAGTCAGAGAGAAAGACGTACTGGTATATAGAGAATGATTTAGTAAACATCCTCTATCTAGGTCAACACGTCTTTTTTTATTATTATTTATCTCCAACGCGGAGTCAGCCAGCGCCCACGTTGTCATCACGAACGATTGCACCGCCCCGAGAATCGAACTCGGTACTCATTTATAACACGTAGTCGTAGCCGTCGAAAAGTGGCACACTAGATTAGGATAGTTCAATGCCTGCTTCTCTGTTATTGATAATAAATGAGATAAATTATCCCAACTCCATCCTACTATAGAGTGTAATATTTATTAGTTAACGGAGTATGTGTATATATATGTGGGTCGATATTGCCAGCTATATGTGTAGAATGATACGGAGCCTCTACTACTATATACAGAGTGTGTGTGCAGTGTTGGCTGACTTTGCTATAGCTGGTCCCGGGGGGGTTACTGAACCGGGAAGCGAACTAAGCACTCTAGCTCACTCCCCGTGCTGCGATGCTACGCCGCTCGGTTGCGCGCTTCTACCTGACGTATCTCGTCCGGTCGGCCGTGAATGTGCCGACAGTCCATGAATTGCGGCATCTGCGGGGCGGTGATGAGTTGACGACCGCATGGGATGGAGACTATGAAATAATATCCGATGTGGTCGGAGTGGACGTGATTATGTGCATTCTCTAACTGCCAGTTTGGTTGATGCAGTCAATGCATTAATTACCTTTTTTTATCTTAATATGGTCGGTTAACATCGAAAACTTGTCATTACTCTCCAATTAATTTCACGAGCCGGTTGTACTAACTGATAATTAAGTGTTGATATTTAATCAGCTGATTATTAGTTGAGGTACGAGAATTGTGAGTTGTGACCAAGTAAGGGGGGGTGACAATTTGACCTATAATTGCTCAATAAACTAATTATCAGTTGACACAATCGGATCTAGGGATAACAAAGTAGGATCGTTCTTTCGGAGCACCACAAGGGCGATCCACCCCTGATCCCTCCCCCAATGGATTAATTAAGAAATTAATTGATTAATTAGAACAACCAAATCACAAAGTGTACAAATTATACTGATAAGTTAAGGAATGCCTAAGGGATAATGAACAAAAAATGATTTCCATACAATTTATTTGAAACAATTAGTTACAATGTAACTCGATAATAAATTGTAAATAATATGGTATCAAAAGTTGAGGGTTATAATGTAGAATTATCCTTGGAAACTGAATTCAACTGGGGTTCGAGTCCCGCCTAAGGCATGAGTTTCTGTAGACACATGTTTCAGGTATCATCCGCTCATTCGTATCCCCAAATAAGCTAGGTATTGGTGGGGTTGTCAAGAAACAACAACAAGCATTTTAATTCCGTTGTTTATTTTGAGCGTTGCACTGAATCGCGCGTATGTGTTATCTCCATCGTGTTTATAACGTGTGGCGATAGCTTATCAGTATAGACTGGAACATCGTGTACTATTTACAAATTACAATATCCTACATTTTATTAACGCATACCTAACGATTACGTAATGACATAATAAAGATACTAAATAAAAGTACTTCTATTACTTGGACTATAAATGCAACGTGAGATATTCAAGTGAAATAGAAGAGGTAATATTTAGAATTCAATATGTTTCACTTTCATTTCTAGCGATTAGTCTTATACCATGTCTATCCGTTGATTGATGAGCGTAGCGAAGTCTCCATCCCACTCTTATAGGGCTTTGTCTGTGTGTTTTTTTTTTCTTTTTTGTTTGTTTTTTTTTTTGTTTGTAAGCACTCCACAGGTCGCAAGGGTTGACTGATCAACATGAAACTTTTTCTGTACACGCAAACTCATCCAACTTAGAACTGTATAGTTTTTGGAATGAATCGGTCAGACCGATTTTGAGAAAAATCATCTCAAACTTTCTAAAAACCCCATAAGATTTGGCTGGGCAGAAAATGTTGGAAAATGAAACCTCTCCAAATGGGATGAAATTTTCTCTAAATGTGTAAACATGGATTTTACACATTATTACGATTTTTTAAGCAATTCTGATCAGTCGTTTTGAAGAAAAAAATAAAAATAACTGATAATATTCATCAAATATATCATACAAATTGTTACAGAATTAAGTTGTTGAGATTCACTGCTTTCTAGATTCAAGAGTTGACCAACAATGAAGTATTTTTTATATGCGTCAAGGTGTGTAGATTACCAGAGTCAATAAGGTTTCAAGATTAGAACTACTTTAACGACTTTTATAGCTTATTCAGATATCAAGGTGTGTAGAATACCAGAGTCGATAAAGTAGCAAGGGTAGAACTACTTCAACGACTTTCATACCTTATTAGGATATCTCGCTCATCTTACAACGCATATTTCGCGTTTGACTAGTATATCAGTGGTAAACACTTACATCCTCGAAAGTTGAAGGAGCGAACCACCCGTATGCTCATGTTGTGGGATGTGGGGACGGATGATCGGAACCTTCTCTCTTTGTGGATTCACTTGACGCTCGCGTTGGGATATTTCTATGGCGTTTCCCGCAATGCTGTGTTGGAGTGAATTGATTGGAATAATTTAGATATCTCGCTCTCTCTTTCCCTGTCATAATTACATGGTACGCTGCGAAACAAGGTTGTTTATAATACCAATTACTGGTATAACAAACACAAATAACACCGTTGTGTATTTTTATAGCTGCTTGTTGTGTTGTGAGGGTCAGTGATGTTTTAGGATTTAAGTTACGCTTAAAAAAAAATTACCAAGTTAAAACTCACTCCAGCTACAAATATTCGACGCTTTGAAATATTTATACATCTTTCAAAGCGTCGAATATTTGTAGCTGGAGTGAGTCGACTGTGTCTATAACTAACGAAATTTTTGGATGAGTGAAGCGAAGACTCAATTTTAATCCAATTGAAAAGAAGGAAGCTTTGGGGGGGGGGTTGTCTGCGCTTCATTCACAGGCCAAACGAAATACTTTTGATGAAACTTGGAATGCACATATGTCATCATCTAACTCGACCACACTGGATAGTTTTGAGGTACAATCGGTTGAACCACCTTTGAGAAAAATCATTCGGAATTTTGAAAAACCCAATAAGAATAACCCTGGAGGGAAAATATGGAAGGAACGTCATTTTATAATGAATTCAAATCTTCTTGATTATTATTTATGCGCAAATATTACACGAATTATTACACATATGCCTAATTCCAAAGTCTCACGTAATTCGTAGGAGCCTTAAGATGATAATTAATTATGGTTCTTTTTTAACATCAATTGGCGCTATAAATAAAACTATCAAGAAGATCAACAAGTGGAACCAATTAATCTTGAAATGATGGAAATAATAAAAGATCAATCAGGAAGGCAGTGATTTTAATAGCATCAAAATCAAGGGGTATACAACTTTTTCCTTCACATTTCATCTAAAATCTCGCTCATCTTAAAACGCATTTGCTTCGTTTTCCTAGTTATATTATTCGGTTGATAGATGACATTCAACTCTCGTGGAAACAAGTATATATATATATACTATATATCCGTGTGTAATCATTTTCATTGATCCAGTTTTTTGTAGGTATTATAAAAAGGGTTGTTTCTCATGTTATAGAATTGGTACATCTCGAATCTTTTAGAAGATAAACCGATGGCAGTTCAGTATAACTGATTTGTCACCAATTCCGACAAGGTGTTGATATCTATTTCCGAATAAAAACTATTTGAAGAACGCAAATAGTTCGATACTTCACACGAAGTGACGTGTCAGATTCTTGTAATCGGCGCTTGTGAAACTGTGGAATGCTGAGCTAAACTTGTCTGCACGAGAGTTGACGTTTGTCGTCGTGTTATACCAACATAAACATTCTAAAATGTCCTCATTATAATGCAAATGAGAAATTATTACATTTTGTCTGAAAGTTTGAGAAAATGTTAATTCAGTGATCATACTGTCAAAATCAAATATATTGTGAATTTTTACCTGTAATCTAGTAATAAAACAAAAAATGTTCAAAAATGAGCACTATTTATGGTTTCATTTGTAGACCTATGTTTAATTGGATGAGCATAGCAAAGATTCGCATTCCCTATACGGAGAGAAATTGGGCTTCGTTTTTATATTTGGTCTTTTGTAGGTAATTCAAATATCTAGATGACATCGAATCATAGAGATTGGTTGATTATCAACTCGGTGACCATGGTGATCGTCAGAAAATAACTAATAGCAAACTTGGAGTATTACCGAAACTATTAGTTACCAAAATCGCTGCTACTCCCAATACAAAAGACACAGATGTCATAATCCGAATGTGTAAAACTGTGAATGGAGTTTTTGTAATCACCAACAAATAACTTATCACGTTTGTTTAGTTGGTACTTGATATGCCACTAATTCGCCATGTCAAGTCGCATGAATACAAGGATTCGCCACTGAAAAGTATTATTATTTATCATTATTTATTTTTCGATATACACAATACATTGTACATGAGTTTTAAATGTATAGTGATCGCTGATGGTAAGAACAGAGCAAGCCCCGTAACAACATGTGCCTTATCACCAGCCTAAACTAAAATAATGACATAGACCTCAACGAAATTAACATACTTGAAACAATAAAATATAACATTCAAGTAATTGAAAATTGAAAGAAAATAACATATTGAAATAATACAATGAGAGAAAAAGTAACAACAGAATGCAGTTCTAAATGCAATATGGCCGACGAATGGTTGATAAAAAATGAAATAATAATGAGTCTCTTTGTTGAGAATATGCGCTCGCTTTATTTTGTGACTTTTCACAAGTTCCACTTTACAGCACCACAACAACGTAACTTGCAACAGTTTCTGGCGAATAATTTCAATTTCATTGCGGAATATTTTTTTCCCGGCTCGACAAAGGGACCTTGGTTCTCGATCTCGCTAGATAATTGTGCCGTTGCTTCAACACGAGTTTAGGTGGCAGCATGAGTTGCAGTGTCGTGAGCCTCGCAATGCCTTTGAGAGATTTACTCTTGGGCGGCATTAGAGTGGAAGTAACGGTACTAACATGAAACAGGGTCTCTGAGGAGCGTATACCGGAATAAAGTCGACTCGGTCGTGTGACGTGGGCTTCGGGGTACTTTTCAATGGATGGTTGTAAAATGTGGTTAGGTACAGGCACGATGTAGTGATACCAACATACTTTATCATAATATGAAGAAGGTGAACCGACTCGCGGCTTCAAAGTGAAATATTTCCGGGGTCAGAATCTATGTCCAGGGTCCCGATTGCCCGTAGCTCAATTATCGTTTTTATATCGAACTATATAGAACAACAATGTTATACACGGCCTAGTAGAATTATTATGTTAGCATACAGACACAGTTGCATTCGTTTTGCACGAAAATAATAGATTTTGTAAGTTCAACAATGCCACCGGTACCGTGATCACTCTTATCTACATGATCAAAAAAAAAAAAAAACGCTAAATCGCGACAGGCAATCGGGACCTTTGGCTCTGAACTGACCGCAAGAAACCACAAATACCGTCTATTTTATTGGCATGGGAGTCGGTACACCTCCTTTATATTATGATGATTGATAAAGTATGTTGGTATCACTACATCGTGATATTCAGGTAAGGATGGACACCCAAACCCATGCCACACAACCGAGTCGACTGTATTCCGGTGTACGCCCTTCAGACGCCTCCATGAAATAAGTAGTTTCGTTTTGGAAACATTTTAATGATGTCTTATTTACTCTGGGTTCGATTGATTAAAAGACGTGTAATGCACGCGTATATGAAAGTGAAATATGTGCTTTCATTTATATTATTCTATTTATTTTATCAATTCTACTGCCAGTAGATTAACAACATTCTTTTACAAGATGTGAACAGTTTCACATTGAAATATGTGGCACGTTGGTTACTGTGTATCGGTACACTTACTGCTGTATACGTTTTTTTTTTGTATTGTGAAAAGGTTTTAATATTGGAATGCCTTTCATATCAGCCATCCTGACGGGGAATGTTCTCCAGTGTTAATTACAATAGTCTAATGCCATAGAAACTATACCTTCGTTGCTTAATTTACTGTAAAATACTCCATTCATTCTGAAATAGTATAAAAATGTTTCAAGTAATTTCAATTACCTTTCAATTACTTCAATTTATTGATAGTTGATTACTTTAATTTTATTACTGACAAATAAACCTGCTTGAAAAGAAGGACATTACACTGATACTCACCAATAGGTTCAAACCATCCTGGGTTCAAACAGTCCAAATCCCCCCCCCCCCCAATTGCCCCCAGTCAACTTCAGGCTGTTTTCATGACCACTATACTGGCAGGTCACTCTTTTTATTCGAATTGTCTATTCGTCGAAGGAATTAGATTTTAGATTGGTTTTAGTTTAGATTAAATTAGTTTGGGATATTTGTTGGGTTTAGGATTGTTGTAAGATCGCCTTTTTGATTCCCCGTTCAAACGATCCTCCCAATGATTTTTTTATCAAGTTTTGATGTTATTAACAATAAAAGAAAAAGATTGTGGTATAGGTTAGTTTTGGTTCTCAAAGTTATTTAAATACTTTTCGTGGATTCAGGTTAGTTCAGGCTGAGAACAACAACAACTACAACAACAACAACGGCTGCATATTGTGTCATAGACCGATGGCGGCTGCCCATTTTACACTCTTCTAGTGCCTCAACGAGAATCGAGTCGAAAGAAGAGCTGAGAAACCAGCTATAGCCACAAGAAGGCTCGAACCGCCTGAACGCTGATGGTATTTGATAGGGGGGGCAGTCACTCGAAACCTTCTCTCGACGACCTAACGGTGGTCTTGTATTTCGTCCGTGTGCCCTGGTCGACCAGGAAGTCCGTGTCGTGGCTGTTTAGATTCAGATTCTTGACCCAGACCTCATTCTTACGTGCCCACATATAATATATATATATATATATATATATATATATATATATATAATATATATATATATATATATATATATATATATATATATATATATATATATATATATATATATATATATATATATATATATATATATATAATGTATTTTTTATTTATATTGTGTTTAACGACGTAATCTCTTGATGCCTACGATCTATGAGCGTTGGTGAATGAGATATGAAAGAGTCGGTCGTGGTCTGTTGTTAAGGAATCATCCCAGTATTACCCTGAATGGCAGAGACAAATTCCACGAATAACCCCTGTCAGTATGGTCGATTATTGTGGGAATCGAACCACGGTCTCCTGAATGACGGTTCAGTGTATTGACCACTCAGCCACACGACTCAGTTTCACAACTCGATGTGTTGTCGAAACAACGTGTCACGCCTCGATCCAAGGGCAAGGAAATGAGCGGATTGTTGGCGATATTGCAGTTTTGAATTGTGCTTGGAAATGATTTTGCCGGTGGTTTTTTGTGCTTGTTACTGCTGGAATCAAGATTTAATCTTACCGATTAGTAGTAACAAGGTAGCACGTTTTTTACGTCCCGCTAAGTCACGTGTACAAGTCAGAAAGTTTACGAGACGTTTCTTGACTCTGGTGATTTATTGACGAGTTATAATTTATATCAATTCACTTCGAGGTGCCGTTTCCAAACGATCTTGATCATCTATACTTGGCCCTAATTGACGACTAGTGAATGACCCGAACACAAACGTCACAAAACAGAACAAAACATCCAATCAAATGGGATGTTTGTTATGTGGGAAAATCGACATTGCCTGTCAGAGTATCTCTAAATGCCCACATGAAGTATAGATCAAGGTGGCCTTGCCGATAAGCCACGCCTATCACTATGATCAATTGAGAAGCTATGATTGGATGCTTGGATTATAAGCTCAGCTGTTTGGATACGCAACTCGTGCTGGATCCTAGTGCATACTGTCTCCAGAGCTAGGGAACACGAGAGTGAACTTTTCGATCTTTCAGTGCTGTGTGGTAAATAAAGTTCAGTTCGTATTGTGAATCTGTTCACTGTGATCTTCGCCGTTTTCTTGATCGAGTAGTGTTACTGTTATTTTCCGATTTGTACGAGATATCTTCACGAAAAAAAATTCAATGAAAACAGAACAAAAGCTCAGAGAAAAAATACGTGCACACGTGTGTTTGCCTTCCTGTTTTTATGCATGAAAACGTCATCGAACATATTTTCAACTATAAGTTGAATAGTAATGCAATTTTTAATGAAGTAGCGTACCGTATATAGTTAATATGACGGTAACATCACATTTGTTGTGTTTAGTATATGTTGCTTGCACAGCTCTGGTGCACGGTGTTGTCTATCCATCGCCTCCGTACGATATGTACCTATAATCCATGACATACGATATCGGTGCTATATGCTATTACAAATATATTCAATTAATTCGTCAGTCCATTCAACTCGCTTATATATATCCTCTTGGAGGTACAATATTTTTCATTTTGGTGATTTCACTTCCACCAGTTGAACATTGTGTTATTTATTTCGATAATTTGTTTCTTTTGTGTGCACGTACGTAATCTAGGTTGACGCTGTGAATGAAATTGTAGATCGTCCGAATTGTCATCACTATATAATACGATTGTCTCCAGCCTCTTCCCTTCCAACGTCGTCCTTTGTTTCCATAACGATTCCAGAGACAGAAATAAACATAAAATATTCGTGATGCATTTGTTTATCATTTTTTCTGTGTATCGATTCGAGTTTATTGATTCAGTTAGAATAGTGATTTTTATAAGCTGAAAAGGTTAACATTGAAAAACCACTTCTATGTCCGGCGACATTATTAGTCACTGCCATTTTATTTGTCTTTACGATCAATCGATCAGTTTGTTTGTGTCATTTGAATTATGGCAATTTTGTTTGAATGTCGTTTGTTTATTCGTCGCCATCTTCCACAATATGACGATGGTGTTGATATTTGATGGGATCATCATTTCAAAACATCCCTCTAGATGACCAGCGGGCACGACTACTGATTCGTTTTTATAATCTGTTAATTCAGTTTAATTTCAATTTATTAATTTGGTGAATTGTTTCAAATTAATAGATGCATGAATGAACAAATGGTGTCAAATTTAATCATTGTTTTTTCATTCAATATGATTGAAATGACGCGAAGATCGACCTTGCGGTGCCCCGTCTAAACGATCCTACTTTCATCTATAGTCTTCATAGAGGAACACAGATTTTGTATCAGGTTTTAATGTTGATTGAAAACAAAACAAAAATCATTCATCCATTTATTATTATTTCATTTGTTTTTACTCTCCTAACGAGTAATAACACAAAAATGAAATACGGTGGGGCAGGCCTTCTTTGCACGTTACTAAGTAATATTGCCCACTCATTTCTTTCATAACCATATGTTTTCTCCCCTCTCTTTCGTCAGGTATTTACCCTTGTTGGACTACATTTGTCACAGGTGTAGGTATGTACCTCAATGTATCGACGGGGGGGTTGTTCGAAGGGGGGGGGACTGTTTGGCAGTCTGCTCAGCACCCTATATAGTACATTCCCGTAAGGAACGCAACTTCGATATCGTAATCGCTTTAATCCGGACAATGAAGCGAACACAGATCGATGGAACGTGCACCCGATACGGTGGGAAGATGAACACGAACAGCTGTTCTGTAATGGGAGAGAAATAGTTGAAACGTCACTCGGTTATAATATCGGTTCAA